>OV651817.1:80669773-81869773 GCA_927349885.1 Psylliodes chrysocephalus | reverse complement strand
TGGTTCTGGTTTTCTTCATGCCTAGTCTGTCACAGATTCCATAGAAGTGTAGGCTTTCAAAATTTCTGCCTTGGTCATTGTGTATCTCTAAGGGCACTCCAAATCCACTGTTTTGGAATGGCGTAGATTTCCACCCACTTCGTGAAATAATCCATAACCACCATCATGTATTTATTACCATTCTCGGTCATGGGGAATGGTCCAGCAATATCTAAGGCGATCCTCTCAAATGGGCTACCAACGTTGTATTACTTTATGGGAGCCTTCCTTTTTCGCTAGGGTCCATTACTCATAGCACAGCTGGTACATTTCCTACATCAGTCCTTTACATCATCGGAACTGTTCATCCAATAAAACCTTTCCCGAACTCTCTGAAGGGTTTTCCTAACACCGAGATGTCCTCCTGATGGACTGTCGTGTAACTGACGAAGTACTTCGGCTACTCTACTCCTTGGAACGACCAACTGTATTCTGTTCTCGGAACCATCATCATTTTCAAGTACCGACGGTCTGGATTGAATGAAAGATTCACTGATTAACGGAGTAGTAAAAGGTCTATTGACTCGAGATACCTTGGATTTTCAGAAATTTAGTCGTTGAAACAGGACTGTGAGATAATGACCTGGCCTCTCTTACGAAACTTCAGAAATCCCAAAACCGTACACAATTCAGAAATAGGAAAGATCAATTTTCTCGGGCTATAAAAATAATTTCTTTTCTAATATTTAACACAGCCACGATCGATCAGGAAAACAACAAAATAAATCCTAATGTAAAATACTAATAGTGAAAAACTAACTAATAGTTAAAAATCTCCTTTTTGGCCACAATGGCCAGATTATTTACACGATTTTGAACATTTAAAGCTTGATTCGAATTTGGGCAAATAATCATGTATTTTGAACTACGGGGGTTCTCGCAAATGTTTAAACACGGGAATTTTTAAGAAATAAAAAATACGGGGGTTCTTAAGAATGCTAACAGGTGGGATTTAACTTGAATTAAACATTTTATAATAAAACGATAGTACAATCTAGTGATTTTGTCATTCTAAGATGATTTTTCTGTTCTATTTAGATTTAAAATATAAATTGCTGTTCTTTCATTCCTAAGACAATTTTTAATAGATATTTTTGTAGGAAAGAAGATTCCAAATTGACTTTTGTTTTCGAGTTTTACTTACTACCTGCTGTAACTTTCTTAGTTATTATAGCGGCCATCTTGGATTTTTACACAGTATTAGTTCCCTTTAAATTGCCTTTTAAACGATGGGCCACATGCTATCTAAATTTTTAAGAAATACTCTTAAATTAATTAAAAAACCTAATATTTCCAACTAAAATAGTATGTGGCACAATACCGGATAATATTTTTTCCTAAGTCATTTTTCTGGTCAGCCAAAATAATTAACGAATTTTTAGGATTACGGTCATAAGTAGATTTGGCAACACCGCAATAAAATTGACAAATTTTACTTAAAATTTGATGCAAACAAAATTAAATTCAATGTTATGTTTATACATAAATCCTATGTTGTGTAAATACGTCTTAATGCAAAATAAATGTTAATATAATTTAGATTTTTTTATATATAAAAAGCAAATCGTATCAAATATTTTTTTGAAAATAAATTTAAAATATTGAACAATTTAAAATTAGTAGTTAGCAAATACGAAAATCTAAACTTAAAACTTTTTTTAATATTAAGCCATGACTGACATACCGACAATGACAGAGATACCACGCACGGCTCTGAAATAAATTCAAAATAACACTTTAAAATATAATTCTACATTCCGACATGTTTGCATTTTTCCAAGGCCTACTTTGTAAGTAGATTTATTTTATAATTTACTATATCCGGCCTGTATTAGTGGCGAAACACTGTTGCCATTTTAAATATTTATTAAATTTAGTATAGGAGTACTGAAAACCAACCAAAATTCTTTTTTTAACAGAACAATATTACAAATCTATAATCCAAGGTCAATCTACGTTACTGCGTAAGATGGTCAATAAACTAGAAAAGTGTTAGATACCATTTTAATGTTTTACACACCATTAACCCTCTCGCGAACAAGTGTTAAGTCAATAAAAAAATCAGCGTGGATCTGTTAAAAAACTTCTTCAACCTCCTCGTCGATAGAATGTCCCACAAGGCCACCAACGGCTTGAAGCTGACCACTAGCGATTCGGCCCAATGGAAGACGGCCTCGCTAATGGACACGACTGTCAAATTGGCAGGCGAAGAGGCCAAGGATCGTCTGTACGAGCCCAAACACAAGAAAAAGCTTGTACGCGTTCTGACAGTCGTCGCGTACGTGTTCTTCGTGTCCTTGGCGGCGATTATGTTAAGTTTGTACTATGTATTCTTGTGGAATGGCGATCAAAAGATGGCGGCGAAGTACGTGACTAGTGCTCCTAAAACGCAGGCGTATTATGCTCATGATTGTAAAAGCATTTTGGCAGGTAAAACATGTTTTCAACTCTTTATTACTAGAAACGTAATTGTTAATCAATAACTTCTAATATGCTTGACCACAATATTGTAGAAGGTGATTCATCCCTGTTTACATACAATCATTGTACTATACTCTTCGGGCATATATATATATATATATTTCATAGAGTCCGCATTCAACAGTTTGTTTGGGTTAAGACGGGAAATTCTTAGACAGTATAACCAATGTCGCATCATTTTTACGGGGTTTGCAATTAATATAAATAATCAATTTGATACGTTAACACATGTGTACGAGAATTACAATACAAGAATTTTTTCCAATAATTTATTAAATAAAAAAACATTGTTCGTAAACAATGTTCAGTAGATTACTAAACGATAAACTAAAATAGAAATCAAGCTAATAACTAACTATTTATGTTACACTGACTTTGAGATTTCATTTTATTTTAATTAATTTATAAAAAAACATACAGTACTTGGTCACCGAGAACACCCGACGACGTAGACTTTTTGGCGACACAACACACAACACTCCTGTGCTGATTTTCCCGAGACCAGTATCGCAGACGGAAAGGATTGTGGCGGCTTCGTAATGCAAACAACGACTCATCAGAGAAAATAATGTTTTTAAGACAATTTTAAGAAAATTCATTTTCCATTACACTTTCACAAAATTCCATCTTGCGAATCTGATCTCCGGGAAATAATTCATGAGTTTTACTGTATTTAAACCACTTAAACCCATACTTTTTTAAGTTTTAGCCACAATTGTGTGTGCAATCTCCAATTCCTTAACAGTGGATGTGGTGCTTCGTGTATAATCCACCTCAATAGCACTACAGATTAAGGCTGTCAATTCCTGACGTGATAAACGGAAAACCGGTTCGACAGATTTTGACTGGTTTCGATTACAACCGGATTTTTATTATTATATCCGGTTAACCAATCCGATTATCCGGTTAACCGGTCAGATTATCCGGTTACCGGTCCGATTATACGTTTAACCGGTTCTATCAAATAGAGTCAGTCGAAACGGACCGGTTAGACCGGATTCGGCGGTTTAACCGTAATCGTGACCAGTTAAACCCGTCACTGGTTTATCCGTTACTGATTTAACTGTAACCATCACCGGCTTAATCGTGGCAAAACACATCCACCAAATCCTTTCTTTTCAATAGAAATGGGGTTACTTTACTAACCATTTCACCTTTCCTTACCCATGACAACCAGGTAGGGCATGCTTAATTTTTTTAAAATAGGAACTCACTAAATAAAAATTAAATTAGAACAATACAAATTCTACCAATTTTACTTTTGCTAAACTTTATTTAAAATTTAAAAAAGGACACAGTCACTCACTTCCCACTGGGTGGGTAAGTAGGTAAAACTAAAAAAGAAAACATACTATATTCAAGTAAAAAAAAACATTCAAAAATAAATTATAATTAATTGGGACATGAAAGAAGAAATAATATCAAATACCTAATAACAAAACTGCCTATTTTTTATTATTGAGTTTTGATGCAAAAAAATCTTCTTATCAACGTTTTCCGGTAGCAAGCAGTTTCTTTTCGCCGAAACTATGTTTCCTGCACTGGAAAACACCAGTTCATTGGAAGTTGATGTGGTTGGTACACATAATATGGTTATACGGTTATAAACCGGTTCCGGTTATGGTTAAACCGGTTACGGTTAAACAGGTTACCTTCTTTAACGGTTTTTTGGCCCTACGGAACCGGTCAACCGGTCACGGTTACCAGCCTTACTACAGATGTCCACATCACGCCTTTCTTATATTGCTCGTTTTTCTGGGGACACATGTTTTGGCTGACATTTTGAACACTCTTGTAAACAGCCAGATTGTTAATAATATTATAAATTGTCTGCCTGGTAGGAACAGGCCTACCTTCAAATGAAAATAAGAACAGATTCAAAATCTCTGCAGCAGAATTACCTTGAAAATTCCACACCTGTAATTTTGAACCAATCAAAATACGTGTTTTTGACAGATCACCAAGGCAACGGAGGTATTTTAGTGGAAATTTTTTTCTCGTGGGGTACCCAACAGCGAATTATACTGGAAATTTTTTGACGTTTACAATAACAGACCATTTTTGACAGACTGGTTTTTATTTGTTCACATAATAGGTTTAGTTTTGATACATTTTAGTTACAATGCTAAGTTGTTTTCTATATTCTTCGGCCACTTCTTTTCTTTTTAATGGCGAAAATGCATGACTTTGGATGCTTTGAATTATGTGTCTATGTCTAATAAAATATATATAATATTTAGACACTAATTTATTCACCTTTTTCCCATTCAGCACTTTGAATTTTACGTAGTTTAGGTGCAAATATTCGTGGACAATTCGGAACAAATTTTCGTTTTTCAAGTTGGAGCCACAATCCTCTATTAATCCGAGTAAGTAAGTCATGGTGCAATGATTGATCATTACATCAGACAATTTCACGCATATTTTGCATAGCGTATGATTTTCAAATCGATTCATTTTTAAACAAATAGGTAATTTTGTTGGTTTTACTTGCTGTGCAATATTCTTTATCGCAACAAAACGCGAGTTATTTAATGTTTTGAACTGTCAAAATACAATGATCACAGCCTCCTACGATTGATGCTTGCTGACGCTGGTTATGAATTTTATACCATTTTAAAGCGCTCATAACGCATGTTAATAAAAACGCAGAAAAACAATTTTCTACCACTTGTAGTTATTCAAAACTTACGTAAAATTAAAGAATATACTATTTTCTATTTTCAAATGGTATTCCCATGCAACTACAATGAGTAGAAATACGCAATTTGAAGGCCTAAATAATTGCAGCGAAACATTTTTTTACGTCGGGCCGCTTGACAACTTCAAAACTGAAATTATATTCGAGGTTAGGGTCTCACTTAGTTACCATGACAACTCAACAATCAAGGCGACAACACCTTTTATGTTTCACTGGTGACTTGGAGAAAATAATTTGCATTGTTGAGAAATATTTAATTTTCAACCATAATTCGGCGTGGAATTTTCTTACCGAATACCACGCGAGGTCAAATTAATATCAGGAAATTTTTTCTCGCTTCTGAGCTCGAAAAAATTTCCGGAAATTATTTGACCTCTAGTGGTATTACTAGTGAAAATACCATTTCATTATCTGAACTTTTTCTTGTGTTAAATAAATAATGGACATTTTGAGATTTTATTATTTTTGCAAACTTAACACTTTCTTTCGTTGTTGTTTGAAGTCTAAAACCGATACCGCTTTATCGTATCGTGTTTACTTCACCTGTGGAGACGCCACACCTTTCGGCACAGACCGGATATCGTAGTTGCCACATGTTGGCCCTCAAAGCATTGCTATGCCAATTAAACAATAATAAGTAATGTATATCCAAAACTCATGAAGAATAACACTGAAGTAGTTAGTTTGAAACACAAATTTAATCACAACGTTGACATGCGCTTTCTTAAGATGATAAAATCTTAACTAACTGAGCGAACTGCAATCGTTGAGTGGTAAGCACTACAAATTGCTCCGAAATGACCGTTTTTTGTAAAAATTCTGGTGGTTTTGCCGAACTTAACCTATTTACTGATTTTTAAATAAAACTGACTTCTAACTATATTTTCTTTTGATTCTTTTGGCTTAAAAGTTTCGTGATGAATCTTTAATTTAAAATAGTGTTTCAAAATGAGTTTTATAAAACATCACTATTTGATATGTTTTCTGGAGTAAGTTTCACCAAATGCGTTTTTCGGCAGGATTAGCTAAAAACTTATAAAAAACAAAAATTATTGATTTAACATCTTCAACATTATTGTAATGCGAGCTATTTCATTATTCAGTCATGCTCTAATCCTTCAAGTCCCTCTCTTATTTGGCCTTTGAGGCTCAACTTGTCCGATTATTATACATAATTAAACCCCTTAAAACCAAATATATGTGACGACTATGGCGGAGGCGCTTTCGAGTACATTCCAGAGTCGTGATAATGTTTCTAGTATTGGTGAGAATTGGTGAAAATTCTAGTACCTTCGCCAAATATAGTTTGTCAGTGCGCTGGTACAGTTCATCAAATTTCTAGAGGCTTTCGACGGCTAGACAGAGAAAGCACTACTGAGAGGCATCGGTTGGCGGGGCCGACGGATTTACGCAATGAAAGTACACTCTGCGCATCAAGTATTTCACTATTTTATTCAGACGTAAATGTCAGATGTAAATTTCGCTAAAACATTTCTTTTATTTTCGTTTGTGTTTTTTGCTCATTACAGTTTAATAGAACCTAAGTATGGAGTTTAATAGCAAATTAAGAGGCCGCGTGATTAACAGTCAATCTCGCGAAATAATAGCCAATGTTATAGAGTTTATGAGAAGAGAAGGAAACTTTAATTCACCTTCAATACCATTTAAAAATGTAAATGATCGTGTTGCTGCAGCCACAGGAGTATCTAAAAACACTGTCGTCCGCATTTCTGGAGAGAAAAAAAGAATCGATAACCGTGAGATATCGGAATTTTCATCACCAAGAAAAACCATTAAAAAACCAAAAACAGTTAATGATATAGATGAAGCTGACAAAGGTATTTTAAAAAGAATTATTCTGTTCATGTTAATCTCGGAAAATATTGTTCCAACATTAAAAACAATTCTGACTAAATTTAGAGAAGCTACAGGGTACAAAGGAAGCTATGAAAGTTTAAGAAAAATAATAAAGTCGCTAAGATTTCGTTGGCGGAAAACAAAAACAAACAGAAAAATATTAATGGAAAGGTTTGATATTCAAAAGCTACGTTTAGACTATCTGATTCGTTTAAAAAGTTATCGAGCAGAGGGCCGTCCAATTGTCTACTTAGATGAAACATACATTCATGCCTCCCACACACACCAGAAAGCTTGGAGTGATAATTCAAATGAAGGATTAAAGGAACCAATTAATAAAGGTGCTAGACTAATTATTGTCGATGCAGGAAGTGAAATGGGCTTTATTCCGAATGTCCGGTTAATTTTCAAATCTGGAACCAAAAGTGGAGACTACCACGATGAAATGAATTTTAATAATTTTTCTAAATGGTTGAAAGAAAAGCTGTTTCCGAACCTCCCTCCAAGAAGCGTCATTATTGTTGATAATGCTCCTTACCATAATGTCCAGGTAAATAAAGCACCAACGTCAACTTCTAAAAAAGCTGACATGCAGGATTGGTTAAGGAATCATAATATTGCTTACGAAGAGTATATGCTCAAAACGCAATTATACAGTTTAGTGCTATTGCATAAGTCACGATTTAAGAGGTATGTAATTGAAGAAATGATAAATGAACATGGTTTTAGTTGTTTGCGTTTGCCACCGTATCATCCCGATCTTAATCCGATCGAATTAGTGTGGGCATCATTGAAACAATATGTAGCTAGTAACAACACTACATTTAAGAGGCAAGACGTACAAATGTTGTGTGAAGCCTTTTTTGATACGTTTTCTAAAGAGGAGTGGCAATCTCGTTGTAACAATGCTAAAATGTGGGAATCTAAATTTTATGACAGAGAAGTTACTTTGGATGAGGCAACTGTTAGATTTATAATTAACTTAAACAGTGACAGTGAGACTGATTTTGAATCTGATATGGAAACTGAAGAAAGTTTTTCGGAAGACCATTAAAATTATATCTGTACCTAAGATCAAAAAAGTATTATCTATTTTCACAACGAAGATGCACAAGAATCAAATTTTATTTTTTTATTATTAGATAGCTATTTTTGTTTCTGAGTTGTGTTCATTTACAGGCTCAATTTTTTTCCGTTTCTCCTTTTTGATTTTATATGGGGTTTCAAGTTGTTTTTGACTTATTTCGACGTAAATCACAACAACACACTTTTTTAATAAAGCAAACAAGTGTTAAGAGGTATATGTACGTGTAAACTACAATTACAAAAAATTGATATGAAACCCATGAAACCACCAACAAAAATGTAAAGCTAGCTTCCGTACTAGAACATGGTGTCATTCGTCGAGATAATTATCGTTTTGTTTAATAGATCAAGAAATGTAAATATTCCCCTGTTATTTTTTATAAAATTATAAGAGAAATAATTTTTTTTCTAAATAGTATAGTTTATATTATTTTGTAGAAAAACAAAATTTCGAAAATTTTAGTAATGTTTCAGAAACAACCGTTATTAATAATAGGTACCATTTTCCTTAATAAGGTAGAAATAAAATATAAACTATTTCCACGATTTACAAAGGCCTACAAACAAATTATAGGTATTTTCCGCTATCCTATAAAATTTATATTTTCTGACTCAATTTCAAAAGGTTGAAGGAATTCCAAAACACCTTTTATGGCATAATAATTATTTTCAATTCTACATACTATCTTTAGCTGCTTTTAAAAACGTTCTAAGAAAGTCCAATCAGACCAATTTAATCCCTAAACTATTCCACACTTTTAAAATTTAATTACCTAAAAATATTAAAAACTTTTTAAAATAACTTGTTTAGCAGACTGTACAATAGCTATCTTAGTCACACGTAGCGCGTTCTCTGTCTGGGCGTCGAACACCTCTAGAAATTTGATGAACTGTATAAGCAGTAAATTGTTTAATACAGTATATGAACCCATTACCAAATAAATACAGGGTTGTCTGTAAGTAATGGCCCATAATATAGGAACGATTTTTAAATGCAATTCGTGACAATATAATGGTATTGTTGGCTTCGAAATACTAAACTTTCGTTAATATTCTGTATTAACATTTTATTCTGTCAAATACTGAATAATTCTCATTTTTTATTATTTTTGTACTGTTCTTGTATAATTTTTCTTCCGTTTATTTTTCCAGACATGCAACGTCAACTGATCGCCCTGGAATCGGAAACCAGGGATCCATCGACAACGCTATCGTCAGAAGACAACACCACGGCTTGGCAAGAGTACGTCGACAGTCCTGAAGATTTATCGAAATCTAATATATTTTTAAAAAAATTGTTCGACAAAAACGAGGAAAATTATTAGGAAAAATTTACCGTAAAAATTTAACTGAAAAACTATAATTATTCTTTTTATAGTATTCTTCGTTGCGGTAGAAGGAAGGAGAAATTATTAAATTATTTTGCTGAAAAATACGGAATATAATGCACTATATAATTTAATAATGATCGAATTATCATTTAGTCATTTCACAGATAACGGAATTTATCAACTATGTATTTAAAAAAAAATGACATCCTGTGTTTGATAAAATGATTTGGTATTCGAGGAGAGAAAAGATAAATGCATAGAAACTAATGTTTACTTTAAAAGATACCTACCAAAATTAATTTTTGGCTATTATTTTCAATAATAGAAAATTGTAGTCAAAAAACTTTTGTCAACTTAGTGAAAAATAGTGTTTAGTACCATACAAAAACATTATGTTTGATTATAATTTTGCTAGTCAATACTCTGTCTATAACTGTAGTTATTGAACATTGTAACCACCACATTTATAGCACATTATCAATTTTTAAAAATCGCCATAAACTTTAAAGACGAATAAAAAAGGAGTATTCAAACGTAAAGATATTGTTTTAACTTTTTTTAATAGCACTTCTCCACCAAGATGATTCCGACTTGATTACAGGCCATATCAAAATCTTTTATTAATATATAAATAATGATTTGACTTATTTTAATGAAATTTAAAAATTCTTTGTTCGAACACGAAAATTCCGTGTTTGAATACGAAAGTCATGTTTGAACAATTAATTTCCGTTTTCAAAATTAAATGGTGTATTTGGACAACGGAATTTGAAATTTCGTGTTTAGACACGGAACTTCGTGTTTTAATATTAATATTAAAATTCTTTATACTAACACGGAATTCCGCATTTGAACAAGAACACAGAAAATTTCGTTTTAGACGACAGAATCTCTTGGTCGAACATGGAAATTCTGTATTCGAACACGAAAATTCCGTGTTTCAGTTTGGAATTACGAGACTGCACAAATAATTTCCGTTTTCAAAACGAAATTGTGTATCTGGACAACGGAATTTGAAATTTCGTGTTTGGACACGGAACTTCGTGTTTTAATACGAATTTCCGAATTTGAGTACGAAATTCCGTGTTTAGGCAAGAAATTCCTTATGCAAATATGAAAATTCTTTATTTAATACGGAATGCCGATTTTGAACAAGAACAGAAAATTCCGTTTTAGATGACATAATTTCTTGTTCGAACACGAAAATTTCGTGTTTTAGTTTGGAATTTCGAGTTTGAATAATTTCCGTTTTCAAAACGAAATTGTGTATTTGGAAAACGGATTTTAAAATTTCGTGTTTGGACACGAAATTCCGTGTTTTAATACGAATTCCCGAATTTTAGTACGAAATTCCGTGTTTAGACAAGAAATTCCTTATATAAACATGAAAATTCTTTATACTAACACAGAATTCCGTATTTGAACAAGGACAGAAAAGTCGAACACGAATATTCCGTGTTTCTGTTTGGAATTTTGAGTTTTAACAAATATTTTCAGTTTTCAAGACGAAATTGTGTATTTGGACAACGGAATTTGAAATTTCGTGTTTGCACACGTATCTTCGTGTTTTAATACGAATTTCCGAATTTGAATACGAAATTCCATGTTTAGACAAGAAATTCCTTATGTAAATATGAAAATTCTTTATACTAATACGAAATTCCGATTTTGAACAAAAACAGAAAATTCCGTTTTAGATGAAATATAATTTCTTGTTCCAACACGAAAATTTCGTGTTTTAGTTTGAAATTTCGAGTTTGTCAAATAATTTCCGTTTTCAAAACGAAATTGTGGATGTGGAGAACGGATTTTGAAATTTCGTGTTTGGACACGGAACTTCATGTTTTAATACGAATTTCAGAATTTGAATACGAAATTTCGTGTTTAGAGGAGTAATTCCTTATGTAAACATGAAAATTCTTTATAATAATACGGAATTTCATATTTGAACAAGGACATAGAAAATTCCGTTTTAGACGACAAAATTTCTTGTTCGAACACGTATATTCTGTGTTAGAACACGAAAATTCCGTGTTTTAGTTTAGAATTTCGAGTTTAAACAAATAATTTAAGTTTTCAAAACGAAATTGTGTTTTTGGACAATGGAATTTGAAATTTCGTGTTTGGACACAGAACTTCGTGTTTTAATACGAATTTCCGAATTTGAATACGAAATTCTGCGTTTAGACAAGAAATTCCTTATGTAAATATAAATATTCTTTATTTTAACATGGAATTCTGAATTTGAACAGGAACATAGAAAATTCCGTTTTAGACGACAGAATTTCTTGTTCGTACACGGAAATTTTGTATTTCAACACGAAAATTCCTTGTTTTATTTTGGAATTTCGAGTTTGAACAAGTAATTTCCGTTTTCAAAACTAAATTGTGTATTTGGACAACGGACTTTGAAATTTTGTGTTTGGACACGGAACTTCGTGTTTTAATACAAAATTCTGTGTGTAGACAAGACATTTTTTATGTAAACATGAAAATTATTTATACTAACACGGAATTCCGAATTTGAACAAGGACATAGAAAATTCCCTTTTAGACGACATAATTTCTTGTTCGAACACGGAAATTCTGTATTCGAAAACACGAAAATTACGTGTTTTAGTTTGGAATTTCGAGTTTGAACAAATAATTTCTGTTTTCAAAACAAAATTGTGTTTTTGGAGAACGGAATTTAAAATTTCGTGTTAGGACACGGAACTTCGTGTTTTAATTCGAAATTCCGTGTTTAGACAAGAAATTCCTTATGTAAACATCGAAATTATTTACACTAACACGGAATTCCGTATTTGAACAAGGAATTTGAAATTTCGTGTTTGGACACGAAACTTCGTGTTTTAATACGAATTTCCGAATTTTAATGCGATATTCCGTGTGTAGACAAGAAATTTCTTGTGTAAACATGAAAATTCTTTATACAAACACGGAATTCCGTTTTAGACGACAAAATATCTTGTTCGAGCACTGAAATTTTGTATTCGAACACGAAAACTCCGTGTTTTAGTTTGGAATTTCAAATTTGAACAAATAATTTCCGTTTTCGAAAACGAAATATGAAATTCCGTGTTTGAATACGAAATTCGTTGCTTGGACAAGAAATGTCCATGATCAAACACGGAATTCAGTATTTGAACAAGAATATAAAATTTCGTGTTCGAACACAAAATTTGTTATTTAAACATGAAAATTTTTCATACTAACACGGAATTCCATATTTGAACAATGACAGAAAATTCTATTTTCGACGACAGAATTTCTTAGAACACGGAAATTCTTTATTCGAACACAGAATTCTTTGTTAGAACACGAAAATTTCGTGTTTGAGTATGGAATTCCGAGATGAATAATTTCCGTTTTCGAAATTCTGTATTTAGACAAGTTAAAATATGAAATTTTTTGTTTGAACACGAAAAATCCGTGTTTTAGTACAGAATTCCAAATAATTTCAGTTTTCGAAAACAAAATTCTGTATTTGGACAAGAAAATATGAAATTTCGCGACCGAACACGAAAGTCAGTGTTTGAATGAGTAAATATGAAAGAAATTGTGTTTGAACGCGGAATTACGTGTTTTAACTTAAAATTCCTTGTTTGAACCGAAAATTTTCGTTTTTAAATAGGGAATTCCATGTATGAATACGAAATTTCGAGTTTGAAGAAGGTATTCCCCGTTTGATAACAGAATTTCGTGTCTGAATACAAAAATTTCGTGTTTGAACAAAGAAATTAACACGAAATTACTTGTTGAAACACGAAAATTGTTTATTCGTATTTAAACAAGGACATGAAATTTCGTTTTCGAAAACAGAATTGCTTGTTCGAACAGAGAATTCCTTGGTCGAACAAGAAAATTACATGTTTGAGTACGGAATTCCGAGTTTAAACAAATAATTTCCGTTTTAGAAAACGAAATATGAAATTCCGTGTTTGAAGACAAAATTTTAATACGGAATTTTCTGTTTGAAAACTGAATTCTGTGTTTGAATACAAATTCCTTGTTTGAATTCGGAATTCTGAGTTCAAATGCGAAATTCCGCGTTTGAACAAGTGAAAATATGAAATTTCGTGTTTGAACGTATATTTGAACAGGATCATATTAAATTCCTTGTTCGAATACGGAAATTCCATTTTCGAACACGGAATTTCATGTTTCCCTGTTCAAATACGCAATTCCGCATTTGGACTCCAAATTCAAAAAAGGAATTTGTATTCAAACACAGAATTCCTTATTTAAACAGACTTTCGCGTTCGAAATAGGAAATTAATATTTACTTTGTTAAAATGCGGAATTCCGTATTTAACAAGGAATTTGTATTCAAACACAGAATTCCTTATTAAAAAAACGGTACTTATATGCTGCTGTTCAGACGTTTTATTAATTTTTATTTTACCCGCCTGTTTTCTATGGGATAAACAACATTAGCCGAAATATTCTAGAGATAATGGAACAAAACATTTTTTGTTGTACAGGGTGTTACATATTTTATGTTTATATGATCGAAGAATCTAACTAAATATCTCTTTTTTGTTGTTCGGATAGTATTGGTGTGGAAGCGCTCTAAAATCAGTTAAATCCAAACTAAAAGACATCGCAATCGATAGAAAACAAAACCGCTAGATTTGAACAAACATTATCGATTATTAGTTTTGTTTTGAAAATAAGATCAATGTCAAACAACTTGTAACATATAAATACATTTTATTTACAAAACGATATTTTACATGATTTTTATTTCAATCCTACAAATATGTCAACTTCAACTGTCAAATGTCAGTTCAATCATTCCCCGTGACCATCATATGAACGTTTCTATCAGACTGCACCATTTTCGCGCTTTTTTCCGTCCCCACAACGGCCGATAACTGATAAACGTCGTACTTGGAATACATAACGGTGACTGTCATATTTGACGCATTGCCCACTTTCTTGTTCATGTTGGCATCTTGCATCAAATTGCATAATTCGTAATAGAAATGCGGAAATATCGGCAGCTGATAGAAAACGATATGGCGGACGCCTTTTATTCTTTTCCTGTTGAAAAAATGGAAACGTTCCGTGTATAGAAGGAAATGGGCGTCGCCGTGATAGAACATGTCCCTAGCTCGAGCTACTTTACCTTCCTGAAATTAAAACGAACGATTGTTTGTAATGTATATTCAAATAACTGTCATTGTCGATAAATTATAATGTCATTATCACTGTCATATGTCACCTTTCATTTAAAAAAACAAATTTATTGTATAAATACCTTCGAATATTCGCAAATCTGCACAAAACCGATATCTTCCTTCTTGAAATAATTCCTTAATCGAACGAAATCGAAGTAACTCGAAACGAAGATCAACGTCTGTTTCATCAACGGCTCCCTCTGTTGCGACAAAATTTTATTAACGAAAAAGTCGAATCGCGCGTCCATAGCATCGGCGACATTTTTGGCTTCGAATCTGTGGAACACGTGCGGAATTTGAACCACCACTTGACTTATGCTGCCGAACTTGATGGGATTGACGATTTTAACTTTGCCCGCGAAATTTTGGCATTTTTTGTTGAAGACGGCGTTGATTTCGGGCAAATTTAATGAGGAGAATATCAAAGTTTGGCGGTAATATTTCGCCCAGCCGTTCAGGCTCCAAGTTCTCACCCTAAAAAAAAACGATTTTAGTTTTAATTTAGCCGTACCAACAGAAGTAGATGAAATAGAAAGAGCATAAGATCACTTCGCTAACATGTCCATCAAGTTCTTTGGTTAAGTGACGTTGAATAAGCCTCTGGAGACTCCAAAAAAACAAAGAGGACAAGTTGAAGGAGTGACGTATACCATCTTCGGTTGGAGGAGGCGTTGAAGAAACATCTGGAGTTACGAAGACAAACAAGAGCTAAAGTAAAGACATATTCGGTTGGAAAAGACATCCAAGAAGATTCTAGAGACTTGAAGACGAAGAACTCGATAGGCAAATTACTAAAGTGATCCGTTACATTTCATCTACTAAAAAAGATTGAAAACATTGATGTTCTAACCTAGAAAAATCCGTGCCGTGCGATCCTTTGGGTTGCAAATGCATGTGGCTGAATACGTGAATGACGTGGTCCCAATTTTGCATCAGAAATATTTCCGTTTGATCCATTATAAGCAATTCTATGGAAGCTAGAAAATCGTAGTCTCGTTCCGATTCGCCCTCGGCTCCTATTATGGTTCTGAGTCCCAAAGGTGAAGCTAAGATAATGTCTGACGAGTAAAAATCTGCGTACAACTAGAAACGATGTTTATTATTGATTTTATTCAAATAAAAATTTATAAATATATTTTTTAATCCTCAGAGGGGGAACAAAATGTGATAAATCATGTACACTTGAACGTGGGTATCGAAAAATATGGAGAAAGTGAGAAACAAGATATATCGTCGTATTGGTGGTGAAAAGAGCTAAGCCACACCTAATTAATTGGAGAAAATGGGTAAATAAGTTTGTAACAGATTAAAACAACTTTTGATTTAAATCTTAAGTTATTTATGTACTAAATATGATATAATTTGGTACAAACGAAAACAGGTCCTTCATTTTAAAAACGAAAGAAAAAATGCTTTACCACTGAAAGAGATATATGTATTTTCACCTAGCTTCTTTCGGTTTTTGGGATTTTAAAGTTATAATTACAAAATCGTTTGTCTCTCTTCACCATTGTATTTTTCAGAGTTGTATTATTTATGTAATATAATTCATTCATTTTGCCTAAAAATGTAGCTTAGCTCTTTTCACCACCAATAGACGATATTTAAAAAATGTTTAGTGTAGGCCACTTAAAAGATAACGTGATATATCGGAAATAGTTATTTGTATGCTTAGGCCGCGAAATACCTTTTTAACGTACCGAAAGAATAGTTATCGCCGAGGCCGCTTGCGGCCGAGGCAAGATAATCTTGAGGTCGTTAAAAAGTTTCGCAGCCATGGCAAACCAGAGCTGGGCAAGTACTCGAATACTTTTACTCGTATTTCGATTACGAGTAGAATAACTACTCGTAAATTTTACTTATAAGTATTTTTTATTTGAAGTACTTATTACTCGTACTTACAAGTAAATTTAACTCTACTCGTAGAATGTACTTGTAAAATACGAGTATTATTTTACGAGTAGTCGCCAGTCGCTACTATAGATCGCCAGTATCACGAATCACGACACGAAACGGGCTCGGTTGCGATCGGGCTGCGGTCTCTGATTTGGGTTGGGAATATTGAGAAAAGCAATTCGTTGGGCGTTTTACGTTTCATTATTTTTGTTGTTTTGTGGTAGTGTGAATGTGTTTCCTACGAGAACGGTTAAATATTAAACGTCTATAGTCTCCATACACAATCTTCGTTAATTTGAATAAGGATAATTTGCTGACGTAGCAAAATTTTATATAAATAAAAAGTTACTTGGTTTATTAGGTCATTAATTTAATTTTTTATCTTAAGCACAGCACTACATATGTTTCGAAAAACTTTGTTTCCATCTTCGGGTTCAGTCAAAATTTAATTAAAAAAAAAAACACATGGGGACGATTACAAACAGTTAAAAAAATTTAAAATAACAGATCTTTGTGTTTCAGCATATGAAGGTGTATTCGAAATAATATTGATTTGGTTTAACACGATAACTATAAAGTAGGGAAACAAAAAGATGAGTTTTTACAAAGTTACCAGTTTTAAAAAACTGTATTTAATTGTTCACTGTCAAGTTGACCATGTTTGTTTTACATATTTATATTCTAAACAAAGTTTTGTATTTTATTTATTTTAGAATTGTTTTTTGTTTTTGTTTAGGTAAATAGTGGTTTTTATTTGTATTTTCTATAGTTTATTTATTAGGTTAATTTTGTGAAACTACTCCTACTCTTTACTCGTATTTTCACGATTACTACTCGTATCCGTAAACTATCTCTATACAAGTACTTACGAATAAAATACTTATAAATACAATTTTTGAGTACTCGTACAATTTACGAGTATTTTATTCAGTACTCGTGCCCAGCTCTGTGGCATACACACTATTTTTCGTGCAATCGTTAAAATTATTAAACTAGATAATTGTAAATAAATATATTATTGCTCTAAAATCAACAGCAGTTCAATTTATTTAACAATGTCACCGTGTGCTATGGAAATGTTCAATACATACAAAATATTTTGACAGTTCTTGACAAAACGCAAAATGTTTGATACTGATAGCAATATTTCAGTGCCTCCTAAACTCAAGAGAGTTGTAAATTCGGCGATTTCCGTTTTAATACCCGAAAATAAGAAGCAAATTTCCAACTTAATTTCTGGCGATATAGTATCTGGTTTGAATGTAGGCAATAAGCATTATTCAGAAACACTAGATGTAGTTGCTTCAACTTCTGGAGTAAATATAAGTAATAATACAAACTGTACAATTAATGTTAATATTCATCCTAAATAATATAAGTACTTATGTATTTGTTGGTATTCAATAAAAAATAATCCTTGTCTTTGTAATATTTTAGAAATGTCAAATTTGGAAGTGATATTCAAATTTGGAAGTGACGTTTGGTTTCGCAGCCGTTGCTATGGGTAACGGCCGCGAAATTAAATTTCGCGGACTGTGCTGAGAACGCGAAATACTGACTTCGCGTGCGATTGCACGAAAACATTATTCTGATATCTCAATTAATAATGAAAGTAGAAATGTAAGTTTTAATAATTGAATGATATTATAATTAAATGAATTAACAATTTTAAATATTTTTTATCTAGAACGTATATTGGTGTCTGCGAGGGGAGTCTCAGTTAGGCAGTACCTATAGGTCATTCTCTGAATTTACACCCATATCGGATTAAGAAACAGATACACGACTGAGCCGTCCTACAGGATAATTTCGCATCAGGTATTGAGTAAAATAAGCGTAATCCTCCGGTGGGTAGAGGGTGAATATATTTTAAATATTAAATACTTATATAGTATGTAATTATGTTTATTAAAATTAAATTACTAAAGTAATAGACGAAAAAATGAAAATATTTATAATTTTGTTTTGGACATTGTTTATGGTAATACCAATTTCTCCGAATACAATAAACACATCATGGTCAGGAATTTTCGGAAGTCCCCTTCTCAGGTATAAAATTAAGATTAAATGTTCTATTTTTGTACTGATGTTATAGGACTTAGGGTCGATTCCACCGTTGTGTTAAACGAAGTTTAAAATGACATTTTTACATTAACAATGTCATTTTAATCTCTGTTTAACACAACGGTGGAATCGGTCCTAATTGCGCTAAATTATTTAGTTCAGTTTTGGATTTCGAAGAGAACGTATGTCGAAACTGAAAATGCCGAAGCGCGTGTTACGTGTAGATGACTTAATTTGTAATCTATAAGTATTTTACGGCGAAAAAAGGTAACGGATGACCTTTAAAGCCAGTAGTGAGTGTGCATGAACGCGTCTGTACAGCTCTCGGTATTAGTGATTCAAAATTAAAATATGTTTTGAAAAACGTCAAAAGCGGAGAGAGCAAAAAAAGAAAAAATACACACCTCGCAAACAACTGAAAACGTCGGATATATCTGGTAGGACAAAATTTCGTATTCGTGATATGGTGTATGAAATGCGTGCAAAAAAGGAACATGTCAACTTATACACATTGCTGGCTAACTTAAGAGAAATACACAATTGGTGAATTTGGCAGAACAAGTCTTTGGAAGTTGCTTAAGGAAATAGGTTTCAAATTTAAGAAAGAACATAATAGAAAAGCTTTATGTGAAAAAAATAATGTTCACAAAAGAATACATTTTTTAAGAAAATACACTCGTTTAAAAGAGAATGGAGCTTCGTTTATATATTTGGATGAAACCTGGATATTTTCCAAAGGTGGTACGAAAAGAATATGGCAAAATGAAAATATAAAATCAATAAAACATACTAATGGTGAGGGAAAGCGAAACATAATCTTGCACGCAGGTGGAAAGAATGGATTTGTGGATGGTGCAGGATTAATATTTTCCTCTAAATCAAAATCAGAAGACTACCACGATAACATGAATTCGGATATGTTCATCAAATGGTTAAATGAAAAACTATTACCAAATTTAAGTGAACCGTCTGTTATAGTGTTAGACAATGCGAGCTATCACACAGAACTTTTAAACAAACCGCCAAGACAGAATTGGACTGTAGCCAAAATACAAGAATGGCTACGTAACGAAAATGTTGCATTTCCACAATACGCCCTTAAATCTTAGTTGTTAACTTTAGCCAAACGGCATGAACCACCACAAATTTATATGGTAGATCAAGTCATACATAGTTATGGACATGATGTGTTACGGCTTCCACCGTACCATTGTCAGTTTAACCCCATCGAACACATTTGGGGTATATGTAAAACGTATTATGACAATCATATTGGAATTAATGGTTACAGCGACGAAGCAGTAAGGGAAATATGGAAACAAGCACTGGATACATCAACCCCAGAAATTTGGCAAAAAAGTGTTCAAAAATGTGATAAATTAATTGACGACTGGTGGACACGTGAAAACAGAATAACCGAAATTAACCCTATAATTATATCCCTTAATGATGACAGCGACGCTAGTGACACAAACTTTGAGAGTGATGCTGAAGATTTATAGGTATGTCAAAAGACAATTATTTATAATAATCACTGTTTAATATAGAATTTTAAAAGTTATGTTATTTTTAATCATTGTACTCAGGGCCGAGTAGAGGGGGGGGTAGCCGAGACTAATTCACGGGGCTCGGACTCAAATGGGGGCCCGGCAATGGGATTTTTTGTTTTGTATGAGAAATTCGACACAAGATGAGAGGGGAGTTTTTTTTTAGATAAATCAATTCAAGTTGAGGAGGAAAAGTTTTTGCTTCAGGACCTTGTTTTTTAGAAAATTCAATTCAAGTGGAAGAGAAAAGTTTTTGTTTGAAGAGCTTTTTTAGGTCACGGGGCCTGGTTTAGAGAATTGTCCTGGGGCCCGGTTTAGAGAATTGTCCTGGGGTCCGGCCTGGTTCTCGGCGGCCCTGATCGTACTTACTTAATCGCAGGGTAAAACTGTGTATGTAAATTAAAATTTTTGTTCTGAATAAAATATTATTAAACAACAAAATCATGTAACTATCTCTTTTAAGCTTTCCGAGGCAAAATTAAATACCTAAAATTTATATTTATTTTGTTTCTATAATAACCCCTTGCAATATACAAAATAACGCCACCCATGAGTAAATGTTTAAAATACAACTGACCAGTCAAATCTTTCATTTATTTCTTAATCCGATATGGGTGTAAATTCAGTGAATGACCTACAGCTATACAAATTATAGGCAGGACCAAGCAGGGCTGGACATAACATAAATGCAGATGTGTAATTTTTGAGAGGATATTTTTGAGGAAAGGGTAGAACGGAAACATTTCATATTTCACCAGGTAGAACCAAGCAGGACTTTGTAATATTTAACAGTACTCAAGTACTGCCAAATTGGCAACATCAGGTGACATTTTAGAAGTAGTGAGACTCCCCTCGGTATTTATTTATTACCTTTAAGCTTTTTTTGGTAACCGTAATACCAATTTTGAAGTCGTCGTGCGTGTTACCATGGAAAATTTGTTCGTAATCTTCGGGTTTTGGATTTTTCTTAGGTAAAAACAGTTCGTTGCCGGTATAATCCTCTAGGAATCTTTTCTTATTCATTACGTTACCCTTGTCTTCGGGTAATATTAAATTTATTATCATTTGTATGGTTTTATAGGCGGCATCTTTGAATGGCAATATTATTAGAACCTTAAATGTAATAAAATAAATAATATTCTTATGTTCTAGAAAGAATTGTGACACATCATGGGAGCTTTTAAATTAAAATTTTAGAAAACAGAAATAAAAAAAAATATTTTCTGAATGTGGTAGGGTTTATTTCTACAAAAGAAAATAAAAATTGAAGAAATAATATTAGATTATTAAAATACTTAATCTATATAACATGATACTACAGTAAATACACCAAATGATTGAATCAAATGAGAAAAATAATAATAATTATTAAAAAAAAAAAAATAAAATAAATATAGCGATTTACATATTGTACAGTAAAAACAAGAATAAATAAATTAAAACATAATTATTGCATAGTTAACATGTTTTAATGCTTTTTTCACTGTTGCGTCTAGGTTATTATAAAAATTAATAGCATTGTTGCATAAAAAACAAGGTTTAAAGTTAGTAGTGTAGAAGCGAGGCATGATGAGATTAAAATTTAAATTCCTATCAACATTTTCAATTAATATTTTGTTTTAAATATGAAATTTAAAAGTACTTTACTCTTAATTATTATAATTCGTTATTTTTTATTTTCCTTATAGAAACATTTTATCAAGAATAATTTTGTGAAATGTAAGATACATTTTTTTCATTTATATAAAACGTTCTAGGATACTCTGTATAATAATAATATTTATTCGGCTTTGAGACATACATATTTACAATATTTTAAAAAGGTTAAAAAATGTATAAACATATAAGACCTATTAGATTTGTCAACACATACAATTTTAAAAGTAGAGACGTGCTACAATTGAGTTAAATTAAAAATAGTATACAATAGGGCAAAAACATTAGACAATAATTATAATAAAGAGATACATACCATTACGGATCACCGAGTATCATTCATAAATTCTGCATAGGAATAATATGTTTTGGACGAAAGATATGCATAAAGCTTATTTTTGAATACATTAAAGATTTTTCATTACCTTGACTTGAGTATATCTATTAAAACATGCAACACCTCTGTAGATTTCGGAATTATATCCAACTGAGAGTCTAGAGAAAGACTGCTGTAAGTGCTGTAGATATTTGTGATTGCGTGTGTTATAATTGTGTAAGTGTCTATAATCTGATAGTTGGGATTCCTGTTTTTTTATATTAAGTATTAGTAAGTATATGTACAAAGATGGAAGTGTTAGGATTTTAAAGTCATGAAAAAGTTGTTTGCAGCTAGTTGTTCTTGAAACCCCAGCCATGCATCTTATAACTTCTTTTTGTACACAGAAGGCTCGCTCCAGATAACCTGAGCAGCCCCAAAAAATTAGACCATATGAGATAATTGATTCAGCCAAACTAAAATATGTTAATTTTAAAACATCGAGATTTACAGTGTTTTTTAACTGCCTCATTAGAAAACATACACCATTTAGTTTATTTGATACATGATCTACATGGTTCTTCCACGTTAAATTGCTGTCCAAAATTAGACCTAAGAATTTGCTCGAATTTGTTTGTATCAATGATTGATGATTTTAGTTTAACGAGATAGCTGAAGTCGTTTGTTATATTTTTTGGTAGAAAGGTCATGATTTCAAATTTGTTACATTAACATTTAAGCCGTGTGAAATACAATGACTATAAAATTCATGTGCAGTACTAGAAGCAATATATTGAAGTTCAGATGCATTTTTTGCTGATGTTCCAAAAATTGTGTCATCTGCATATATAATTTTGGTACTTTGACTTGTACAAGATAGAGCTAAGTCATTAATAAAAACTAAAAAAAAAAAAACAGGGCCCAATATTGAGCCCTGAGGTACTCCCGTTGTCACATTTTGACTATTTGATTTGCTGCATCCGATGATTACAAATTGTTCACGGTTGTTTAAATATGACTATCCACTTATACCTATTCGGTACAATTTATCTACTAGCAGTCGATGGTCAATTGAGTCAAAGGCTCGTGAGAGGTCGAAGTATAAGGTAATATTTAATTCCTTGTTTTTTTTTTTTTTTAATTTGGTGTCATCGGCATCCACTACTAAGGCCATTAGACTCGTGTTTTGTTACTGTTTCTTAGCGCTACTTTAGGAATAGCACTGTTAATTAGAACCCACTTAACAGTGAATGATCGAGTGGAATCCTACCAAGGCATCAGAATTAATTTTAAATAATTAAATTAAATAAAAAAATCTCGGCCAACGGTGAGATTCGAACAGACGACCGCCGACGCGCCATACGACCACCGACGCGACCGAGAAGTGTCGCTTCACATCTAAAATACATACAATTATATGAAACACATTTCGCACGGCGCGACACGAGAAGTGTTGTCAAGACGACACTTCCTGACGACACTTCTGAATCTGACTCGGGGCAAAGGTTTGCTGCCTGTCGCACTCGAGGTCACTGTCCTCGAGCATCGCTTCATTTTGGAGGTGAATAGGTTGAAAATTTATTTCGATCTAGGCAGTGTTGCCAGATTTTGGAACAGTATGGGTGAAAAAAAAAAAAACCGTAGATCTGAACAGTAGATTTTAATACAGGGGGAAATAATTAAAATTTGCAGTGTAGTAAATAAAAAAACAAGTATATAAGAAACGAAAAATAAACTTTTTTTCGACCCAAATTAGAAGGTAAACAAAGAATAAAAACAAATAATAACATTTTTAATATATAGTTAACGCACGGAAACAAAAAAAAAAACAATGAAAAATATTAGGTACCTACTTCTTTTAGATCAGTCTGAATCAGATAATTCAAAATCGTAGTGTGCATGTTCTTTTTATGATGCCCTATTAATTATTTGTTTCATTTTAAATAAAAACAATGATTATCTTGATGTTTTTTTTTATGGAGCCAACCTAGAGTAGTGGATGCTTATTACGCTGCTTTTACTGTAGAAAATTTAATAGAGAAAATATTCTTTAACCATTTGCTGAAGAATGAGGCAAACTTAATAAATTAAGAACAAAATTTGCTAGAGACAAAAACAGTGGCACATCAGAAGCTCTTAAATGTTCTTGAACAGAATGGAGTAAGGGACATAGTGTTGAAAGTTTTTGAAATTTATTTGACACACAGACAACAGAAGGTAAAGGTCAGAGACAATGTGAGTAACCCTGAAAATATACAAATCGGAATGCCTCAAGAGACTGTTCTGGGACCTATACTATTTAATTTATACATTAAGAGCTTAACTCAGATTGATATTCAAGGTAAAGTTGTATCATATGCTGATGATACAGTGCTAGTCTTCAGTGATAAAGATTGGAAAGCCATCAAGACACATGCTATAGCTGGAATGGAACATGTCAAAAACTGGCTGGATGTTTTTAAATTGTCTTTGAATGTTAACAAAACAAACTACATTGCTTTTTCAAAGACAGTGGCTGATCGACCTCAATTTAGAAGCTTAACATGTCAAAATTTAGACATACAGGAAACAGAAACATCCAAATATTTAGGTATAATTATAGACCAGCACTTAAAATGGGACTGCCATATAATATATATATATATATAGCAAAAAAACTTGATTTTTGATTTATAAATTTTATCTTCTAAAACAATTTCTTAACCAGGATCTACTAATGACATTATACTACAGTCTAGTAGAATCTACACTACGGTATGGAATCTTAGTATAGGGAGGCCTGTATGGAACTACATTAAATCAGTTAAATGTTATTCAAAACAAAATCTTGAAGTTAATATATAAAAGAGATAGATTGTGTCCCACCATAACTTTATATAATGAAAAAATTAGCAATGTTAGATGTTTTAATATTCACGCAGTGTGTTGTTATATACAAAAAATTAATTTTTAAAAAACCCTTTAGAACATAGACATAACACTAGAACTGCATCAAACATGTGCATTAAAGTACCAAAACCAAATAGTGAGTTTTTTAAAAACAATGTAAATTATCTAGGGACAAAGTTCTATAACGCTCTACCCCTTCATATAAAATTATTAAACAAATATAAAAAATTCTGTAGAGTTAGCAAAATATACATTTTCCAAAATAATGCAAAGTTTATCAGAATATTCCAAGAATAAAGGACTTAATACATGGATTTTTTTAAATAGTTTTTTCTGTTTCTTGCATAAATTGTTCAAGTTTTATTTTTTATTTAAAAAAGTTTTTTTTTTATTTCCTTTATAATTCATTAAATATAATTAAAATAAAATTTTAATTTTTGTCAGCACATACGGGTGTTCTCACCTAGGTGCTTGTTATTATATAATTGGTTTCCATTATTATACTTTAAACTGTTAAACAAAGCAAGTGATAAATATGGTGCACATTCATAGAACATTCTGAAAATTATATATTATAGAAGCTATATTTGTTAATATTTTCTTTTGTCTCTTTTTTGTCTAATATTCTGCTTAATGTTTGTAGTATTTTAACTCTGACTTGTCCTATACATTTTTTATGTCTTAAAAGATGAATAAATATTATAATTATTATTATTATATATAAAAAAGATTAACATTTAATTGTTTTAAAGACTCTTTCAGAATCAATTTTTTGGACTGTAATTATAGAAGAAAATAATCTGTTTTAATACTTTTAAATATTTACCTTTGGTCTTACAAGACCTTGATCTCTAAACTCTTCAGGTACTTCATCTTTTTTCGTCAGCCTAGAATTGTGGTGTATCACTTTTAACCTAGTTTTTAAAATATGATTCACGGCATGTACACAGTAAGTATATCTAATTTCTTCTGAATTACTAAACGTCCTTTCAGGATAATAGAGATCCTGATAATTGTTAATTATAGCAAATATTTCTCCTTGTAGAGGAGTAAAGTGTTCACTATCTGTTACAGTCTTGTTCACTTTAAGTAAATTATTAATAATTTGGGTTTTAATGTGTAAATCATTCAAATTTGATGGTTTTATCCTTTTAGGAACCATTCCCTCTGGTGCATAAATCTTTTTCTCTGCTATCGTAAATTGTTCAGTTTCTTCAGAAGATATATTATCGCATTTAGGTATCTGAATATTTAAATTACCAAGCACAGGCCAAGATTCTGTAGAATTATTAGTAGAAACAGGACTACTTTGTAGGGAATCTAGCATTGAATCATGAAGATCAAACAAAACATGTTTGTTATATGGATCTGCATTATCATCAATTTCTTCTTCTTCCTTCCCATTTATTTCTATTTTTACATCATCTACTTCATCTCCATCACTTTCTTCAATTTTACCTTCAGTATTTTCTAGAGTTTCATCATCTCTTACTTCCCGAGTTTCACTTTCTGTATCTAAGTCACTTTCGATGTCTTCTTCCTCAACTAAAGCCTCATTTTCTTCTGACTCTAACTCGCTATCACTACTACTATCAATAGCCAGAGATTTCTTACTTTTATTGGGGTCCTTAAAAGTATTTAAAAGATTATCTAAATCTGCTACATCTTCTTCAGATGCAGACGACTCTTCTTCTTGGCGTGGAATGTTTCTTTCTATTTTTTGCTGTTTCGGTTCAGGTTCGTATGACGATTGGCGAGGTACAAACTTTCGTTTTTGTATATTACTTTTGTTCGAGTTATTTGAATATAAACTGTATGTTTTTCGTGGTTTTGTTTTCTTCTGGCTTTTCTTTTGGGACATGTGAGGTTTTTTGACTACATCTTTATATTTTACTTTGCCTCTTCGTGCCATTATGTCACTAAAAAGAACTTTACCGGAACTTTATTTATCAACAAATGCACGTTTTCAAATTTAGACATAACCTTTAAAAATAAAACGTAAACGTCAACATTTTTAGGTTATGTCACGTATGTATATTGAAAAATGTAACACTTCTGCATCAACCAGTAACTCAGAATCTAGTATAGTTAGACAAGTAATCAAGTAACGAAACTCAGGGAAACATGAAATCATGCATCGACCATATTTTTACTAAAACTAATTTTGATGTATTAAATAATATATTACCCATAGTTATTAAATCAACAATCACCGATCACTACACTACAGTTTTACAAATAGTCTTCCCAACAAATAATAATAGATCTAAACAGAGCCCTGAAAAACATAAAAAATATATAAACTATAAAAAACTAAATTCTATTTTAAGCAATAACTCTTGGTTAAATATTTATACAAAAAACAGTATAACAGAAGCAGTATCCGAGTTTATAACTACATTATCACAAACAATAGCCGAATGCACAGTTACTAAAAAAATTTCCAGAACACAAATGAAACTTACTCCATGGATTACTAATGGCTTGCTGAATTCTGTAAACAAAAAAAATTCGATGTATAAGTCTCTGCTAAAGGATCCCAATAATATCAATTTAAAGCACGAATATAACAATTACAAAAATAAATTAACATCTCTAATACAAAAGGCTAAATTTGCTTACTATAAGAACAAAATAGACAATAACTCTAATAATTCCAATCAATTGTGGAAAATAGTAAATGAGGTAAGTAAAACAAAAATTAATAATACAAAAATAGAATCAATAAAGATAGAAAATGAAAAATATATAACCGAACCCTTAGATATTACTAACGAATTTAATCGCGTCTTTTCTGGTACAGGTAAAAAATTAGCAAATAAAATTAAAAAAAATCCTAACTATTCAATAAAAACAAAAACTCTTCAAAACTCATTCTTCTTAAGATCTACTGATGTTGTGGAATTAACAAAAACAATTAAAGAGTTGAAAAACAAAAAGTCACCAGGGATCGATAACATCCGTGCAGAAACGCTTAAACAAATATCTGAGCATATTGTTACACCACTGGCATATTTATTTAATAAATGCTTGGAGTGTGGAGTATGGCCTACAGATTTTAAAGAATCTATTGTTACACCTCTTTACAAGAAAGGAGATAAATTGTGCGTCGAAAACTATAGACCAATATCCCTCATTACTCACTTGTCCAAATTGTTTGAAAAAATTGTACACTCTCGTTTAACATCTTACTTAACGAAATACGATATTATTTCAAACAGGCAGTTCGGCTTCCGCGAGAAAAAGTCTACTCAAGATGCTATTCTAACCCTCTTATCCAAAATGTATTCCTCACTAAATGACTCAAACCCAAGCCTATGCATATTTTTAGATTTGTCGAAAGCATTCGATACTGTTAGCCACCCATTGTTACTCAATTCTCTCGAAGACATAGGGATAAGAAGTACACCTCTAAAATTGTTTGAAAGCTATCTATCAAATAGACAGCAGAGAGTAAGAATAAATGGAGTATCAAGTAGCCCTCATTCAATTGAGTATGGTGTTCCACAAGGTACCGTACTAGGGCCCACACTTTTCAATATATATATAAATTCTTTATTTTCCCTAACTAGTACGGGACAGATAATCGGTTTCGCTGATGATACAGTTATTTTTTATGAGGCAAAAGATTGGTACGAACTGAAAATTAAAGCAGAAACTGACTTCTTAAATGTAAAAAACTGGATGGACCATAAGCTTTTAACAATTAATTTAGATAAAACTAATTTCTTAGCTATAAGTCCTAGTGTTTGTGATTGTCCATCCTTCAATCTTGAAATTCCTTGCAAAGAAACTTATGTAATTAAAGCTGTAAAAACAGTAAAATACTTAGGAGTTACGATCGACTCAAACCTTAAATGGATAGATCATATAAAACAATTAATAAAAAAACTACAATTCCTTTTATATAAATTTCGATATTTAAAAAAAATATTACCTGTGCCACAGCTACTTGTCCTTTATTATGCTCTCGTGGAAAGTCACTTGCGATATGGAATAACATGCTGGGGAGCGGCCGCAAAGTCTCACATACAACCAGTAGAAATCATACAAAAAAAATTTTTAAAACTAATATTAGGTAAAAACTCTAGATACTCAACTGAAAAACTATATAAAGATACAAAAATGTTAGATATAAGACAATTATATTATTATAATGTATGTATTAGGCACCACCAAACCGCTAATTTTGTGGAGTTAATACACACCTACGACACTCGAAGAAAAAATTATAGTAGGGTACCTCAAATGCAAATGACAATCACACAAAAGTCATATGTCTTCTTGGCTCCGACTATGTACAATACAATCCCTGAAACAATCAAAGAAATTAATAGTATTTCCATATTTAAAAAACTTTTAAAAAAATTCATTATTAACTTACCAAGAGAAAAATTCCACAATCTTATTGATCTTAAAATTTTTACATTATAGACGATTAATAACTGTAAACCTTTCTCTCACACATTCTTTTTTTCCATTTATATAATTATTTTAATGTCATTTTTATATTTTTATATTTTTAGTTTTAGAATAATTATTATTATTTGATTTATATATATATAAATTTAACGAACCCAATTTTTTCCTATGAGCTCGACACAAGTGTTTTATACACTTCCAGAGTCTCTACCAACTTTATTTATTTACAAACAATTTTATATGTAATTATACACTATTGTATGTACCGTTATATATTCTAAATAAAGTTATTATTATTATTATTAATTCTAATATTATGAACCAACTTTAAATAATTTAAAAAAGATGTTTTCACACAATGTTTATGCTAAATTATATTTTATCATCAAATCAAAGATACAAAATGATGAAAATAATGATTAGATGCGTACTCTTTACATTATAATTCCTAATTTATTTACATGTTCTATTGTTGTATTAGGAATAAAATAAACAAATCTTACAGAACTAAAATCCTTTATTGTCAATATGTAATTGTAAATAAACAAATGTTATTAAACTATCAAAACCATTTATTCATAAGAAAGTTTAAAGCTAGCAGTAATGAACCCAAACAACAACGTTGTAGTTATATAGTCATAGTCCCTCAGCTGACTGTAAAAAGTGTTACCTCGTCTTTTTTGCCTGCTATTTGTAGTCGGGCACAAGAGAGGGGGTGAACAACATGCACTATATGTTCCGGTGCTGGGTCATGTGGCCTATGGAAATCAAAGAAGTCGCTTATCGATGGAGTTTTTCCTTTTTTGCTGGCAATGATGTTTCTAGACGTCAATAACAAAAAATACCTTTATACGCATTTTCTGTAGCCCGATTTTAATGCTTCCGGTGTAGGAATATCGGTCACGTGATCGGATAATTACCTTTTTAAACACAAATTTCGAGATATAGCTCATTTTTTTTAAATCTAAGATGATATTGCAAGTATTTTTTGTGTCTGCGAAAAGGGTTAATGCGCAAAAAATTGCATCCTGCCGAAAAGTGTCTTATTTTCGTAGACAAAAAAAATGATTAGAATATCATGGAAGATTAAGCTAACGCCCAAATTTCGTTAAAAAAAGATAAATATTCAGTCACATGGCCGAAATACCTACACCGCAAGTAGCAAAACCAGACGACTGCAAATACGTGCGTTATGTGTATCTTGTGCTTTAAACAATGATAAGACTCATTGGGCGATATTATAATAGCTATAGTTGAATCCATAAATAATAGTCAATAATAGAATATTAGGAATTTTAAAAGAATGCTGACAGCGTGTGCATATGGTAATCTCCAATATATCTGCCACTGAAAAAATCCTTTTGCATTTTGCCTTTTAGCTTTCGATTTAATCAAACTTTGGTGCAATGACAGTGTTTTTACACATAACATTCCATTACTTATCAAAAGAACGCTCATTAAATACCAATTTCTAGTCTAGTTATAGAAGGTCTTTGTATTTTCTTGTATACGTTAAATCAATATTCAATATAAATAAAATTGGGCCAGAGACATTGGGCCAACCAGAAAAAAGTTGACAAATTTTCTACAAAACACTGTTTTTTATTTATTATAATTTAGAACATTATGGGAACCATTCTTTATCATTTTCCTTTGAGTGCACCTTCTAGAGGAGCTCTTCTCGCAGCTAAAGCGGCTGGCGCAAATGTAGACGTTCAAATAGTGGATTTGTTGAAAAAAGAACAGCTCAGTGAAGATTTCATAAAGGTTTGTTTGACCATAACCCTACTTTTATTGTTTACAAATTCAAAACTAACAAAGTGTTTATTTTAACTTTTTATTAAGAATTGAAAATGTTATCTTTATCTGAAAATATATAAAACTCTGATCTGTGATTATACCTAGATACAGATCTGTGATATAAAATGTAAACCTTATTCATAGCACAGTAAAATTCAGATAAATACAATAAATAAATATTTGAAATTTAACTGTTTATGTTATAGTCCAGGAGTTATTTTCAAATTTTTAATTAGTTAAGTATTATTTTATTTATTTTTAATTTGTAAGATTAAATCTAGACAAATTTTGATTTTAATAGATAAATCCTCAACATACCATTCCAACTTTAGTTGATGGGGAGGTAGTGATTTGGGATAGCCACGCAATAGCTGGATATTTGGCTAATGTGTACGCAAAAGATAAAAATTTGTATCCTCAAGAACCCGCGGCTAAAGCCCTAGTGGACCAGAGGTTATTTTTCGATTGTGGAACACTGTATCCCAGGATTAGGCAGATATGTGTAAGTTAATATGGTTAAAAGGTGTTAATGTTATGTTGTACTGTTTTTTTTTATATAGTATCCTGTACTATTTTCGGGCCAAGACGAGATTTTTGATGAACATAAGGGCCCTTTAGATGAAGCTTTAGGGTTTTTGGATGTATTTTTGGAAGGAAATGATTTTGTGACAGGGAAACATTTAACCATCGCTGATTGTTGCTTGGTAGCCTCAGTTTCAACCATTGCGGTAAAGATAAATCTGTTTAAAATTGTTTGAACCTATTTCATAAAAGTTCTATTGTATTTTTAGGCAGTAGGCTGGAATATAGGCGCCTATGCGAACGTGTCAAATTGGTTGTCTAGATGTGCTTTGGCCATTCCTAACTACGCGGAGGCCAATCAGAAAGGTGCCGATTTATATGGAAAGGCGGTGCGCAGTAAATTGGCACCAGGCCAAATTTAATAATAAATATTTTTTCCAAGAAAATGTGTTTGTAAACAAATATTTTAAAAACTTGTTTTTTATTTTTTGAATAAATACCTACCTATTATTTTATTAATTTTGTATTTCAATTAAAAAATGTGTACCTAAAGAGTTTTTCAAATGTAGGTAGATATAGAATTTCTATTCAATGATTTGGCGAAGGAAACCAAATTAAAAAAAGAAAATAATAAAAAAAGGTCTTGAGATTGAAGAAATATTTTACAATTGTTTATTTATCATACTATTTAAGACAGACAAACCTAATCTTTGCTAGATACTACCGTTTAAAAATGTTACCGGTTCTATAGTTTTGAACATTTTAAGAGAAATATTTTCCAATTAGAAAATTTAATTTTTACCTTAATCATAGCACAATAATGTTCCTTAATTTTTGTATTTTTTTTAAATAAGCACAATAATGTTTTTCATCACAAAATTTAAAGAAACGGTTATTGTATGAATTTTCAATCAAATCATAATATATCTCATATACAAACATAATTTTGCTACTTTTAAAGTAACATATTTATGTTACATGTTACTTTGCAACAAAAATAACGCAATAATTTTTCTTTAGTAACTGTAGCAGTTCTGATATTTACCATCTCTATTAATGACCCCCGTTAGTTTCTTGTTGCAGAGAGAACTCAATTGTAGTCTCTTAATTTTGAATAGTTTCTAGTTATGTGCCTTTTACTTTTTAAATTATTTTTCGAATCAAAAAATTACGTGTTTTTGAGATATTTTTCAAAAAACGTTTTCCGTTAATTATTCCACTATCAAAAATAATTATTTCGCAATCTAGTTTATACTAGGGGTCGTTCAAATATTACGTAAGCAGATTTATTACAATTATTTACCCCCCCCCCCCATCCCCCTTGTTAGCAAAAGTAAGCAAAGCTCTTACCCCTTCCCCCCATGCTTACGTAAACATTTTTCAATTATAAATGTATTTTTTTTATATTATAATTATAATTTTAAAAATAAGAAAATATATTTAGGATAAAGATTAGATTTTACTGATACAGTATTCAACATAGAGTAAGGGACAAAAATATTATAATCTTACGAACATAACAAACTTACTTTAAATTTTTGGTACACATATTAAATTCAAATGAATAGTCTTCAGTCGATGACATTGAATTGTTGCTCAGTGTTGTGAGAGTGCTCGCTTTCATCCGATTTGGGAATGTCTACGTCGTTCTCATCGAGCCATTCAACATCATGGTGCTCTAAATTTTGAATAATGCACATCAGTTCATTAGCACGACGAGCAGCGACTCTTACAGGTCTAACTTTCCTATCAGTGTGCGTGTTTACTTTTTTATGGATCTTCTTGATGTGACGTTTTAGTGACTTGACGGAAGCATGATAAAGACCACACGTTTTGCATGTTCGACTTGATAGTCTCAATTTTACCGTCGGACAAAAATAAACGTAGGGTATTTGCAGGATATCTTTGAGTGAAGCACTTAAGCGTAGAGCTAAATTGACTGGAAGATCAAGAAATTGCCCTCCTTCATCCAAAACCAAGTCATCAACTGTTTGTTTTACTTTTACAGGTAGTGGAAGAAACCTGTTGTCTAGTAATCTGAATAGGCCACTTCTTGGACGACAGCATTCTATATTTTACAATTTGAAGCAAGTATTGGCTTTCACGCACATGTTCTGAATACCATTTAATGTCTGGAAAATCAGGAAGATCTTGTTCACCTACCCCAACATATTTTGCAGTAACATTATAGCCATCAATTTCCATTGAACTCCATACTTCAGCTAATACATTTCCTGCAAATTCGAAATTAGATCTTTCTAAATGTTCATCAATTGAAACGTTCATCCAAATGAGACCCAAAATATTCATGAAACCAGCCAGTTCCCGACTAAGAGGAGCCATTCTGCGCTCTACTCTGTTATACGCACTTCTTCCAGGAGCATTGGTAGCTAAAAACAATGCATCGAGATCATGTCGCTTAAAGTGTGGTATAGCAAACCCTATGACTTTTTGATAACGCGGATTTTCATCTGGCCTTCCATCAACCGTCATGATTACCACTGGTTTTACTAGTCCATGGTCAGTTTTAGCTAATGGTCGAAATCTTCAAGTTCGAGAAGCGTCTCGAAATCCTGAGCATGAGTATTAGCAGTAGATGAACTATGCTTTCCACTTCGAATAGCGATGTATGTTGGTCCAGAATATCCAACGGCTTGCGGTTGTCCTAGCATACTGGAAGTGATTTTGATACCAGCATAAACAGATGGTATTAATTTATGACGCTCAGCGATTACCCAATCGTGGTCAGGCAATTTGATTCTATATTTCATGTGCATTAGAAGAGGTGCTTGCTTATTTGCCGCAGTTACGCCGAGACTCGAGTTTTATCATCTTGAGATATGAAAAATACTTGATCTGGTCCAAGTATGGATGTTATATTCTCTAAATAATGGATTGATGTTTCAACGAACTTGCTATCTAAGTGGCTCTTGTGGTGATCAGTTTGAGCCCGAATGAGCTTAACAGGGACTGTCGATACATGTCTTCGTCCCTCTGCAGAATTAGATTTTCTGGGAATCAAACGAAGATATGTCCCACTGCGACTAATGTCAAATCCTATTTTACGTAATTCTTGTGTGAGTTCATCAAGAGTTTTTACGCTGCGAAAAGTTTCCGTTCGTCTTCTATCATCTGCTGCACTCCCAAATAAAGCTATATCCGCAATTGTTTTCAATAGTGATGGTTGATTGCTTGCAAGATTAGGACGTCCCCTTGAATCCCTCAGAGATAGTTTTTTTTTTTATTTCTGGATTTTCATGACAAACATCTTGTAACTTTCTTTTCATACCATCTCTGGATTTCTTCTGGGCAACTGCGTTTTGAATCTTCCTGTTTAAATACTGTTTTGCTGTTTTTATTTCCTCGCGCAACTTAATGATCTGTTTATCAACTTCAGCACGGCTTGGCATAGTATATCTGGAAGAATACAAAGCATTCAGAAATTATTGTTACAAAATGTAAAGAGAAACTTTTAGGCGATTTCTAATATTTCTAGTACTCATAGTTACCTAAAATGATTTCGTCACTCACCTTGGAAAAAAAAATGTAGTAGATTGGATTTATTCGTAGTCGCCGCTTGCAATTCTTCTTCAATTCTCTTAGATACAATAATATCGAGTTCATTGTCGGACTTTGCTTGTAATTTATAATTTCGCCACACTTTGTTAACTAACTTTTGTACTTTCGTACTTGTATGATATTTTTTAAACATCTTATTTAAACATTAAACTTTGGCTAATGGAATCAACGCTAACACAAATGTTAACTTGCTTTGCTATGCTTACAATACGTCTACTCGCGATTCAAGCTAAGTGATACGCCCTCTGGAGGAAATTAGAAGAAGGTCCCTATAAGTAGGATGACGTTCAGTGTTGCCAGAAGCAGCAAAATTTCGTTACGTCGTCGGATTTTAGTTCTTGAAGAAATGGATAAGACCAGGATAAGACCTCTTATTTAAGAATCAAAATTTGTGTCTAGTAAAATGTAATCATACTTTTATTTAAGGATTTTTTTATAAAATCGATTTATTATATTGATATTTTTAAAATTTCAGTTCATTTATTAATTTTAGTTTTAAAATCAGTCAGAGACAAAATCAGTTCATCATTTGGCAACATCGGCGTTTGTGTTCATTGTTTATATTTTAATTTGTATCAATTACAATTATTAGAGTTTTTTGTTACTTTTTAGCTTTAAATTTGTTTATTTCTTATAGTATGTGATAGTATTTAAATTAAAAATGAAATCTGCGAAAAAGCCTCCAGCAAATTGCAATCTATATGGTGTTATTGTCAAAATCAAAACTCAAGTATTCATTATTTTTCAAGTGCAAGTCATAAAATTTTGTTTCTTACGATAAATGGGTATCTACAAATTCACAATATTGAAATTTTGCAAAACATTGTTTAGAATCAAACTCCAATATGAGTTGTGACGGTTTTATTACCATTTACATGTATACAAAGTACTACACAATTCACTTCATGATATAAGAATAAGGATAGTAAGATTTTTAAAGAAGTTCATCAATAATAAACGTTTGGTACCTGATATGTCCTTTAAACCACATAATAAAACATGTCCTGGGTTTAGTAAATACATATTTCTAGATGTTCTTGTAGCAACCAATAGGTCAATATTTCCAACAAATTAGTTCATACTGCACATGAAAAATATTACATTTATAACGAAAGCACGAAAACTAAACCTAAGAATATTATCTAAAAACAGTTAAAAAATCACAAATACAAAATCCCACAACACGTAAATAAACAAACATCCTACTTATACGTGACAAATGACAGGCGCGCGAAAATTAATTTGAACGTTGATACACCAGTTGTTACTGTATCAGCGCAACGCAATTTTCGATACTGAGTCGAAAGGATCGCGAGTTGTTGGTGCGCCATGCGCCAGGAACTGATTCCGTTTTCTGTGACGAGTTGAGAATTTTAATTTACGTAATTGATGTACACTGTCAATTTTTATTTCTTCCCAATTTGATTGGCTACTAGTATACAAAATTTATATCCTTTTTATATAAATTGGAATTTTTGTATTTTTTGTAAAATCCGAACACAATGAAATAAAAAAATGAGTGCATTACACTGTTATATTTTCGTTTATTTTTAAACATATAATAAAAAAAAAATTAGTTAAATTCCCAATTGCGTTATTGCCTTGAACACGGTTTGACCCTTATAAAAGGACAGCCCGCGCTGAATAACACCGATATCATGCGATACACCGAGGTGCATCGACTTCATTCGGCGCAGGCAGTGGTGTGACGCAATAACGCAATTGCGTTAACGCAATGAGTTGGCGCAATAGAGTGCGCCGGAGTTACCCATGTCTAACTGACAGAGGAAATTTAGACAAGTGAATAGCGCGCGGTAATTCCCCTACTCGGTTCTAAAGCGAGTGCCTAAACGTATGCATTATTTGCGGGAATCCCCGAAAATGCGTTTCGTTTTCAAGCATAGACAATGTGAGGGTTGCCATTCGTGTAAAAAAGTAAATAACTTCCGATGACGTAATCATCTTCTAGACTCCCCTACCCCCCATGTCATTCAAAATAAGCAAAACAAAGACACCCCCGCCCCCCCATAGTGCTTACGTAATACTTGAACGGCCCCCAATGCATATAATTTCTAATGTACAACGTTAATAATCGCCTAACCTGAATTTTAATGCTAAATGACCTTAATTGTATATTTGAATATAACTTTTAATTCAAAATAATTTTACTTTATAACAAAACATTCTTCTGTATTGTAAAAAACAAAGATACTTTACTCTTGAGTAAAATTCATATTTTTGACAAACATCGTATACAGCTTAAAAAAATTGATAGCTGATGGTTGTATTTTAAGTTTTGGACAATGCAGAACTTTTTATCATGAATATATTTTTTCAGGAAACCAATAATAAAAAAGTTTTCCACATGGTTCCAACTTAAGTAGATACACTGTATATTATTTTTTATCATAATAATATGTCCTATATTACTACAAGGTAAGCTATTCTTTAGTTTTTTAAATTGTTTGTATTAAAATATAAAATACCGATTACAAAATATTATTATACCTAAATAAAACAAAAATCGATGAATAAAAATGTTTGAATCCGGATCTGTCTAGGAGTGAATTAATCACATTCTGTGCGAGGACGAGTCTTTTTTGTATATATTTTTTCCTCCATTTATTAACTACCTACTACCTAGGTATATACATGGTTCAAGTATTCTTTCTTTTTACACAAGTTGTGTTGTGGTTCCTGTACAGTAGATAGAAGATTTACTCTGGATGATTAGGTAAGAAAACAAATTTTAATAATTAACATTTATTAACATAAATAATAGTGATAAATTGATAATACAGATACCTACTAAATATTTTTAAAATTGAATGTTCATTTTGAGAATTCCTAAGAATAATGTTGATTGTATAAAAACTTGATGACAGTTTTTACGAAAAATTGAACCTACATTATAAATAAAAATATTTTTAAACAAAAATACAATGGAAGTGCATTTAGAAATGCAGGTGCGTTACCTGAATCCTTGAGAGGAACTAAAAAAAGATAAAAATTTAAATAGTATAGGTACATGTAGCTACCGGGTGGGCAAATAAGAGATGGTAAAGGCTTATCAAATATTATTACAGGCAGAGACAACAGAGACGTGTAACTTAATAGGAAAATTTGTTCGGTGGTCCATTTAAATTACATATATGAATTTCTTTCTCTTTTACATTGATCTTTACATACAGTGAGAATCTTAAGTCTTACCCCCCCTAACTAACTCGTTACTGGAGTCTTGTTAGGAAAATCGCCGAGACAGGTCGATTTATGTTTTCTACAATGTACATTTTTGTATGATTAGTTTACCCTTAATTTCATCCCTTACTCGAGGGGAACAACCCTTTCGAAAAATTTAAATGGCATGGGGTGGTGAGTGATAGCTCATTTAAAAGGGGGTTTTATTCTCTATTCAACCGTGCAAAAAAATTTTAAATTTACGTGTTGATTTATTAATGTTTAAAAATAACAAAATCTCACAAAATAGGAAAGCAACTAAACTAATAGTGACCTTCTAATGGCAAAAAGTCTTACTTCACGTCTGAACCAAAACCGAAATCATGCAGGGCCGAATTTTAATTCTAAGGATGAGTGTGCTACGTTAATTTCCGTTATTCTGAAACAAAAATTAGTCGAGAATTAATGAAGCAAATTTCAAAATTTTTTACATGGTTGAATAGAGAATAAAACCCTCTTTCAAATGAGCTATCACTCACCACCCCATGCCATTTAAATTTTTCGAAAGGGTTGCTCCCCTCGAGTAAGGGATGAAATTAAGGGTAAACTAATCATACAAAAATGTACATTGTAGAAAACAAAAATCGACCTGTCTCGGCGATTTTCCTAACAAGACTCCAGTAACGAGTTAGTTAGGGGGGGTAAGACTTACGATTCTCACTGTATATTTATCTGTCTTCAATACAGGGGGGCTTATAACATATGCGCGTTATATCAACAGGTTAGTGCGCAACACATCCGCGCATATCAGTCCGTTTTACAATAATAAAATGATCTTTAAATTTAAAGTACACTGAATAATAGAATAATTCAAATATATTTCGCTTAATAACAAAAGTAATACGCGGTAAGTATTGTTTTAAAATTATATATTTATATAAATACTACAATTATTTGAAAAACATGAATTAATCAATTATTTGTACAACGTAAATCAGACTTTGGGATTGTCACCGATACAATAGAACAGAAGTAAAAGTTGGAAATGCTTTTGCCAGTTCTCCCACTTTATACACATAAATTGACAGGTTGTCAGCGGATCTCACCGAAGTGGACGCGATACATTGGCGTACAAAATTATTTTATAGATTTTAATAACAATTTCGAGTAAATAGTTTAATAAATTGTGAATAGCTGTTGAAATTTTGTAAAATTATAATTTGAATATTATAATACATGTTTAATAATTATTTATAATCCATAAATACATGCGATTGTCCGGTTCCGCCGATAACAATTTAAAATTACTTATTCTATAAAACGACACTGGCAGGTAAACATTACTGTGAAATTCTCGGAGCCGCCCGACGTGGTTTGACGTTTACCCCCTCTCTACCTACCAAAAGACTTTTCAACTTTTACTTTCTCTATAACAAAACTGAACAAAACAATATGGTTATGGTTGCTGAATAAAACGTGGTAAGTACTTTTACTTTTATTTAATATTAGTTTTAGTTAAACATGTTAAATTTAAAATTAAGCAAAGATATTTTGATGTTTTAACATGTGTTTAGCAGGTCCTGTTCGTAATAAATTCATAATATCTAATTGTAATAGCGTTGTTTGTATAAAGGTAAATAGTACAATTTACTGTCCAATTTATGCTGTAAATTTTAAGAACACATTTTTTTTATTTCCTTCCTATATTAAGCAAGGAACTAAATGATGCCGCATAAACTTCATCATTTCACTTGCGAAAAACCATTTATATAGGTTACAATACTGTACATTGGCTTTACCTTTGGTACCCTTGAAAGCTAAATTAACAGTAAAGAGTAATACTAAAGTAATATTGTTATCATGCCGTCAAACAAATTACCAGTGAAAAGAAAGTTACATTCGATTAAAATTTAATCCAATGAAATATAATTATTACCTAAAAAACAATAATTAGCTCTTGGATTTTTAAATCAATCCAGTGAATGGTTAGCTCCAAGGGAGAAAAAACTCTATTTTATAATTAGAAAACAGCAAAGTAAAATTTGCGAATCAAAGAAGGACCTCAAAGCTTGATCCCGCAGTCATCTGTTTTTTTAAAAGTACCTACTACTAAAAGATGAAGGGACTACCATTATTAATTATAAAATATTATAATGAAAGTATAAAACTGTGACAATGTCTAAAAGAAAAAAGAGATTCAAAATGATATGTAGTTAAAATACTACTTTGAATTTTTTCTGTTTCAGATTATATGGATGGTTCTCCTTAATGGGTTTTGTTATCTACCCAAGTTTACAGAAAGTTTTAGTTGTTTTATTAAAATATTGTTTATTTAGAAAATTTATTATAAATTAGTTTTAATGATATAATAGATAATACAATTATTTTATATTACATTATTTTACCCTTCCTAAAATTATGGGTCATAAAATTTTACATTTTGATTGGCATTTTGTTACATCTTGTCTGTGTTGTAAAAAATGCCAATAAAAATGCAAAATTTTAGTTATACTAATTAAAGTAGAGCTACAAACAAAATCCCGCTAATTTTTAAATAAAATAAAATATGCAGGTATCTATATTACCGACTGAGAAATAGTTGGACAAATCCCTTACCGGTGGCGCTGCAAGCAAACCTGTTGCCATATTTCTTCAAAGTAACGGCAACTCTTAATTATCCTTCCTCCATCAAAGAAGTAGAGAGGGTAGAACGATAAGGTACCGTCTGCGCATCCATCACGAGTGTAGAAATTATGCGTGATTCAGCCTTCCACTCTTACACACGTAAATGACAAGGAGAGGTTGCCCTAAAGCACTGTAAACAAATTCCAGGATCGACTTTATTCAGCGATTATGTTCATGTTCAGCTCTGTTTTTTGTTTGTGTTTGGGCTGTTGTAAGCTTTTTTGGCGTCAATTCTTTGTTATCTTGCTTATATTTATGATTTTTTATGCTTTTATTCCGATTTAGTATTAAATTATACTTGTTAATTATTTTTCGATGCACTATTTTATAATTGTTGCACAAAATGTTGTTAAACCGTCCCTGAATTTTGTTTACAAAATGTGCAAAACGAAATTGTGCATAGTGTCCAGACTTTTTCATTGACAGTTATCATTCTACCCCTCTCCACTTCATTGTCCTCCATGCTTCAATAAAACTAACACCAATCCCGCTATTTACTAGTGGCGCTATCATAGACTGGTTGTGGTTAGAATCGCCCAAACAACTTCTACCGAACAAACAAAAATACATTGAGACGTGTATCTCGCTGGGTTGTCTCTGTTACAGGTTTTATTTTGTTTCTCACTTATTTGGCCACCCATTACAAATATCTCGATTTTTTTATGTAGGAAGGATGTTTTTATTTGTAATTATTATTATTTTTACCTTCTGGATAATATAGTAGACTCCCAATTTTGACATAACCTGTATCGGGTATTCTCATTTCGCACGTTATTATTGTACCAGCTGGTAGATGTTCTCGATTTACAGACGCAACAATGAACGTAGAAAAGCGACCAGAAGTATGTTTGTTGACATCCCAATGAACTAGCGACAATCTTTTTCTAAAATAATAATTGTCGTTTTTGAAAAACATTACTGACAGTAAATAATGTATCTTGAAAACAACAAACAGCATAAAACAGTTAAAAAGCAGGAATTTTAATATCTCGTTCAATATACAGGGTGTTATTGAAATACACGTACATATTAAAACTGGGTATTGCGCAGATCCCCACTGAATGTAGAAAAATATTATTTTTTAAAAATACCCCTTATTAAGGGAGTTATTAATTTTTGAAAATTAATTCTAAAACAAACGTACTTCACTGATATGTTGAGGATGACCTATATAAATTAGGTTTATTTACCTATTTTAAACATCAACAGTAATTAATATGCAAGTTTTTGTCAGATGATAAGAAAACTAGTCTTGTAAGAAATAACCATGTTGCCAAGATTTTCGAATTAATTTCTATTTCCGAAGACTGGTTTTTACTACCCTCGTTATCAAAAAACTAGAATATTTGATAAATGATTGTTTTTAAACTATAGATTATTAAAATTTTAGTTGATTTACGAATCTGGCTAACACGAGCGCGTCATTTCCAAGTTGGTAAAAAGTGTTGTTACGATTACTTTTAAATATTTTTTTACGATGCCACTATTTACGAATATTGAACTAACGGATATAGTGCTGGTTTATGGGGCAGCTGGAGAAAATTCGCGGCAAGCACAAATCCTGTATCGCGAACGGTTTCCAAATCGGAGAATTCCGGACTGTCGTACGTTTATTTCAACTGTTCAGCATCTAAGAGACCATGGAAAATTTGAGAGTGTCAATGCAGATCGAGGGAGAACAAGAACACAAAGAACATTGGCGGCCGAAGAAGAAATATTGGAAGCTGTTGAAAACCTGCCTCAATTAAGTTGTAGAAGACTAGGTCTTGAAATTGGAGTGTCCTCATTTGTTGTGTGGCGGACACTTAAAGAACAAGGTTTACATCCTTATCACATCCAAAAAGTCCAGGCCTTATATCCAGGTGATGAAGAAAAGAGAGTGGAGTTTTGTGAATGGATGATTAAAAAATGTGTTGATATTCCTGATTTTCTAAAAATATTATTGTATACTGACGAGGCTTCATTCACTCGTGATGGCGTGTTCAATATGCACAATACGCATATTTGGAGTGATGAAAATCCTCACGCCATTAGGGAAACTGGGCATCAAAGAACATTTTCAATAAATGTTTGGGCTGGCATAATAGATCAGTATTTAATCGGGCCTTATGTTCTCCCGAACAGATTAAATGGGCCAGGATATCTCCACTTTTTAGAAGATATTTTGCCAGTACTCCTAGAAGAGATACCGTTACAATTAAGGCAACGGATGTGGTACCTACTAGATGGCGCTCCTCCTCACTTTGATTTAAACGTACGGCAGTTTTTGAACATTAGATTTCCTCAAAAGTGGATAGGCAGAAATGGACCTACTAAGTGGCCTCCGAGATCTCCGGACTTAAATCCATGCGATTTCTTTTTGTGGGGTCACATGAAACAACTGGTTTATAATGAACCTATTAATAGTGTTGAACAATTAACCAATAAAGTTAATGCGGTAGCCGAGGAACTACGACAAAATCCAAGACTAATTTCTAATGTTCAAAGTTCTTTGGAAAGACGATTGCAAGTGTGTGTAAATAATAATGGACGGCATTTTGAACAATTACTGTAATAAACTTTATTTTGAATTAATTGGTTTTGCTACGGCAACAGTGCAATTTCTATGGGTAAGTTCAATTTCGATTTATTTTACTTCTTTAAATATGGAAACTAGTAGGTCGGAAAAGGGGACTCTTCCCCAATATTTAAATTTTAGAATTTGAAGTTAAAATTGGTGCCAATCGTTTTTGGTCATTACATACTATTCCCCATTTTAATATGTACGTGTATTTCAATAACACCCTGTATAGGGTAAATTACTATAGAGAGAGGTGAGAGGCAGTTACTTGATTCTAAAATACTGTACAAAGATACTATACCAAAGAAACTCGGAAACACAAGAGTTTTTTAAATATATAAAAAAAACGTCAATTTTTATTGATAAGAGAACGAATTATTATCCCAGAAATCCATTCCCCTGGAACCTGGCAACAACCTCTTATTTTTTTAATAGAAAGTAGTATTTTTTGTCGATATATATCAACGGTAAATAATGAAAATGATATTTCAGGAGCTTCTGTCTTAAGAAACCAATTCATAACAAACAGTTATCTGTAACGTGTGAAGGATGGGATACTTCTCGGCACTTAGGCCTCATTAGGTCCATGGTGCATCCTCTTAAAATTATAGGGCCCATCATCTTAGGAGGGGCCCTCTTAGCTGTTCAGCCAGTTAACAAATAGTGATATTTCACAAAAAACATTGGTGTGACGAGAACGATTTACAAGTAGGTTGATCAACGGGTCTGTAGAGGAATCCTGAGGTGCGAATTTTGTAACCAGTTTCTATAGTAAATTTTCTTAAAAAAATTTATTGAAAAAACCAGTATTTTTCGTGAAAAATCTAATTAAAAACCTCAATTTTACAGGTTATATTCACAAAACATTTACTCTAGATGACAAATTCGGTCTTAAAAATTACAATGTTGCCAAGTTGTTAATAATATCGTAGTTTCAGGATTATTTAAAATTTATAAATTACGAGATTATAAAAACAAGAAGACGAAGCAACTACTTCTCGTGCCGCCTGGAATCTACACGGGTTGCTTCGCAAAAAAATATACACTTAATAAAGAAATTAAACAAATAATATTTAATTTACCTAACCTGTGCGGCCTGGAGATAGTGGAGAATAGAGCAAAATGGTCCCTTTAACAATTTTTTAGGCTAAATATAGCAAAACAACGAAATATTTAAGTACAGTTTAATCAAACAATAAAACGAACATACCGGAACATAGTTCTCTGAAAACATGATTCCTAATGATAAAAACAACAGAAAAATAATTTAATTCTTAAAAAGCTCTACAGGAACCATTTTAAACCATGCTCAGGACCCTCCTAATGGGGTAAAATGACCCCTATATTTTTTTTTGTCAAGCAAAATTAAAAAAGATAAATTTTATTTGCAAAAATCGCAAATATACACTTTCTGCTTTCTTGTAACACCCGCGCACAATGAATGAGACCATTTTTTGCACAAATTGCACATAATCCAAACCTCCTTCGCCTACGATTTACTGAATAATTCCAAGCAAAATATACAGGCGGCGTCGTATTCATCAAAACTTGCCCCTTTATTTTCTTTCTTTTTTCCAAACACCTTTAGGCTTATGGCTTTTCTAGCTGCTTGTAAAGTTGACCTGGGTGTTTTTATTTTTTCTTTTACTAAAAGATAATTTGGTGTGGAGGTAAAAACAGTTGCTCCTTGAGAAGGTCTTGAACTCTGCGTCTGAGGAGGTGCCTGAGGTAGTGGAGATATATCAAATGGGGTTACTAAGGTATCCTCCAAAGAAGATGGAATTTCATGCCTTGTATCGCCAACTTTCGGTTTGGAAGTGTTAACTTTGGAATTTGGGTTTGAAGTAACGACTGCAAGGCTTATACTATCAACTTTATGATTTGAAAGCAACAACTTCCGGGTTTGACGCTGCAGTGCATAAAGTTTCATTTTCTGATGAGTCCACTGCATTGTTATCAAAAATACTGACTTTATCTGAAGATTGTCCACTTGTCTCCCATTCCTCTGACTCATCTGATGAAGATATATCACGAATTTTTCTTTTCCTTATAGGTAAAGTTATTGCAGACGTACCTACTTGGAAGTGAAGAAGTACCTCTTTGTGGAGAAGGAGTTCTTTGTTCACGGATTGGAGCACCAGTTTCATTTTCCACAAGAGGGCTATCTGTTGTGTAGGATGGTTTAAATTTCCAATCTGGGAATATATATTCGAATTAAAGGGACATATTCCTGTTTTCTCAAATCCACTGAGTCCGTTGTCAATAGTAGACGTGTTTTTCTTTATTTTGGGAAATTCCTTTTTGTTTCTGGGGGTCAAGTTTTCGTTAGTACACGTAAAGGGAGAGACTTCCTTTAAATAGGGACAGTTTAGAGGTTGTATATTTTACTACTATTAATTTTACTGCAGCGTTGCCAAATTATTACGGAAAATATAAAAATTTCCAAAAAACAGTTATATCACAAATGTCATAAAAACCTTCTTAATGACAGATGATACTGATAGTAGATAGGGGAAATATGGCTATCAATTTACCGATATTGAAACAGTTAAAACTTTTTCTAAATTATACAGTGCTTCTCAAAAGTCCCCTCCCCCTTATTTCTTTTGAACGGTGATACTTAGACTGATGAAATTTGGAGGGTGAAAATGAACTATTACTACTAGTGGTAACAGGTGACGTAATAGGCATCGGTGACGTCACCAGGCAACTGAAACCAATAATATTAAATGGGACCTTATTTTAACCATCAAAAACATCGTAAATCCAAAAAAAATAGTATGATTGAATAGGTATTCTAAATACCTTTCAAACGAGGTGTCACTTGATATAAGGTCCCATTTAATATTATTGGTTTCAGTTGCCTGGTGACGTCACCGATGCCTATTACATCACCTGTTATAGTAGAGAAGCTTACAATAGTTCATTTTCACCCTCAAAATTTCATCAGTCTAAGTACCACCGTTCAAAAGAAAAGAGTGGAGAGGGGACTTTTGAGAAGCACTGTATATCTGTCATTAAGATATAAATTCAAAACTAGCTCAGATCTCTCTACCTGACGATTTGTGTTGTACCCTGACCAGCGAAACGACCTGTATACACAAAGTTTATATTAGGTATACTTACTTGTGATAATGATCCTTGTAACTCTTGAACAACAACAAATTAGCTTTGGGATAAGTTTCCGAAGCCATACAAGTGAAATTCACCGTTTGGTCGTCATGTCCGCTTTTGAAAACTTCTAAGGACTTCTCTGGAACTGAATGAATAATTAAATTATTGGTGCTACGGCCACACCAATAGTATTATAACTTCTAATCTGAATTGAATAAATTTATAGGGTTCGTTTAAAGTTCGAGACACTGTTTCATATGAAGATAAAGGATACATATATAATAAATATCAAGCCCTGTCTTTAGTATATAGAAGAAACCGAGTGATGAACGTCTGCCACTTAGAAACAAGTCAGTATTTTCAGAATACTCAGGCATTTTTATCAGTAAATACGAAAGTAAATCAAAACTCAAATGCGATAGACGTAAAATGCAATGAATTAAACTCAAAGCCAATATCACATAAAATACCAACGACCGTTTACCCTTCGAAAAACAACTACTCCTTAGCTCATACCGCAACTGGCATTGAATTACATCCGAAGAAAAGACAGCAGAGATAGAAATTAATTTTCAACACTCTTTACTTTGATTTTGCTCACCAAGGAGAACATCATTCTTGGACCGGTTTTGTCCTTATTAGGACTCCTCAGCAAGAAATAGGTTCTCAATTTCAATTTCACATGGAATTAAGAAATGCTACACATTTCACCAGTATAAATGAATTCAAGTAATGAAATGAATTTCACTACTTGAATTCTTATTATAACCAACTTTATGGTAATTAATTTATATCTCTGCTGTCTTTCCTTCGGATGTAATTCAATGCCTGTTGCGGTATTAGCCAAAGGAGTAGTTGTTTTTCGAAGGGGAAACAGTCGTTGGTATTTTATGTGATATTGGCTTTGAGTTTAATTCATTGCATTTTTGTCAGTGTTTAAGTTTTTTGTAATTCAGAATATTTTGTTGTAAAAAGCAGTGGAGTAGTTGATTGGGATATAAAAAGTTGTATTTGGTTTATAATCACGGATATTTTTGCTTTTTTTTTGTTTGTATGATATTTAGAGATTATCTATTAGCAGTTGCACTTTGGAGGCCCAGGGAGAGTGAAAATGAAGTTGAAATTGTGGGAAAAGGATAAAAGTTACAATAAAGTATTTATTGATATGAAAATGTCTTGTGATAAAAAAATTATATGACGCCATAGATTTTAGTTATCAAAATTGTTAGGAATTTGAATTTGATTGAAAAATATTGTTGATATAAAATTATAAATTGTCAGATAGTAATAATCAGTGGCGTAGCCACGGGGGGAGGGGTTTGGGGGTTAGAATCCCCCCAAGTCCTCGGGTCACCATTTTCGCTTTAGTATTGGCACTGACCGTTATTGACTATTTGTTTTTATTCACTTTCCTAATGGAACCCCCCCCATAGTTCTCAAAAACCCCTCCCATGAAAAATGGCTGGCTACGCCACTGCTTGTAATTATCAAATAAGTTATAGAAAAAAAAGTTTTAAACATAAATAATTTGTGATTATCAATAAGTTATAGAAGAAAAGTTTTAAATAAACAAATTGATTCAACAAGGTAATTAGAATGTGATATTGGAATATTATATAGATATCGAGCGGTTGAAAGCAAATCAGATAATAAAGTTTTTGTTAAAATATTTAATAAAGTTTGTACTATTATTTCTTACCAAACACGTGCATATGTTTAATGAAAAAATCCTCATCGGTAAAAGTGGATACAAAACATTTATATTCACCGGCGATATCGTTAGTGGGATTGAAAATCTTCATCGCCCTGTGTACGCATTTCGGATCATCCGAAGCTTTGTATTCCAAATCGATTTTGTCTTTTAAAAGTCCGAAACTTTGCGGTGACTGAGGAGGGATCCATTGATAGACTAGTTCTTCGTTTAAATACCTGTAAAATATTAAAATGTTCTAATTGAAATTATCATATAAGTTAACTGCTTTTTTGAAGGTAAATAAATTGAAATGCAAACAGAATAGTCCCATTTTAGGTATGAAATGGTATACGATTATTTTTGTGGAGTAGACAATCTCAAGTAAACTATGTTCCTTTTTGTTAAACATGAAAAAACCTTAACTCCTTGATATTTGAAAATAATTATTTGAATGAATGTAATTTATTCAGGTATTCTGTTATAGAAGAAAGCTACAGCTTTCTTCTAATGATAATAATAAGCTAATAATAAAAATTTATTATTTTTTAATATAGCTAAAGCTTTTTATGAAGGAATGAAGGATGTACCCTGATATACCCTGATGGCTTTGTCCATAGGGGCAACCACTATGGATGAGAGTGGAAGGGATGAAATTACTCACAAACTTGAAAATACAGGACAGGGTAATTAATGACAATGACTAAATACATATGTATCTCATTATGAGTACTCACCATTTAATGACCAATTCGGTGTCGTCTGGTCTCAACGAATAGTTACAATCCATGATTACAGAAACGTTGGAGTCATTTTTAACAGCTAATGGTACTTTGATGAAATTTATTTGGATACATTTGATAGAGTTTAAAGCTAAAATCAATACATATAACACATTATACACTGTGTCTACTTAAATTGGCACCATATAGAAAAAAATGTTATTATTGATTTTAGGAAAAAAGTTATTCTTGATAAAAAGTCCTGCATGACCCAAAACTTAAAATATAGTCATCAGATATTAAATTTTACAAACCGTATACGAGGTTTGTCAAATAATATGAATTTTGCTCAAGAATAAAGTACGTTTATTTTTGACAAAATCAAAAATTTTTATTAAGAAAAGTTGATTAGAATTTAAAATTACATTCAAATATGCAATTACACCGATCTATCTGCAAAATCAGATTTTTTTCTAGATTTTGCATTGATCCACCTAATTACGGTAATCCATAATTTTTCTCTCTTCTCTCTACTATAAACATGATACGCTTTCCTTTTCTTAATGTTTGTGAAGAATTTAGCAATTTTCTTAATAAAAATTTTCGATTTTGTCAAAAATAAACCTACTTTACTCTTGAGCAAAATTCATATTTTGTGACGAACCTCGTATACGGCTTGAAAAATTTGATATCTGATGGCTGTATTTTAAGTTTTGGGTTATGCAGGACTTTTTATCAAGAATAACTTTTTTTCCTAAAATCAATAATAATTTTTTTTCCATATGGTTCCAACTTAAGTATATCGTTAATGTTTTTATCAATTTTTGTTCAATAAAGTATACAATATTATGACATCAAAAATATTGTCATAACTAATACCAAGATAGTGTTCTCAATATATTGTTCCCAAGATATTGTACCCAAGATATTGTTCACAAAATATTGTACCCAAGATATTGTATCAAAGGTATTGTAACCAAGCTATTGTACCCAAGATATTGTAACCAATATATTGTACCCAAGATGTTGTTCCCAATATAGATTCCCAAGATATTGTTTCCAATATATTGGTCCCAATATATTGTTCCCAATATATTGTTCCCAATATATTGTTCCCAATATATTGTTCCCAATATATTGTTCCCTATATATTGTTCCCAATATATTATTCTCAATATATTGTACCAAAGATGTTGTTCCCAATATAAATTCCCAAGATATTGTTTCCAATATATTGGTCCCAATATATTGTTCCCAATATATTGTTCCCAATATATTGTTCCCAATATATTGTTCTCAATATATTGTTTCCAAGATATTGTTCTCAGTATATGTTCCTATTATATATTCCTATTATATTAGCTTTGTCCCAACATCTCACAAAACCGTAATATTACGGTCATCGTCATGCGCAATAAATAAAAACCTATCAATAAAGCCCAAAGTCGAACGGTTTTTATTTACTGCGCATGACGATGACCGTAATATTACGGTTTTGTGAGATGTTGGGACAAAGCTATTGTTCCAAAGATATAGTTCCCAAGATATAGTTTCCAAGATATTGTTCCCAAGATTTTGTTCCTTAGGTAATGTAGACAATATATTAATAGTAGATAGACAAGGGGGCTATGGGCTCACAGTTCCAAAGTCGCCACTAGATGGCGCCACCTATCAGTGGTGGCCAATTGAAACTCGGCTAAGTGATTTGCGACTCGGCTAAGCGATACAAGATGGCGACCATTGTTTACGTGTACGTATATAGATTACCGGCAATACCAAAAGGACCTAAGCGTGTATCTCGGCTATTATTGGTCAGATTTAAGCAAGGAAAACGGCATTATGTAGAGAACACGGTGTAGGATCTTGGAAACCAATGCTTGTTAAATGGAAAAAGTGTTGTTTACTCTGGACAGTAGAGTGCTGGTGTGGACATTTAAGTAAAGATATGACAAATATTGCTAATAATTTAAATGGGGGAAAGTTATTTGTAATAGGGTAAAGTCAACATTGGTCAATGAAAATAAAATATAATTTATTTCGAAATTATATTTTTAAATATTTACAGTAGCTAAATAAGTTTCAAAATTGTCTCTCTTTGAAACTCAGCTTTTTTATTTATGCCCATTTTCAGTAAAATTGTAATTAGTTTCTTTTTCTTAATTTGTTTTTTTTTGTAATTATTCCTAATTTCCATTCCCCGTTCTGTTCTGTAAAATTATCTTCGTTTCTCGTTAACTTCTTCCCTCCGTCTTATTCCTTCGGCACCTCTATCACATCTACATGTGGATTTATCATCAAGTTCTTTTTCCGATGTGTAGTTTTCTAAGTCTTTAACACCTTCAAATGCTAATTCTGAAATTTCTGTGCGTACTAAGCAACACAATTTTAATTGTACGACACTGTATAAATTGGCGCTTCTCTAATAACTTGAAGATTTATTTTGTATTGTTCATGATCATGTTAAAACAATTATTACACATTGATAACAATTTACTTGTATATTTTCTTAAACTATTTATTGTTGTAATGTACGCCACTGGCAATAACCTTTTGCTAGTTGGCGTCGCTAAAGACCCGACTAAAAATCGGGAATGTAGCTATTTTCACGTACAATTTACCCCTGTTTCTACAACATGTTAAAGGATATTTTAGGCAAAATCCGTGAGTATAGATAGAAGCGTACGTCAAAGGTTTTTTCATGTGTAAATAATTTAAAATCAACAAGTGTGTACACGCTCTGATAAATAATCGATGTATCTTTACATATTAATAACCCTAAAGGCGATTTAAATAGAAGAAAATTATATATAATAAATTTAAAAATAGTTAAAGTACAATATTTTTAATACCTAATAGTTCATTAGATTATTAAAAATGATAAAACACACACTTACTTAGATCAGTAATTAATTATTACAAAACTTTTTACTAAAATGTAGGTACCTAATTTTACGGATCAAAAAGCTTAATTGCAATCAATACGGCTGACATTATGAAAAATACATTAAACTTACCTTGTATTATTGAAATTAGTACGAAAAACAACTGTCTTCTTACCATATTTTGAATGAAATTGATTGCAATTTTTGAATTGACGTTCGACCAATTGTTGGGGTCGAAATTGGAGTTGGAGCATGCGCAATCGGCGCGCATATATCTCGTGGTCTTTCTGTTTGGGAACATAATACATTAGCGTCGCACGTTGGGTGTTTATTTTTTGTATAAAATATTTCATAAGTGAAAATAAAACTAAAACATAGACATATTTTCAGAACTTGTGGATAAAAATAAATCTAATATGACCTTTTATAGATATTATTTTTTATTTATAATTAGAATCCAGTAAAAATAGTTAAATAACACTTACGTAACAGTTGCCTTTTTTAGAAAATGTTACATAACAATTTTATGTAAATTTTTAGTTCCATTTTCAGTCAAAATGTCAGCACAACTTTGATTATTACTATGTATGCAATATTAACGTTATCTGTTTTATATAGCTGTTATATAAAACAATGACTTAGTATTTATGTATTACTTGTTTAATAATATTTTAGGTTAGCTGTCTTATGCAACTGTTTTGTCACATAGTCACGTAGTATACAAGTATCACTTGTTTTATAATATTTACGTTATATGTCTTTATGTAACTGATACGTCCACATACTTTGATTACTATACGGGGCACGAGAGAGGTCCGACACGCCCAACATAGGGCGCGGCCATTTTGAACCCTATGACACAGTTTATAGCTAAAGAATCAGATCGCTCACTCTGCGTCGGCACTTTTGATCTCAATGTTCCTGGGGTAGTATTCTCGAGTCACGAATATAGATGCGCATGCGAGATTTATGATTTGTCTCACTTGGTTTTCGTTCAACAAAGTGAGACACATTGTAAAACACGTATGCGAATGTCGGTATTCGTGATTCGAGAATACTATCCCAGTTTATACACTGCGCAACTCGAATAATACAATATATGACAACCGTCTATAATAAAACAGCAGTCTTCTGCGTATCCTGAAATTGTATCCCTGGAGTGGATGTTATTTTGGAACTTTCAACTGGTCCGAGTGAGCTAACTGATTCTTTGGCAATAAACTGTGACTCCAAAAATAATATTCACTGAAACTGACAGCAGCAAGCAACTTAGATGTGTTGGAACAAATTTTTGTGTTGTCAGACATACTCTGTTAATAATGTCAAAGTAAAAGCAAATTTAACAAATATAAAATTTTGAATTTGGGAAACAAAAAAATAATGAAACTCATGAAAAGATTTATAAATTTTGTTTATTCGATTGGTTAGTACATTCAACTTTATTTATTTTAGTTTTTTACCATTTAAGTCAGTATAGTAGTCCTTTTTACTTTCTTCACCTCATTATTTACTCATTATTAATAAGTCAACATATACACGTATACAGTTATACCTATACAATAATGATAATTAATGAAAACCAACTTACGATCGATAATAGTAATATAATTCTTGGATCAAGATCAAGACCACGATCGATGCTATCAAAACAAATATCAAGAAATTTCCTGGTTGTGGTTTATTTACGAGCTCACTTTCGTATTGCGCATGTCTTGACAATTCGTTCGTATTCACACCCAGGAACTGATTTGACAATTGACAGTACAAAAACTGGTTTGTGATTAGGTGTGGGTGTGTTGGAACACTAGGTTTTGTACAGTTTTGAGTCCGAAGTTTGTTGGAACACCAAACCTAGACTGCGCAGAATCCTGACAGTACGTAAACCGATTTGCTTTGTGTTGGAACAAACCTCAAGACAGTATTGATTTATCACTTGTTACGTAATATTTACGATATCAGGCGCGGATACAAGGGGACCCTAGGGTAATTACTCCCTCAAGCTGTAAGATATCCCAGAATTTATTAAATTGTAACCTCGAGATTTTACGAGTAAGCAAAAAACAAGATGACGGCGACGAATAAAATTATTTAAAACAAAAAATCTATCAGTGCCTCGAAAACACTACAGATTAGTATTCTTACAAGAGGAAAATATCCGGCTCTTGGGGTAATCTCTCTCTGAAAAGATGGTAATCACCTATAAGGAGCCAGGTATCTGCAGCGTTTGGTTATTTATCTTTGTCGGTTATAAACAGTAGGGTTAGGTGGCCCAGAACACTGTGGCCTCTTGTGTCTATTGTATTCTCCTGCTATCCTATCTTCAGGTTCTACCTTTGGAATAATTTTGTGCATCTGGTTAATTTTAATACGTTTCCTACCAAATGTTCTTGGGAGCGTTCTTTCCGGTTCTAGGCCGAAAAGGGTAAGACGCCGCCTAGCAAGAGCTTCAAATTCGAGGATCACATGGTATGAGGTTTCTTCCTCTTCCATGCAGAGTTTACGTAGTGGGATCATTGTGTAATTCCATCACATGAAGGTATTTCAGCAAGCAGTGCCCCGTTTGTAATACCATAATGGTGGATATCTGAGGCTTTGCGAGTTGTAGTACCTCAGCTATGCATGGGTTGGGTCCCCTTAGTATGAGCTGTGCCCTCTTATCTGTTGCAAGTGAATTTGGTGTTTTGTGGTTACCTACCAGTCGAGGTTGTTTTTACTAGCTTTTTCATAGGACAATAACAATAACCAAGACAACCAAACCTATAAATTCATACAATTACTGACTTCAAGACTCCCATAACCCCTTAATAATGCCTTTATGGCGTAAGCGCTGCTATATTTAGTAAAATCTTAATTATAATTATCATACGCGAAGATATCACCATAAGTACAGCGTGTACCTGCAAGGCCGGCACAATACTTCTAGGAGTTGAGTTCATTATTTTATGTTATGTTGTAAATGTTTTAATTCTTTAACAGGTGAATAAATGTTTTAAATAAATAAAAATGCCGAGCTGAGGTTTTGCTTTTCGCAAATACAGGTTCAGATCTTGTAAATGGTAGTTCTGATCTCTCTTTGGCGAGTTCATCCTTTTCATTTCCTTGTATACCTTTGTGCCCTGGTACCTATACTAGTTTTACCTTATTGTGGGTTGCTAGATCATTTAGTATTCCAAGGGTAGTTTCAGACCAACTTTGATTTGGTTCTATTTGAATCAAAAGCCTTTAAGGCTGCTAAAGCTATCTGAGAGGAGAAAGGACTCCACCCTGTGAGCAGCCCCTCCATATATTCACCTGCATGGTTTCACTGAACATTTGAACATATACTTGCCGTCCGCATAACATGTCTTCTATCCACCAGCAGATGGTGTCCTCTATTCCATGATTGCAAACGGCACCTACCATTGATTTAAAGGAGGTATTATGAAAAGTTCAGAAACTCCTTATATGTCAATAAATGCTTCTAGGACTATTTCTTGGCTACTGAATCCCTTGGTTACAAGATGATGCGGAGCAGACTGATTGATAGACATGTTGGTTTGCATGAAATGACCTCTCTATCAGAGTAGTTTTCCGTTCATGCTGATCAATCAGTTTTTCCAATCCTTTCAATAGAAATGACATCAGAGTTACTGATCTGTAGGCCTTTGCCAAGGCTTATGTTAGATGCACTGGTTTAGGTATAAAAATTACTCAGCTTTGTTTTCAGGTATTTGATACACGTTTATGCACCAAACTTGCCCTGTAGAGACTACAAATATGCGGGGCCAATGTTTTCATTGCCTGTTGTAGAAGCACAGGCAATACCCCATCTGGTCACGGTGATTTATATGGACTAAAGGTGTCCATGTTACTCTCTCTGTTGTGACTACCCATTTTGCAGTTTCCCACTCCTTGCTAGAGACTAGAGACAAAAGCTGAGATTGTCCGGGGAAGGGACGTCCATTATTATTATTTGCCGTGGCGCTCCGGGACGACTTAAAAATGATTGATGTGCTATTTGACTTACAAGTAAGGAAAACCCCACCTGTCATCATCGAAATCAATTGTTTTGATATGGATAGGCTTAAGGAATAAAGATACCAAATATTTTAACATGGGCTAAGGTATAAATATATTATTAGATGAGCAGGCGTAAGGAGTAAAAGGACCAAATTTTTTTACATCGGCAGGCGTAAGGGGTAAAAGGACCAAATATTTTTACATGGGTAGGCGTAAGGGGTAAAAGGAACAAATATGTTTATACGGACAGGAATAAGAGGCAAAGAGTCCATATATTTTTATACGTGTAGACGTAAGGGGTAAAAGGACCAAATATTTTTAAGTGGGCAGGCGTAAGGGATAAAAGGCCCAAATATTTTTACATGGGTAGGCCTAAGGGGTAAAAGGAACAAATATTTTTATACGGGCAGGTATAAGAGGTAAAGAGTCCATATATTTTTATACGTGTAGGCGTAAGGGGTAAAAGGACCAAATATTTTTAAGTTGGCAGGCGTAAGGGGTAAAAGGACCAAATATTTTTACATGTGCAGGCGTAAGGGGTAAAAGGACCAAATATTTTTACATGTGCCGGCTTAAGAGGTAGATGGCCTAAATTTGTTTGAGAGGTAAAAAGGAACAAAAATATTTTTTATTTAGTGTTCACTTTTGAAAATTGATCTAACTCTGGCTAGACCACGATCTATAAGAATAAATAATATATTTTAAGCAAAATCGATTCCATTTATTAATTTTCAACATCATTACACAGCGTAATAATTACTTCGAGTACAATATAAAAAATGTTAAAACTAAGTAAAAAACTCCACCTAAATCTACGTAAATATCATTTATAAAGTAAGAAGCGATGCCACTACGTGTAGCTGTCTCTCGACTTTTCAACGATATTTTTCCTAAAACTCCTCAACTGTTCCAAATACGTTTTGGGACTTGCCGAGGGCAGAGTCTTGTACTTCACTTTTTTCCTTTTCGGCAAACTTCCATAGTCCGAATAGGCGGGAGGGGTGCTTTCTAAACTAGAGGCTTCAACGTGAGCGCTTTCAGACAGAAGATCATCGGTATCTTCATCTTCTTCGTCATCGCTGAATTTGGTAGGAGGCGCCCACGATACTCTACGGATTTTGTTCTCCAAGCTAGCGCAACACTCTTTCAATGGGGCTTCATATTTATTGACAGGTAATGCAATCGGTTCTTCTGATTGCGTGGAACAAGAATACTTGATGGGTAGCAACGTTTGAGATCCTTTTTCGCTGTATATACTTTCTTTTTCATCCCAACCGAGGTCCCAACGTTTCAATCTTCGCATTTTCTTCTTCTTTTTGGGCGTTTTTAAATCTATTCCGTTCACAGTTAATTCTAGATCGAAATTACTTTTAGTTTCTATCTTCTCCGAAAATTTGGACATAATACCAGCGGCTTCTTCTAGAAATACTGACATAGCGCTTACCATTCTTTGAGTAGCATCGCCGTTTTTTTGAATCTTTTTGCGGAAGCTGCTTTGAAACGTTTCTTCCCCGTATTGATTCTTAGCCACAGGTTGCAAAACAGGTGGTTCCGTCACTAGCACCAAATCGTCGCGTTCTACTCGATGACATTCAACAACTTTCGGTAACATCGAATTACTTTCGAAAGTTTGTAAAGGTATGCAAAACTCTTCATCGAAAGCTGATGCTAGGCACGTTTCAGGTACGTGAGTCTTCAACATCTTTATGGACGGTATCGCTATGAAATGATTGGGGATCGTACTGCATTTAGCTTTACTGTAATCCTTAATCACATCATCGTTTGGTAGGTCAATGGTTCTTCCTAAGAACTTTTCATCGACTTCCATGATATTACCTTGGAACCAAGTTTGTACTTCTTTAGAACAGGTTTCTAACGGTGGATGGTTGCTTAGAAGATCCGGTGTTACTAAGCTCTGAGCGTGGATTTGGTCCAAGCTGTCTGAAGATGAGCTATTGCTGATCTTCTCTTTAGAATAATGATTGGAAATGTTGATGTTAACCACGTTTGTATATATAGCATCGTTATTACATTCCTCTTTCACCTCTCTGAGGTATTTAGTAAAAGACATGACTGCCTGGGGTTTTGATAGCAATTTCCTGTCTGATTCGTCTTTATTGAACTGCGTACCGCAACTTCTGGTGAAGCAGAAGTTTTTATCAGCATCCTCTTCTCCGAAAATATTAACGAAACCGGTACAATCGACAGAAGCATCTTGTGTGTCTAAAACAGTCATTGTTTCTGAATGTTTAACTTCCAGGAGTTCAAGTTTGAGATCTCTGCTATCAGTAGCTCGCTCCTTCATCCTTCTGGCAGGCACGAAATCAGTCTGGGTGTCCTGGTGTTTAATTCTGTGAGCTTTTAAGGCTCTTCGCGTGATTTCTCGTAAACGTGACTTGGCGTTTTCTGTCAATAAATCTAGAACTCCAGTACCGAAGGCGTTGATATCATCGGTATCTGTAGAGGCATCTTTTCTTTTTGTTTTGTTGTACAATCTGCTGGTAACTGCTGCTACAACTTGCGATCTGGGCTTCTTGGCGTTCAAAGTCACTTTGGATTCGAACTTTTTGGATAGTTGTTCAGTTGATATGGCTCTCTCCATCTTTCTCGGGGTATTTTCTAACGATCCTCGTTTCGGAGGGGTTTTCGATAGAGAAGTGTTGGATTTGGTCAAAGATTTCCTTCTGAGATCGTTTTGTGGCGTCTGCTGACCGGAATCTTTCCCGGAGCTGGACGCTACTGACTTAGAAGATTGGATGGAATCGTCGGAGCTGTAACTGCCCAATTTTTCGCGGTTCATCTTGGAGGTTGTGCTCGAAAAGGTCTCTCCTAAATTTTGTTGTTCTTTGATTGACGTTTCGACGTCTATGAGGGGAATTAGTTCGTCTTGAGTAGTTAGGGATTCTTTGGGTGGGTCTAGTTTGAAAGATTCTGGGACGGTTTGGAGGGTGTTTATTTTTTCTGGGGTAAAGTCGGTGTTTTTGGTATTGAGGATGTTGTTGATGAAATTGTTTCTTTGGGTCGTGAAGGCAGTGTACGGCCCATTTCTCATTTGGTTTTGTAGTCCAAACTAAAAAAAATAAAGATACGAATGAATTTTAAAAATATTTTCTTAAATTTTTATTATAAAAGATCAAAGTAGATAAATTTTAAAAATATAAAATTAAAACATTAAAATTAAAAGAAAAAGATTAAAAAATTAAATTAAAGTGAGGAAAATTCGAAAGATACCTAAAAAAAGTAAAAAATATATCAAAGTTAAAAAGATTTATGAAATTTTCTAAAAAAAAAGGAAAATAAAAACGTCAAAAAAACTAGAACTGCAAAAAATACAAAGAAATTAAAAAATATAAACAATTTATATTTTCTAAAGAGAATAAAATCCAAATTGACAAAAACCTGAAGAAATTGAAAACTCAAATAAGTTAAAAACAAAAAAAATGAGTTTATTAAAATTTTTTGAAATTTTTTAAAAAGTCCACCGAATAAGTAAAAAAATAAGAAATTATATATACATTTTTTTTTAATTAACTTAAATAAGGTAATAAACTAATATATTTTGAAAATTTTAAATTTTTAAAAAATATATGTCAATCCGTAGTTATATTTGAAGTCACTATGAAAGTTTTTTGAAATTTCTTTAAAAAATCGACTTAAGCCAAAAGATAAGAAGTTTTATATAAATTTTTCGAATTAATTTGAAAAGTAATCTAATATATTTTTAATTTTTTTTAAGTGTGTGTCCGTAGTTATATTTGGAATCACCCTGTAATGAATTTATAATTTCCGCAGGATAAAAGTTGAAAAAGTTATACAATTGAATAAGTAAACAAAATAAGAAAATTCTTCAATTAAAAAAAGGTAACAAATTTTTTAAATTTTATGGAATTTTTTGAATTTATTTGAAATTGTTTGAAATTGTTTGAAATTGTTTGAAATTGTTTGAAAATGTTTGAAATTGTTTGAAATTGTTTGAAATTGTTTGAAATTGTTTGAAATTGTTTGAAATTGTTTGAAATTGTTTGAAATTGTTTGAAATTGTTTGAAATTGTTTGAAATTGTTTGAAATTGTTTGAAATTGTTTGAAATTGTTTGAAATTGTTTGAAATTGTTTGAAATTGTTTGAAATTGTTTGAAATTGTTTGAAATTGTTTGAAATTGTTTGAAATTGTTTGAAATTGTTTGAAATTGTTTGAAATTGTTTGAAATTGTTTGAAATTGTTTGAAATTGTTTGAAATTGTTTGAAATTGTTTGAAATTGTTTGAAATTGGTTGAAATTGTTTGAAATTGTTTGAAATTGTTTGAAATTGTTTGAAATTGTTTGAAATTGTTTGAAATTGTTTGAAATTGTTTGAAATTGTTTGAAATTGTTTGAAATTGTTTGAAATTGTTTGAAATTGTTTGAAATTGTTTGAAATTGTTTGAAATTGTTTGAAATTGTTTGAAATTGTTTGAAATTGTTTGAAATTGTTTGAAATTGTTTGAAATTGTTTGAAATTGTTTGAAATTGTTTGAAATTGTTTGAAATTGTTTGAAATTGTTTGAAATTGTTTGAAATTGTTTGAAATTGTTTGAAATTGTTTGAAATTGTTTGAAATTGTTTGAAATTGTTTGAAATTGTTGGAAATTGTATGAAATTGTATGAAATTGTTTGAAATTGTTTGAAATTGTTTGAAATTGTTTGAAATTGTTTGAAATTGTTTGAAATTGTTTGAAATTGTTTGAAATTGTTTGAAATTGTTTGAAATTGTTTGAAATTGTTTAAAATGGTTTGAAATTTTTGGTAATTTTTTGAAATTTTTGGAAATTGAAATTTTTTGAAATTTTTTGAAATTTTTTGAAATTTTTGGTAATTTTTTGAAATTGTTTGAAATTTTTTGAAATTTTATGAAATTTTTTGAAATTTTTTGAAATTTTTTGAAATTTTTTGAAATTTTTTGAAATTTTTTGAAATTTTTTGAAATTTTTTGAAATTTTTTGAAATTTTTTGAAATTTTTTGAAATTTTTTGAAATTTTTTGAAATTTTTTGAAATTTTTTGAAATTTTTTGAAATTTTTTGAAATTTTTTGAAATATTTTGAAATTTTTGAAGTTTTTTGAAATTTTTTGAAATTTTTTGAAATTTTTTGAAATTTTTTGAAATTTTTTGAAATTTTTTGAACAAAATTTAATAAAAATGAAATTAAAAAAAAATATCAGAAATCAAAAACGAAAACCGACATTAACATGAAATTTTTAGTTAAAATTAAGCTCTGTAGGGAGATAAAGTCTATTGATTCTAAAAAATCTGATTAAAAATGGGGGTTAAGGGGGGGCCTGCAACTGTGAAGAGTATAATATAAAATTTAGTAGAATTCTAGTTTAAAAACACAATTTCTCAAAATTTTAAAAGCTTCATATTATATAATTTCGCACCTCCCTGTATGTGTGAAAATTATAAACTAGGTAAGTTTCTATTACAAAATATCTAAAAAAATAAAAAAAGATAGTTAAAAACAATGTAGCTAAGTTTCTATTACAGAATATCCAAAAAATAAAAAACGGAGTTAAAAACAAAAACAAACTGAAAAATATAAAGAATATATATTTCCCTATAAAATTAAAATTTATGGAAACATAAAAAAGTTAAAAACTCAAAAAAGTAAACAAAACAAAAGATTCTTTAGTTAAAAAATGTGACATTTAAAGTTTTTTGAAATATCTTAAATTTAATAAAAAAAACTCGACAGAATAAGTCCAAAAACAGCAGCAAAACAAAAACAAATGAATGAAAATATTGAAAATTATAAAAACAAATCAAAATTTGAAGAAATTAAAAAAAATCATATATGTGTTTTCCTATGAAATTTTCAGCACACCCTCGTACCTATAATTTCTAGTAAAAATTTATAGATATCATAGGCACAATCTTCGTTCAAATACTTTTCTCTATAATGTATCACTAGATACATTTACTACCAATAATAAATAATTTTTTTTAATGTTTTCATATCGACCTACCTGTAAATCTTTCAGCAACTCCTTGAGCCTGAATATTTCCGCTCTTAGATTGCTGATGGTCTTTTCTTTGATATCTTCGACGACGACTGGCTTGAAGATGATGTTATTGGCACGTTGCCCGAAACGCAGAGTGTTCACGGTCTCGTTATAGCAGGCGCTGGAGGGAGAAACGGCTGAAAAAAGAAACGGCGCCTACTATGAATGTTTTTGGTTATTGAATTTTGATACGAAATTGAAGTAGATGCTGTAGGTACCAGGGATGGTTGGAAATTATGAAACAAGTAGTTAAAAACAAAAAATAAGTGAAAAATTTTTGTTATTACTAAAAAGATTAAATCAAAAAAATTAAAAACTCAAATGTCAAAAAACGAAAACGAAAAATGTTTTTAATTAAAAAAATTGACTCAAAGTTTTTAAAAATTAAAGTTAAGTCTACTAATAAGTCAAAGATAGCAACTATAAAAGCAAATGTATGGAACACATTCATTATTTCAAAAATAGACTTCTGAAAATTCCTAAATAAAGAAAATTTTGTCAGTTATATTCGACCTACAGCGTTCTACTCCAGAGAGCTTAGTTACCGAGATACAGGGTGTTAAAAGTTTGAAGTCAAAATTCAAAATTGGCCATAAATCAAAAACGTCTTTAAATATTGGTTTTTTTAATTTGGTGATCAATGTGCTCTTTAAGAATAAATATTTTGACATGTACTAACATTTTAAAAAAATAGCCAGTGGTGTGCTATCAGGGTTAGTGGCAACTTTTATTTCCTATTTTTTACGCCTCTGGAACATTTTTTTTTTAATTTTCTGTTCATTTTTAATTAAAAAAAGTAATAAACTTTTGTGGAATTAAAATGAACGGTGTCATAGAAATTTGCTTCTAAACAAAAGTTTGCAACTACTCAATATTTCTAAATTCTAATCCAGTAGACACGTGTCAATTTTTTAATAGTTTATTTATTTTAAATAGTTTATTATTTAATTTATTCACAACTATATTTACTAATTTATTTATAACTTAACACTAAATCTCAAGGGAAGGGGTAGATTTTAATTCGATGAATATTTAATACCACAAAATAACCTTCTTGTAGTGACCAACTGGGAAGATTGGGGGTGCCGTATAGTAAGGGGGCAAACCCGTCTGGGGACCACTGCCTGAGGACCTGTATGTCACGTTAAAATAGGGGTGGTCCGTGTCTAAGGTAGTTCCAGAGCGGTAAGTACAAAACTTGCGAATAGCGAATATTATTTTAGGAGTAGGTGAGCTGCTGCAGGAAGAAATAAGTTAGACTCACCTGAGGATGTTGGTTGACCTTAAAGAGTTAGTCTTTTTTTCAACGGTTAGTACCCTAGATCCACAATAAAGTGTTAATTAATCCCACACTCAATTCTATATGGGTTACTAACAATAATCCTTGTTCTTTCAAGCTAAAGAATCCGAAAAATCGAATGATTTCAATAGCACATGCTACAATCAGGTTAGCTTTTTAGAAGGATCATAGAAAAAGTGTTCAAAAAACTAGGAAAGAAGTCCCTAAGACAATTTGATAAGTCAATAAGAGGTCTTTTACTAATTGGATAGGGTAAATAGGGTAAATTTGTTCATTTGATTGGCTAGATCTCCAAAGGGGTCAGAAAAGAAGAATTATATTGCCAATTTAATTTATTGACAGATAATAAATCAACAAGAGTATAAAAATAAATATTTATTATAGGTTATGGGCCAGCTAAACAGATATATTCAATAAATCGTACTATACTTTACTAGTACTAAACAGATTGGCGAAGGTGAGCGATTAAAATATTTTCAACCCGTAACAATTGGTGGCCCGGTGGGAAAAAGGGTATAAGTACCAAAGTGACATTTTGAGATGATATAATTTTATTGGGATTTTTGTGTGAGCACTTTTTTTAAAACTCTTATTATGGCAATAGATAGTTGAAAAACACATGTATTAGACTGTCAAAAAGCTTCAAACAAAAAATAAAACCAACAAATCCTTTTGCACATTTATTTTGACAAAAAAAATGATTTGTATCCTTTTACACTTCAAAACCTTAAACATTAAAGATAATAATTATTCAGTTTCACTATCATCACTTACTATTGCGCCGGTAACTACAGTAGACTCTGTAACCAAATTTTGATAAAATGTATGGAAAGCAACATCAATATAGGAAAGCATTTTTCTTTTCATCTGAAATTGGAACTAGTCCATTATAAGACAAAGGAAGAACAGATATATTTGGCATGCTTCTTTTTCCCTAAAACGAAATCTTAAATGGTTCATCCTCATCTAGAGAAATCTCATAATCTACTGGGTCTATTTTCTGAGAATACTTTGATATATTTTAAACAAATTTTTTGGCCATTCATGTCAGTTTTTGGTTGCTTGAAATATTGCCTCAATAATGCAGAAAATTCAAAAAAGTCATTTCAGTGACGTCAAATAGCTGAGAGCTACCACAAGACCTTATCAACTGAATCCAGTTTCTGGGATGTTCAATGGAAATGGGACCCTTTTTCTTTTTTCTCTCAATGACTGAATGATCTGAGTCACACTCCATATGAGGGTGACCCGAAACAAGGAATTTGTGATTTAAACATTCTAGAGATGGCTTCATTTTCATTAACAAAGAAAACATTATAAGAATATGGCTGTTCTTGTTCTGACCAGGACATATATGTCAGAGTATAAAGTAATAAAGTAATTTATGTCATTTCATCCAAAGGTATGGTCGTGAAATATTTGTAGATATAAGACTCTATCTATCTGATTTGCTCCTCGTCCTCCGACAGCCTCATAACACATAAAACAAAAACATTTTTTTGAATTAAGTTCGCGCATTGTAAAATTAAAAGTCCCAAGCTGGCGTTTGTAGAATGCAATAGAGGTTTTGATGTCAGGTTAAGACATTGCTGTAAATCAAAAGTATGCACAAGCGCTTCTTATCTCCAAACGGCATAGTCTTATCATGTTTTTTAGCCTCATAAGCCTTTCTTGCCTCTAACTGATGGTCTTGCAGTTTAGTCTTAAGTTGTTCGACCTTTCCCGTTCTTAATAAGCATTTGAAGTTTATCACACTGAGCACAAGTGTCTTTGTGAAGCTTCTTAATCTTAATACTAGTTTTTCAAAACTCTATCTCATTAATTTTTTGAGATACTGGTTTTCTTTCTTCAGGTAACCAAAGTTGATACTCATTATAACATCTAGCTAAAGGATCATGACTTGGTAAGTATCTGTTTTTGGAATCACTTCAAGCATCATGACTTTCATAACTTTGAATCAAAGATATATGTCTGCTTATCTTCGCACTAAATTAGTCCTGCAAGGTAGAGAACCCTTTTTTGATAAAGACCAATTCCCCAAAATTCTTTGAAAATATTTCTTCTTTTGGTATCATCAATTCTATCTCTGCATTTCATTCTGCATGTGGGTAATTCATTGAACTTCTTTGCTTTACGTATTTTGCCTTTTTTTGTTATGTATTCTTCTCTCAAATTTCTGTGTGTTTTTCTGCTGTCTCGTAATTCTCTAGTTTCTCCCTTGATTACTTTTCTTCCTCTTTTCTTTACTACGACAGGACTAAAACTCTAATTTGTTTTTGATGATGTCGCATCCCCTGTAATATGAACTTTTTGCTTCTTTTTGGTCCTTCGAAGCTACTGTTATCCTCACCGTCACTGTTGTTGCCCTCACTGTCACTGATTTCAAACATATACTTGTATAGCATACTAATTTGTATTGAAAATTAGTCTTTACACATCGGTCTCTTGCTATCAACTAAATCAAACGGCAAAATTCGTCTATTTATATAAAAATGCATTCTTGAAGAATTCCGGGCATTCTCGAACGAAAAAAAAATATTTAAAGACGTTTTTTATTTATGGCAAATTTTGAATTTGATTTCAAACTTTTGTCACCCTGTATCTCGGTAACCAAGCCCTTTAAAGTTGCATGTTCCTACATCAAAATTTATCAATTATTAAAGAGATCTTTCTGGAGTATAGCGTTGTCGGTCGAATACAGTTACATCCTGTACATGTAAGAGACGTTAAATCACCAGATTAGCATAATGACGCAATCGACAATTTTTTAAATACAAACAGGGGTCATGTGACACCTCATTTGAAAAGTCTCCTAATCGTCTATCAAACGGTATAATTCAAATATTTATTTCTACAGGGCCAACCAAAATAATTTATGTAGTAAAATACTATGAAATTATAATTATATGTTAAGAATTGATGCAATGAGAAAGAAATAGTAAATTCTTTTAGTAAGGAAGTAGAAAAAATGTCCTTAATTTCTAACGTTTTTGAGAACTTCAAGAGTTATTTGTGCAATATTCATTCTGATGCGTTCCTTCAACGCTTCTAGATTATATAGTCGACTGAAAGACTTTGCTTTCCAAGTATCCCTACATAAAAGTCTAACAGGATCAAATCTGGACACATTGGTGGCCATTTGATCGAAGCTCTCCTCTCTATTAAGCTACATCGAGAAACGTTATTTAAGTAGGTTCGTATATCAATGGCGTATTGCTGGAACCCCATATCATTTATATTTAGGAAATAGATGATTTTGTTGAGGTAACAGATAACTTCGAAGAAATTCTAGATAATGGACCAGTTAAATTTTCCTCAAAATAGTATATACCACTAATTAAAGTATTTTAAAATACATTTTAAATTGATAACTTATTTACTTCTTTGATAAAATAATTATTCTAATATTCTAAAGTCAGTTTACTCTTATGGAAAGGATTTAAGTAATTCATATTTTTACTGTGAGTTAATATGCCCATTAGAAATATTGTAAAATACATTTCTTCTCGAGTAAAATAAATATTTTATTTTTAAAAGTATGGTTCTGCCCTTTTAAATAGAGGGCAATATTGATGTGATATTTGAAAGAAACACCTGTCTTAAAATTTCGGTCGTTTTTAATTGTGTTTATCTTATTTCTTTTACCTAATAATTAACTGACTCTACTTGAACGACGCTACTGATCATTCGGTAATGTTCGGAATTTTATCAGCTACAAAATTGCTGCCAGGATCACACCGCTTTAAGCTGATGAATGTTTAAAATGTTAACTAGTTTGTCAAGATTTTAATAAATATAATTATTGCCTCTAAAGAATTGTTATGATTATCATCAGCCTAAAATAATGCCTCTTCATTATTTATGCTATTACCAAAGTTGAATGAATCTAGTAAGAACAATAATAATAATAATAATATCGGCAACCGCTTGAGCTAATCTGAAAAAATTCAAAAGAAAAATACTGTCAAACATTATAAAATAGAAGTTTTTTTTAATAATATATAGGTAAACGCTTCGGTCGATATAAATGACATTTAAATGTTATTCCTTTCTATGTAAACTCATGGAACACCCCTCGTACAAATCTCTTTGTTAATAGGTAAAATTAGAGTTTTCTTCTTCAATTATTCGAAACTTAGATTTCATTTTAACTTGTAGGAATTCGCATTTACATAGCGTGAGATACAAATTGGGATATTTATGCTGTATTAAATTTCATTTATTCCGTCGAAAAGCCGATACAACTCCAACGATAAAATAAATTTAAAAGCAAAAACCAATATTGTGACTTTTACAGCTTTGTATCGCCTTTTTACATAGAAAGAATGCACAAAATTTTTGGAAATATGCATACACGCAACAAAAACATGCAAAAAGAAATATCAATCAATAAAAATTTGTTTTTTGTACAACTGTCATTAAAAATGACAGTTTTCAGTTATAAAAAATGACGCTTCCTAATATGCAACCAGTCTAAAAATATTTTTTTTCACATTACTTGACTTTAAGTTGAACGAAGTATAAAAAGAAATGTTAAAAATTAGGAAATATACTTACTTGCCACCATAACAGTGTTGGAATTTCCACCTAGAATATCTTTCAAAAACCATGTTAATACGGAGTCCCGGAACGGGACAAATCTTCTTCTAACTCCACGAGATTGTTGAGATGTTTGTAGTGCTAAAATAAAAAAAAACATCTACAGCGGAGTATACTGTTTCATATTGCTATTTATTAAACTGTAACAGATAGAAAATTGGTTAAATTAGACAAAAGTTGCGCTGTTCTGTGCTCATTAAAATGGTGCCAAAAAATCTTTGATATCTACAGGGAGATTCAAAATATCGGACAAAAAATTAATCATTAATTTAACTAACTTTCTATCTGTTACCGTTTAAAAAATAGCAATACTGTCCCTATGAAATTGTACTGACCCTGTATAATACAAATTTGGAAACCTATTTTACCAGAGATTGTTTCAGTGCAAACCATTTACAAATAAATAACAACTAGTATATTACCCCTTACTTACCTAACGCGGAGATGACATTACCCAACGCCACGATACTCTTGTTTATGTTGGCGCCCTCCTTGAATCGAACGATGTTGAAGCATCGATTCCCCACTCGTTCGCTGCCCGCTAAATCGATCAAATTTAATTTGACGCCGTCACAATTGACGACGAAAACGGAATGGCTTCTGCTCGATTGCGGATTCGAAAGGGTAGCGGCTACTTTTCGCTTCTTGTTGCCGTTTTCCAACCAGAACAGGAGGTCCGACGCGTTGGTTACGGGATGCTCCAAAAGACCTGGAAAATAAACGCTAAGATAAAGTACTAAGATAAGCTACTAAGATAAAGTACTCAGATAAAATAGTAAGATAAAGTACAGAGAAAAAGTAGTAAGATACAGTACTAAGATAAAGTACTAAGATAAAATACTAGGATAAAATACTAAGATAAAGTACTAAGATAAAGTATTAAGATAAAATAAAGTACCATGATAACAAAAAGTACAAATATAAAATAAAGTAATAAAATAAAGTAAAGTACTTAGATAAAATAAAGTACTAATATAAAGTTGTATGATAAAGTATTAAGATAAAGTACTAAGATTAGGTACTAAGATAAAGTACTAAGACAAAAAAAAAGAGTAATTAATTATATAAAAATTACCTAGATAAATTTCCTTTCTACTGATTTTACATTATTTTTTGTTTTTAATAGTAATTACATGTACAATTACCAGGACTTTGCCTAATGGCTTTCTGATCAATCACTCTTGAATCTTAAAATAGTGAAATTAAAACTATTTAATTAAAAATTTGTTACATTGCCTTAAATACCAATTATATTATTTAAAACTCGTTAAAATGCTTCACAGGTCTAAAAGCCACAAGACAGGCCACTTAGCCTAGCGTGGTTATAAGCCCTGTAGGACATTCTGATAATTATTATATTTTAGAAATAAGTAAAACATTTTTAGGTATATAATACTATTTGCAATAAATTTATTTGAATTGAAAAAAAGTACTAAGATAAAGAACTAAGATAAAGTACAAAGATAAAGTAATGAGATAAAGTATTAAAATAAAGTAGGTAATAATAAAATTGTATGATGGCAAGTTGCGTTTCCTCTCTAATTGCACCCCTAGTTCGATCACATGATTTGAACTTGTCAAATGTCGTATGTCAAACAAATATGTTACCGCTCGACTATGTTATATACCCATAATGTGGTTTAATGCACGCTAGATGATAGTTTCTATTTAAAGGTGTATTACTTTTTAACAGATTATCTAGATATCAGCAAGATGTTTTGAAAAATATTAAATACATTTATTATTTAGTAAACCTGCGACTTTATAGAACCCGTCGATTTTTATTTGTGAACGGACATTTCATCAGATTACCTTTTTTTGACGTCATCTGTGACAACTTGATGACATCATAGATACATATTTTAAAATAGAAATGTGGGTGTTACAATATACATCATTTGAAAGGTCTCTTAAATATCTATTCAGCCATAATATCAATATTGTTATGTGAGCCATTTCATTATTCAGTCATGCTCTAACCCTCCAAGTCCCTCTCTGTCTTATTTGGCCTTTGAGGCTCAACTTGTCCGATTATTATACATAATTAAACCCCTTAAGATGACTATGGCGGAGGTACTTTCGCGAACATTCCAGAGTCAACGGGATACTATTTCTAGTCTATTCCAAATATAACGTGATAGTGTTTCTAATTTTTGGCGAGAACGTTCTAGAACCTGAAGGAACCTTCACCATAATTTTAAATTGGTAGGTATATAAATATTGGTGGAGAATAACGCGGTATCAGTTATTATATGGACAGTGAAGATAAATAGTAATTAGTAGATAGACGATTCAAAGATATTCGAAAAATATATAAATTAAAATAGTAGTGTTATAACATAAATAGGTGTTTAAATAAATTAGTTCATCAAATTTCTAGAGGCTTTCGACGGCTAGACAGAGAAAGCACTACTGACAGGCATCCCGACGGATTTACGCAATGAAAGTACACTCTGCGCATCAAGTATTTCACTATTTCATTCAGACGTAAATGTCAGATGTAAATTTCGCTAAAACATTTCTTTTATTTTCGTTTGTGTTTTTTGCTCATTACAGTTTAATAGAACCTAAGTATGGAGTTTAATAGCAAATTAAGAGGCCGTGTGATTAACAGTCAATCTCGCGAAATAATAGCCAATGTTATAGAGTTTATGAGAAAAGAAGGAAACTTTAATTCACCTTCAATACCATTTAAAAATGTAAATGATCGTGTTGCTGCAGCCACAGGAGTATCTAAAAACACTGTCGTCCGCATTTCTGGAGAGAAAAAAAGAATCGATAACCGTGAGATATCGGAATTTTCATCACCAAGAAAAACCATTAAAAAACCAAAAACAGTTAATGATATAGATGAAGCTGCACAAGAATCAAATTTTATTTTTTTATTATTAGATAGCTATTTTTGTTTCTGAGTTGTGTTCATTTACAGGCTCAATTTTTTTCCGTTTCTCCTTTTTGATTTTATATGGGGTTTCAAGTTGTTTTTGACTTATTTCGACGTAAATCACAACAACACACTTTTTTAATAAAGCAAACAAGTGTTAAGAGGTATATGTACGTGTAAACTACAATTACAAAAAATTGATATGAAACCCATGAAACCACCAACAAAATTGTAAAGCTAGCTTCCGTACTAGAACATGGTGTCATTCGTCGAGATAATTTATCGTTTTGTTTAATAGATCAAGAAATGTAAATATTCCCCTGTTATTTTTTATAAAATTATAAGAGAAATAATTTTTTTTCTAAATAGTATAGATTATTATTTTGTAGAAAAACAAAATTTCGAAAATTTTAGTAATGTTTCAGAAACAACCGTTATTAATAATAGGTACCATTTTCCTTAATAAGGTAGAAATAAAATATAAACTATTTCCACGATTTACAAAGGCCTACAAAAAAATTATAGGTATTTTCCGCTATCCTATAAAATTTATATTTTCTGACTCAATTTCAAAAGGTTGAAGGAATTCCAAAACACCTTTTATGCCATAATAATTATTTTCAATTCTACATACTATCTTTAGCTGCTTTTAAAAACGTTCTAAGAAAGTCCAATCAGACCAATTTAATCCCTAAACTATTCCACACTTTTAAAATTTAATTACCTAAAAATATTAAAAACTATTTAAAATAACTTGTTTAGCAGACTGTACAATAGCTATCTTAGTCACACGTAGCGCGTTCTCTGTCTGGGCGTCGAACACCTCTAGAAATTTGATGAACTGTATTAATAAATAAACTGTTGTTTAAAATAAACAAACATCACAATATGTCTAACAAGTAATTGATTTTTGTATGTAGTCAAAAAATTATGTATGAAATGTCAATTGATTTCTTAACACAATTTATAATTATTTTTGTCATTAATTGATACCAAAAAATAAAGGACCCCGCCCTTTTCTAATGGCAAAGTGGCGTTCCGTCAAATGTAATAAATTTTGAATATGATGTTGTACTCGACTTGTTGACCAAAAGTGTTCATGGGACCAATTTAATCCTATGACTAGTTTTTAAAATATACTACGTAACTTAATTAAAAAGAAAAAAAATAAGCATTTTTAGTTGATTGTAGCATTACTATGTCCTAGTCTATCGCAAACGTACACATAAGTAGTTCAAAATGTAAACATATACAGGGTGGTACGATCTATTTATTTTTGTTATTAGCTTTAAGCAATTAATAACTTCATATAATTTCATAATTTTAGTATGATCCGTTTTTGAGATTCTAATATACAGGGTGTCCTTTAAAATGTGTCCCAAAATTCTCAGGCAGATTCCTTAACCAAAAAATGGAAAAAAAGTTCCTATAGACCTATGTCCTAAAGTGCCCCCTAAGCGAGCAACAGCCTCTCGAAATCATTTTTTTTATTTTGATTTTTTGAATTTTCTTAAAAATGGAAACAAATAAAAGAACCAAATTTTGGCTGTTAAATATGATCAATAATAGTGACCTTTTGACACCTTCAAAAAGAAATTATTTCGTCAGGGGTGTACTTGGGAATTTTTTGAAAATTTTGATTATTCATAACTTTTTTGTGTTTTTGGTAATGACTTATCCATATTTTTTTTTACATTCTACATTGAAAACTACGTCAAAAAAGAATACTTGTTTAATCTCGATTGGAGCAGCCGTTTCCGAGAAAACATCATCCAAAGATATTCGTGCAGTTTAGGTTAATTTTCAATTTTGGCTGTTGTAGCCAAAAAGTTGGAAATCGAGGAACACGGCTTACATGTCCCTATCCTTACTTTTGAAGGTCTATTCAGTGGCAAAAAATATTAGTTGATACAGGGTGATCAAAAATCGGATGTGATTTTGAATTTTTGATCACCCTGTATCAAATAATATGTATTTTATGTCACTGAATAGACCTTAAAAAGTTAGGATAGGGACTGTAAGCCGTTTTCCAACTGTTTGGCTACAACAGCCACCTGAATTTGAAAAAATGTGATTTTTGAGTAGCTGTAGATCCTTTACTATTCATATTAGATAACAAGTGTGATATATCATTGAAATCAGATTATCGAGCAGATTCTAAAAATATAAAAATATACAGAGTGTTCCATTTAAAAAACATAACTTTGATTTGGCACGGCCTTATGAAACACCCTGTCACATCGTAACTAATTTTAAAATGTGAAGCTTAAAGCTGCCTACTTTTATTATAACAGATCTACAGAGCTTCCTCACACTAATCAATCACCCTGTATACTATTTTTAGCTCTCTAAATAAAATTTAAAAATTTAGTTCTCATTTATTTATTATGAAGACCATAAGGTTTGTATTTAGCTGTTTAGAATAAAAAAGTAAAAATATGTATTTTTTTGGCGTTTTTGTGTTTCATGGATAATTTTTTTCGCTCACTGATAAAAATGTTTCTTCAGTTAAACATTATTTCTAAAAGTGTTCTGGTGCGATTCGTTGTATTGTTATTATTTTGTTTAAAATGGCTCACAATAACTACAATAATGATTACACATTCGGCGAAATGACGGACATGCACTTATGTTTTGGACTCGCTTCTGGAAATGCCAATGAAGCTCGCAGACTTTATCAGGAGCGCTTTCCAAATAGGCATCTTCCATGCGCTAAGACGTTTTCTAGAATTGACGATAGACTTCGGGAAACTGGTACATTTAAGAAAAACTCTAGTAACAGTGGAAGACAAAATTATGTGAGAACTCCTGCTTTGGAAGAAGCAATTTTGGATAGGGTAGCTGAAACCCCATCGACAAGTACCAGAAAAATAGCAAATGGTAAGTAATTACTTATTTATTATTTTAGCTACCCCGTACCTTATCGTATAAAACTAGTTTTTTTACTTGTTATTGCTTCTCTTACATTTCACGACTTTTCGTATCGAAAAGAGTTGCGTTATGCAGAAAAAATCTGATTTCCCAAATCAATGGATTCTCTTTCTTAACTATTCACTACACAGATTCTCTCATTTAATTTCAGAAGTGGGAGTCGGACGTAACACGGTATGGAAAGTTTTGCGTGAACAACAATTGTACCCTTACCACATTCAAAAAGTTCAGGCACTTAAAGCTACTGATTATGAGCCGCGAGTTATCTTTTCTGAATGGTTTCTTGGAAGATGTAATCAAGATGCAATGTTTCTTAATAAAGTGCTATTTACCGATGAAGCTGGTTTCACTAGAGATGGTATAATAAATTTTCGAAATATGCATGAATGGGCTGAAGATAACCCTCACGCGGTTGTTGAACGTCACCACCAGGATAAATTTTCAATAAACGTCTGGGCTGGAGTTATTGATAATTACCTTATTGGACCATTTGTTTTGCCGAATAGGTTAAATGGAGCAGCATACAGGCTTTTTTTGGAAAATAACTTACATGAGCTTCTTGATAATATTCCGATTCAAATCAGACATAACATGTGGTTTATGCATGATGGAGCTCCACCACATTACAGCCTTGAAGCTAGACAGCACCTTAACGAAAGATTTGAGGGTATAGTAATTGGCAGAGGTTGTCCTGTTAACTGGCCACCTCGTTCACCAGATCTAAATCCAATGGATTTTTTTGTTTGGGGTTATTTAAAATCATTGGTTTATTCCAGTCCTGTTGAAACAGTTGAAGAATTGGAAGAACGAGTTTTTCATCATTGCGAAGTTCTTAGGAATAATCCTGAAGTATTTTTTCGTGTAAGACAGTCTATGATGCGACGGTTGCGCTTGTGTGTGGAAACCAATGGTCGCCACATTGAGCATCTGCTTTAATTTTTTTTGATTTGTTTTTTTAGAATAAATATTTTTTTAAACCGTTTCTTATTATTAAATAAAAATAGTCCCACCACGACATTTGAACTACAATTATTTAGAGAGAGCTAAAAAAGTTATTTTTATTTACGAGATTCACCGAGGTAATTTAGGAAAATTGAAAATTAAGCTAAAGTGGACGAATATCTTTGGATGATGTTTTCTCGGAAACGGCTGCTCCAATCGAGATCAAACAAGTATTCCTTTTTGACGTAGTTTTCAATGTAGAATGTAAAAAAAATATGGATAAGTCATTACCAAAAACACAAAAAAGTTATGAATAATCAAAATTTTCAAAAAATTCCCAAGTACACCCCTGACGAAATAATTTCTTTTTGAAGGTGTCAAAAGGTCACTATTATTGATCATATTTAACAGCCAAAATTTGGTTCTTTTATTTGTTTCCATTTTTAAGAAAATTCAAAAAATCAAAATAAAAAAAATGATTTCGAGAGGCTGTTGCTCGCTTAGGGGGCACTTTAGGACATAGGTCTATAGGAACTTTTTTTCCATTTTTTGGTTAGGGAATCTGCCTGAGAATTTTGGGACACATTTTAAAGGACACCCTGTATAGTGAACCATATAAAATATCAGACATATCCACTTATGTATGTAGGTCTAATAATTCCCATTTGTGAGTACAAAAATCGTAGTCTACTATCGGCTAAATAGGAAGAAAAAGAAATGCAAGTGGATAAAAATATCGGATAAATTACATTACCGTAGCATTTATTGTTCGTTTATCAAGCGTTGGGCGTCGCATCAGTTTGACAATTGTAAAGATCAAAAACAGAATTAAACAGCAATCAATATTCCTCGTAATATTTCAGTAAGTATATCGAGATTTATTAATATTTGCGAGGCAGAAATAGTAAGGGAGATTGAAAAATCAACTCCAGAAAAATACAAAAAAAAAGTTCAATTGAATTGATTTTTCTATTCATGGAATGGTCTTACCAAATACCACGCGAGCTCAGATCTGGCAGGATATTTTTTACGGTGGTTTTCTCATACTTACTTTCATTAGGCAATTGCCAATAAAAGTAAGAATTCGAAAATAACCACAAAAATTATCCGGCTAAATCTGAGTTCTTGTGGTATTACCCCCGATAATTTTTCAGCAAATAAAAAATTTCAGTGTGCGAATTGTCTGATATTTAATGGTTCACTATATATATATATATATATATATATATATATATATATATATATATATATATATATATATATATATTGGAATCTCAAAAACGGATCATACTAAAATTATGAAATTATATGAAGTTATTAATTGCTTAAAGCTAATAACAAAAATAAATAGTTCGTACATTTTGACGGATCGAATTAAAAAATATAGGGTGATTCTGAAAAAGGAATATTTCTTTAATTATTGCTGCATCAAAAACGAATTAGATGTGTCTATCACCCTGTATTCCATAAACAGTATTGTTTTCTAGGTATTAAATGCATAATCAATATTAATAACAAATTCCCTATTATACAGAGTGTAATTTTTTTTACGAAACGCCTTTCTGTGGAATGAATTAACAATCACCCTGTATACATATAATGTAAAATAGGTTTATATAATGTTAGAACAGTAAACATTATGTAAGTTTTTATTTTTGACCATGTTTTCATTCCATATCAGAATCTCTCAGAATTTCAAAAATTCCACCTGATGTAACTGAGTACCACCCTGTATATGTTTACAGTTTTAACTATTTATGTGTACTTTTGCGTTGGACTAGGACATATTAATGCTACAATCAACTAAAAATGCTTATTTTTCTTTTTTTAATTAAGTTACGTAGTTTCAAGAAATACGATTTCTCGACTTGTATTTTAAAAACTAGTCATAGGATTGAATTGGTCCCATGAACACTTTTGGTTAACAAGTCGAGTACAACATCATATTCAAAATTTATTACATTTGACGGAACGCCACTTTGCCATTAGAAAAGGGCGGGGTCCTTTGGCTCAACGAAAACTTGACTAGAATATTAATATCGTGGATGTTAAAAAAACGCTGGGACAAATTGATTTTAGTTTGGAGTAGAACACTTTTTTTCTTATTACAGCATCGTCTATTTATTCTGTTACTTTTCATTTTAGCATCCCTTAGCTTGATAAAAAACTATATTACATATTGCAATTTGAGAGATTTGAAATCCAATATTTATTTTATTTTCTACAATCAATACCTCGATAATATTGACCTACCTGGTACATAAGGTCCTTTTTTGGGATGTTCTCGTATTTTCAAGGTTTTATTGGTGTCATCTCTAGGACATAAAAGATCTCGAACTTTTTCGTTGTAAATCTCCAAGTAACTGAAACAAGAAATGTTTTTAAAATAGAGTAAAACGAATAAACTTTATTTTAAAATGAATTATTTAATAAACTTTTAATTGGACGCGTGTAGATCGTGTGCAAATTTCTTTTTTTAATTTCAGTATATTTTTAGTTATTGATATAAAATATGATTAAAATAAGTGATTCTTGAGAAGAATCGATAAACAATGGCGATCCACAAGATAATGCATTCACGTTCGAAGGCCCGGGGTAGAATTCTCGAGTCTTCACGGAAAAAAAATTGTAGAACAAATTTCTACAATTATAGATTTTTTCTCTACAATAAATAGTACATATAAGGACAATTTGTAGTAAAAATTTCCAAATATTTGTGGAGAATGTATTGTAGAGTTATTATCTACAATATTTAGTAAAAATATCCAAATGCATCATAAGAATTGTTCTACAAATTGTTATAATTTTTGCTATTCATTGTATGAATTTATATTAAAAATGTAGTGCGTTTTATGAAAATAAATACGAAAATTTTACACAAATAATAGTAAAAATTCATAGAAATTGTAGTAATTTTTAATAAAATTTGTAGTAGTATTCCATAATTATTATAATTATAACCTAGAAAAAAATGTTCCTTAATAAAATATTCAATTTATTGTTTTAATATAAAAGATACAAAGTCTTAATTACATTATGTAATAAATAACAGTAATAATAGCGCCCTCAGTCTCAGTTGGCTTTTCTGCACCTGAAAAATATGAAATAAAAATTAATACCAATTAAACTGTTCATACCCTTAAAACGGGGATATTTATCACCTTTACACTGATTTGGATATTAAATGACTAAGTCAGATAACTAACAAAAATGAGAAAGTAGGTATGTCACAATTAAGACAAAAAAACATCATGGAACTTGGCACAAAATTCGATCGTTGGGCACAACATTCGATCGTTGGCCACAACTATTTTTTAAAATAGTCTACTAAGGTAATTTAAATTAGTTATCTAAAGGTAAATTATTCAGAAACAATAAATAATAAATGTACTTACCACCAATAGAATTTATTATTAAAATTTTCTCAAACGCATCGGTGCTTATAATATAATAATGTGTTATAGGTACTCGTATATGTACCATGATTTGTTATGTGAACATGACGAACGGCTACTGCTGTCTGGCCATTTATGATCGACGTCAGAAAACGTTGGCCAATAGCAGGATTCTGTTTTGTTCACATGACTTAGAATTTTTACAATATTATAGAATATTTTTGAACAAAATTGAATTTTTTTCATAAGAAGGGATGTAAAGTATTACTATTTTTTGTAGAGAAAATTACTATTTTTTGTAGAGATAATTATTAATATTTGTACAAATTTTTCCAGAAGTTAGTATTAGTAATTACGATAATTGTAATAAATTTCTACTTCTACAAACAATAGTAAAATATAGTAAACATTGTGGACTTCTTTCCTATTGTTGTAGCATTTTATTCGACAATTCAATTGCTACAATAATTAATAGTTTTTAACTATAAATTGTAGTAAATTTTTTTACAAATTGTTAAGTATTTTTCTACAAGTCTACTACTACAACATTGTAGTAAAATTTTCTAGTCACATTTTTTTCCGTGTTGCATGAAAATGTCGCATACCAAATTCGCACAGTTGTTAAAAATCGTATTCTCGAAAAAGAGTGAATCTAAAATCACAAGCGAGAAATAATGTGAAGGATTTTATGTGGCAACGTAGGAAACTATCCCATCTGTCAACATTAGTGGATGTTCTGTTTATTTATTAGAACGCATCTATGCTAAAAAATTTAGACAATTTTGAAACAAATAGCAGAATTTCTTTGAACTGCGATTTTTTTTATATAAATATGGAAGAACACCAATATTGCAATGCAAATCAGAAAACATCCTGCTGATACTTTACTTGAGGGCGTTATAATATGCTAGTTTCAATATCTATCAAGATTGATTCCTTAGAAAGTCGAAAATGCCGGATACATGACACATCATTCATTCAAAAGGGATTTTTATAAACAAACTTCTTCCTTCTATGCTGTCACTTAATAATGTTTTGATTTTCAACAGCCAGTAAATAATAATTTCATCAAAATCTGCCTTATTCATCTTTACGGTCCACAAAGTCGCATACGAATTTAAATTCGAGCACTTTAGATCACTCGTGTTGAATTCTCCTGACATTTTTCGTATGCTGTTTTCGAGAATACACTTTTTTAAAATCACCTAGTTGCTATTCGACATTTCACTAATCTCGCATGCGAATCGAGGTATTTGACATTCGAGAATACTACCCCGGGGTTCAAATTCCGGCTGAGGGCAATTTTTTATTTTATATATTAGTAATCGTGCGGGTAAACTGCAGTCTGAATTTTTTATATTGCCGGATTGCAGTCTAATGATACAAATTGCAGTTTAAATAAAAGTACAATTTTAAAGGTGCATAGTCCTCTCTTAAATATCATTTGTGAAATCGGTAAGTAATATTTCTAAAAATTGCTTTTTTTGAGGGAAAGAGGAAGCAGAATCTTGCAGAACACCCAAAGGCTGTTATGTGTCCTGGTTGCAATCTGTTCATTAAAGAACAGAACTGTAATATCTTATACAAATTTATTTAGATTAGTAAAAAGTAAAGGTTTAGAATTAGGTTAAATATCTTCTTTTTTTTCATATGGTAAATAATAATAAACTATTATTATACTCTTCACACAGTAGTCTGTGAATAATATTATAGGTTTACTTTGACCGTCCGATGTCATGTTTATTGTTAGCACGATAAATCAAAAACGATAAATTATATTAACTTGAATATTTCAGGAAAAATCGTATCTTCGTTCGATATGGCCAACATATCCACTCTTGTTGCAACTACTATTCTTTTAAAAATGACTCAAGCTCTGTTTGATCAACTTGATATAGGTACAAGACTTTTCCATAAAATGGACATAGCTAAACCCAAGCTTCTCGATAATATTCATATTATCTGTAATATATTACATTTTCTTTTGTCTATATAGGAATGAACAAAAGTGTATGGCATGTTTTAGTAAATAACGAAAATGTTAAAGACAAAATTCATATTATCCTCCAATCAATAATACACCAAGTAGCTTTCTAACTCTTGCATTTGGATGCCACATTGTTACTGAATAATATAATTGTTAAGGTTTAATTTAAGATATTATTTATTAGTAAATGGTTTGCACTGAACCAATCTGGGGTAACATACGTTTCCAATTTTTTATTATACAGGGTGTCTGTAAAAGGTTTCTACAAAAACATACCACATATTCCTTAGACCAAAATAAGTCGATTTAAATAAAATTACCTTAGTACAAAGTTGCTTCGTTTGGGCTCCAGAGGGCCTTGAAGTTACAATTTTTAAATCGTTTTTCCCATATAAATTTAAAACGGCATATGCGATTTTGCTGAAATTTGGTATATTGGTAGAGTTTTAAGTGGAAAAAAAATTGGTATTAAAATTTTGTCCGATAATAATACATAGGCGTAGAACTTGATTTTTTAAATAATTGCGCCTTTAAAAATTCTACGCCAATGGAAGGAAAGTAGTTTGAGTATAAAATTTAGATTGCGCAACTCATTTACTTTAAAAAAGGTACTCTTGATAAAACTCGATTACTCTCATGGTTTTGACGAAATTTGCATTTTAGTAATTTTAGAACATAAACAATAATTATTAAAATACAAACTTTGTCAAAACCATGAGAGTAAATCGAGTGTTATCAAGGGTACTTTTTTGTAGTAAATGAGTACCCAATCCAAATTTCATACTCAAACCCCTTTTTTGCCATTGGCGTAGAATTTTTAAAGGTGCAATTATTTAAAAATCAAGTTCTACGCCTATGTATTATTATCGGACAAAATTTTATACGATGAAAACATAAAAATGTACCTTTTTCATATCTTCTTCAACACCTAAAATCGAAACTTTTAACAAAAATACTCGATTCTTGCCATGTACGATTTTTTGAGGAATATTAATTATTTGCCTGCAATACGTATACAAAAACATTTATTGTTGGTTTCCATAGTTTCATCTAAATAAAAATATTGTCAAGTTTTAACACCTAATCTCTTGTTAACGATTGAAAGTGTTCTTTCTATCTGACTCAATAATTAAAAAAACAAATGCGTGGTTTATTAATATGGCTGTACAATATACCAATGCAGAATATACCGATATGTTATTGACATTAGGATTTTGTGAAGGAAATGCTCGAGAGAGTGTCAGGGTGTACTCGTGTACTCTGAAAGGTTTCCAAATCGTCGTGTACCTAGCCACCCAACTTTTGCTGCTGTTGAGAGACGTCTTCGGGAGCCCGGTTCCTTTGCTCCCAACACTGTTGATAATGGAAGAGAACTTTTTGTAAGGATTCCTGAAGTTGAAGAAGACATTTTTAGAACGTGTTGAAGAAGATCCAGAATTAAGCACCAAACGAATTGGAAGGGAACTAGGAGTAAGTAAAGATGTCGTTCATAAAGTGCTTAGAGAACAATAAAATTGCTATATCCATACCATAAGAAGCCAGCACAAGAATTACTAGTCCATGATCCTCAAATTCGTTTGGGTTTTTGTCGATTTGTAAATATGCAAAGAGAAAGAGTTCCAAACTTTGTCAAGAAGGTTCTCTTTACCGATGAAGCGGATTTTACAAGAAGAGGTATAACTAATACCCATAATGAACATGTTTATGACGTTGAAAATCCGCATGCAATAAAGGTAAACCATTTTCAGCACGAATTCAAAATTAATGTGTGGGCTGGAATAATTGGTAATTTCATTGTTGGTCCTGTCATACTTCCACGAAGATTAACTGGAGAAAATTATTTGGATTTTCTACAAAATACGTTGCCAGAATTGTTAGAAGATTTACCTCTCCAACTTCGGAGAGATATGTGGTTTATGCAAGATGGAACTCCACCACATTTTTTTTTAAACGTTAGAAACCACTTGAATGAACAATATCCACACAAATGGATAGGCAGAGGTAATGACGCACCTGCAAACTGGCCACCACGTTCCCCAGACCTAACACCGATGGATTACTTTTTATGGGGACATCTAAAATCCACAGTTTACAGGGAACCTGTAGAAAATGAGGAACAACGTATTCAAGATGCAATAAACAATCTTAGAGGTGATGAATAAGTTATGGAAAGGATACATTTTAATTTTCTTCGACGTATAAATCTTTGTATGCGTGAAAATGGTGAACATTTTGAACAATTTTTGTAAAATCTCTATTTTGATTATGTTGTAAATAAATATTTTTGTGAAACCTATACACTCTAAATTATTAAAACAGAAATTTAGCGAAAATCATGAGAGTAATCGAGTCTTATCAAGAGTACCTTTTTATAAGTAAATGAGTTGCGCAATCTAAATTTCATACTTAAACTTCTTTTCTTCCATTGGCGTAGAATTTTTAAAGGTGCAATTATTTAAAAAATCAAGTTCTACGCCTATGTATTATTATCGGACAAAATTTTAATACCGTTTTTTTGCCACATAAAACTCTACCAATATACCAAATTTCAGCAAAATCGCATATGCCGTTTTAAATTTATATGGGAAAAACGATTTAAAAATTGTAACTTCAAGGCCCTCTGGAGCCCAAACGAAGCAACTTTGTACTAAGGTAATTTTACTGAAATCGACTTATTTTGGTCTAAGGAATATGTGGTATGTTTTTGTAAAGACCTTTTACAGACACCCTGTATAGAAAGTTGTGTCATCTGCATAGACGACAGTTTGTATGTTATGTAAGGGCACCAGGAATAGACCTTAGGTACACCATTTTTTCTATTTCTCTTATTTCAGATACTGAATTAATTGGGTTGTCTTTCTGACAAATATGACTTAAGCAACTCAAGTGGCTAGTAATTTTTCTTACTATTCTGTAAATATTTTTGTAACATCTGTAATAGTGATGGAGTAATTGTATTTTTTGACACTTACGGATAACCCTGTACAAAAGTCTTATTTTTATATTATAGAGGATTTATTTAAATAAAATTCACTTACATTAATGTATCTCAATAAAAATTACGTTAACATCCATCTGTACAATTTTTTTTATCACATTTCCACCATTCCTTTAACAAAACAATCACTTCATTTATCAGTGACAGGCCCGATGACACAAGTAAGTAAAAAATGTTCACCGCGGAAATTCGTTTTTTGACTTCGCGTGTGGTTGAAGCTCCGCCGTCCGCAATTTTCCAACTAATACACAAAGTGGATTTCATCATATCAGCGGAAAGTCTGAAAGTTGGAGTGCGAAAGTTTTAACTTTTGGCGCAGTTTTTGGAATGTTTGTTTAGTGTATAGTGGATGGAATGAAGCGTGGCGAGGAAACGAAGTTTTGGATAAGTTTCGCTGAATTAATTATAATAAGAAATAATGTGAAGTTGGTATTTATTCGGGTAAATGGGATTTCAACGTCGAGCTCGAAATATAGTGTTTGAAATATTCGCATAGTTTGGAAACTGGAAGGTATAGTTTTGAAAGAGTAAAACCAAATTTGGTAGATTTTCACACTTTTATTTTAAAAATAAAAATTTTTAAACAAACACTAACATGACATATGTTTCGAAGTACAACTTCTTTTTCAAATGTGACTATTTACAATTCGGTATCCAATATATATACAAAATAATTTAACAAAACAAAGTACTTAAGAAAACATCAATAACATTACAAAATAAACTAACTATTTAAAATAAATAAGGGTACTTAGGTAATTATAATATCCATCAAATAACAATAAGATAGCCCATTACCGGGATTATCTCACAGAAAACTGGGAAAGAGGTTTAATAAGGGTGAATTATTAATATCTAATTGATCATTTAGTAAGTTATCTGAATTTTTAAATCTATTTATTTCAAGTGTTTCTAAATGGTTTAATTTAAGGCTCTTATTTTCTACATGTAAAATTTCAAAGTTGTCTGTAAAAGAATGATTTTCAGCTAAAATATGATTTGAGTAAGTAGAATTATTTTTGTTTTTTGTATAGCTATTATAATGTTCGGAATAGCGTTTTTTGAAAGTACGGCCTGTTTGACCAATATACAATTTTGGACAACTACCACAATTTAATTTATATACCCCCGATTTATTATTAGGATTAATTTTACCCTTATTGTTTTTAATATACTTCCCAAGCGTATTATTGGTTTTAAAAGCTACGTTAATATTTTGGTTTTTTAAATATGATGATACCTTTTCACTAGGAGCTCCTATATATGTAAGACTCTTATATCTGCAATTTGGATCTTTAATTATGGGATAAACTTGTTGAATAGCCTGTTTAAAAAGTTTTTTCTCTAAAATGTTGTCTACTAACTTTGAATTAAAATTATTATTTACTGCGATTTGTTTAATGATATTTAATTCTTTTGTGAAGTTCTCTTTGGTAAGGGGAATATTAACTAATCTATGGATCATACTGTTGTATGCTGCCAGCTTTTGTTTGTATGGATGAGATGAACTATTATTTATTGTAATATCCGTATGTGATGGCTTATGAAATATCCCAAAACTATGGCCTTTATTATTTTTAATAATATTTAAGTCTAAAAAATTAATTGAATTATCCTTCTCTGTTTCCATAGTAAATTTAATATTAGGGTGTATAGTATTGATAAAAACTAATAAAGAATTTAACTGTCTACTAGTACCAGTAAAAGCAGTCAATATATCATCAACATATCTATGCCAATACAGACAATGTTTACTTAAATTATTGCTATGAATTTTATTTTCTATATTATCCATAAATATTTCTGCAAGCAACGGGCTTAATGGGTTCCCCATAATAAGACCTTCATTTGCTGAGTAGATGTTATTTTGAAATTGAAAATAATTTTGTTTTAGGCAAATGTTTAACAAATTTAGGATTTCTTCTTTGATTATAATATTGACTTGATTACGATCTAATAAGTTTTCTACTAGCTTAACTGTTTCTTTAGGAGGTATACTAGGAAATAAGTTTGTTACATCGAACGATACTAATTTTGTGTTACTAGGTAATTTAATGTTTTTTAATTTTTCTGTTAATTCATAAGAATTTTTTATACTATACTTTGAATTGAATTTGCAGTTTTCTTGTATAAGTTTAATTAATGTGTGTGAAAGTTTAACTGATGGAGCCGTGACAAATGACACAACTGGTCTAATAGGATAGTTCTCTTTGTGTAATTTTATTAAAGAATAAAGTTGTGGTGGTTGAGGGTTCATTTGTATTAGTTTGAATTTTTCTCTAGAATCAAAAATTGCTGTTGAAATCTGAATATTACGTTTTAGTTCTTTTTGATATTTATCTGTTGGATCAAATTTGAGTATGCTATAATTATTACTTGCTTGTAAAAATGAAAGAGTTTTGTCAATATAATCTATATTATTAATAGCAATTACTGTATTTCCCTTATCGGCACGAGTGAAAATGATATCATCCTGTTTTGTTTTATCCTTTATAGTTTTAATTAACTTACTGTCTTGATTTGAATTGTTATTACGTAAAAATTGTGTTTTAATTATATTTGCAGTATGATATTTGTGAGACAAAGTATTATATGAATCTTTTAAAGCAATTTCTGTTTTTTTATTCCCAAAATTTCTAAGTTCGAAGTATTTATCATACTGCAAATATAATTAAAACACAATTTTTACGTAATAACAATTCAAATCAAGACAGTAAGTTAATTAAAACTATAAAGGATAAAACAAAACAGGATGATATCATTTTCACTCGTGCCGATAAGGGAAATACAGTAATTGCTATTAATAATATAGATTATATTGACAAAACTCTTTCATTTTTACAAGCAAGTAATAATTATAGCATACTCAAATTTGATCCAACAGATAAATATCAAAAAGAACTAAAACGTAATATTCAGATTTCAACAGCAATTTTTGATTCTAGAGAAAAATTCAAACTAATACAAATGAACCCTCAACCACCACAACTTTATTCTTTAATAAAATTACACAAAGAGAACTATCCTATTAGACCAGTTGTGTCATTTGTCACGGCTCCATCAGTTAAACTTTCACACACATTAATTAAACTTATACAAGAAAACTGCAAATTCAATTCAAAGTATAGTATAAAAAATTCTTATGAATTAACAGAAAAATTAAAAAACATTAAATTACCTAGTAACACAAAATTAGTATCGTTCGATGTAACAAACTTATTTCCTAGTATACCTCCTAAAGAAACAGTTAAGCTAGTAGAAAACTTATTAGATCGTAATCAAGTCAATATTATAATCAAAGAAGAAATCCTAAATTTGTTAAACATTTGCCTAAAACAAAATTATTTTCAATTTCAAAATAACATCTACTCAGCAAATGAAGGTCTTATTATGGGGAACCCATTAAGCCCGTTGCTTGCAGAAATATTTATGGATAATATAGAAAATAAAATTCATAGCAATAATTTAAGTAAACATTGTCTGTATTGGCATAGATATGTTGATGATATATTGACTGCTTTTACTGGTACTAGTAGACAGTTAAATTCTTTATTAGTTTTTATCAATACTATACACCCTAATATTAAATTTACTATGGAAACAGAGAAGGATAATTCAATTAATTTTTTAGACTTAAATATTATTAAAAATAATAAAGGCCATAGTTTTGGGATATTTCATAAGCCATCACATACGGATATTACAATAAATAATAGTTCATCTCATCCATACAAACAAAAGCTGGCAGCATACAACAGTATGATCCATAGATTAGTTAATATTCCCCTTACCAAAGAGAACTTCACAAAAGAATTAAATATCATTAAACAAATCGCAGTAAATAATAATTTTAATTCAAAGTTAGTAGACAACATTTTAGAGAAAAAACTTTTTAAACAGGCTATTCAACAAGTTTATCCCATAATTAAAGATCCAAATTGCAGATATAAGAGTCTTACATATATAGGAGCTCCTAGTGAAAAGGTATCATCATATTTAAAAAACCAAAATATTAACGTAGCTTTTAAAACCAATAATACGCTTGGGAAGTATATTAAAAACAATAAGGGTAAAATTAATCCTAATAATAAATCGGGGGTATATAAATTAAATTGTGGTAGTTGTCCAAAATTGTATATTGGTCAAACAGGCCGTACTTTCAAAAAACGCTATTCCGAACATTATAATAGCTATACAAAAAACAAAAATAATTCTACTTACTCAAATCATATTTTAGCTGAAAATCATTCTTTTACAGACAACTTTGAAATTTTACATGTAGAAAATAAGAGCCTTAAATTAAACCATTTAGAAACACTTGAAATAAATAGATTTAAAAATTCAGATAACTTACTAAATGATCAATTAGATATTAATAATTCACCCTTATTAAACCTCTTTCCCAGTTTTCTGTGAGATAATCCCGGTAATGGGCTATCTTATTGTTATTTGATGGATATTATAATTACCTAAGTACCCTTATTTATTTTAAATAGTTAGTTTATTTTGTAATGTTATTGATGTTTTCTTAAGTACTTTGTTTTGTTAAATTATTTTGTATATATATTGGATACCGAATTGTAAATAGTCACATTTGAAAAAGAAGTTGTACTTCGAAACATATGTCATGTTAGTGTTTGTTTAAAAATTTTTATTTTTAAAATAAAAGTGTGAAAATCTACCAAATTTGGTTTTACTCTTTCAAAATTAAATGGATTTTCATCAAGTAAAGGCCGAAACAATAAATAATTTGGAAGGTATAGGCCGTTTTGCTTTTACTTGCAGAAATCGAAAGCATTTACTTCATAATCTATTCATAAAAAACGAAGGAAAAGATTTGGATTTAAAGCAAAACCTTGTTGTTCCAAAGAAAAAATCTTATGTGTCCAACACATGACTTTCCTATCTAGTTATTACAGGCTTTTTCCGGTTATTTTGTACAACCTATTGCAGCACCTCCATAAATGTTTAGAGGATGAAATAAATATATACATTTTCCACATACATCTACCTCGAAACATTTTTCTACAGATATTCATTGAAAATGAAAATACTGTAAAATTTAAATTTAGCACTTTTCCTACAATTTTTCCATTACGGTCCATTTTAGAAAAATCATGTATAAACAAAAATTATAGAGATCGATATCGCAAACAACTTTTATTTCAACAATTTTCATAAAAATCGGAATTTTGCACATTTTGTCAAATTTCTCGAATACGGACCATTTCAGGAAATTTTGACATAAAGCAAAAATTATAGATAATAATATTAGAAATAACATTTATTTAAACAATTTTTTTCTCCAAACATAAATAATAGATATATTCCATAAAATATAAAAACGGCCCCCCATAAAGTACCCCCCCCCCAGATGTTCCGACTTTGTCCAAAATCTAATCATTTCACGTCAGGCCGAAATAAAACTTAAGTTTAAAATTTTATGTTTTTTTCTTTATCCGTTTTTGAGTTTTCTTCAAATTTCGAAATTTACACACTTTCTCAAATATCTCGAATACGGTCCATTTTAGAGAAATTATGTATAGAGAATTATATTACAAACAACTTTTGTTTGAACAATTTTTATAAAAAAATATTTTTTTTACATTTTGTCAAATTTCTCGAATACGGAGCATTTTAGGAAAATTTTGTATAGAATAAAAATTTTAGATAATAATATAAGTAATTTTTATTTGAAGAATTTTCTTCCCCAAACGTAAATAACAGAAATAAAATATAAAATATAAAAATGACCACCTATAAAGTACCCCCTCAGATATTCCGACACTGTCCAAAATTTAATCAGCACATTGGACGCTGGAACAAAGCTAAAGTTTGAAATTTGGTGTTTTTCTGAGTATCGGTTCATGAGTTATGCGACACACAGACATCATCACGAAAATAGTCAAAACGGATTCAGGGGACCTCAAAACGTAAAAACCGTCGAAAACTCGAGGTCGAAAAAAATCATGATTCCTATACTTTCCTTATATCTGTATACAGATAGCAAAGTAAAAAGGTTTATCTTTTCTTGAAATCATAAACAGTAGCATTTACTTTAAAACTAAAGAATTTTCTTCAGAAAACTTGCATCTAGTCTAGAAAAGCTTCTGTAGCAAAATTATTCTTTACTTAACGAAAGTGCCCAATTAGCAGACTACTTCAAATAAATGTAATCTACTAATTGATCATAAACTACTGCTTATTAAATTAGATAGCATAAGAATTCATGTATCATTGCTAGTACTTTTAAAATCTTATTTATCGAAACATCTTCAATATGTTCAGTGCCTGGGACACAGATCACATTATTTTTTTGCCAAACTTCTGGGGTACCGCAAGGATCTGTTTTAGGACCACTTCTTTTCATCCTATTTATTAATAATATAGTTAAAAACATAACGTTACAAGTATTTTATATGCGGATGATCTAAAATTGATTTATGAGATTAAAACTACTGATGATTGTGCTAAACTTCAGAAAGACATCAATTTATTAGATGAATGGTGCTCAGAGAATGAATTACCACTCAATGCCAGTAAGTGTAATGTTATGTCATTTTGTAGAAAAGATCAGGTATTAACATATAAATTACGCAATGTTGTTCTAACACGTCCAGAACTTATACGAGATTTTGGTGTTTACTTTGACCCTAAACTCATGTTGCCAAAATCACTGCTAGTGCTTACCATTTATTAAGTTTTGTAATCCGAAACATAAGAATGTTTAAAGATTTTTCTATAATGAATCTACTTTGGAATACTGGTAACATTAACTGGAATCCCATTTATAATGTTCAGATATCTTCTATTGAACGCATAGAAAGACGTTTCTACAAAGCTGTTTGTCAAAATTCAACAGTATTAAATACCAACTTCAAATAAATGTAAAAGTCACTGCATATATAGGTATATGTAGATAATAGATAAAGATAAGAATATTTCACTTGATATGAAAAAAGTTCCAGAAAAATATACCCACAAAAAATGTCTTAAAGAAACCAAGTTGTGGCGCCAATTTGTAACATATTAAGTCGTAAATTCAAATTACCTTTTATAAATCACTGATATTAAATTTTGACTAGCTCTTAGATATATTATACCAAATATTACTTACCTTTAATCAAATCAGAAAATAAAATGAGCACATAGACTATGGTTTTCTCAGTCGTGAATTCAGGTTTTTTTAATAGACACTTTTGGGGAAATAGTTTTTGGGAAAGAAAGGGCGCCAATAATTCTTTTTTTTAAAGCTAGTTGAGAATAATTATAAACGCTAGGCTTTATCAAAATTAAATCTAAATTGACTTTCAAAAATTACACTTATAACTAACAAAAAGTAGAAATGTAATTTCTACTTAGATCTTTTTTAATGACATTATAACTCACCGCTAATTGCAGCCAAAGACACTTGTAATTTATTCAACGATATGATGTTAAAATGAATTTCTAGAAAATGTCCTACATCGACTGACCAAATAAAACTCCCCATTTCTCAGGAATATTGCGCGCGGCGATAATTAAATTTTAAATTATTTTAATACAAATTTTATACAGGATGTCACACATTGAAAATAACATTTTAAAAGAATTTTAAAATGTTACACTGTTGTTCTTATTGCATCTTTAAATTTATGTATACTGTTAGTAAGAAGTAGTGTCAACGTGACTTTTTGCTTCTACGCCTGAAACTGCATCGTAACGTCAGAGTTTTTTTTATAAAGTTTTGTTTCCAAGCAAACGCGTGCCTCTTCAGAGGCGTATTCAGATTTACGGTTAAATATATCTTTTTAATAAATGTCTTGCGATTTATTATGTACTTGAGAAGATTTGTGCAACTCATACAGGTTCATACAGGGTAATTAATCGGGAAACAGACGTTAGCCGTGTATAAAAGCTAACGAGATTTTAAACAACCTTTATTTAATGGGTCTTTGTCCGTTTATAACCAAGCTACAGAGTGTTTTATCAATTTTATTTATTTCTTTTCTTCTGCATTATTTGGAAACAACTATAGATATACACTGCTACTCAAAAGTCCACAACTTCTCTTATGTATTTTAAATGTTTCTTTTTACCTCTTAGTAAAGTTGAAAGTAACTACTTACTGAGTAGGCTTATAGTTTATAGTAAACCTACCTGTAACTTTACTCAGAGGTAAAAAAATCGACCCTTAGACTAATGAAAGTTTTTACAGTAATTATTATCAAACGAGCTTGGTATGATTGATTCCATTTAGACAACATATAACCAAAAATCCGACTATTTTTGACGGTTCACCTTCTCGCTATGCACTTTTTTCATACGATTTCATCACGCGAAACCGGCAATACAAAGAATGATTTCTGTAGTTCGTTTTGTATTTTTTTTTGGCGTTTCTCGTTTTGGCACGTGATAACTAGGGCATTTACCCACCTTACCCTCTTTTTGTACGAATGCTAAAAATTCGCTATTGATTTGACGACACTTTGTGCATCACATCGAATTACGCTTATCAAGATGACGCGACTGGCTCGTGCATTTCATGACACGACGAGAAAAATATATGAAAAATAGAGAAACAGTAAAGGCTTTGAACGTTTATAGTTTCTTTCATGAGTGACGAAAAATGATTGTTCAAAATAATTGGGTATTACAATCAAACCTTTTATTTATTGTTGTTGTATACAAATCTCATTCCAGAACGACGATGCGCCATAATTGGAGTACATATGTCGTAACAAAATTGTAAAACATTTTACAAAAGACGGCTATATGAAGACTAGAGATAAGGAGGCGAATCGGCATGCTCAAAATATGGTCCCAAAAATCACACGTCAATTGAGCTTTTATAATTAACCGTATGGGCGCTGGTACTGTTTACATAGTTCAAAATACATGACTTCTTATGGGAATTATACATAATTTTATCAAAATAATAAAAACAAACTTGGTTTTAATTATTGTAAATAAATCTTTGTTTTAATTGCTAACTAAAGTACAAAAAATACTGTTGGTATTAATTATAAATGAGTCTTTATGTTAAACATTATTCACTATTCATTATTTAATTTTATCTAAATAAAATGTAAATGAGGTATGACCAAATTTGAAAAGGTTTGTTAAATGGTGAAATTTGGTAAGTAGAGTTTTGTGGTAATTTTGTATTCGACAACTACAATTTCATCATCTTGGTGAATAGTTTCTTCAGCAATAGGTTCTAGTATTTTCTTCATTTTTTTTATTCTAACAAATTCAGTTCGGTTCAATGGTGGTTTTCGTCTTTTCCTAATACTGAACAAGTATGAAGGGAGAGTCGGGAATATACATGGTATTTTTTAACAGTACCATTAGTTAAAATAGTCTCATCAAATTTTAAAATATCATCTTTTAAAAAGTGTAGCTCGCAAACAGAATCATAACTAGACAGTACTTTATCAGCCCTAGGAATCACATGCTGCCATTGTTCTAAACGTTTAGGATCCTATAAAAAATATTTGCAATGACTAAATTGGAGTTCAATAAAGAAAAATAACAGTAGGAACTTCATCAAAAAACATAAAAAAGCAAATTTTCTTTTCTAGTAAGTTAAATTTAATGTGTAATTATTGTTGTTTGTAAGTCAGGATTTATGACTTTATTATTCTTTATTATAGCATATTGTAAATAAATAAACTTCACTCCGTAAGATACGGGTTGTGACTATTTTACAATAAATATACATTATTTAGAAATAAATACATTATTTTACTTACACTAAGAGCTTTAAAAAGACTTGGATTTTTATCTCCTGGTGTTTTCTTTATTTTTATATCGGATTTATATCCCGTTTTTCAACCCGAAACGAAGCAAATCCTACTTTGCCGTTTTCTCTTACTCATTGTTACTTGTAGTCAGGTTCTTTATTTCAGCTTATTTTTATTCTTTTCACTAAATTTTACAAAAATCACTTTAATTCCCATTGACTTTCATAGAAAATAGACGTCGTTATTTTGCCACCCGCCAACTACAGTAGTTTTTTGGAACTCCATAAAAATAGGGACGGAAATTTTAAATTTTACCAAGGCCGATTCGCCTCCTTATCTCTAGTCTTCGTAGACGGCTATATTGTCACATTCTGATATAACTGAGTTTAGTTTGTCCCTAGAAAATCATTTCGTACATCAAGAATAGTTCCTAATACAGCTTTTTGGTCAAATTTTGAAACTGCTACAAAAACATGCTCCCCACCTCCAAATCTTTGAATTTTCTTTTTGTGATTTAGACCATTTGGTTAGCTGCACATTTTTGGGCCATTGTACAATGGGTTCTCTAAGTTTTTATTACGGTTTCTTTACAGCAAAGTTTACATTTCCCTTTAGTTTTATCACTGCAGAATAACACATCGTACAAGCTGAAATAGATCTCCATCTAGTAAATAGATGCCTAAAAGCTTTACATAATATACTAAAATCTAAAAAATTGTAATGGGAAATGAAAAAATGCGTATACGTTGTAGCCAAATTCTAAAACTCGCCGTTTGTTCTTTATCAGTTAATTTTTTTCTTTTGTGTAGGGGAGGCCGGGGTTAGTTGGGACGCGGGGTAAGTTGGTCAGTCGGTTATATTTGGGCTTCCGTACGGCAGAGGCCGCTGAGAATTGCAGTGCATGTTAGAAATGTGATTTAATTAGTTGGTGTTCAACGGTGATACTGTGCAGTTTATCTCGGGAAGAAAAAAAAATATTCGTAGTGTGAAGCAAGCGTAAGTAAAAATTAAATGTTTTATTTGATTTGTATTAAATCTTGTTGATGATAGATTTTGAATTATTTATTTATGAGAATGTCTAGTGGGTACATTTCAGATTTAAATGCAATTTAAAACAATAATATATCACATACAATAAAGCCGATATTACCATTTTTGTGAACATAATGGCTATGGGGTTAGTTGAGCAATTCTTGTCGGGGTTAGTTGATCATATTTCTAGCAGGGTCTATTTACTACCTGTTTTTGCATTACAAATAATTTGAACTGAATTTGGTTCTCGGTACATTATAGTAGTTCTACTAAGTGATGTTGTTTTAATTTATCCTTTCAGGTTTGTGTGAAATAAAAATTTAATATAATTATGAGGACCTACAAAAAAATATCAAATAGAGGCAAAACTCCTGGAGATATAATGTTAAGAGCAATACGCGCTGTAAAAGCAGGTCAGTCAGTATACTCAGCTTCGCAAGAGTTTGAAATACCAAGAATGACGTTGACTCGTTACGTGAAAAAATTTTCAGAAGAGGAAGTTACAGGACAAGAAGTTGCATCTGTAACGAAAGTGGGATATACCAAACACAGACAGGTAACAATACAAACAATCGAGTATCGTACTTTCTTACTAAGGAATGGTCTTGATTTTTTTTTTAGGTGTTTACTGATAAGCAGGAAGAGAATTTGTCAACCTATCTGAAGAAGGCGGCCGATATTTATTATGGGCTTACCCCGAAAGAGGTAAGAAGGTTTGCTTATCTTTGTGCAAAAACATTTAAAATCAAAATCCCAAAAAATTGGACAGAAAATGAAATGGCGGGAGCGGATTGGTTTTCTTCGTTTTTAAAGAGAAATACAACATTAGCCATCAGAACCCCAGAAGCAACAAGTCTTGCTAGGTCAACAAGCTTCAATAAAACTAATGTTGGTAAATTTTTTGACAACTTACAAAATGTTTTAAATAGACTAAAAATTACTGAAGCTGACATCTGGAACATGGACGAAACAGGTATAACAACCGTCCAGAAGCCTGATCGACTTGTAGGTAGAAAGGGAATGAAACAAATTGGACGCGTTACTTCTTCTGAAAGAGGGACCCTGATTACACTCGCATATGCAGTTTCGGCTGGAGGGAATACAGTTCCTCCATATTTCATTTTCCCCCGAGTTAATTTTAAACCTCACTTTCTGAATTGCAGTCCTCCAGGAAGCGCTGGTGGTGCCAACCCATCTGGGTGGATGAAAGAAAGCCACTTTGTTGAATATGTTAAACATTTCGTGAAACATACAAAGTCATCCACAGAAAAACCAACATTATTATTGTTGGATAATCACGATTCCCATCTGTCAATTGAGGCCCTCAACTATTGCAAAGACAATGGAGTTACAGTGTTGTCGTTTCCCCCACACTGTAGCCACAAACTACAACCTCTAGATAGAAGCGTATATGGACCGCTAAAAAAATACGTTAATACTTCCTGTGACGATTGGATGACTAATCACCCTGAAGCCACTATGACAATCTACGATATTCCCGGTATCGTTAAGATAGCGTTATTTCTAGCAGCAACTCCTTCAAATATAATGTCGGGTTTTAAAGTGTCCGGTATATCGCCTTTTAATAGAAACATTTTCTCAGACGCTGATTTCATGCCTGCATATGTAACAGATAGACCGGAACCAGAGGAGTTACTTGTAACTGATCCTACTCATCAACAGAATTTCGATGAACCATCAAGCAGGGTCATTAACGAAGAAATTGTTATACGACCAGAACCAAGCCATACAACTCCTCCTAAAGAAAATATTCTACCAAGTTGTAGTACATCTTTGGAAAATATTAGACCTCTACCAAAAGCAGGAGCAAGAAAAACGAATAAAATTAATAAACGAAAGAGGGTGTCTGCAATTTTAACTGACACGCCTATTAAAGACTCTTTGGAACAGGAAAAAAATGAAGCACTTGAGAAGAAGACAAAACGAATAAAGAAAAATGTATTTGATGAGTCAAATAACAAGAAAGGAAAGCAAATAATAAAGAGGTCTACGAAAAAAAATAAAGCAGAAGACAGTTCGGCAGACGAGGACGAAACATTTTGCCTTATTTGTATGGAACCTTGGTCGAATAGTCGACCAAAAGAAAAATGGATCCAATGCACCACGTGTAAATTTTGGGCTCACGAAAATTGCGCAGATTCTGATCTATTTTACACGTGCCATAATTGTAATTCAGATGCAGATTCAGATAATTAACTTTTCAAGTAGTTTATGTTGGTTTTTGTGTTTTAAATAAACTTGTTTTGTGTTAGTTTTCTATTATTAAAAATTTAGCATTTTTGTTGTTGTTGTTTTGTGTATATGAAAAAACATAAGTATCACTTTTAAACCATGGCAGCACCGTATGTTCAACTTACCCCAGCACATTGACCAACTAGCCCCACACACGGGGTAAATTGGGCAGAATGACACTACGTATTATAAATATTAATTTTATTAGTTTCTAAATGAAAATATAACTTTTTTTTATTGAAATGAATAGCATAATTATATATAATTATCAGTATATTTTTTTAATTATTCCCAATATATCCTTGTTAAAAAAAAAAAATAAACGTCCAAATGTGACCAACTAACCCCGGTCTCCCCTAATTGAAAAATTTTCATTTATATTGTTATCTGTCAACCCAGTTTCCAGATGATGTGGAATATATTCCAGCTATTATTTGTGTTTTAGAAATGCTACTTTCCATAGGAATATTATTATCTTTCATATTTTCCTGTTCTATTGGTAACTCTTCAAAAATAACTTATTACTATATATTTCTTCGCTGTCATCAATAGTTTCCTGTAGGACAACTGGAATATCATAAAGATTATAAAGCTCTTCGGTCTCATTTTGATTATTGTTTACAAATTGATTTTCCTCGATGCCATTGTTTACAAAAGTATTTTTTTACTGAATCCTCCAAATCCTCTTCTGTCGAAACACTTCCAATTGTTTCATATGGTAAACTACTTGAGTAAAGACCAACTTGAAAATCTACACCAAATAATGCTTTATAAGTAGATCGCCCGATGATCCTATGAAAAGGAGAGTTCTTATGCCACTGCACGAAATAGCAACCAAGGGACCAATTTTGAGTATTATTATCATGAACCAACCTCTCAACATATTCTCAGTATCTTGATTGCTTCTTTCAACACTTCCTTGACTCTGGGGGTGTATCGGGCGACCATTTATTATTTTGCAAGGTGGCCATTTTGACTTTTGACAAATAAGGTTTTCTCTTATTAAATGGCGCCCAACGTGGGGCTGTTACTGTCGCATTGACAGGTATAAAAACATTTTCAATTGTCAAATTTGTCTATTTTTTTATTTGGTAGGTTATTAGGATTATTAGGATGGATACTTAAGTTTGGATTTTTGAAAAAGACAATTTTAATAAAGGCATTGGCGTACAACTAAAGGTAGTATATTGAATTATATTGAATTTGTATACATTAAATTTCTCATAAATAAATTAAATAGTGTGAACTATGTAAATTTTGACATGGATTTAAGAGGGGAAAAAGACTAGAAGTGGAAAAACTTTTAGGAAAAACAAAAGTAGTAGGCCTGAGATAGAAAATCGAAACGACGAAGCCATAAGCTTTGAAGGAAAAAAAAAGGAATCAATAAGGATCAAAGCAGAATTAGAGAAAATGGACGAAGAAAAGACAATAACTCAAATGTTGATAGAAATAAATAAAAAAATGGACGAAAATAGAAGAAATGGTGAAGAAGAAAGAAAACAAGAAAGGTTAGGAGATAGAGAAGAAATAAATAAAAAAATGGACAAAAATAGAAGAAATTATGAAGAAGAAAGAAAACAAGGAAGGTTAGAAGATAGAGAAGAAATTATAAAGAAAATGGAGGAAATGGAAAAAAGCATAAAACAGGATATGAAAAGCGAAATAAAGAAGGTAGAAAAATAATTGGAAATAGCAGTAAAAGAAATGAAAGAATCAAACTTACGAACAAACAATAAGATAGAATAAATAATAAAATAGAACAAAAATGATATAAGGGTGGAAATTATTACCTTCTTTTTGATTTCTACGATGTAAATTGTACTAAGAGGTGATGTAGCTCAAATTGCTGATACTGCGGGCCAAAGTCTACTTTACGATAAAATGAAACTTACTATAATACAATAACGACAAAAATGTTGAGCGCCACCAAGTTCTTGAGTAACTTGGAAAACATATCTGTTTTTTTATGCCCTGTTTAATTGAGTCAGTCTCTGGTACTTAAAGTTATCTGTTATGAGTTCTGGCAAATAAAAGAAAGTGAGAAAATTTAATACATTTAATAAAAAAAATTAAAAGAATGCGATTATACATTAAATTAATAATTAAATTTGAAAGATGGATGAAAAATTAACTATTGAAAAAAAATGAATGAAGTTGAATGTAGATATTTAATTGTTTCGACCATGTGACATTCTATATAATAATATAATAATAATTTATTCACATAAAAACAATAAATACATACTTATAAAACTTGTGATACAAAAGAAAATTAATGGTACCTATGTGAATAGAAGAAAACTTACGAGACATAAAATGTCTGTGTGTAAGCATGCTTTTGCATAATAAAATAAAATAAACAGACATATATAGATTAATGATTAAAAACATATTAAAACTAAAACTAAAAACTAAAATTAAAATCAAATTAAAAACAATTTAAAAATTAATTAAAATAAATCAAAAACAATTGTAAGAAATATACTATTTGTTGGATGATTTCTTTAATTTTTTTTGCGTTTTTTTTTTATACGTTTAGATTGTTGTTTTTTTTTTTTATTTTTTGTGTTTTTGTTTTTTTCCTATTTTATTTTATTTTGAGTATTATTATCATGAAGCCAAGCTCTCAACATATTCTCAGTATCTTGATTGCTTCTTTCAACACTTCCTTGACTCTGGGGGTGTCTCGGGTGACCATTTATTATTTTGCAAGGTGGCCATTTTGACTTTTGACAAATAGCGGTGTACTTTCCTGTCGTATGTCGAGACTTGAAGATATGTCCAGACTTGGTTCTACATGGACCTGCTTTGGGCTACTTGGAACTATTTCGAAACTACTTCGAAACTTGGAGCTTGTTTGGAGAAGCTACATAACCTGGAGCTTGGAAACTACGTACCTCGGAGCTTGGAGCTTAGACTAGAACTTAGAGCTTAAAGCTTGGAGCTCACACTTGGAACTCGGAACTTGGACTTGGAGCCACTGACAATTATCCGAACGGTAACACATAAGAAGATACGAAAGATACACGATAATTATCTAAATCTACTCATAGTAGCTGAAAACTAGTAGATTTGTCGACACAACACTAGCACATTGAAGTTTGAGTTCGATAAATAACAAAAAAACTCTTAAACCAACGGCAGCTGGTTTTATCTCTTCGTGAATGCCGAGAGAAACGCTGGGCATGTGCGCAAACCGTACTTTGCAAATCTAGAGAAGCGAGCGGTTGTCGTTTAAATTGTATTACAAGGGGTTATGAGGAAGTTGTAAAATTTGTAAGATAATGTATTTGAAATTTTACAAAAAAAAACAAGTATTTTTGAAAGACGAAACAAAGAATAAAATAGTCGAACAAAAAATTGAAGAAAAAGAATTAAGTAAAGAAACAGAAGGAATAGAAATTAAAGAAAAACAAAAATTAAGGAATTAATAAAGAAGAAGAAATAAAACAAACTGATTTCTCATAACAATTTTTTTTTAAATTATATAACAAAATTGATTTTCTCTTATCAATATATATACACATAACCAAACTTATCTATTATTTTTCATATAGATATATTTTGAGATGTATGAACATTTTTTGTTTATGAATAAAACTCAGTCCTTACCAAAGACTTTTAATGACAAATAACCCACATAGCAATAAAAATAATTAATTAGTTGTCAAAATAAACACAATGGTATTTTTTTGATTTCTGAAACGAAATGAGAATTAAATTTTTAATAGCCGAAAAGCATATCTGTTAGTCCAATATAAGGCGTTTTGTTGTTTTTTTGGACCGAAATAAAATTACCGGAGAATCGTGATTTTACTTCTGAACACAAAATTCACAAGATAATAAACCTCAGCAGTTATTTCTTCTTTATTATCATGTTTGTTAAGAACAAAAGGCCTTATCTTAAAGTTAGTTACCAAATTTTTTCCTTACAAAACGTTTATTTAGAAATACATAGTGATTCCATATAAGTTTGGTTGTGTGTATAATATATATTGTAATGGGGGAATGTTTTTGTGTGTAATATATAACACTACGTTGGGATGTTATAATCGTAATGAGCTTTAAATAATATAAATCACAAATCATCATCCTCCATACAAATACTTAATGCTCCGGCTGAAATGTTATCTAATGCAATTAATGAAACGATATGACTCAATTCTTTTAACTAATGGATTTAAAAATTTTCATCCATGTATTTAAGACACTTACCTCTGCACCTCGTATATTGTCAGCTCTTGTATTGAAATAAAAATAAGTAAAAGTTTGAGACTCTGTGTATAACTTGTAGTTTTATTTAAAATAATTGATATCAGGGTTTAGTGCGAGTTCAAAAATTCTTTGTAACTAATGTGGGAAAAAGAAACAGAATATTGTTACATAAATGTAAAAATTAACATAGAAACAAAAATAATAAAATAATTCGTCATTTAACGATCGATTTTTGGATCGAAAATGGCGCATTATACTATAAAAATACAGTTACCTATCGAGCTTAATATTCTACCCACCGTACGGCGCTTTTAAATACGTAAGTAGATCTCTTTTGGCCGGCTATATGGTAATTTCTCTAGTCGGACAAGAGATGGCTTATATGGAATTCTAACCTAATCAAATCAGAATTTCTATACAACATTGTGATGTTATTTTGTACAAAAAATAGAAAGATTTATCGTCTTTACGATTACTTAAGTACTCAATTTGGTAAGTACTTTCTTTTAATTGGTCACTAATGATAGTTTTTAATTAAAATACCTGTCTAGCACTGTGAAATATAGGATGTCCAAGTGTTAAACTTATTTCTTTTCAGCGTCCATAACAGAAGGATGCTACAAGTACCTGGGGGAAATGGAGGCCTTACGTCTTGTATGCCAATGCATACAGAGGTGATCGACGACTTCCTGGGGACTCTTCTTTGGGCAGTTTTACATGATATTGCGTGGGTAAGTTAAATTTAATATTACCTTTGACATTTATACACTAGTTAATCGTTTATACATAAATATTGAAGATTTAATATTTCTGTCTCTTTATTTTTAGGAAAAAGGAGTTTGGAGAGGAAATTAGAAGGAAAAAAAATTTTGTGTCCTTCCTCTTTCGTTACTTTTTTAGAACTCTCTTTTGTTTCATCAACAAAATTCTGATTTGGATTTTTGAATCAAGTTGGATGAAAAAGTAATTAGCCAATCAAAATTTTGACAGTTTAGTTACATCTTTAAAATTAGATTATTGGATTTTTAAAGGTGAGTTTATTTAAACGGCTTATTTCATAATTTCGATGATAATTTATCGTTCATTAATTAATAGGTTATTTTGAAATCCGTGTTGTAATTTTTTTACAAATTTACATTTTAAAAATTATAATTTTCGTGTGGTAACATTGTCTCACTACATTTAGTTACTTTTGATCTTGTCAAATTTATCACTATACAGGGTGTAGTCTAAATACTTAGATGAAACTTTTTTTAAATTTATTTCTTTGAAGACTTTTTATCATTAACTTGATATTCTTGGGATTCCGTGTTTCATTATAATATATTTATTCAATCCTATAGTTTTTCTCTTCAGTAGCGACTTCTCGAACAACCCTTGTATTTACGCGTACGCGCGTATCTTTCGATCGCGATTATCATCTACCTAATTCTCCATATATGCGGGTAGCGAAATGATCAACATCTTCCATCTATTCATTACGATCATATAATGGATCGCGGTTTATCTCTGCGAAACACAAGTTGTTTTCACACATGCAAGTCAAACAGCGACGCAGAAATCCCTAAATCCTGATTGTTTATCGACCGGCGACACGGCATTTTCTTTACTCTAACCCTGAAACCGCAAAACCGAAAATGAATCAATTATTCTAAAATTGCCCAAGTTTTATCAAAGTTGCTCCCCGTTCCCATTTCGATTGACGAACTTTAAATAGTTTCGGCTGGAAAAGTGTGATTGAAATCGCTGGGAAATTTGTAAAGCAAAATTGAAATAAATGTTTAGTAAATAAATTGTCTTTCATATCTATTTGGGTTGTTTTTTATTCGTATACGAGGGTCGATTCGTATTTTCACCTCTCAAAGTTTGTCAGACTTATGAATGGGGAATTTTCTTTATTTTTTTTTACAGAAATTATAGATATTTACATACAGGGTGTGCCACGCTCAACGGGACGGAGCCTGGTGGGTAAACTACAAACAATATTAAAAATTCCACTACTGGTTTATATATTTGTGCCAAAGGAATTTTAAATATATTTTGTAATTTACCCACCAGGCTCCGTTTCGTTGAGCGCCATTTGTATAGAGTATAATTTTAATTTAATTCATACTCGATTTTGAGAAAGAACTTTTTATTATTATTTTAGGAGTGGTTTTAAACTTTTTACCCATTTTTTTACATTTTCATTTGGTTCTTGGTAGGTTATTTCGTGTTTTTACTTACCTCACTGTGACTTTCTTGCTAAAATCCTCTTCGCCTATTGCCGATTCTTGAAGGTACTCGAAAATTTTGTTACAAAAATTAGGAATGAGTCCGGGTTCCCCTTCCAGTCCCATCATGGTATGGGTTTTACCGGTGGAACTCTGACCGTAGGCCAAAACACAGGAATGGTTGCGTTTTCTTATGGATTCGCTGATTAATTTTTCTATTTTTTCGAATATCTGAAATACCAAACACATTTAATACGAGTATAATAGTACCTACTTATGTTTAATTTTTATGAAATGTTTAAAGAATTTTTTTTTTAATAACATTTTTTTATTCCAAAAACAGCTTACGTAATTTTGGGAACATGACTCGCTAAAGCAATAGTCGAACGTGAATCTTCTGACTCTTTCTCTGCTGTCGGCCACGTTCTCCTCAGGTACCTAAAACGAATTCATAATAAATGGTTTTAATTATAGATCAAAGACATTCATAAGTATTATAAAGTGCTATTGGATTCGGTTAAATGCGCAAAATTGCACCGCGTATTATGACAGATCTGACTAACTGCCGAACTGGATTTTATACAGGACACATCTAAATCAGATTTGCAGATTGTATGATGGCCATTGTCAATTTTTTTGAAAAACATAGTGCATAGGTAGCCGTACATTTTTATTTGAATATTCTTGTCGGTGTTGTTTACTTTTTTACTCTACCAACAAGGTACCTATAGGTACAAGTGAATTTATAAAATTATAAATGCTTCAGGTAAGGACAGAAAACATTAACAAAATTTCATAAATGTAAGTGAATCTACTGCTCAAAGCAAAAAAAAGAATGCAAAATACATATATAATATAAAAAATCTGATGTGTCCAACACATGACTTTCCTATCTAGTTATTACAGGCTTTTTCCGGTTATTTTGTACAACCTATTGCAGCACATCCATAAATGTTTAGAGGATAAAATAAATATATACATTTTCCACATACATCTACCTCGAAACATTTTTCTATAGATATTCATTGAAAATGAAAATACTGAAAAATTTAAATTTAGCACTTTTCCTACAATTTTTCCATTACGGTCCATTTTAGAAAAATCATGTATAAAGAAAAATTATAGAGATCGATATCGCAAACAACTTTTATTTCAACAATTTTCATAAAAATGGGAATTTTGCACATTTTGTCAAATTTCTCGAATACGGACCATTTCAGGAAATTTTGACATTAAACAAAAATTATAGATAATAATATTAGAAATAACTTTTATTTGAACAATTTTTTTCTCCAAACATAAATAACAGATATATTCCATAAAATATAAAAACGGCCCCCCATAAAGTACCCCCCCAGATGTTCCGACTTTGTCCAAAATCTAATCATTTTACGTCAGGCCGAAATAAAACTTAAGATTAAAATTTTTTCTTTATCCGTTTTGGAGTTTTCTTCAAATTTCGAAATTTACACATTTTCTCAAATATCTTGAATACGGTCCATTTTAGAGAAATTATGTATAGAATAAAAATTATAGAGAATTATATTACAAACAACTTTTGTTTGAACAATTTTTATAAAAAAATATTTTTTTACATTTTGTCAGATTTCTCGAATACGGACCATTTTAGGAAAATTTTGTATAGAACAAAAATTTTAGATAATAATATAAGAAGTAACTTTTATTTGAAGAATTTTCTTCCCCAAACGTAAATAACAGATATATTCCATAAAATATAAAAATGACCACCTATAAAGTACCCCCACAGATGTTTCGACACTGACCAAAATCTAATTAGCACATTGGACGCTGGAACAAAGCTTAAGTTTGAAATTTGGTGTTTTTCTGTGTATCGGTTCATGAGTTATGCGACACACAGACACACACACACACACACACACAGACAGCATCGCGAAAATAGTCAAAACGGATTCAGGGGACCTCAAAACGTAAAAATCCGTCGAAAACTCGAGATCGAAAAAAATCATGATTCCTATACTTTCCTTATATCTGTATACAGATAGGAAAGTAAAAAAATGTAAAAAAGTAATAATCTTAGAATTTGTAAAAGTAAAAAATGAACAAAATCGGCAAAATCGACATGAGACGAAAGATTGTCGACATTTTCTCTCGAAACCACATTCGAGACGAGACTAGGAGTGTCATCTCTCGACAAGAATTTCTCGTTTCTCTCGAGGTCTCTCGAGCAATTTACTTTTTGGTAATTTGAAATATTTAATTTGTTTATCGTAACTTAAAATTTGAACATGTCAGATTTTCAGATAGTCAAATCAATAACTGTTACATACGTAAGTAAAGGAGCAACAAGAGTTCTAGCGCAAACCTTATGTAAATTAACATGGGACATCGCTAAGGTTCATTCTGCACATTTTTGTCCATATCAAGGTCACTCGTCATGACGTCACGTCACTATTGCCAACCTGACCTAACCTAACCAGAACTAATCCGGAACTAATTCCAAACTGATCCGGAACTGATCTCGAACTGATCTCAAACTGATCTCGAACCAATGCGGAACCGTTTTAGAACTGATCCGGAACAGTTCGGGAACAGTACAGGATCAGTTCGAGATCAGTTCCGGATCAGTTTCGGATCAGTTTTGGATCAATTCTGGTTAGGTTAGGTTAGGTTAGGTCAGGTTGGCAACAGTTGGCTGGTGACGCCATGACACGTGACGTCATGACGAGTGACCTTGATATAAACAAAAATTGGCAGAATGAACCTTAGCGATTTCCCATGTTAATTTACATAAGGTTTGCGCTAGAACTCACGTATTCTGTATATATGTTAGATGGTAACAAATAATGTATTGGGATGTTATATTGATTTATAAAAAAAAGTATTTCATGTCATTTATTTAAAATTAATTTTAAATATGAAGCTGCAAGTACTTTGTATTTACAACGAAAAAGGTTATATTTATCGTCACTTATTAGTCAAAAATGATTACGGGAAAATACATATTAAAATAGTTCTTGAGATAATTTTCATAAATAACTTTACTTTAAATACTATAATCGATAAAACTGCAGTTAATTGAAAATGTTGATAAAAATTAAAGAATATGATAAAATTTAAATAATTGCACTTATTTTTAAGTGATTTCAATTTACTCTATTCAGTAAATATTCCAATTAATGAATGTGTATTAGAAATTTTTGAATTTTTATCTAATTTGATGGATTTCGAAGTGATACATAACTTTTTAACAAGATTTTTTTTTGTGAAATGTAAGATAAACTTTTGTCCGTTTGTATAAAACTTTTTGAGACATTTTTTTGGTCACATTTTATGTTGTAAAACTTGTTAGGTAACCTAGAGAAATTTTGTATAGCTAAAGTAAAAGTTGGAAAGGCTTTTGGTAGGTAGAGAGGGGGTAAACGTCAAACCACGTCGAACGGCTTCGAGAATTTCGCAGTAATGTTTACCTGCCAGTGTCGTTTCATAGAATAAATAATTTTAAATTGTTTTCGGCGGAACCAGACAATCGCATGTATTTATGGACTATAAATAATTATTAAACATGTTTTATAATATTCAAATCATAATTTTACAAAATTTCAACAGCTATTCACAATTTATTAAACTATTTACTCGAAATTGTTATTAATATCTATAAAATAATTTTGTACGCCAATGTATCGCATCCACTTCGATGAGATCCGCCGCAAACCTGTCAATTTATGTGTATAAAGTGGGAGAACTGGCAAAAGCCTTTCCAACTTTTACTTCTGCTATATATCGCGAACTATTCCAGACAACTCACAAACAAGTTATTTTTATATAAGTTTTAAAGTTAAATAAAAATTTGACCAAATAAAATAGAGCCATAGTGTTCTGTATCGTAGATGTTCTAAATTAATTCGAGTTGATATGATGATAGATTTAACTGGCAAGCCCTGATACTGAGTATTATATAGCAAAGCTCTTTTTCTTTGTATAAAAAACTATCCAACAGACAACAATCGTGATAATTTTTGTCCAGTCAAATTTTTTTGAGGTTACTTTTGTGGAGAACAATTTTTAAGCGTTTTTGTCGAAAAACTATCAAAGAAAAAGTTGAAACAAACGAACGTATTATATATTTTTGAAAAGATGCTTTAAAATGATTACATTTGATATCAAACGATGTCATCAGAAAAATTCTAACTTCCAATTTAACCCGCTTCCCCCATTGTCTTCCAACATAAATTATTTAAGTTTTTAGTTAACACCTAATTTGGGTCACTGCTTACTTTAAATATCAGTTGTGTATGTCAAACAGGAACCTGTCCAGTTTCCTAAGAGCCCCCACAAAATTTCTTCTAACAAAATAAGTAAACAAAAAAATTATTATTATCATTTCCAATGAATCCGATGGTTGCAAAAATTGCGAAATCTGACTGACACTTGAATTGACATAAGTGGAAAAACATTATTTTTTAAGAAGAATACCTTGTTTAATTTGGGAGACCCAAATAGCCCGTGACCCTTCCGCAACACGGGCCCCTCAGGCACGCCACTGATGTCAAATAGTCTCTGAATAAAACGACTGTGATAGACGAATAGACAAAGAGACACCGAGGTGATTCCATAAGTGTTTCTTATTGCCAATTTGGATACTAATAAAAAAGACAAATTAATTGAAAATTTCTTTGTTTCTGTCTTCAAAATTTTACATTTTTTTCATGTTTTATCTTAAGTATATCTTTTCTATATTTAAATTTAATATATATGTTTTTATCACGATAGAAACGAGACGAGACAAGACGAGAGAAGGGCTTTATAGAGCGAGAGAAGCACCTTCTTGTCGTGACGAGAGAACAATTTTCTCTCGCCCTACAATAACTTTAGAAAAGCTGCATGAAATTGAAAATGAATGACGAGTTTGTTTACTTTTAATAAGAAAGCTGCAAATTAATGTATTATCTTTTCAATTATTTTTGTATATTTTTTATTGTAAGCACCACTGAATATTTTATATTTACTATTTTGTTATCTTTTGTCGATATACTTTTTGCTATAAAATGTACTTTTTTTTTACTAACCTTTATATTTGTGATCTCCAAAGATTCTTCATTGAGCACGGAAATGACGGGCGTTGATGTTATTTCCGTCTCCCTGAAAAGATAAAAATAATGAATGGATGTTTTCGTATCCAATTAACTTTTAACTAAAGTCAAAGACAGGTGGACTGGTGTCGGTTATGACCACATCAAAAACTCCTCGTAAAATATCGGCGGATTAGCGAAGTTTAGTTTCGTTTTCTTTTTTTTATGTAAAAGAAAGAATTTAATTAGATTTAGCTGTCTGCAAACAAATTTAATATGTAACTAAACATGAAAGATTTGTTTGTTGAGAAAACTTCAAAAGTACGCCCAAATGTTTTACAGGATGAATCTATAGGTAAGTCTCATGATATACCCCACCTAAGGGATCTGATTAATTATAATATACACCGTGTCCCACGTAAGGCGGGCATTACAACTTTATGGAGAATAAATTAATTTGTATTTTCGCCATTTTCTGAGTATATGCTCTTTTAAATTAAAATAAAATGAACTCTGTGCAACTTCCGGTTATACCGGAAGTGACCACTAAATTCGTTATTTTAAAGGGAATACCCCATATTTTTTTTAATTTTAGATTCAGCATGAAATTCTGTAAACAACGATACCCCATTTGCCCATTCTAGTTATAGCGGATTTGGCGTTATTCAATTTTTTTCTACATTTTTAGTCGCCGGTAGACATTTTCTTAAAGTCGTCTATCTCAGGTACTATATCTATCAGATACTTAAAATTTTAACCAGAGGTAGTAGATGGGATGTACTTCTTGAGAATATTTAGTTATTCATTATTTGTTGTGTTTGCAAATTATTTTTAAAAATGAAATTTTTTAAACATAAAAAACTTTTTTATTTTAAATTGAACACCCTATATATTTTTTAAATTTTAGATTCAGCATGAAATTCTGTAAACAATGATACCCTATTCGCCTATTCTAATTATAGTGTATTTGGCGTTATTCAGTTTTTTATAAACTTTTATATGCCGGCAGACATTTGATTTTTTAAATTTACTTGTACATCGTTTGTTCGACTGTGTGTTTGGAAATTATTTTAAAAAATAAATATTTTAAACATGAAAATTTTTTTTATTTTAAATGGAAAATCCTGTATATTTTTATTTCATTTTGTTCAGAAAATTATTCTTCATTGATCTTCATTTGCACTATTAATTCCCTATAATTATCTCTCGCCAATTTTAAGAAAATTTAAATTTAAATTTTACGCATGCACCTACATAATATAGTATAGTTTTACATTTTAATTTTTTATCTTAGTATGCCGTGGAAATATCCTAAACAACAATTTGTCAACAAACTGAATTGTCATATTTCTATGTATTTAAGTTGTGTATTTTTTGCGTTCAAAATATGGAAAATATTGAAGAATATACCAACCAAGATATTCTTAATTTATTTTACATTCATGGAGAATGTAATCGAATAATCGAGTAGAACCTGCCGCATGTTTAATGAACGATACCCTCATTTACCACCAATGAACAGACAGAAATTTGATAGAATCGAAGCTAACTTTTTGAATAATTTTAAACAAAACCCGGGAAGAAACCGTCAACATTATGTCCGAGATGAAGAAGTTAATCTAATTAACGTATTAGGGTATTTTACTGCGTATCCTCACGCCTCCATTAGAATGGCTCAAGATAATTTAAATATTAGTCGAGGGTCAATACAACGAATTTTAGCACTAAATAAATGGCATCCCTATGCACAAAGAAAAGTTCATGAGTTGCGAGATGGTGATCAAATAAGACGAACTGAATTATGCGAATGGTTATTGGTACGAATTCAAGAAGATCCCGAGATTTTAAACAAAATTTTGTGGTCAGACGAGTCGAAATTTACACGTAAAGGGATCATCAATCGCAAGCAATGTCATTTCTGGGCAAACGAAAATCCACATTTTTATCGTGAAGCACAATTTCAGTACGAATTTAGTTTTAATGTGTTTGCAGTGATCGGTTTTGGAAGAGCTTTTTATTACATTTATAATGAAAGACTGACCTCAGAAAGATACATTAGAATTCTTAGAGAAGTAGTTGCCGACATTTTAAACCAGCTACCAAATAATAATTTTTGGTACCAGTTGGATGGTGCCCCAGCACATTCAACATACTATGTAAGTCAAGAAATTACAGCACTCTTTGAAGGCCGATGGATATGTCCAAATGGTCCTTGGCTTTGGCCTGCAAGATCGCCAGATCTAACTCCTGTTGATTTTTTTATGGGGTCATATTAAAAATTTAGTGTACTTTACCCAAATTAATACTAAAGAAGAATTAGAGCAAAGAGTTCGGAATGCCTTTAACGAGTTAGATGGTGAAATGATTCGTAAAGCAACAACTAATCATGTTGAAAAAAGATTGTTAAGATGTTTAGAAGCTAACGGGGGGCATTTTGAACATTTGATAAAATGATTTTTTAAACCATGTGCTTTTAATAAAAATTGTTTTTAGTTAGTATGTACCTTATCATTAAAAAAATTTAAACTTTTTAAACGACATATTTTGTTGCAGAAAACTGTAAATGTTTTTAAAAGTACATCCCATCTACTACTTCTGGCTAAAATTTCAAGTATCCAACAGAAATAGTACCTGAGACAATCGACTTTAAGAAAATGCCTACCGGCGCGACGACTAAAAATTAAAAAAAAATGAATAACGCCAAATCCGCTATAATTAGAATAGGCAAATATGGTATCATTGTTTACAGAATTTCATGCTGAATCCTAAATTTAAAAAATATATAGGGTGTTCCCTTTAAAATAAAAAAGTTTTTTATGTTTAAAAAATTTCATTTTTAAAAATAATTTGCAAACACCCCGTACAACAAATAATGAATAACTAAATATTCTCAAGAAGTACATCCCATCTACTATCTCTGGTTAAAATTTTAAGTATCTGATAGATATAGTACCTGAGATAGACGACTTTAAGAAAATGTCTACCGGCGACTAAAAATGTAGAAAAAAATTGAATAACGCCAAATCCGCTATAACTAGAATAGGCAAATGGGGTATCGTTGTTTACAGAATTTCATGCTGAATCTAAAATTAAAAAAATATATGGGGTATTCCCTTTAAAATAACGAAGTTAGTGATCACTTCCGGTATAACCGGAAGTTGCACAGAGTTCATTTTATTTTAATTCAAAAGAGCATATTCGATTATGTATACTCAGAAAATGGCGAAAATACAAATTAATTTATTCTCCATAAAGTTGTAATGCCCGCCTTACGTGGGACACGGTGTATATGGTTCTTCTGTAACAGTATGGTGCTTAAAATTATAAAAATGAATAAATATTTTATAAGAAGTGTAAATCAATTGGTAGAATAGTTTCGTTTATCCTCAAATAATGATAGAGCATTAGCTTCAAAGAAATGTAATTCTCTTCACAAGGAAACAAACTCGAGTAAAATTCAAGAATCTGAGTTTATTTCAACATCTCTATAAAGTATTGACAGATCAATATAACAGTTTAGAGGAAGTCAAAATATGGGCTATCCTAATAAAATCGCAAACAAGGCGCTATTAAATCCTATATTTTTTTATAGATGTTTAAGAAAATCCACAGTACACAAACGTCAAAGGAAAATGTAGAGAAGCCATTACTACAACTAAAGTGATCCAAAGATGCTAAAGAAGTAAGTACATATTACTGTAATGTTTGTCTCAAGATTTTGAAATATTTCTATTATACTGATATTTTCATCTCAATTTTAACATTTATTATTAAAAACTTTAAAATGTAAGTTTGAATAATTTATAAATAAAAGTACGCGAAGAACCTCAGCAAATAAATTTAAATTTACACTCTAAAAAATGTAATCTCTGTTACACGAAAAGTAAGTGAAGATTGCCTTAATAGAAAAATTAGTATAGGAAACTAAATTTTATTCTTACAGTTATTCTAGTCTAAGTAACTATTCGCTCTTGTTATTAGTAAACCATAATAATTCGTTGATCATACCAGAGACAACAGAGACGTGTAACTTAATAGGAAAATTTGTTCAGTGGTCCATTTAAATTACATATATGACTTTCTTTCTCTTTCACATTGATCTTTACACATATTTATCTCTCTCCAATAAAACTAACACCAGCCCTAGAGGTCGCTCATGTTGCTGTTTTTTTGACGTCGACGTGTGACGTATAGATTAGAACTGACACAAACATGACAACAGTGACAACTGACAATGTTATGAATGTTGTTATAAACCAATGACATATACAGGGTGTACCAATAAAAACTCCCAGGCCGGATATTTTGGTAAGTAATAGAGATATTTTAATTCTGTAAAAGCCAGTTCACAGAGCACTAAGAGAGCTTCAGTTTTAGATATAAATTGATTTTAAATAAGTCAATATGTAGATGGCGCTGCGCTCAATAATTTCTTTTCGATGGGAGGATCTTTCTTGTGTAGCGCATCTTGTAAAAAATGCATTTTTAAGCAGATTTTGTTCTATGAACTAATTCGACAAATCGAGCCATTTTTGATATACAGAGTGGGTCACCTAAAACAGTTTCATCCTGTTTTTCAGCATTAATCATTGGATTTTATGAAAATGCTAAAACAGGTCGATTTTTATTCCAAATTAAAAACATTTTTGAAATGCAGACATCTGTCATGTGTCAACCCCCACCCTTGTACTTCTCCAGACCTTAATTTTAAATAGGTAATGTACCATGTATGGCACATCATTGAAAAGGTAATTTAATAAGGAATCCATAAATATTTCTATACATTGCGTTACTTAAATTTTATCGCCCTCTAGCGGGATAAAAATTACTACGTATTATAGAGTGTGATACTACAATGTGAAGGTAATTTTATGGGGAATTTAAAAATATGACTGTTCATTGAAATACTTTTAATTGTACCGCCCTCTATCGGGATAAAAAACTACTATTTTAAAGTGTGACACCTTATTTGAAAGCAAATTTAATTACTAATTCAGTGTACCACATAACATTAATTAATAACATAATATTAATATAAATATCCATATTGCACTTTCAATAGTTTGAAAATTAGTCATGCATTATTTTAAACCTTATTGCTAACTTTATTTTGTTGCAAGTGCAATATGGAAATATTTATATTAATATTATGTGGTGCGTTGAATCAGTAATTAAATTAGCTTTTAAATGAAGTGTCACACTTTATAATACGTTACAGATTTTTTTATCCCGATAGAGGGCGCTAAAATTAAAAGTATCGCAATAAACTGTCATATTTCTGACTTCCCCATAAAATTACCTTTTTAATGATGTGCCGTACATGGTACATTCCTTATTTAAAATTATGGGATTGGAGAAGTGGAAGGGGGGGGGGGTTGACACATGACAGATGTCTGTATTGTAAAAATGTATTTAATTTGGAATAAAAATCGACCTATTTTAGCATTTTCTAAAAATCCAATGATTAATATCGAAAAACAGGATGAAACTGTTTTGAGTGACCCACTCTGTATATGAAAAATGGCTAGATTTATCGAATTAGTTCATAGAACAAAATTTGCTTAAAAATGCATTTTTTACAAGATGCGCTACATAAGAAAGTTCCTCCCATCGAAAAAAAAATTATTGAGCGCAGCGCCATCTACATATTGACCTATTTAAAATCAATTTATATCTAAAACTGAAGCTCTCTTAGCGCTCTATAAACTGGCTTTCACAGAATTAAAATATCTCTATTACTTACCAAAATATCCGGCCTGGGAGTTTTTATTGGTACACCCTGTATAGTTTAAATAGACTGCTTATCCATACGTAAATAAAACGATGAAAAGTGGGTCGAACTGGGAGATGTTTTCTCTTTGTCTAGTGCATGCAATGTTTGTGTTTTGTCTCAATTTTGAGTGCTCACTGGTAAACAAACCTTTCACAGGACCGGTTTTAAAGAAAGTTTAGTCTAGTTGAGATTTTGTTCTCATTGTCATTACTCAGTCGGACATTTTGTTGAATTGTTTATTTTATTTAGTTTTAATTATACTTATGTTCTGTTTTAAGTTTTTTAATTATTTGAGTATAAAAACTTGTTTTGTTTTTAAATTTAAATGGTGAATTGCTCTATAAAGGTTTGTAAGACCAGCTACAGAAATATAAAAAGTAACATTTCATTTTTCACGCAAGTATCAATACAAGTAGGTACAAGGTAAATACGTTTATAATAATTTTACGAATTATAATTAATTATAATAATAATATTAATAATAATATTTTGGGGGTGGGTTGGCTCAGTGGTTAGAGTCATGACTCTGAGATCGGAAGGTCTCAGGATCGAATCCCACCGGTGGCAGGAATTTTTATTTAATTAAAAAAATTAAATATTAATTCTAATGCATAGGTAGGATTCCCCACTCGACCATTCACTGTTGGGTTCTAATTAACAGTGCTGTTCCTAAAGTGGCGCTGGGAAACAGTAACAAAGCCTACACAGAACACGAGGCTAATGGCCGTAGTAGTCGACGCCGATGACACCAAATTAAAAAAAAAAAAATAATAATAAAGTATTTATTGTAAATACAATTACATAAATATTATTATATTCAAAGGCCCGAGTTAGAGCTATCTGGGCTTTACAAGTACATTTTAAAAGTTAGTTAGATACAGAGAAGTATCGTATAATAAAAACTCAATATAAATAGAAGAAAAACGGACATAAGTACCAATACAGAGAGACAAACACTTTTATTCTTTGATAGGTTCTTTCTATGTGAATTCTAGCTCTGGCAATTTTGGCATTAAGTAAAGCCTCTTGATGGCTGAACTGATTTTTTTTATTGAGGAAAGGAGGCTGTATAATTTGTATACCTTCAGCTTCTGTTATGTTTCCAATAAGAAAACCTTTGTTAAACATTTTACTATCGAGAAATGATTCACACACTTCAAGTATTGAACTTTGTTAAAAAAATGTCTATTTCTGAAGTTTACCACCATATGCTTCACTTTTGTAAGTAATGAGACCAGTAGGTGATACTTCAGTCAATATTTTAATAGTATGCCTCTTTTTGTAGTCAGAGTAATTTTTTAGCCTACAACAAAGACATTTGGCTTGCTGTATTGAGATTTCGGTACAATCAAGTAGTAGTACTGTTACTTACATAGAGGCACATTATTTAATATTTCTTGTTTTGAAGGCCGAATTATACCTTACTAAGAACTTCTACCAGTTTTATTAAAAACTGTTAAAAAATTTAACGATAAAAAGTTTCATTCACTCCAAATAAAATGAATAAGATATTATATCTTGCATATCAGTTTTCAACTTCATAAAAGTAAATATAACTTGATCCTTTACAGACATAACTGATCTCCTTTTTCCTATTCTTTAGAAACAACTCTGCTACTAATTCCACAATGGTGGCTAATAACTGGAAGGATTGTAATCCTATTAAAGTAGATAGTTCTTTAGCACTAACAATTCTGTTTGAAAACGGATCAACTAAATCACCACTCTTCACTTGTGTTGAACAATCGATCCCAATTTTTTGCTTTTAAACAAAGTTTTGTAAATTAAGCAAAGCTATTCAGCAGCACACAAATCTTCATTATCTGCTTCAGTAGTAGATATATGTTCATTAACTGCAAAAACACATTAAACATAATAATAATAATTAACCAAACATTTTAAATTATGCATACGTACATCCATTGCCTGAAGAAGATAACTCAACACTTAACATTCTACTAGTACTGGCAACATATCATTATTAAAGACAGTAGCCATAATTCTTGTTTTAGCTGGATTACTTTTCTTTTTATTAATAGTCGCTTTCTTTTTACCACTAATCTGAGCTAACTTATATCGACTAAGCTTAGTTGTACGTTCTTTTTGTGATTGTAAGTCAGAATCTTTATTTCCCTCTTACCGATGCTAAGGTACACGGATCTTGACGTCAACTAAGATTGCACTTTGTACCTAGTCCATTTTACTATGATGTTGATCAGATTTCCACTGGTGGAATTTTATTATTATTCATCAAATCATTCACATTCACCGCCAAAATAATCCTTAATTGTCTAAAGAGACCAACTTTAGAATGTGAAAAAGCTACTAACTTTAAATCTTTAAAAAGTTAATTCAATTTTTGCATAATATCTGCTTTTATAATGCGAAATAAATTTTAAAAGAATAGTGCCACTATACAGTAGTCATGGTCTAAAGTTAGTTATATACACATGAGTGTAAAATTGTTTATATCTATGTTCAAAATTGGTTAGATCTCTTAAAATGTTTTGTAAATTGGGAAATTAGACGTTACGACTCAAAATCCTTTTTTACTTTCCTATCTGTATACAGATATAAGGAAAGTATAGGAATCATGATTTTTTTCGACCTCGAGTTTTCGACGGATTTTTACGTTTTGAGGTCCCCTGAATCCGTTTTGACTATTTTCGCGATGATGTCTGTGTGTGTGTCTGTGTGTGTGTCTGTGTGTGTGTGTGTGTGTGTGTCTGTATAACGCATAACTCATGAACCGATACACAGAAAAACACCAAATTTTAAACTTAAGCTTTGTTTCAGCGTCCAATGAGCTGATTAGATTTTGGGCAGAGTCGGAACATCTGGGGGGGTACTTTATAGGTGGTCATTTTTATATTTTATGGAATATATCTGTTATTTACGTTTGGAGAAGAAAATTCTTCAAATAAAAGATACTTCTAATATAATTATCTATAATTTTTGTTTTATGAAAAATTTTCCTAAAATGGTCCGTATTCGAGAAATTTGACAAAATGTAAAAAAATAATTTTTTACAAAAATTGTTCAAATAAAAGTTGTTTGTAACATAATTCTCTATAATTTTTATCATATACATAATTTCTCTAAAATGGACCGCATTCGAGATATTTGAGAAAATGTGTAAATTTCGAATTTTGAAGAAAACTCAAAAACGGATAAAGGAAAAAACATTATATTTTAAACTTAAGTTTTATTTCGACCTGAGGTGAACTGATTAGATTTTGGACAGAGTCGGAACATTTGGGGGGGGTACTTTATTGATGGTCATTTTTATATTTTATGGAATATATTCGTTATTTACGCTTGGAGAAGAAAATTCTTCAAATAAAAGTTACTTACAATATTATTATCTATAATTTTTGTTCTATGTCAAATTTTCCTGAAATGGTCCGTATTCGAGAAATTTGACAAAATGTGCAAAATTCTGATTTTTAAGAAAATTGTTAAACTAAAAGTTATTTGCGAAATCGATCTCTATAATTTTTGTTTTTAAATGACTTTTCTAAAATGGACCGTAATGGAAAAATTGGAGGAAAAGTGCTAAATTTAAATTTTTCAATATTTTCGTTTTCAATGATTATCTATAGAAAAATGTTTCGAGGTATGTGGAAAATGTATATATTTAGTTTATCCTCTAAACATTTTTAGAGATGCTGCAATAGGTTAACTAGATAGGAAAGTCATGTGTTGGACACATCAGATTTTTAAAATACCTAACGCAAGCTCCTGTCTTGAAATAAATATACAGATATTTTTTTTTTAATTCAATTTCTACTTTGATGAAATATGTGTTTTAAACTCATTTGGGCCAGACCGATTCTGCCTGGTGAGCACTTGGAAAGCCAAGCAATATGACTCGCGTTTCGTCGTCTTGTTTATACAGTGTGGAAACCACTTATGGAATAAAATTCTTTATGTCATTATTTTAGAAAATTTTAAAAATGCCGAGACACGTCAACTTTTGAATTGAGTTGTGCGTTATGTAAACATAAATTTAAATGTACAGGGTGATTCACGCTAGTATGCCATAGTCGGTGTTGTTTTTTTTTAATGAAACACCCTGTATATTTGCATATTTTTGAAATCCGCTTAATGAACCGATTCCAACAAACTGAATAATGTATGTATGAAAATATACAGGGTGTTTCATTAAAAAAAACAACACCGACTATGGCATACTTGCGTGAATCACCCTGTACATTTAAATTTATGTTTACATAACGCACAACTCAATTCAAAAGTTGACATGTCTCGGCAATTTTTATAATTTTCTAAAATAATGACATAAAGAATTTTATTCCATAAGTGGTTTCCACACTGTATATGGATGAGCAGTCTATTAATCTATATATGTCATTGTTATAAACGTGTGCATTTTATTAAAATTAATTTAATATGGGCCCCGTTTATTTCTTTGAGTCTGATTTTGTTGTTTAATTAGTTTTTTTTTGGGGAGGGGAGTGTTTATTTTCGCATATTATTTTTTGCATAAGGCAGTTTCTGGAACCAAATTCACGTTTTTGTACACGTTGTGTTCTGTAAGTAATTTCCAATTTATTAAGAAAATCAACAACTACTGTATAATGTGTGTGTTTAATAATATACAGGGTGTCAATTTGAAAACTTTCAAAGCGAATATCTCGCAAAATAAAGAAGTTGGAGAAACGCCATTTGGCAAAAATGTTATAGAGTTAGGGGGAACTAGAACCACCATATTTCAGTGAAGGGGTGAGTTACCCCTTAGGCGCGACACACCCCAACTTTAAAATGTCAAATAGCACTATCCCTTTTGTTATACCTCAAATGAAAGGTCTCATTTAGTAGTATTCACCTGTACAAAATTTTTTTTTCAATCAATACAGGGTGTAACAAAAACATGAATTCGAATAAAATAAACTGTACTTTATTTGATCAGATAATTCAAAATGCATTCCATTTATTTCTAAACGATAGTACCATCGATTTTCAAATTCCGTTATTGTTATTAAGATGATATTTTATTTCATTAGATGGTCAACATGCATTCCATTTTTTTATAAACAAAAAAAACTTCAAATTTCATTCTAAAATTTTGGAGCACTTATCTGAGAATAAAAAATAGCATTGAATTTATCGGGTACGTACCTACCTATCAATGTTTGTATAAAATTTAGTCGTTTGTGCAAGGTTGTACTGCAAAGTCAGAACTGTATAATTGAAGAAATACGAGTATAATTTTTATGTTCTGTTCTACATGGTCTACAGTTTGGCTGAAAGTATTCAGATGGTGTTTATTTATGGTTTAGAAAATCATTGTGCTTTAAGAACTGCTGCAGCAAGTTAAATTTATTTAGATCGAAAATAATTAAAAAAAAAACAAAAATTTACTTTTTGAAGATTAGAGACTTTATTTATCTGACTTTACTCTACAACAATCTAAGCTGGAATTAATTTTAATAATCTATTTTACAAGATAATGCTAAATGCAAAGTTAACCGTTTACACCGTTTACGGTTTTAGGTATATTTAGATAGAATTAGCGTTTCTTCTTATATAACCTAGCATTTAACGAAATAAACCCCGGAAAAAATGTAAGTCATACTTACATCAGACAACTGATTATGAAATTTGAAGAAACAGGATCAGTGGCAAACTAAAAAAGGGTCCATCAAAGAGTACTTAATGAAGCTGTACAAGTGGAAGTTTCAGGACATTTTGCTATGAATCCTACAATGTCTCTACGCCAAGCTTCGGCGATAACGGGAATTTCTCATAAAACTCATAAAGCTCATAAGTTTTACCCGTACAAAATGCAAATACTTCAGAAGTTGCAGGAGGATGACCTCGATCAAAGAATGCAATTTTGCGAGGACATATGACCGAAATGTTACGTGTTACTCCCCAGTTGCTAAAAAATATTTGTTTAGCGACGAATGCACGTTTCATTTAAACGGTTCAGTGAACAAACACAACTGCAGGTATTGGAATGACGAAAATCCACATTTCTTCAGGGAAGGGCACACGCAGTATCCAGAAAAAATGAATGTCTGGGCGGGAATTTTAGGCGACACTGTGATTGGGACATTATTTATTAATGGCAATCTTAATGGCGATACTTACTTGGAAATGTTAGGACACCACCATTCAACCTCTCATTGTTGAAGAAATTGAAAATCAGCTGGACATTGACGGAAACAGGAATCTGAATGAAAATTTAATACATTTTCAGCAAGACGGAGCACCACCCCACTACGTTCTTCCAGTCAGGCAATTTTTGAATGACGCTTTTCCAGGTCAATGGATTGGACGGAGAGGTCCAATCGAATGGGCGACGAGATCTCCCGATCTAACACCTCTTGACTTTATTCTCTGGGGCCATTTGAAATACATCGTATTTAAAACAAAACCGGATTCAATAGAAGATCTTCGGCAACGAATTATTACGGAATGCAGCAATATTCCAAGAGAAGTGTTCCACAATGTTAGAACAGAATTTGAAAATCGATTATACTATTGTTTAGCACAAACTGGAATGCATTTTGAACATCTAATCAAATAAAATATCATTAAAATTTTTTATTCGAATTTTTTGTTTTTGATACGAATTTGGGGATATCAGGTCGGTTTTGGATTTTAGAAAGAGATCAATCTCAAGAAAAGTTAATTTATCCTGCAGGCAGAACAACCAGTAGTTTGCGTATGATCTGCTATAACTTTATTAGAAGATTTCCTTGATAATAAATCATAATATATAAATTGTTTCAAATGAAATTGAAAAAGAGTTAAATTTGAAATTAGATTTTTCATGGGTAAAATTCATTCAAACATCGTAAGGTAATCTATAATTAAGGGAGTATGGAAAATAGGTATACCCTGGTGGTGTAAGAGACAGGTAAGGGACAACGACAAAAAAATTACAAAAATGTATTCATCTTTAAATAGTGTTTATTATTAATTATTAATATTATTATTTTCTACGTTTGAAAAGTACCTCCTAATGCAGAGCTGATCGAATAGATTAGACGACTAGTTGGAGAAGGTCCACCTAGTCACCAAATTAGGAGACTAGGAAAAATTTTACATGACTGGGGACACAGCAGGAACGCACATGCACAAGATACACAAACAGATGACATAACAGCTGTAAGCCTTCAGTAATGTTCTATATCTTTACTTTGCTATTTTAATGTTTTTTTTTTTTAATAATTATCTACTTAAGTATTTTTACTTAATTTGTATTAATAATTATTAATTACACTTTATTTTTACTGAATTTTATATTTATTTATTTTGTTAAATTTTGATGAGAAAATGATATCAAGCAGTGTTGCCAACCGAAGGGAAATTTCCCGTTCTGCGGGAATTTTTAACACAAAATGGAAAAAGGGAAAAAGTTTACTCAAAAAGGGATTTTTTACTACAGTCCAAATTGTAAAAAATGTATAATTTTAAAAATAAATAAAATTAAATTTGTTATTGCTTTGACGTATTTTTGTATTTTTAAAGCATTGTTAAAGTTTTTGGTTTTAGGTTATCCTTTTTTAAACCGATACCGATTTTGTTAACGGGAAAAGAGATGCCACCTGTACGGGTTAATTTTTAGAACAAAGGTCCGGGTTTTGAGGAATGAAAAGGTAGCAACCCTAAACGGGAAAAGTGGGGATTTTTAAGGTAAGTGGAGGCAAAAAATCGTACTTCAAGGTTGGCAACACTGGTGTCAACTTTACTCACTTAACCAACCGCAAAGTTTTAAATTGGTAAGTATTTGTATCAATAGGAAAAAAATAGATAAGATTTTAAAAATAATTTGGCTCTGAGGGTCTGAGGTATCAATTCATTTTGGAAAAGTGGTCCCTTGCCTCTTGCCCAAAATAGTTTGGGAATCCTGGTTAATATCAATGACATTGTTAATGTCAAGGGACAACAAGACATTCACATGTTTACTGATGATGCCCTTATATATTTTTCTTATATATTCACATAACTTAGTGAAAATTGTTAATAAAATACTGCAAAATATTTATAAATGGTAATACTATAACTATATATGCAATTTGTCGATAAACAACATATAAAATTAAAACTGGAAAAAATTCTGTAATAGTTAGTAGAAAAATTCAAAGACATAGGGGTAATACCACATCTGAAACCGTATTGCTTCTCGGAAATAATACCTATTAAATATATATCTACTAATATCTATAAAAGAAACGATTCTGTTTTTATTAATCCTCTCTATAGTCTTTTGCAATGTTCGATATAGACGATATTGGTCAATAATAATAATTAATAATTTTATTTTTACCTTCTTTCTTTGAACAAGGTTTTTACTGGTATTTATAAACAATCTGGGAAAACTCATTATCTAGTATTTTGTTTATTTATTAAGTATGTTAAAGAATAAACAACGCATCTTTCAATTTCTTTAAAACTATCACTTTCGATTTTATCATTTCCAGGTGATTTTTTTGTATGAAATGAATTTAGGTACATTTAATTTAATGTAGGACTAAACATTCTAGTAACTTCAACTTCAATATTACTGTATACAATAATTGTATAGTTAATTTCATGAAATAATGTTTACTCATACGAAATTCCTTTGTTTTCTAGCGACTTACCTCAAAGACATGGGCCTTACCCTTACAGCCACTTTAAGCTTAACCATTTCAATAATTTTGTCACTTTTCACCTATAACTACATCGTCTCACCAAACAGGACCATTTCCAAACCAAGAAATCTTCGAATCGTTTAAAGAAAAACTATAAATAAATATCCAATTTCACACAAAAATTTGTTTTACAAAACACAACCGAACTTCGTCGTTCTAAATGCAAGACGTTGTGTAAACACGGCTAGCCGAAATATTGCTTAAGCTGTGGCGATGCGACGACGACGACGGCGACGCTGGGCGCCGTTCATGCTTTAGACGGGCTAATTTTAGCCTTCCTCAGTCTTTTGAGAAAAGGTAATTGGTCGCTATGTTGCGATACTAATTGATGAAACGTCGCGCGATGTGCAACTCTCTTGGCTATTGAGAAATTTCGGAATTTGTTGTTTTTTTGTCCTGTTTGTTGGTTTGTTTGGCTGCTGCGTGTTTTTTTATTCTTATTTTGAATTTCGCAAATTTTATGTATCTATGGGGTGATTCAAATTCGAGACTTTTACAGAATACCACTGAATTCGTACATACTACATTTTAATATTAGTATTATTGGGAAAAAGAAGAAGAACAAGAGGAAGCAGAAGAAGAAGAAGATGAAGAACAAGAAGAAGAACAAGAAGAAGAACAAGAAGAAGAACAAGAAGAAGAACAAGAAGAAGAACAAGAAGAAGAACAAGAAGAAGAACAAGAAGAAGAACAAGAAGAAGAACAAGAAGAAGAACAAGAAGAAGAACAAGAAGAAGAACGAGAAGAAGAACAAGAAGAAGAACAAGAAGAAGAACAAGAAGAAGAACAAGAAGAAGAACAAGAAGAAGAACAAGAAGAAGAACAAGAAGAAGAACAAGAAGAAGAACAAGAAGAAGAACAAGAAGAAGAACAAGAAGAAGAACAAGAAGAAGAACAAGAAGAAGAACAAGAAGAAGAACAAGAAGAAGAACAAGAAGAAGAACAAGAAGAAGAACAAGAAGAAGAACAAGAAGAAGAACAAGAAGAAGAACAAGAAGAAGAACAAGAAGAAGAACAAGAAGAAGAACAAGAAGAAGAACAAGAAGAAGACGAAGAATAACTACATAAACCATAAGAAAGTTATGGGGCATGTAGTCATGACCTTTCACAACATAACTCGTTTTGTAACTTTTCCTGTTTATAACATGTTTCAGAAATATTTTCTCTCACCCACTGAACCATCTTTTTGGTTCTCCCGTATCGTATACACGTGTACTTAAATAATTTGAAAATTATAAAAATTCACAGGTTTACCACCACGTATCTCAAAAACGGGGCAGGTATATTCAATTAATAAAAGATGACAATAAGCTTGCCTACATTTTACAGCATTAATGTACCAATCATGATTATCTGTTATTAGTCAAGTACCTACGGCGTACGATTATTGATTATTAATCAACTACTAAAAGTATAGAAAGTTGATTACATTGTGAATGATAATGATCATATAAAAATACTCTATAGTAAGAATAAAATGTCTCCAAAACTCAAAACCCACGAGCCGCTACTGTCCACAACTGCCAAATTCTAATTTTTATTAGGGAACAAACTGATAATTATGAGCAAGAAAGATCTAAAAGTAGACCGTGACAAAAAGAGTTAAATGTGAAAAACTATGAGACAACAAATAATATAGATATGCTTTGTGACCATATAAATTATTGTTAACACCTAGATGGGTGCCTGGCACAGAAAGCGACTTTAATTACATCAATTCTCCATTTTTTACATTTCCAAGGAATGACGCCCTTACTACTTAATTCAAAATAAATATACCTACTGTTGTTATTAATGTGTGTTTATTTTGATAATAAAACACAAAACAGTAATAAAAGTAAAACAGTTTAAGGAACTTTGGGCAATTAAAAACGTTTAAGAATTCACAAAGTTTTTATTGAGCAATATTATTTTGATTATATTATTAGGTTGACAGATATTGACAAATTTAACGCTCTATTTTGTTCTAGAATAAGTAAAACTTTAATTTTTCTATGGGTAAAACCTAAGATGCATGCTCGACGATAATAATAGATAATATATCTTACCTATGATATAGTTAAAGAAATTGATATAGTGTGAATGGCCATATATATTCTAGAGCCGATACTAAAAATAACAAAATCTACCTAAAAATCATTAAATCATCTTTCTTTTCCATAAAACCACATTCGAAACGAAGATAACATTTCAAAATTTCTTTATATTCGTTTCAGATTCTAATAACGGCACGTGGTGCCACCTATGAGAATAATGCATAAACGAAGGCTTTGTCTATTTTTGGACTGATGGCAGAGCCGTCCACTCGAGCAACCATTTTTATTCCATTGTAGGTCAAAAAGTAATTTTCCACTAGTAGGTATGAATACATTTATTTGTTTTTAGTGTAAAAACAGAATTATTGTTTTATTAAAAATTTATTAATTTAATCAAAGCGTAATCAGCGAAATCAATATAAATAAATATTTTTGTCACCATTTTGAACCTTGAATAGGTATTTTTTTAAATGTACTATTTCTATATAATTAAATTACATATTTTTGTTATGTTTTAAAGTAAGTATTTTTTATAAATAAACATCAATTTAATCAACTTATTCTTTAATTTCCCGATTTTAAATATATCTTAATTTTAAATAGTTTAAAATTGATTAAAAATGGGTGATCAACATTACAAACACCATCTATTAGGGAATAACTAAAACTTTGCTGTATTCTCCTATAAATATAGGCAACCATCATTACAAACTCGTGTATTCTGTGTTGCCTACAAATCTATCCACTCTTGTGTTATGAAAATAGACCGAAGCAGACACGAGTCAGATAATTTAAATTACTCACTGTATTGCTTTATTTAATTTCATAAAAATCGGAGTAGAAACAAACATACAAAGATCAAGGTTCTACAATTGCAATTTCGTGAATAAAATTTTGGTATCAGAATAAATAAGGTATTTTAAAAAAGGAGGAAAAGTTATCCTATAATTTAACAAAATTCCTGGTATTTCTGTTAAAAAATGTTCAAAGCGGGTATACTATTTGACGCATTTCAGTGCTGATAAAAATCTTTTTGATTTACCAAATTTTGAGTCATCGCAAATTCATTTTGTAGGGTTCATAGACAGAAATTCAACAAAATTGTAAAGAAAATTTGTCCCTCACTAAAATGTGTCCAAACATTTTACAGTAGATACTGTGACACATAGGCAATTCAATGTGTAAGAGTGAGAGGTACATATTCAATGGATAAGAGTGAGACAGACGGTCTGGGGGGAATTAAATTTCTTTTAACGTCGAACAGAAAAAACACGCGTAGTGGTAAAGCCAGAATGGCCTTAGCATGTATCTTCACTGCTATTGGTCCGATTCAAACGGGAAAAACGGCATTATGTAGAGAACGTGGTATAGATTAACGTAGAAGAGAAAAAACATGCGCAGAACGAAAAGCCAGAATGGCCTTAGCATGTATCTTCACTTCTATTGGTCCGATTCAAACGGGAAAAACGGCATTATGTAGAGAACGTGGTATAGATTAACGTCGAACAGAAAAAACATGCGCAGAATGAAAAGCCAGAATGGCCTTAGCATGTATCACGTGGTCCGATTCAAACGGGAAAAACGGCATTATGTAGAGAACGTGGTATAGATTAACGTCGAACAGAAAAATCATGCGCAGTGAGCTAGCTAAAAGAATCTTTTTTAAAGTAAATAGGTGCTTCAATATTTTTTCCTTAGTATCGAGATGTCTAGCAAACAGAATAGCCGTAGAATTGAAGAGTTTATGGAAAAAGTTCAAAAACTTAGAAAAGATATAGGATTTTACGAAGACAAAAAGAAAGTGATAAAAGATTTAACAAATTTAAATTTTTGGGAGCACCCTAGTCCAACAACCGGTGTAAATATAGCTAAAAATCTTACACATTGAATTGCCTATGTATCACAGTATGAACTTAGTATATGTACTTTTTATACCATGTTTTCAAGGTTCTATTTTGAAATATATCACATGGTCTTCCTTTGAAACGCTGTTGACATATTTTTGTGGTAAATATTTTTCCGCCACTAAATGTGTCCAATGGTCACTCCTTTGGAATGACATTATTACATAATAAATTCGCTTTTGAAGATGAAATATGTCCCGTACTAAAATATGTCCAATGTTCACTACTTTGAAACATAATTGTATTACATGTCCCGCACTGAAATGTTTCCTCCTTTGAAACATGTTCATGGCTATTTTCGTTAGATGGTTATCCCACACTAAACTGTGTCTATTGGTTTTTCCTTTGAAACGTTTTTATGACATATTTTTGTGTTAGGAATTTGACCTGCACTAAAATGTGTCCAACATATATATTAAACATGTTCAAAATCCAATCATAGAGATGAAATTTCTCCGCACTGAAATGATCCTCCCTTTGAAACATTTTTAGGGTATATTTTTGTTAGATATTTGTCCCATACTAAAATGTGTCCAACATATTTATTTAACACGTTCAATATTCAATCATGGAGATGAAATTTGTCGCGCACTGAAATGTTCCACCTTTTAAAACATTTTTATGGTATATTTTTGTTAGATATTGGTCTCGCACTAAACTATGTCCAATCGTTTCCTCTTAGAAACATTTTTGTGTTAGGAATTTGTCTCGCACTAAAATGTGTCCAATGACCACTCCTTTGAAACATATTTATTGCATTTATGTTCAATATTCGATCAAGGAGATGAAATTTATCCCGCACTGAAATGTTTCCTCCTTTGAAACATTTTCATGGCTATTTTTGTTAGATGTTTGTCCCACACTGAACTGTGTCTAATGGTTTTCCCTTTGAAACGTTTTTATGACATATTTTTGTGTTAGGAATTTGACCCGCACTAAAATGTGTCCAACATATGTATTAAACATGTTCAATATTCAACCATGGAGATAAAATTTGTCGCGCACTGAAATATTCCCCCTTTTAAAACATTTTTATGGTATATTTTTGTTAGATATTGGTCTCGCACTAAACTGTGTCCAATCGTTTCCTCTTAGAAACATTTTTGTGTTAGGAATTTGTCCCGCACTAAAATGTGTCCAATGATCGCTCATTTGAAACATATTTATTACATATATGTTCAATATTCTATCATGGAGATGAAATTTATCCCGCACTAAACTGTTCTTCCCTTTGAAACCTTTATTACATATTTGTCCCGCACTGAAACGTGTCCAATGGTTCCAGCTTTGAAACAATTTTATGTGGGATTGATTTTTAATAAAATTAATTTTATAAGGGATCGATTTCATGTGTCAATCCCCCATAAAAATTGATTTTGTATTGAATATATTTCATGTAAATCCCACATAAAAATTGACTTTATGTGGAATTAATTTTGATAAAATTACTTTTATGTGGGATTTTGATAAAATGAATTACGTGGAACTGGCAGACAACCATCTTCTGCACAATCTATACCAAGGAGGCAGGAGTCTTTCAAAGTAAAATACACAAATAAAACCAATATATTTTTATTGAAACATCTCATTTAGTACATTAATTATTATGACGGTACACAAAAAATAAAACGCAGGCAGGCCCCCTATAACGAGGCCGCTCGACTGCGCCACTAACGGCTTGTGTCCAAATTTAAAAATAACTTAAACCTTAAACATACTTGCAAAAAATGTCCGACCCAAAGCGAATTTGCACCAACAAAAAATCAAAACTAAACGGAAATCACACCATCGTTGCATTAAATCTAATTTAAGTAGAAAACAAAAAAAACTGGTTGATGAAACTTATAATTCGATAACTTTTTTTCGGAACTTTCCAGAAAAAAATTACATGTGGCAACAATGTCAGTGAAAACTGCATGTTGACATATGTTTCCATTCTCGAATTATAAAGTGTCAATTTATAGATCGACACCTTGTAGACAAATTTGACGTTTTGTGACAGTTTGATTGTGACAATTCGCTTTGGGCGGGACAACGTGTTTGAGACCACATTTATAAAAAAAAAAGTAATAACGTTACTAAATATAAACGGAGAACAAAGTTTAAAATGAAATAATATTGCAGGCTGACGAAACGGCGTCAAGATTTTTTTATTTATCAACAAAAACCGCCAGAGTAGGAGCAACATCAATAAAATTCCGACAAAAGTAACACTAGTTTCGTTCAACAAGAACATATCAGTCAATAATCCGTCATATTTAAAAGCAAATAGGCGTTGAAAATAAATTTTCAGTCATTTGACAGCTGCCAACGTCAAAATAACAACTTTCTGTTCTTTGCAATTGTTTCTACGAAGCCAACGTTTGTAAGAATGATAATAAATGACATTTGATAGCTTTCACCGCTGAACGATGACAAATCGCCAATCGTTTTTTCAGTCAAATTTGTAAGACTAGTTGTCAAATCCGAGGAATATCAAAATAAGAAATTATTCAGTGTTAAAAACAGGTTTTAAGTCCTTTTCAGTTGTTTCTACTAAGCCAACTGCGTAAAACTTATAATAAATTACATTTGACAGCTATCAGCGCTAAACAATATTAACATGATGGCAATAAATTAAAAATTGTCGTTAAAAAACTCTTTTTTTAAAATTTACTATCGTTTTTACAGTCAATTTTGTAAGACTGACTACAAATGTCATTTTTTGTCAGCTGTCAGAACTGAAAAATATTTAAATAACTGATAAATTAACAATCTGTATTTTCTGTGATTTTATAACCTTTGCAGTTGTTTTTATTAAGCCAACTGTGTAAGAATGACAATAAATGACATTTGACAGCTATCGATGTCAAACATTAAAAGAATAACGGTGATAAAGTAGAAATCAGCATTAAAAATAGTTTATTTGATATTTGCTGTCGTTTTCACACAGCCAACTGAATCAGAGTGACAACAAATGACATTTGACAGCTGTTAACGCTAAAAATTAACCGAATAGGTGATAAATTAGGGGTATAATCCGATATTAGCAGACTACTAACTAGTATTTTTGACAATTCTGTGACAGATCGACATTCGACTTCACGATAACCGTAAAAATACACTGGTTAGAAGATTGACGTTCGATTCACCATTTTTCAGCCAACCCCGTCCCTAATTTAACTGGTTTTTAGGAATGTCAAGCAGAGTAGTTAATTTTGAACCAAGTAACCGATATTTCAGTTAATATCGGGCCTAACCTTTAAAATCGGCATTAAAAACAGTTTATCTGACTTTGTTGTCGTTTATACACAGCCAACTGAGTTAAAGTTACAACAAATGCCATTTGACAGCTGTCATAAAAGTTTAAAATTAACTGAATATTAATATTACTGTGATAAATTAGGAATCGGCGTTAAAAACAGTTGATATGACGTTCGCTGTCGTTTATACATAGCCAACTGAATCATCAGAATGACAATTAATGACATTTGACAGCTGTCAACGCTCAACATTATGGAATATTAACAAGACTGTGATAAATTAGAAAACAATTGACATTTGACAGCTGTGAACACTGAAAATTAACAGGACTGAGATAAATTAGGAATCAACGGTAAAAATAGTTGATCTAACGTTTGCTATCATTTTCACACAGCCAACTAAGTCAAAGTGACAACAAATAAATTTAACAGCTGACAATGCTGAACATTGACCGGAGGTGATAAATTAGGGGTATGCTCCGATATTTAACTATTAAACCGTGAATAACCAGTGTTTTTTGATAATTTTGTGACAGATCGACATTCGACTTCACGATAACCATAAAAATACACTGATTAGTAGATCCGCCATATTTCAGTTATTATCGGGCTTAACCATTAAAATCGGCGTTTAAAACACTTTATCTGACTTTGTTGTCGTTTATACCCAGCCAACTGAGTCAGAGTGACAACAAATGACATTTGAGGGGCTGACAATGCTGAACATTAATTCGAATATTAACATGACAGTGATAAATTAGAAATCGGCATTAAAAACAGTTGATCTGACGTTTGCTGTCGTTTTCACATAGCCAACTGAGCCGAAGTGACAAAAAATGTCATTTGACAGCTGTCAACGTTGAACATTATTCGAATATTAAGAGGACGGTGAAAAATTAGGAATCAGCGTTAAAAACAATTGATCTGATGTCTGCTGTCATTTTCACACAGCCAACTAAGCCAAGAGTGACAACAAATGACATTTGACAGCTGTCAACGCTGAATATTAACATGACTGTGATAGATTAAGAATCAGCGTTAAAAAACAGGAGTTATCTCACGATAGTAAAAAGTTGGTTGTATAGATCATGCGCATTTAGTTAAATGTATTGATATTGATAGCTTGTGATCATGTCAAATATATCATTCAATGGTGATTCTACGATTCTAACACTCTTGTATCTTGTGTCATAATTCTGTGCGTGTCAGTTGTCTAGTTACCGAACAAACATATTAATAATCATCCATTTTAAAAACAAAAATATAGTAATAAAAATTTAACAGAAACTTAAATTACAGAAAAATTTATAAAATATCCACACAAGTAGGTTAAAGCAAGAAAAGTAAAGTAAATACCAAACTACAGTAAATATTTGATATTTATTATAAAATTCTTTAATTTTGTTCTACCAGAAATATTGTAATATTTCAGTTTCATAAACTAGCAAGCAATGTTGCACGATCTATATCGTTCTGTCACCTGTCAAAATAAAGTAACACGAAATGCACATGATCCATGCAGCCAAAATTTAAATATTGTAAGACACTCGTTAAAAAACAGTTGGTTTTACATTTGCTGTCGTTTTTACACAGCCAACTAAGTCACAGTGACAACAAATGACATTTGACAGCTGTCACAGCCGAGCAATATTTACACGATTATTATAAATTTAAAACGAATGTCAGAACTTGTTGACGTACCAATAACACGAAATTCCACTCTGGCGGTCGAAAAACTGTCTAAATTTTAAAGATGCAGAAATGTTTGTAAACTTTTTGAAAAATGTCAACACATGTAAAATGTATTTCACAAAAAAAAATTCAATTTCTTCACTACATAAACTTTGATTTAATAGACTTATCACAATAGTAATAATAATATATACAGGGTGTTTGGTCTTGTCGTATAGTTTTTTTTTTCTAAATTATTTATTTACTTATTTAACATTTAATCGTTCGCTCTGCCCGAGCAGAAAAACACCGCGAAAAAAGTGATTCTTTACATTATTTCTTACAAAAAAAAAATATATAATATTTTAAGTTTAATTATTATCTTAGAAATCACACGTTTGTTGATTAATTAATATCTTTGAAGATTTGATGATTCGTAGAGTAGAGGGAGAGAGGGGGATAGATTTTTGGAAATGTCAAATCGATCGCTCCACAACAAAATAGAAAAAGTTACCTAAAATTAGTAGGTAATGAAATAATGAGACAAAATGGCGCTAATTATGGCGCGATCGATCTGAAAACTGTCAAAACGAATTATCAAGCGACCTCTGATGGATAAAAAAGTTAATGAAAGCTTATTTCAAATATTTTAAGTTGGTAGCATTTGTCAGTAAATCTTCTTCTTTTATTTTAAGTCTTGCTTGAAGCAATTAATCAATACAAAAGTCCACATTATCTTATTTAAAAATATATTTAAATAATCGTTACCCATGATGTTTGATAGTTGGTATTTTTAACTTTACTGAGTATATCTGTCATTTGTAAATGCATTTCCGTTGTTTACCGTTAAACGTCAAAATATCAATGTGTTATTGATATTTTGATGTTACAGATTGGTATTGTTGGTCATCCGTTAGTAATTTTGCTAATTTTCAATTTGTAACAGTTTCGTTTTACCCAATAAATCGAGGTTATATTACGTCCGACACTCACTGAAATTTAAATGAAAATACTTTTACTTTCTAAAACTCTTGAGATGTAAAGCCATTTGAATAACTGTGTGCATGCGATTTAAAACCTAATGAGTACATTCTATTTTTGGCGCCCAACGTGGGGTATATCCATAAAAGCTGTAATTAAGGCCAGTAGAGCAAATAATTTAACTACTATCATCTAAAACTATGAAATATAATAATAAATCAAAACTAGTGAAAAGCAAACCGTTTATTACATAGTCCCAAAAATATATAAAAAACATTAAATTAACAAAACAAAAAACTTGTCATCTATTTTTGTTTGTTTTAAGTTCTACTAATCTTAATTAAAGCCTTTATGGTTTGCCCCACGTTGGACGCGCCAAAAATATAAAGCAATTATATTTTAAATAGGATGGCAAAATTAATCTATTTATCAATTATTAAACGATTATTCGATTAATATTAAAAAAATGGGTAATTGAGTAATCATTTTTTAAATAATCGATTATCTCGATGAATCGATTGTTTTTGATTTTTCAGATTATCATTATATTCGATTTTGATTAATCGATTAATTAAAATAATGTAATGACCTGTTAATCGAATAATAGATTTTAGAGACAATACAAAAACATATTTTCTACTAATCCAATAAAAAATGCTCAAATTTAAATAATTTAAATAACCGAATACAACATGAAAAATAAATTAAATAATATCGATATTATCGATTTATCTAATCGATTTTCCGATTATTCGGAAATAACCAATTAAGAGAAAATAATTGATTAATCGAAAATAATCAATTAATTAAATAACCAAAAACACTCGATTAATTAAAAATCGATTATTTTTAATTAATCGATTTTCTAAATAATTTATTATTTGAAAAAACTGATAAAATATTCGATGTCTCGATTAATCGAAAACAATCGAATAAGCGAAAATAATCGATTTATCGAACATAATTGATTAATTGAATAATAGAAAATAATCCATTAATTGAATAATCGATGATTTTAAATGAATCGATTATTTTACATAATCGATTATTTTAAAAATAATATAACATTAAAAATAAAATCGATATTATCGATTTATCTAATCGATTTTCCGATTATTCGGAAATAATCAATTAAGAGAAAATAATTGATTAATTAAATAACCGAAAACACTCGATTAATTAAAAATAATCGATTATTTTTAATTAATCGGTTTTCTAAATAATTTGTTATATGAAAAAACTGATAAAATATTTGATGTCTCGATTAATCTACAACAATCGAATAAGCGAAAATAATTGATTTATCGAACATAATTGATTAATTGAATAATAGAAAATAATCCATTAATTGAATAATCGATGATTTTAAATGAATCGATTATTTTACATTATCGATTATTTTACATAATCGAATATTTTAAATAATAGATTATTTTGATAATCACCAAGCTCTTATTTTAAACAGCATCCACGATTATTTAAAGGTATTTAAATTTATAAATATTTGTGTTTTAGGGAGTAATAGTTAAGGTATTTGCATTTAAATTTAAGTGAGAAAAAAAAAACATTTTTCGAGTTAAAAAAAAACATTTTTTTTTTTTTACTTTAACTTTACTGACCATAATTCCAGCCTTTATGGCAGTGCCCCACGTTGGGCGCCAAAAATATAAGGTAATGTAAGTTTTAAACAGCATCCATAGTTGTTATTTAAACGGTTTTTTTGTATATATTTCGTAGGTTTAGAGAGTAGTAGTTAAAGTATTTGCATTTAAATTCTAGTAAAGGCCAGATGTCATATAACTTGAATTTATATCGGTTAAAATAAAACAGTTACAAATTAGAGACAGTTAAACGTCAATCAATTAATATATTATTGATGTTGTTTCGTTATAATGATAAATATACATGAAATTAACAATAATTTGATAATATACTATCAAAATAATAAAAAAACATGGAAAAAATTCCAACGTGTAAATAATTGACTACAGCAAAATATAAAGAAAATGACAACATGCACATTTCGAAAAGTCAAGGAATACAAATCTCTGCGTTGATAAAAATGACAAGAAAATTTGAATCAACTCATTAAACGGTATTCTAAACTGAAGATAATGGAAAAAATATAGATATGCACAAGGCGTATCCATTCTATCCGATATTTTTGGTTTAAAATGACGTTTAAGGAGTTAATTCAAACTTTTTATCGAATTTTAAGTTGTTCCACTTTTCTATCAACAGAGCGAAATATTTGTGAAGATGCAGATTAAACTAAGAAAGTTAGAGCTCCAAAATGTCTAGAAAAACAAGATTGGCATCGGCAAGAATTGGAAAACTGTCACTGGCCTTAGAAAACAGGCAGCTTTAAAGAATTGTAGCTTGTCAAATAATCTTGACAGCTGACAGTAGACAATCGTAATTTGACAGAAGACAAGTAGACAGAAGATAATTGACATCTGACAGACGAAAGGTGGTAAATGACAGATAAAGGTGATAAATGACAAACGACCACTCTAGTACATATCAAAATAGCTTTCAATTTCTTTTATCCATCAGGGTGGATTGAATGACTTTCTTTTTGTAAATTATTTATAAAAAATAATTTGTTCTTAATGTGTACAATGTATAAAAAAGTTCTGTTGGTCTGTAAAACGATTCGAAGAGTGTTTTTTAGAATAGGGATAAAGCAGAAACGTCAAAAATTCGATTCTTGCAGAATTTCGACGTTCTGAATTAAATTTGTTGAACTTGAGTTTAGATTTTTTAATGGCACGGATTTATTTCGACAATAATTGACATTTTTGTAAATTTGTTCGTTCTAAATAAATTTCCCCTCGATGGTTGTTGCGTCCTAATACTGACGTACTTCCCCACGTTCTAAGAATGGAAAAATACGTCCGTAACATACGGTACAAAAATTATTGTATTCAACTACAATACGGTTTAGGCGCGTTTGGATGTGTTGCAGTTCAACGAAGTTTTTTCGATATTTTGTTTTTGTAAATTTTTTTAGATTCATTTTTGGAAGGTTACGCACGTTCAGTCGTCGTCTTTCTTTTCTGGTTTGAGATCAACCATAGCGTGAAGTTCTTCGGGTGTGTACCTGTAACAAAAAAACAACAAATAAACATCATTGCATAGTAAATATTCGGTATTTGTTACAATAATGGCATAAGTCAAAACCACCGTTTTTTCCGATTGTCGCATAAAAAAACAAATGAACAGCATTGCATAGTAGACAGTTGGCATATCGTTCATTTGCATCAATAATGACATAAGTCAAAAAACGCTATTTTTTAGATTAATGCATAACAAAACATTGTAAAGTAGCTCATTTGGTACAATAATGACATAAGCCAAAAATCGTCATTTTTAGGTCAACGAATAAAAAACAAACAACATAGCATAGAAGACATATCGTGTATTTGCTGCAATAATGACATAAATCAAAAATCACTATTTTTCAGATTAATGCATAAAACCAAATTAATACCATTGCAACGTAGATAGTTGACACATCGCACATTTGCTACAATAATGACATAACTCAAAAATCGACTTTTTTTTCAAATTAACACATACAAAACAAATAAACAGCATTGTATATTAGACAGTTGGTATATCGTTCATTTGCAGCAATAATGACATAAGTCAAAAATAGCCATTTTTAGGTTAAAGCATAAAAAACAAATACATTGCATAGTACACAGATAACATTTCGGGTATTTGCAGCAATAATGACATAAGTCAAAAATCGCTGTTTTTCAGATTAATGCATAATAACAAATACACACCATTGCATAGTAGACAGTTGACATATCGTTCATTTGATGCAATAATGACATAAGTCAAAAATTGCCTTTTTCAGATTAATTCATTAAAAAACAAATAAACAACATTACATAGTAGACAGATGGCATATCGTGCATTTGTTGTTATAATGACGTAGGTCAAAAATCGCCATTTTTCAGATTAATGCATAAAAAATTACACACCATTGCACAATAGACAGTTAGCATATCGCTCATTTGATGCAATACTGACAAAAGTCAAAATCGCCATTTAATTCGGATTAATGCATAAAAACAAACTTTCTATTTATTATTTGACTGTAGAACGTCATATCTGAGGTCAAAACTTGTTGTGAGAGGGCGGTAAGTGTCACTATTGTCTCCGAACCATCATATTTTTAGTGAAAGTGATACCACTTCCAGTTCATCATCATCATCATCATCACAGGACTGCCTATGTTTCTCAGACTGACAACAATGTTGAAATCAACATCAACCAAGAAAATTCATTAATGACGATTGTCAATTAAACTTTGATGTCAACAGTACCCTCCATTTCAACTGAGAATGAAATATTAATTGTAGCAAGTTAGCTAAGAAACGTTTAAAACTAAAAGAAGCGAAAAATCGTTAGTTCACAAGAATAGTGACACAACTCAAAAAACTTCCATTTTCGAGTTTATTGTGAAAATGAATAGCAAAATCAGCATATTTTTTATGTGGAAGAACGATATACTACTTTTTCCAAAAATGATCGCTGGGGAGCGGTTGTGTCGTTCTTCCCGTACTATAAAGTCGCAAGTTTAGGATTATAAAGAGGGGCGCGAATTTAGTTGTGTTCCAAAAGTCAATTTTATGATAGAGTGACATAAATCAAAATATCCAGTTTTATTAAAAATAAACTAAGAAAATTATTTTCAATAGTGACACAAGTCAAGTTAGGACGTTACTGTTGAAAAGGTTATTATCAATTAGTGTGAAACACTTTTCTGGAAGATCGTCATAACTCCAAAGAGGGTTGAAAATATATTTTTGTTTTTTTTTTGTTTATTTTCAAAAAAGTTTTAATATTTTTAAAATGCAGGATTATCATCATGATCTTTTAAGTTGTGTCACTATTCGTGTGTACCTACTAACGTTATGTTTTAATAATATAATATTAATAATTTTGTTTTTAACAAGAATAATATAACTCAAAACAATTTTTTTTACTCCTTTATAATCCTAGCCAGCTTTCATTTGTCTCCTTAAGTTGTACAATATTATGCCAAAACTCTCATTTAATCCAAATATGATCAAAATTAAAACCCCGTTTTTTAGAGAAACTCTAATTTCCAGTAAGTCCTTATTGCAGCGAATGAGCGATATGACAGTGGACAAATAACAGTGAACATATGACAGTGGACATATGACAGTGGACATATGACAGTGGACATAAGAAAATGGACATATGACAGTTTACATGTGAAAATGGACTTATTCTTGACAGCTTTTTATGTTTATTGATAACGAAATGATGTTTACTTACCCTAACAGCGTCTGAAGATCACAAACGAATCGGTAAACGTAACGTTTGCCGGCAGTCTTATGTATAATATTTTTATCGTAGTAATAACGAAGACCGCGCGACAATTTTTCGTAATTCATCTTGGGCTTGTTCTTCCTGATGCCCCATCGCCTCGCAACTTCGTCCGGATCGGTCAGTTTGAACTCCCAGCCGTCGCCCGTCCAAGAGATGAACGCCTGACAGGATTTGTCTGTAAGGAGCTCCAGGAGGAATTGCCACAGTTGGATCGGACCTGACCCTGGAAGAAATAACCGAGTTCAATTTAGTTAAATATAAACTGAGTATAAACAAAGTTTAACGAAGTTTGACGAGGTTTAAAGGGATTTAACCAGGTTGTAACGAGATTGTGACGAAGTTGCTCTAACAAAGTTGTTTAACAAAGTCGTTCAACAAAGTCGTTCAATAAAGTTGTTTAACAAGGTAATAAAGTTTTTTAACAAAGTCGTTAACGTCGTTTAACAAAGTCGCTTGACAAAGTCGTTTGATAAAGTCGTTTAACAAAGTAGTTCCACAAAGTTGTTTAACAAAGTTGTTTAACAAAGTTGTTTAACAAAGTTGTTTAACAAAGTTGTTTAACAAAGTTGTTTAACAAAGTTGTTTAACAAAGTTGTTTAACAAAGTTGTTTAACAAAGTTGTTTAACAAAGTTGTTTAACAAAGTTGTTTAACAAAGTTGTTTAACAAAGTTGTTTAACAAAGTTGTTTAACAAAGTTGTTTAACAAAGTTGTTTAACAAAGTTGTTTAACAAAGTTGTTTAACAAAGTTGTTTAACAAAGTTGTTTAACAAAGTTGTTTAACAAAGTTGTTTAACAAAGTTGTTTAACAAAGTTGTTTAACAAAGTTGTTTAACAAAGTTGTTTAACAAAGTTGTTTAACAAAGTTGTTTAACAAAGTTGTTTAACAAAGTTGTTTAACAAAGTTGTTTAACAAAGTTGTTTAACAAAGTTGTTTAACAAAGTTGTTTAACAAAGTTGTTTAACAAAGTTGTTTAACAAAGTTGTTTAACAAAGTTGTTTAACAAAGTTGTTTAACAAAGTTGTTTAACAAAGTTGTTTAACAAAGTTGTTTAACAAAGTTGTTTAACAAAGTTGTTTAACAAAGTCGTTCAACAAAGTTGTTTAACAAGGTTGTTTAACAAAGTCGTTTAACAAAGTCGTTTGACAAAGTTGTTTAAAAAAGTCGTTTAACAAAGTCGTTTAACAAAGTCGTTTAACAAGGTTGTTCAACAAGGTTGTTTAACAAGGTTGTTTAACAAAGGTTTTTAACAAATTCGTTCAACAAAGTTGTTTAACAAGGTTGTTTAACAAAGTCGTTTAACAAAGCCATTTAACAAAGTTGTTTAATAAGGTTGTTTAACAAAGTCGTTTAACAAAGTCGTTTAACAAAGTCGTTTAACAAAGTCGTTTAACAAAGTCGTTTAACAAAGTCGTTTAACAAAGTCGTTTAACAAAGTCGTTTAACAAAGTCGTTTAACAAAGTCGTTTAACAAAGTCGTTTAACAAAGTCGTTTAACAGTCTTTTAACAAATTCTTTTAACAAAGTCTTTTAACAAAGTCTTTTAACAAAGTCTTTTAACAAAGTCTTTTAACAAAGTCTTTTAACAAAGTCTTTTAACAAAGTCTTTTAACAAAGTCTTTTAACAAAGTCTTTTAACAAAGTATTTTACCAAAGTCGTTTACCAAAGTATTTTGACAGTCGTTTATCAGAGTCGTTTAACAACGTTGTTTAACAAAGTCGTTTGAGTGATTTAACAAAGTCGTTCAAAAAAGTCGTTTAACAAAGTCGTTTAACAAAGTCGTTTAACAAAGTCGTTTAACAAATTCTTTTAACAAAGTCGTTTACCAAAGTCGTTTACCAAAGTCGTTTACCAAAGTCGTTTAACAAAGTCGTTTAACAAAGTCATTTAACAAAGTCGTTTAACAAAGTTCAGCAAAGTTTAACAAAGTATAACAAAGTTTAACAATGTTTAACAATGTTTAACAAAGTTTAACAAAGTTTAACAAAGTTTAACAAAGTTTAACAAAGTTTAACAAAGTTTAACAAAGTTTAACAAAGTTTAACAAAGTTTAACAAAGTTTAACAAAGTTTAACAAAGTTTAACAAAGTTTAACAAAGTTTAACAAAGTTTAACAAAGTTTAACAAAGTTTAACAAAGTTTAACAAAGTTTAACAAAGTTTAACAAAGTTTAACAAAGTTTAACAAAGTTTAACAAAGTTTAACAAAGTTTAACAAAGTTTAACAAAGTTTAACAAAGTTTAACAAAGTTTAACAAAGTTTAACAAAGTTTAACAAACTTTAACAAAGTTTAAAAAAGTTTAAAAAAGTTTAAAAAAGTTTAAAAAAGTTTAAAAAAGTTTAAAAAAGTTTAAAAAAGTTTAATGTTTAACAAAGTTTAATGTTTAACAAAGTTTAACAAAGTTTAACAAAGATTAACAAAGTTCAACAAAGTTTAACAAAGTTTAACAAAGTTTAACAAAGTTTAACAAAGTTTAACAAAGTTTAACAAAGTTTAACAAAGTTTAACAAAGTTTAACAAAGTTTAACAAAGTTTAACAAAGTTTAACAAAGTTTAACAAAGTTTAACAAAGTTTAACAAAGTTTAACAAAGTTTAACAAAGTTTAACAAAGCTTAACAAAGCTTAACAAAGTTTAACAAAGTTTAACAAAGTTTAACAAAGTTTAACAAAGCTTAACAAAGCTTAACAAAGTTTAACAAAGATTAACAAAGTCTAATAAAGTTTAACAAAGGTTAACAAATGACCAAATAGAACACTTTTTATATCTGATAAGCATGAATTGCAAAGGTATGGAAAAAATACAAATTATATGACATCAGTTAGATGCAGCTTGCTACTCAAGAATGCGATAAATATTAAAAAGAAGAAAAATATATAAAATATAAGATCAATGAGTATATCTATTGAAAAAAAAAATTCATCAAGATTATAAAAACTATTCTCTACTAGCATTTCTTTTAGTTTGGGTTCGAGTTTTTTACTTTAATGTCAGCGAGAAAAACATTATAAAAGTTTACATTTAAATAATTTCTGAGTGATTTAACAGTTTCTTTTGATTTTTCCGATAGTCAAAAATTGTCAGAATTGTATAAGAAAGTAGTATCGTGTATCGTCAGCAAACAATATATTTTTATCAGGTGACATGTAGTCACAAAGATCATTTATAAATATTAAAAAGATTAATGGTCCCAAAACGAATCACTGCGGTACACCATGTTCAATTTCTATAAATTTGGAAATATTAATTAAAGAATCCGAATCTGACGATACATTTTTTGTAAGTTTGAAGATAGTGTTAAAGTGCGAAATAATTAAAGAAAAATCGAATTTTTATGGTCAAATTGGTACTAAAACGATTATGGTAACAGTTATTAGAAAAATGATGTTATATTGAAGATAAAGATAAAATTGGATTTTAAAAGAAACTGAAATGCATTAAGAAATTATGCGAAAATGACGAAAATTGTAGTGTCAGTATAGTTGTTAACCAACACCATGATGGGATCCTGTTTTTTTATTCAATAGACACAATAATTGCCATCTACTTTATAGCATTTTTAAGCAAAGAACGTTTCATGGGAAGAACGAACGAGTCGTAAAAAAATGGTCGACAATAGCAAAAAGAAAAGCAAGACGACACGGTGGTAGTACCAACCTAGTAAGTACTAACCTCTACGTACATGTGATGATATACGAAGTCATTGTTTTTGGTTGACGGCCTTGGAAGAATTTATTATTAACAACAGTAGCTGTCTGCGAACGGCATAATAGCTTTTAATAATACCCCCTTGCGAATTACGTCGAGAGCTAAAACCGCGACTGGTAATCGACTTCTCGGATGAATTGTTTTTCGTCTCTCTCGATGGTCTTATTGTTGTTATTACATACCTACTTGTTATTATGGAAATTCGTAATAATTTCGCTTAATATCTCTCTTAAACACGCATCTGGTTGTTGTTTGCGGTGGAAAATAATGTGTGTACGTAGGGAATGACAATGAAAACGTTGTGTTCTCAATTAAATCGTATACAGAGTGACCCAAACCGGTAAATAAAATTCACAAACAACAAATAATTGGCATTATTATAAGTAAAAATCTAAAGAATATCCAAAAATTATTAAAGTTATAAATCTTATTATCTTAAAAATATTAATTAACCTGTCACGTAAATTCGACAGAAGGGCTGTGCCCGAAACTCTTGCCGAAAGGCCGCTCTATTTATGACGGTGCCTTCAGGACCCTGAAAAGTGTTGGGCATCCAAAATAACCACCAAAACAGTGACAACAAGAGGAAACAAATGGCAATACCACCAGCGTTAGCATGGATGCCTGCAGCAAGGCGCAGAAGGGAACAACCCCTCTCTATCATATTTTTGATAACAATAAGGTCGAGTTTTTTTTATAGTTAGAACAGGAAATAGAAAAGATGAAATATAATTGAAAACTCAATACGGTAAATACAAGTCTAAAAATTTTGGAAATCGATAAACGAGGTAAATGGGGATAGAAAAGACGTTTTTTTAATATTAAAATGGCGTAAAAAGATTTTTTGGAAGTTAGATGAGAAAAAATTTGAGAATTCTAAAATTTTTAAGATAAAAACTCAAAACGGTAAATAAAAGTCCAAGAAATTTTTGAAACCTGCAAAAAGATGTCGAAAAAAAAACAAGTGAAGAAAAAAAAGGTCGATAAAAATCAAGTGAGGATCAGAAAAAAGATCGTTAAAAAAATAAGTGAAGAATAAAAAGGTGAAGCAACAAAAGATGATAGGATCAAAAAAAAAAGTCGTTAAAAAACGGTCGATTACAAAGTAAAGATAAAAGAGATAAAAAAATAAGCGATAGGCGAAAAATGTCGGACAAATAAAAACAAGTAAAGAGAAAAAAAGATCGCTTGAAAAAGGATAAGATCAAAAAAAAGTCGTTAAAAAACCGCCGATCACAAAAAACAAGTAAAGATAAAAAAGATAAAAAAAAGTGAAAAACAAGTAAAGATAAAAAAAGTGAAAAACAAGTAAAGAGAAAAAGGTCGTAAAAAAAACAAGTGAACAGCAATAAAAAGGTCGACCAAAAAAGAATCGATCAAATCAATGGTCGATAAAAAATGTTAATTAAAAAAGTCGATCAAAAAAAAACAAGTGAAGAGCCACAAAAATGTGGACTAAAAAAAGATTGATCAAAATAAAGGTCGGTAAAAAAGGTCGATCACAAAAAAAAACAAGTTAGGTCAAAAAACAAGTGAAAAGCAAAAAAGTCGAATAAAAAAAAAATTAAAAGCAAAAAAGGTCGATAAAACACAAGTGTAGGGAAAAAGGTGGTTCAAAAAACAAGAGAAGAGCAAAGACAAAAAAAGGTCGATCAAAACAAAGGTCGATCAAAACAAAGGTCGATTGAAGAAGGTCCATCAAAAAAATGTTTAATAAAAAAGTCGATAAAAAACAAGTAAACAGCAAAAAAGATCGATAAAAAACCATTGTTCCAAAAAAAGTGAACAAAAAACAAGTAAGGAGAAAAACGGTCGATAAAAAAACAAGTGAACCGCAAAAAAGGTCGACCCAAAACAAGTGAACAATAAAAGGTCGTTTAAAAAACCGGTCGATCACAAAAACAAATGAAGAGAAAAAACAGTCGAACAAAAATTGTTAAAAAAAAGTGAACAATAATAAGGTAGAGCAAAAACGTCGTTTAAGAAAACAATTGAGGAGCAAAAAAGGTCATTAAAAAACTGTCGATCACAAAAAACAAGTGAAGAGAAAAAAGGTCGTTAAAAAACAAGTGAAGAGCAATAAAAAGGTCGATTAAAAAAAGATCGATCAGAAAAAGTTCGATAAAGAAAGGTCGATCAAGAAATCGGTCGATGGCAAAAAACAAGTGAAGAGAAAAAAAGGTTCAAAAAAACAAGTGAAGAGCAATAAAGTTCGATTAAAAAAGAGAATAAAACAAAGGTCGATCCAAACAGTTTCGATCCAAAAAAGGTCGATCACGAAAAAGGTCTATCAAAAAAAAAAAGTGAAGAGCAAAAAAGGTCGATCAACAGAAACTGTTTAAAAGAAAACAAGTGAAGAGAAAAAACGGTCGTTTAATAAAACAAATGAAGAGCAAAAAAGGAACAAAAAAGTTGTTAAAAAAAAAACAAGTAAACAATAAAAGGTCAATAAAAAACCAATTGAAGAACAAAATAGGTCGTTCAAAAACCGGTCGATCACAAAAAAACAAGTGAAGAGAAAAAATTGCGATAAAAAAAACAAGTGAAGAGAAAAAAGATCGTTAAAAAACAAGTGAAGAGCAATAAAAAGGTCGATTAAAAAGATCAATCAAATAAAGTTCGCTAAAGAAAGGTCGATCAAGAAAACGGTCGATGGCAACAAACAAGTGAAGAGAAAAAAAAGTCGTTAAAAAAAAAACAAGTGAAGAACAATGAAAAGTTCGATTAAAAAAAGAGAGATCAAAACAAAGGTCGATTAAAAAGGTCGATCCAAACATTTTCGATCACAAAAAAGGGTCTATCAAAAAACAAGAGAAGAGCAAAAAAGGTCTATTAACAGAAACTATAAAAAAAAACAAGTGAATAAAAAAGTGAAGCAGAATAAGTCGTTCATAAAAACCGGTCGATCACAAAAAAAACAAGTGAAGAGAAAAAAACGGTTCAATAATAAAATAAGTGAAGAGCAAAAAAAGTTAAAACAAAACAAGTAAACAACAAAAGGTCGATGAAAAATCAATTGAAGAACAAAATGGGTCGTTAAAAAACCGGTCGATCACAAAAACAAGTGAAGAGGAAAAAAAGGCGATCAACAGAAACTTAAAAAAAAACAAGTGAATAGAAAGTGGAGCAAAAAAGTGTCGTTCATAAAAACAAAAAAAAAACAAGTGAAGAGAAAAACGGTCGATTAATAAAACAAGTGAAGAGAAAAAAAGGACGAGCAAAAAAGTTGTTAAAAAAACAAGTGAACAATAAAAGGTCGATTAAAAATCAATTGAGGAACAAAATAAGTCGTTAATAAACAGGTCGATCACAAAAAACAAGTGAAGTGAAAAAAGGTCGATAAAAAACAAGTGAAGAGCAATAAAAAGGTTGATCAAAAAAACGGTTGATAAAAAAACGTCGATAAAAAAAGTTCTATAAAAAAGTCGATCAAAAAAGATCGACCAAAAAAAGTTCGATAAAAACAGTGAAGAGAATAAAAAGGTCGATTAAATAACAGTGATTAGCATAAAATGGTCGATTAAACAAACAAATGAAGAGTAAAAAGTCTTCAAGAAATTTTATAATTTTTCTAAGGATAAAACATGATAAAATAATAATGATCATTCATTGAATATCATATAGAAAACCATAGATGATTTCGCCGAAATCATACGAATTTTTTGACGATTTCCAAAATAGATACATATAGATAAGCAACGATTAAAAATTTACCAGACAGGTACTTTATAATAAAACAATCAACCTACCTGTAAAGCAAGGACCTCCTGTAGTGGGGTTACCGGGATAGCCGGTGATCATGCCGTTCTGGATCATCGGCTTGGTGTCCTGCATGGCGTTGAGTTGGTCTCTCGTCATGCCAGCGGACAGGAAGGCGGGATGGGTGTGCGGATGGTGGCCCAGCGACAATTCGTGGTTGTGGCCCCATTGTTCTGGCCCGCTGTTCGCCCCGCTCGGCACCGTCTGGAAGGGGGTAGCGTCGTAAGGGGCTCCGTACGTGTCCGAGTAGACGTCGTTGAATCGTCCGCCCGAGCCTGCGAAAAACGAATTGTTTTAATTAAAAAAAAAAAATTAAAATATAATTAAATGGAAATAAAAAAAAGAAAAAGAAAAAAAAAGGAAAAGAAAAAAAGAGAAATGAAAAGAAGAAAAAAAGAGAAATGAAAGGAAGAAGAAGAAAAAAAGAGAAATAAAAGGAAGAAGAAGAACAAGAAATAATTAAAAAATAAAAGTATATTCAAATTTTCATTTCGGTTTTGTAATAATTTGACAAAACTTTGTCTTTTTACTAATAAAATTTTTACTAATAAAAAGAAAAATGAAGAAAAATTAAGAAAACGTAAAAAAAATTAAGAAAATTTAAGAAAAATTGAGAAAAATTAAGAAAAATTAAGAAAAATTAAGAAAAATTAAGAAAAATTAAGAAAAATTAAAAATGAGTAAATATGAAGAAATATAAAGAAAAACGAAGAAAAATGAAGAAAATAAATAAAGTGAAGCAAAAAGAAGAAATATGAAGAAAAACGAAGAAAAATAAAAAGTAAAAAAAAAATGAAAAACAATTGAAGAAAAATGAAGAAAAGGAAAATAAAGCAAAACGAAGAAAAGTGAAGAAAATTGAAGAAACGTGAAGAAAAATGAAGAAAAATTAATTAAGAAATATTAAGAAATATTAAGAAATATTAAGAAATATTAAGAAATATTAAGAAAATTAAGAAAAATGATAAATGAAAAATATACAATGTAAAACCTACTTTTTATATTGACTAAAGAAAAATGAAAAATGAAAAAAAAAACAAAGAAAAATGAAGAAAATTAAGAAACATTAAGCAAAACGAAGAAATATGAAGAAACGTGAATAAAATTGAAGAAAATTGAAGACAATTGAAAAAAATTGAAAAAAATTGAATAAAATTGAAGAAAATTGAAGAAAATTGAAGAAAATTGAAGAAAATTGAAGAAAATTGAAGAACATTGAAGAAAATTAAAGAAAAATTAAGAAAAATTAAGAAAAATTAAGAAAAATTAAGAAAATCGACGAAAAATAAAAAATGAAGAAAAATAAAAATTAAGAAATATGAAGAAATATGAAGAAAAATTAAGAGAAATGAAGAAAAACAAAGAAAAATTAAGAAAAATGAAAAATAAAGAAAAATTAAAAATGAGGAAATATGAAGAAAAACGAAGAAAAATTAAGAAAAAAATAATGAAGCAAAACGAAGAAGAAAATTAAAGAAAAATTAAGAAAAATTAAGAAAAATTAAGAAAAATTAAGAAAAATTAAGAAAAATTAAGAAAAATTAAGAAAAATTAAGAAAAATTAAAAAAAAATAAGAAAAATTAAGAAAAATGACATGAAAAATATACAATGTGACTTTTTTATATTTTGACTAGCAGTGTATAAAATAGCTTTTTAATTGCTGTTGACATTCAATTTGAAAACTTATTACTAAAAATATATTTTAATCAAATTTGGGACAAAGTAATTTTAGATAATTCCGAATCGACTAATGTAATAAACAATTTACAGGGGTAGTTTAATTTCATAGTGTACGACAAAACAAACAAACTTACTTCTAACGTAATTTTTGACATAACTATGAGGATTGTACTTCTGCTCTAAAATGTGATTGGGGTAAAACTCCGGCGAATTGTCCATATACTGCTGCTGGTGGTTGTCCAGCGCCTGGTATTCGTGTTCTTCGGGAGAAAAATGGGGATTTTGGAACAAGTGCGACCCGTCGTCGTTATTCAAGGTCGGCAAATTGTTGTCTATCGCTCCGAAGTTGCCCCCTGACGAATCGCTTCCGGGGGGACACGTCCCTTTATAACCTGCAAGAAAAAAAATTGTTTCGTCAGAAAAATATTAAATGCAAAAAACAGGTAAAAGAGAATACAATTTGGAAACCATGACATTTACAAATTCTAAAAGAAAATAGAGCCCAAAAATGGTTAAGTGCAGTCAAAATTAGAGCATAAAAACAATTGTGAGGTCAGTATGCATCAGAAATATGGATAATTATAAAATAATATGGAAAAGAAATATTCTTAACTATATTTGATGGTGTCAGAACAGCAGAATGTATCTGGAAAGTGCCCATCTTCTTAAAGAAATAATGAACATATTCAAGAAACAAAAAATAACAGTGTTAGATCACAAAGAGCAAGATGGTATGTCCCTCGAATGTCATACCAAAGAATTGTAAAAATGAATGGAGAAAATGGTGGGAAACGAGAAAGACCACAGAAAAAATTGTTAGAAGAGGTCTAATAGATGAGATTGGAAAGAAGTAACAAAGACCAAAAGAAATGGAAAGGAATATAAAGAAAATTTAATACAAGGGTCTCTAAAACCTGTGGAGCTGAAGTATAATACTGATGTGGGACTGATTTTGAGTAATTTCTTATTTATAATAATGATATAATAAAATTAATGACGTAATTTTAAAAAAGTCAAAATTGAACAATTTATATTTGGTTCTGATAAGATTCAAATTAATTTTTTTAGTCAGATTAAAAATGATTTGATACGAGCTCTCTATAGAAAGGAAATTAAAAATTGTTATGGGTTTGAAAATTTGCAATCGATAAATTTTGAATTTTTTGTTTATAAAACTCATATTATAGTTAAAGTTGAAGATTTTTGAAAAATTTAAACAAAGACAATAAGAAAAAATCTGATGTGTCCAACACATGACTTTCCTATCTAGTTATATAAATGTTTAGAGGATAAACTAAATGTATACATTGTCCACATACATCTACCTCGAAACATTTTTCTATAGATATTCATGGAAAACGAAAATACTGAAAAATTTTAATTTCCTACAATTTTTTCATTACGGTCCATTTTAGAAAAATCATGTATAAACAAAAATTATAGAGATCGATATCGCAAACAACTTTTATTTCAAAAACTTTCATAATAAAAATCAGAATTTTGCACATTTTGTCAAATTTCTCGAATACGGACCATTTCAGGAAATTTTTACATAAAACAAAAATTACAGATAATAATATTAGAAGTAACTTTTATTTGAACAATTTTCCTCTCCAAACATAAATAACAGATATATTCCATAAAATATAAAAACGGCCTCCCATAAAGTACCCCCCCAGATGTTCCGACTTTGTCCAAAATCTAATCATTTCACTTCAGGCCGAAATAAACCTTAAGTTTAAAATTTAATGTTTTTTCTTTATCCGTTTTTGAGTTTTTTCAAAATTCGAAATTTACACATTTTCTCAAATATCTCGAATACGGTCCATTTTAGAGAAATTATGTAGAGATTAAAAATTATAGAGAATTATATTACAAACAACTTTTATTTGAACAATTTTTATAAAAAAATATTTTTTTTACATTTTGTCAAATTTCTCGAATACGGACCATTTTAGGAAAATTTTGTATAGAACAAAAATTATAGATAATAATATTAGAAGTAACTTTTATTTAAAGAATTTTCTTCTCCAAACGTAAATAACAGATATATTCCATAAAATATAAAAATGACCACCTATAAAGTACCCCCCCCAAATGTTCCGACTCTGCCCAAAATCTAATCAGCTCATTAGACGCTGAAACAAAGCTTAAGTTTAAAATTTGGTGTTTTTCTGTGTATCGGTTCATGAGTTATGCGTTATACAGACACACACACACACACACAGACACACACACACACACACACACACACAGACACACACACACACAGACACACACACACACAGACACACACACACACACAGACATCATCGCGAAAATAGTCAAAACGGATTCAGGGGACCTCAAAACGTAAAAATCCGTCGAAAACTCGAGGTCGAAAAAAATCATGATTCCTATACTTTCCTTATATCTGTATACAGATAGGAAAGTAAAAAAGGTAAATGTCAGCCTGATTTTTTTTTTTTAATTTTTTATTACTGAATGTGGTGGAAGTAAGAATATAAAATTAGATATTATAAAAAATGGATATTAGATAAATAAAAGTGAAGAAATATGGATAGAATTCAGCAGCGACCAGACAGAACTGTTTCGAGGTGAAAGATATTTATTTTGGTGTGTCAAAATTTAAAATTGTGAGACATAGAGAGTTTAGGGAGGTACATGCTGTAAGATTTTAAAAAAGAATATATAAAAATTTAATTGGGCAACTTTTTTTTTATTTTTTCTTTGTTCATAATTGTTGATAGTAAGAATGAGCGAAAGCACTCAAATTTTGAGATTAAAATCAATAAGTAAATTAAAAATACGGAAAAAATTTTAAAATAGTTATCTGTTAGAAAAATGGTTTTGCATATTTTTACTTTTTAAAAGATTTTTGATACGTTTCTTTTGTTACTCTAAATTTCTCAAGTAGGAGACTCAGTGATAAATATAAAATTTTCATCCACTAGAGAATTTGGTGAACAATTTATAATATCTTAAAATATATTAAAAAAAAAATATTTATTTTGGATACAATTACTAGACATATAAAACATTTGGTTTTGGCAGTCTACATGAAACGGTAAATTTTGCCCATTTTGTTGTGCAAGTAGGTAGGTACCTAGACGTACACAAAAACAACCATTTTTATCGCCATTTTCTACTTTGTATACTGTACCTACTCTAAATATCATATTTCAACCAGCTGGAGGGGTCCAACTAGACCCTCTGTTGATAACAAAAAGAAGAGCAACCCCAATTTTAAGGGGTGCTTCCCTACACAACGGTACTATCCCTATTTGAAATAACTCAAATTTAAATACCTGTGTATGTCTTTAATGTAGACAAATAATTTATGGAAAATGTTTCAAATTGCAATATTAAAAATACTTAGGTTTATTAATTTTTAATATTTTTCTTAGTGTATTTAAAATAATTAATCTAATACAATATATAATGCCCTAAATGTTTTTTATTAAATTTTTCTTAAATAATCATTTATTCTACACTAAAAAAAATATACCAAATTTAATTTTAATTTCATATTTTTCAGAAATTATTCAAATTTTGGTTTTGTAACAATCTGACAAAAGTTTATCTTTTTACTAGTTACATTTAGGTGGAAATTTTAAAATTTAATGCTACATAAAAGTAAAAATTAAGAGAATTTAAGAAAAATGAAGAAAAATGAAGAAAAATGAAGAAAAATGAAGAAATGAAGAAAAATGAAGAAAAATTAAGAAAAATGAAGAAAAATGAAGAAAAATAAAGAAAAATGAAGAAAAATGAAGAAAAATGAAGAAAAATGAAGAAAAATGAAGAAAAATGAAGAAAAATGAAGAAAAATGAAGAAAAAGAAGAAAAATTAAGAAAAATTAGGAAAAATTAAGAAAAATTAAGAAAAATTAAGAAAAACGAAGAAAATTAAAGAAAAATTAAGAAAAACGATGAAATTTGAAAAAATTAAGAAAAATAAAAAAAATAAGAAATAACGAAGAAAAACGAAAAAAAATTAAAAAAATTAAAAAAAGAAAGAAAATGAAGAAGAATGAAGAAAAATTAGAAAAAATTAGGAAAAAATAAGAAAAATGAAAAGAAAATGAAAAAAAGGATGAAAAAACAAAAAAGAAAATAAAAAATAAGAAAATAAAGAAAAATAAAGAAAATGTAGAAACATTTAGAAAAGTGTAAAAAATAAATATAAAGTAAGAAAAATCAAGAAAAACTAAGAAATAGGAAGGAAAATTATCAAAATGGAGAAAAAATAAAAAAAGGAATAAAGAAGAAAAACGAGCAAAAATTAAAACATTAAGAAAATGAAATATTAAAAAAAAAGAAAATTAAGAAAAATTAAGAAAAATTAAGAAAAATTAAGAAAAAAAAAAGGAAAAAATATAGAAAAATGAAGAAAAACGTAGAACAATGTAGAAGAGTGCAGAAAAATGAAGAAAAAGTAAGAAAAATTAAAAAACGAAACAAAATAAGAAAAATGAAGAATGAAAAATATACAGTGTGACCACTCAAACTGTAATAGAATACCTACTTTTTTATATTTTGACTAGCAGTCATGGGCGAAGTTAGGGGAGGGCTTGGGGGGGCTAAGCCCCCCCAAAAACCAAATTAGCCCCCCCAAAAATAATTCGAACATTTATCGCACATCTACTCATACATTTCAGATTTTAGAACAGAAATTAAAAAATAAAAAGAATCGTGCCATTTGATTGATTCTGCAATTTTACATTTAGCTCAGGAGGCAGTGAATTTTTTTCGTACCTACTCATTTTTCCAGTACGTGTATATGAGTAACAAAAAACAAAATTTTTGAGTCTGACTCTTATTTTCCCAGTCATAAATATTATACATTTACTAAACTAGAACAAAAAGTTTATAAAAATAGCAGTTTGGATTATCTCAGATAGTGGAAAGTGAGTGTGGCATAAAATTTAGCATATAAATTGATACAATCATGAAATGTTAATAATAATGTCTGGCTGATTTACGAAATTGGCAAATGAGTCTGGTAACATCTTCAAAATCGAAAAAATATAATATTTTTGCTTTTATTTTCCCGGGTTTGAAAATTTGTCACGTAATAGATAATATTGTAATTTTACACCTCTATTTTATAGCCGATCAAATGCTGTTATTTTAAAACGTTTCCATGACAACTAGAAAAATTTCCGTTAATTTTCCTATTGGTGGGTACCCTAAACGAAATTATACTGAAAATTTTTTTGAAAGTTGAGAAGCCCTTCCATGCATAAAATATTACGACGCAACGCGATAGTGTGATTAAAAATTTGCCGTTTTAGTGGTTAATATTTTATTTAATATCAATTATAACTAGGTAGAAATACACTACATTTATTTTAAGTAAAATAATAATGAGGTTTTTCGCGTCAACTAAACGACTTCAAATATGACAAATGGTCATGGTATGGCCACAGCATTTAAAAATATATGTTTTATATGCTGTGGTATGGCCACCTTCGAAAATTTGATTTTAGTCGTTTTAATGTATGTCTGTCAAGTTTTGAAATTTGGATATTTTGGTGTAAAATTTTCTTACCCAATACCACATGTGCTTAAATTATTATAAGTAAATTTTTGCTCACTCACGCATATTTTAAGAAACTTATCCATCGTCTTCGAGTAAATTTCAAAATATTCTTAAGTTTGAAAAAATTTCCGGAAATAATTTAGTCACTAGTGGTATTCTAAGTGAAAATACACGTCTGGCTGAAAATTACAATCACGAAGGCCTGCCAGACTCACAAGTAGTGTCTGACCGAAGGTTCGGTTACGGTTTCGGCCAACTTCGGCTTAAAATTAGAGTTTCGACTACAGTTTCGGTTTCGACGGAAAACTGGCCGAAATTGCAGTCGACAGCAAAACTACTTTCGAAAGTTTTCGTATCACACTTGGTTGTGTCCTGCACAATGGCGACTGTGCCGGGTGCCATTCTTACACAGTGCACGTACACACAAACATCTCTGCTTTGTTTCAAGTGAACAGTCTTTAGTGCTCCTGGCCTAATTTATTCGGATCAAAGGAGCAATTTTTAGGTGAAAACGTGGAAAAATATTTTTTTTTACCCTACAACGTTAGACTGTTTAATTTAATTATAAGTAACAAACATATTTAATCCGCTGAATTTGTTTATTTTTTTTTTTTTTTATAAAAATTATACATTATATATAATTCTCTTCATAATACTATTTTTTGTTACAAAATATCTACTACAGATGCAGAAATGATTGATACTTTGTAATTCACTTACTTTTTTTTTTAATTTTAAAAGTAATAAAAAAAAGAATGTCCATAAATTTATTAATGGCTACTTTTGATCACTAAAAATAAATAGGTAATAAGTAAATGTAGCTTAAATTTATAATACGAGTTAATTAGTCTAAAACAATAAGATACTGCAAATTTCAATAAGAGATTGCCTTAAAACAAAGTTCTTGTTTCTGTTTCGGTTTCGGCCGAAACTAAGAAAGGAGCCGAAATTTAGTTTCTGTTTCGGTTATAAAACCATATTTTGGTCGGACTGACAAGCCAAATAGTTAAACGAGGAGAGGAATAGCAATCAAACGTGCCGAATTTAGCGCGCCTGGCGATCATTAGATGAGTCTGGCAAGGCTTTCGGGGTGTTCCACATTAGCCAGATTGTATTTGAAGTTGTTTTCATATTATACATGTTTCTAGTAGTGAGAACACTTGTAACAGGGATCCTTACTGGACAATAAAAACTAAAAGGACACCTTAGTAAACTGAGATTAGTAGAAGATAGTGACTGCAGATTCTGTGAGGAGGACGAAACCTTCGTTCACATTCTAACTGAATGTGTAGCACTCCAATCAAAGGGCACTATACCTAGGAGCATATAAAATAGAAGAGGGAAATTTACCTAACTTGAAGCCACTCCAAATCCTACACTTCCTTGAGAAAACATAATTGGAAGGATCGTTATAGGCATCGAGACATTTCCGTGCTGCATAAGCGACAGAAGGGGGCACAATAGATCTTTTAGGTCGCAGTGTATTAACACCCCATTCCCAATATAACATAGTGAGAAAACTGCAAAAAAATGAAATCCACCAATCACAATTCATATTTTGGACACCCAACTACTATTATTTTTAAAATTTTAAATTTTGTCAGTATATTTTTTAGACATTAAGATTACATACGTTAAAATTAGTTATTTTTGTTTAGAATCGATAAAAAATGGCATTTTTATTTTTATTTGGGCCACATTTAAAAAAATGAATTTTAATCAAATTGTATGAAACTGATTTAATTACGAGTATTAAAACTAAAAACCTGGAGTGGAGTGAAGCAGAGGACAGAGCATCTAGATTCCACGCGAATAGCCTGGGTTCGAATCTGGACAAGGGGCTTATTTTATGTTTATTATATTTTATAAATTAATAAAATTCATAAATTATTTTAAAATTAGTTATTTTGTCTAAACCTAAAATAATTTTTTAAATTTTTATATTTTCCTTAGTGGTTCATAGAAAAAATATACTCTACAACTCGAGTGAATTGTCCATATCTACTCTTGTTGCACAAACTACTATTTCGTGACTGCGAAAATGAGGAAATTTTTTTAATGAATTATTGTGATGAACATTTTTCAGGTTTTTTACTTGATATAAATATATATTATATATGATATTTTATCCATTTTCATAGATTCGCCAGAATTTTTTTACTTAACTTCAGTATACCTCTAGAACTATTATATATTATATGACTAGGGCTAGGGCTTTAGCCCCCCCAGATCTGATGACATAACTTCGCCCATGCTAGCAGTATATAAAATGTCTCATCTTGCAATAATAAAAATACTTTGGTTTACATTTTTTTATTATTATTTTTCTTAGTGTACCTAAGATAATTAACCCAATACAATATAAAATACCCCAAATCTTTTTTTCGGTTAGTTATTTCATTAAAATTTTCTTAAATAATCATTTAATCTACACTAAAAAAAAAATAAAATTTTTCGAAAATCATAAATAAATTTTTAAAAACTACCCCCACCAAAAAAATAAAACAATTTTTGTTGAAATAAAAGCTTTAAAATCTTGTTGAAAATAAATAATTTGAAATGACAAAATAATAGATTTAATTTTACACTGTTTTGAAACAATCATTGCATTTATTTGTATCAAAGAAATATTTATTAGGAGAATAATATGGTATTGCTCAGGGTAATTTTAGCTACTGGTAACGCGTTTACAACTCGTTATAGATTCTCGCTGAGTAGTGTTATTATCCAGACACAGACTTAATATTGTTCTAATTAAAAAGTGTTTAATTTATCTTTAAATGTAAAGGATTTGTTATAAAAAGGGACTTACCGTCTTTGAGATGGTGATACGCGGGACTCCGTTGCAACTGTTGGAGGTAACTAGAAGGTGGGGCACCTGGAGGCGGCGAACCGTCTTCCCGTAAATCTTCGGGGGGTGGTGGACAGGCGGGACTCCTCAATTGGCCATAAACTCCTGCAACAAATTATATATTTTTAGTTGGTTTTAAAATAAAACAACTTCTGATAGTTTTACTATAAAATTAAGAGACTACTACTCTATCTGCATTACTCTCTTATGCAGAGTTATGTGTTTTGAATGACATTTAGTACAGTTTAGCTCAGGGATTCCCAAATTGATCGAAATCGGATTGAAAAAGAATTTAGTTATGCAGTTTATGAATAGGTATTTTAAAAAATATTTATTTTAAATTTTGAGTTTCCTATGTTGGTTAGGTACCCTATTCGACATTGAAAGACAATTTTTGAGAATGCAATTTTTCAACTGTTAGATTTGTTATCAATGCATAATAAACGTGTGTAGGAATTTCTAATAAAGGAAATACAATAGTAAAATGTCCACTAGATCGAACGATCCGAGATCAGGATCATATTCTTTCTTAGTGAATTCTAAAAAAAAGGTCCTCAAACCAGGTCCGCCCATTTGTAGCGAACTCCCTCATAGTACTGCTCACGTTTTTTTTATTATGTCTATTATTTTCTTCGCGTAGCCCCCACAAAGGCATTGCAGAGCCCCGGGGCACAGTAATTAAACTACTTTTTTTTCTACAGTAATTCTATTCAACTACTTTTTGAAAGTAGTTTATCCAGCTCTGGGTACCTATTAAGATTTAATTGCAAAGGAATTTCCTCTAAAAAAATCGCTTTCTTTAATGTCTACCAAAAAATCCAATCCACATCGCAATTTCCTCCCAAAATCACCCACTAGTAACCAAACTAGATCAACCCATTCAAAAATCTCCTCCACCGCCTAACCAATCAAACGTAAATCTATACCGAACTTACATTATCCCGTCGCCGCCGATCGTGGGAGTCCACGAATCTAAAACAAACGCTTATCGGTTGCCAATAGAAACGAGTCGATTTACTGCCGGATCGGAAACGAGACGAAAATCGCGCAAAGCCAAGGTTGATCGCGCGCGCGGAGAGATGTATCGAGAGATGACCAGCGCCGGCGAGCGAGAGAGAACAGGTGATGCAGGTGTGGCGGCGCGACGGAGACAGTGTAGCTCGGGTTTGGGGATTGGCCGGTACGTGATCCGCCTCTTTATGGTGATCGTCTAATTGGGAAGCTGCGCGCCACGCCCTGCCCCTCGACCGTTGGTGGTTGCGGTCGGGGCGATTGATTGTCCGTTGGATTCGGATGTGGATTCGGGGATTTTGGGATGGGGTTTCTACACTGAGAAAACCGGGGTTCTTATATCTAATCAAGTTATAAGAAAGATAATAATAATAATATGTACATTAATGCTATTTGAAAAATAAAAAATGTTTAAATATTATAGATATTAAAATCTAGTTACAAAAATTCATTATTAGCAAATAATTTTAATAACTTCTTTACTTTAATAGCTCTAGTAACACAATAAAAAATATTCCATTACTTTCAAAAGAAGTAGTGTTTTTCTAAAATCAGTACCTTGCTCACATGAAGTCATAATTAAACAAAAGCAACGTTCTACAACGAAAATTTGATAGATTTTCTGGTCGAACCACCTACAAATTTAATAAATAACTGTCACTATAGAAGTATTTTTCCCGGTGCTTTTAAAATTGCAAAACTTTTACCTTTGCATAAAAAGGGGGATAATTAAATGAGGTTGACAACTACAGACCAATATCAATAAAATTGTTGAATTTTCGAAACCAATAGAAATTTGTATAAAAAAATAGACTGACTATACACAGCATCGTATGGTTTTAGAAGAAATAGATCTAGAAGCTGTTTGAAATCGTGAAATATATAGTAAGGGGTGGTTTTTAGGAACCTCAACATTCGCTTCCCACGATGTGTGACCTTTCCAAGGCGTTTGACTGTGTATCACACGAATTTCGGTTAGAGAAACTTGATAATCATGGTATTAGAGGTTAAAATTATCGGTTTACTTTAAATAGGACACCCTATATTTTTGCATAGCACCTGAAAGTCCCTTTCTTCCCCTTTTCAAAAATGTATACAATGTAATATTTCTTAATGGTTTGGGGGATGGCGTCCCTTTTGAACTTAGTAAAATCTTATTTGGAAAGAAGACAACAATTTGTCCACTTAGAAAATAATACAAAATCTATTTTAAAAGTGTTTCCCAAGGGTCTGTTCTGGGGCTATATACATCAATGATTTCTTAAGGTTACTGCAAGGCAAGACAACAAAATGTCATTTAATTATTTTTGCTGGTAATAAATACATCTTCTATTACTTTTAATGTCAAATTAGGAAACTTGGTTGATGAAATGTTTTTGGTTGATAAATTGAAGCTAAAGAAGAATAAAACTCTGGTAACAATCAGATCAAAATGGGAAATCACTGCAAATTGCTGGGTAAAACATTAGATAACTATCTAAATTGGGTGTTCCAAATCAAAGAAGTAAGTTAGGAACCATCCAGTATTCTTTTTTTACTCAGATATCGTAAAAAAGAATTTATTTCGGATTCTGTGATTGCTCATGGTACAATTTTATATGGTATCTCCATTACCCTGTACAACAAATCTGATGTGTCCAACACATAATTTTCCTGTCTAGTCATTTCAGGTTTTCTTCCGTTATTTTGTACAACCTATTGCATCACCCCTGTAAATGTTTAAATACATACATTTTCAACACACTTCTTACTCGAAACATGCATGAAATCAAAATTATAGAGAATAGCAACAACTTTTGTTTGAACAATTTTCTTAAAAATTCTAATTTTGCACTTTTTCTCAAATATCTCGAATACGGTCCATTTTAAAGAAATTATGTATAGGACAATAATTATAGAAAATGACATCATAAACAACTTTTATTTGACAAATTTTCTTAAAAAATTCGAATTTTGTACATTTTGTCAAATTTCTCGATTACGGGCCATTTTACTAAAATTATGTATAGGACAAAAATTATAGAATAATATTACAAGCAACTTTTATTTGAAGAAATTTCTGTTCTAAGCGTAAATAACAGATATATTCCATAAAATAGAAAAACGACCTCCTTAAAGTACCCTCCAGATGTTCAGACTATGCCCAAAGAATTTTCTTCTCAAAGCGTAAATAACAGGTATATTCCCTAATATAGAAAAAAGGCCCCCATAAAGAACCCCCCCAAATGTTCCGAATATGTCCAAAATTTAATCAGTTCACTGCAGGATGGATTTAAGCTTAAAAATATATTTCGGTGTTTTTCTCTTTATTCGTTTTTGAGTTATCCTTAAATTTCTAAAATATCACTTTTTTAAATATCTCGAATACGATCCATTTTGGAGAAATTATCTATAGAACAAGAATCATAGAAAATGACATAACAAACAAATTTTATTTTAACAATTTTCTTAATAATTAATTTTTTTTATTTTTGTCAAATTTCTTGAATACGGTCCATTTTAGGAAAATTTTGTATAAGACAAACACTATATAGAATAATATTACAAGCAACTTTTATTTGAAGAAATTTCTGTTCTAAGCGTAAATAACAGATATATTCCATAAAATAAAAGAACGACTCCCCATAAAGTACCCCCCCCCCCCCGAATGTTCCAACTATGCCCAAAATTTAATCACTTCACCGCAATTATTACCACAAAACGTTAGGCGTTCATTATTTAATAGTTGTAGGTTGAAAACAATGAAAATCTAAATACAGAGTGTCAAGACTGACCTGTCATTGTCATCTGTTCGTCGAATCAAAATGAAGACTTTTTTAAGTTAATTTTTATTTCTATGTTGTATGTACCTCTGCCAAGGCTTGGACACGTGTAGAATTTTTGAAAATTCTGTAGAATTTTTGAAAATTCAGTATTTCAAGTATTTGTATTTGGTTTAACATTTGTCAGATCAATATGTGTGCTCTATGTTATTTCTAACAATTTTTTTTGTTTTTGTTTTCTCATTGTTAAATCTTCTATAGTCTATTTTTATGTATGAGAGAGTATTAAAATAATAAAGCGTTCGTAATCCATAGGCGTATCACTTCTTTTAGTAGACAGTTAAAATATTTTTTGAAGTTATTCCTCGAGTATACACTTATATTTTCACCTAATTAACCTGCTTATAACTTCTAAACAGCTGAAGGTAAAAAAGTGCAATTTTTTTCTAAAATGTTTTATTTTTCCACAAGGTATGTTAAGAACATTGTGTCAAACGGGTTATGTAGGTATAAGGGTTTAAACTTTGACTTTTAAACAACGTTACGTTCATAAATAATACTTTTAATATAAAAACTACTTCTTACCTACAAATCCAAATCAGAATCGAAATCAGAAGATGAACTGTCGCAACCAAAATTTACAATGAGTGGCTCGATCATTTCATCAGTAATATTGTCCAACTTCCACATTTTCTCTTCTTCTTTAATCGTATGATTTACTGCCTTTTCCCAGTTTTCAGGCTTCACATTATTTACAGCCTCCAAAAACAACTGTTTAACATCACTCATTTTAAAAGAATTATTTTTTCTTGAAACTTCTCCCTTTATCTGTACCCATATCAGTTCAATCGGGTTTACTTCGTAATGATATGGTGGTGATCTAACCACCGTCATCCCACGATTTTTTGCAATTTCATCAATTTCATATTTTTTGAATTTCTCTTTATGAAGGGAACACAAATGATACAGTTCTTTTCTCACAGAACCGGGATGGAACTTAATATTCTTTGAATTTAGCCAATTCTGTAAATCTTTTATTAACCACTTGGTTGTGGGCATTTTTTCTATAAGTCTCGAGTGATAACTTGCATTATCCATTACTATTTTACAGTTCTGAGGAAGAAGATCTATAATTTGTTCGAACCACTCTTTAAAGACATTAGCATTCATGTCCTTATGGTAGTCACCGGTACGAGTAGATTCAAAAGTCAATAAACCACCTTTAACAAAACCGTTTGAACTACCGATGTGTACTATTATTAGTCTGCGCCCCTTTCCTGATGGTGGATTTAAACCAGTAGATAAATTATTTAAAAACGCCTGTCTTCGACTTGTTACAGTTTCATCTTGCCAAAATTTATTTGGTTTATGTCCCTCGTTGATCCATGTTTCATCTAAATAAAATATATTTCTTCTTTGGTTTCTCATTTCTTTTATAGTCCTTAGGTAATTTCTTCTCCATACTACAATATCGCTTCTTTCTATTAAAATAGTCTTTCTGGAATGCTTTTTCCATAGAAAACCTATTTCTTTTAAAAGTTTCCATAGTGTGCTTCGACTCATTTCAGGATAATACTTATCATCTCGAACCGTGGCAAGAACTTTGTCTACTGTCGGAAATTCTTTTCTAAAGAAGAACGCATGCACTTTCCTTCGAAGTCTTTCTTTCAAAAGATTTTCTAATTGAAATTTTGGTTTTCCTGGAGCTTTACGTGCTGTTTTAAACTCGCCACATTTCTCTTTTTTAACAACTCTGTAATAGATTTTCCAAAACCAAGCGTACTACTAACTAATTCCACTGTGTCATCAACACTTCTACATAAATGTTTGTCTGTAAATGATTTAAAACAATTAAATATTACTGTTAATGGACCGATTTTTTGTCGTTTACGCGGCCCTTCCAAATTTTCCATGATCACACTAGAATTCACACTGTACCTTGCAAGTTGCAACTAAACGACATTTTGTAAACTGTCAAGAATACATAACTTGGACCTCCTTTCTAAATGGAAAACCTATAATCACATTTTCGGTGAAATTTGTTGGGAAGGTATTTATCTACTTATAATTCGATTACTGTAAGAAATTCTTGGAATTAAAATAAAACAAAATTGACAATTAGGTACTTATTGAAAATAATCTTAAGATACGGCTATGTAGTCTTTAATACACAGGGCTTTTGGCCTGTTAAAACCTTTTTCTATTGTTCTGTACAGCTTATGTTTATAAAGGACCAATAAAAGACCCAAAACTTGTAATAGCTCAGGTACATTTATTACAATTTTAGGAAATATTTAGATTATTCTGTAAAAATATTTAAAATGACCGTACTAAGTTTTGCATTAGAAATGTTGTTTTATTACTCTCTCATACATAAAAATAGACTATAAGTCCCGATATGAAGTAAATGCAGAAAGCGCCCGACAAATTTTTGGGGATTATTTTGAGAAACAATTTAGATTATTAGGTAAGCAACAATACTTCTACATGTAACGAATCAAAAATAAAAAAAAATACTTAAATCTAGAAATATACTCTACCTCTAAAGTAAATCATGTTTTCTGTTTGAAAAATGAAAATGCAATCACTGATTTTTCCGCGCATAGATTCACTTCAACAGGAAAGCAACTTCAAACTAGCTAAGTACAATTTGGCGGATCTATATCAATGCTTTTGCTTGATCAGTTTGTTTAGTTGAAAAGTGTGTATATACAGTATGCTAAAATATACCTACCGGATATTATCACATTCTAATTTATGAAATATTAAACAGCACGGGTTTAATAGAAATTCGATGTTTATTATTGAAATATAATTAATTTATATACTGGAAAGATGAAATAAAGGAATAAACTTATTTTTGAAAAAGAAACCGATGTAGCTACAATTTATTCTGCAAATGTTTTTTATCTCGACAGTAATCAGATCATCTAGATCTAGAATGTTGTAAAAAAGCTACAGTATCGGATTGGGCCGTCGGCGTCGGTCTACCGGTCAAAAGACCAGTAGGTTTATATCCAGCCAGCAACGTCAGTGAATAGGTCACTAGTAACGGAAAATATATTGAACGCAAGGGATGGGGTGCCAAATTATGATTGGAACAACCAATACAAAATAGTATTGGTAGATAACATTTTCATCTAATATTTATATAAATTAATATTTTCTCGTACTGGGGGGAAGTGCAAGGGAGGCTGCAAGGGCGGCTCCAAGACGAATTTTCGGGAGGGAGGGGGGGGGGGGAAATTGCCTCTAGCCATTCCTAATCAAGCATATTTTTTTGAATAAAAGGCTCATAAATCGTAAGAATTTTCATCTCGGAGGGGGCCATGGCCCTCATAGCCCCCTAGAGCCGCCCTTGGGGGCTGGTATCTCCCACTTCAATTTTCAACGTTACTGCAGGAAAATGTTTTAAAGAAATTAAAAAACTCTTATTTTAAAATAATTATTATATATTTAAAAGTGTATTTTTTTTTAATTTTGAACAACTTTTGATAATTACAATTTTCGATATTTTCAAAAATAAAAGTACCAAATTTGTGTTTATTGATAACACTAGTTTACAGTACATCTGTTGCCGAAGAAATTTCAGCTGTTGCTGACTACAATTAATACGAGTATACTTTACAATAATTGTTTGTTAAAATCTATTGTTTGACAATAAATATTAAAGAAATTGCGATCGACCGATCGCTCAAAATCAGCTGATGTTTGTAAATTTCATCACAAAGTTATCTCTATTTTATTACACTTATAATTTCCCTTGAAAACCGATAAGAACAAAATGCTTCGCGCCATTCAATCAGAAATTTAGTCTAGTTATTGTTTCCCAAAGGGTAATTTTTAATGCGGATACTGTATGACTAAGATGCGATTTAAGGCAGATATACAGGGTGTTAAAAAAAGTGTCACAAAATGAAATGGTGAATAGTATGACCCAAAATAAGCAGAAAAGTCTTAATAAATATATGACCGCAAATTAACGGTTTCGGAGATACGGACCATTTTGTGTTTATAACAATTTTTTATTATTATAAAAAAACAATGATATTTATAAACAATCAATAACAACATAGAGTTAAATGTTCAAAGTGCCCTCCCTCCATTTCAATGCAGCTACATCTCCTCCGAAAGGACTGTCGGACTCTTTCCAAAACACCCACGACCGTACATAAAATGCATGTCAGCTAATTCAATATTAGTGTAAACAGACATAACGAAAATTTATAAAATTATTCACCCACAACAAAATAATAACTGCAAATAGTATCTATGAAAAAACATCGGTAGACTCCGATACGAAAAGCAAGTTTTTGAGAAAAAATGATACAAAACACTCCGTATCTCTGAAACCATTCATTTGCGGACATACCTATGTTTATTAAGACTTTTCTGCATATTTTGGCCCATAATATTTTGTGACACTTTTTTTTAACACCCTGTATATACTTAAATAAATGCTCTGATGAACATATCTGAATTTTAGTCAAATCGTATGCTAGCTCGCTTTGGGGAACTTAATTCAACTTTTCTATTTAACATTTTTTCATCTCGTTAATCTAAATAACGATTAAAAGGGGGTTGAGACCCTCCGAAAGTTAAAAACGAAAAAAGCGAACGATAACCAATATGATCGCAATTTTCTTAAAACTCTTTTCTGAATATCTTCTCCGGTTATTGCTATAAAAGACTTTCATCCGAATTACCATTGTTAAAAATCGTGTAGTCGCGTGAAAGACCCAAAAAAAACCGCCGCGAAGAGCTGACAGGTGCATCGACGATGGTCGAAGGTAACGCAACAGTGTAGCACCTGCTGGAAGTACCTTGGCCTTCTCGTATAGCCGTTGCTCTGCTGCTGCTGGTTCCATACGATATCAAACGGCAAGCACAGACGCGATGACTTTTTACTTTTTAAAAAACGACTCGATACCACGACACATTTTATTGCCGATCTAAATGCTTTCAACTGTCATTAGTAGCAGATATATAGTTAGCATAAAATGACCTTATTTTGAAAAGTAAAAAGTGGGACAAATCGGCAACATAGCTAACTAAAAAACATTAATCACCATTAAAATATATACTAATAAAAAAAAACAAGAATGAGTAACTATTAGTTATTAAATAAAATTAAACCCTAATAACTTAGTTGGTTATATTTTAAATTTGTTACAAAAAATATTTCTCTTTTTGATGTTTTCCAACTGGATACAATTCGCAGTCACAAAATCCAATCTCACACACATACACATACTGGACACAAAATTATGTTGTTTTATGTTGTCACATCATCATAAAAATTGTATTTTATTTTAGGCGGCTTAAATGAAATATTTTTATGATTATTTTTTTAAATCAGACAAAATCGGGAATAGTGGTTTAAAATTGGGACTGTCCCACCTAAATCGGGACAACAATTTTAGCATAATCTACGTGGACTTTATAATTTTGTGAATATACAGTGTGCCTACTTAAGTCGGCACCAAATGAGAAACTTTTTTAATTATTAATTTTATGCAACAAAGGTATTCTTCATAAAAGGTTCTGCATTAATAAACAAAATGGGACACTGTATGATCTGATTATTTTGAGACAAAATCAATTATATATGCATGATGACATGAAAACAAAAGTGAAAATTGCCCTAACTTTATTGATTTTTGTAAAAAAAACAGGAAATGGAAAAAAAGTATGCCATTGCATTCTACTGAACGAATATCTGTAAAAGGTCTTTACAAAAACATACCACATATTCCTTAGATCAAAATAAGTCGATTTATGTAAAATTACCTTAGTTCAAAGGTGCTTCGTTTGGGCTCCAGAGGGCCTTGAAGTTACAATTTTTAAATCGTTTTTCCCATATAAATTTAAAACGGCATATGCGATTTTGCTGAAATTTGGTATATAGGTAGAGTTTTATGTGGCAAAAAAAATGGTATTAAAATTTTGTCCGATAATAATACATAGGCGTAGAACTTGATTTTTTAAATAATTGCACCTTTAAAAATTCTACGCCAATAGAAGAAAAGGAGTTTGAGTATGAAATTTAGATTGCGCAACTCATTTACTTTAAAAAAGGTACTCTTGATAAGACTCGATTACTCTCATGGTTTTCGCTTAAATTTCTATTTTAATAATTTAGAGTGTATATAGGTTTCACAAAAATATTTATTTACAACATAATCAAAATAGAGATTTTACAAAAATTGTTCAAAATGTTTACCATTTTCACGCATACAAAGATTTATACGTCGAATAAAATTAAAATGTATCCTTTCCATAACTTCTTCATCACCTCTAAGATTGTTTATTGCATCTTGAATACGTTGCCAGAGTTGTTCCTCATTTTCTACAGGTTTCCTGTAAACTGTGGATTTCAGATGTCCCCATAAAAAGTAATCCATCGATGTTAGGTCTGGGAAACGTGGTGGCCAGTTTACAGGTGCGTCATTACCTCTGCCTATCCATTTGTGTGGATATTGTTCATTCAAGTGGTTCCTAACGTTTAAAGAAAAATGTGGTGGAGCTCCATCTTGCATAAACCACATATCTCTCCGAAGTTTGAGAGGTAAATCTTCTAACAATTCTGGCAACGTATTTTGTAGAAAATCCAAATAATTTTCTCCAGTTAATCTTCGTGGAAGTATGACAGAACTAACAATGAAATTACCAATTATTCCAGCCCAAACATTAATTTTGAATTCACGCTGAAAATGGTTTACCTTTATTGCATGCGGATTTTCAACGGCATAAACATGTTCATTATGGGTATTAGTTATACTTCTTCTTGTAAAACCCGCTTCATCGGTAAAGAGAACCTTCTTGACAAAGTTTGGATCTCTTTCTCTTTACATATTAACAAATCGACAAAAACCCAAACGAATTTGAGGATCATGGACTAATAATTCTTGTACTGGCTTCTTATGGTATGGATATAGCAATTGTTCTCCAAGCACTTTATGAACGACATCTTTACTTACTCCTAGTTCCCTTCCAATTCGTCTGGTGCTTAATTCTGGATCTTCTTCAACACGTTCTAAAATGTCTTCTTCAACTTCAGGAATCCTTACAAAACGTTCTCTTCCATTATCAACAGTGTTGGGAGCAAAGGAACCGGTCTCCCGAAGACGTCTCTCAACAGCAGCAAAAGTTGGGTGGTACCTACACGACGATTTGGAAACCTTTCAGAGGACACTCTCTCGAGCATTTCCTTCACAAAATCCTAATGTCAGTAATATATCGGTATATTCTGCATTGGTATATTGTACAGCCATATTAATAAACCACGCATTTGTTTTTTTAATTATTGAGTCAGATAGAACCTTTCAATCGTTAACAAGAGATTAGGTGTTAAAACTTGACAATATTTTTATTTAGATGAAACTATGGAAACCAACAATAAATGTTTTTGTATACGTATTGCAGGCAAATAATTAATATTCCTCAAAAAATCGTACATGGCAAGAATCGAGTATTTTTGTTAAAAGTCTCGATTAGAGGTGTTGAAGAAGATATGAAAAAAGTACATTTTTATGTTTTTCATCGTATAAAATTTTATCCGATAATAATACATAGGCGTAGAACTTGATTTCTTAAATAATTACACCTTTAAAAATTCTACGCCAATGGCAAAAAAGGGGTTTGAGTATGAAATTTGGATTGGGTACTCATTTACTACAAAAAAGTACCCTTGATAACACTCGATTTACTCTCATGGTTTTGACAAAGTTTGTATTTTAATAATTATTGTTTATGTTCTAAAATTACTAAAATGCAAATTTCGTCAAAACCATGAGAGTAATCGAGTCTTATCAAGAGTACCTTTTTTAAAGTAAATGAGTTGCGCAATCTAAATTTCATACTCAAACTCCTTTTCTTCCATTGGCGTAGAATTTTTAAAGGTGCAATTATTTAAAAAATCTAGTTCTACGCCTATGTATTATTATCGGACAAAATTTTTATACCATTTTTTGCCACATAAAACTCTACCAATATACCAAATTTCAGCAAAATCGCATATGCCGTTTTAAATTTATATATGAAAAACGATTTAAAAATTGTGGTATGTTTTTGTAAAGACGTTTTACAGACACCCTGTATATTGGGTAGCATATCAACAGTATCCATACGTATATTGTAGTACATAAAAAAACGTATTTTATACCAAAGCGAATTCGTATAAATATACTACAACTATAAATCTAATATAGACGTATAGTAAAAACGTTTAATTATATGTGGATAAATTCTTAGTAATCGACGTTTATAAGGCGGACATTTTCACGAATATATTTGGTAGTACATCAACCGTATTCATATGTTTGTTAACAAAAAATGCATTAAAATCAATTTGTATTGTATTATTTATTGTTTCGGCCTTTACTTGATGAAAATCCATTTAATTTTAAAAGAGTAAAACCAAATTTGGTAGATTTTCACACTTTTATTTTAAAAATAAAAATTTTTAAAAAAACACTAACATGACATATGTTTCGAAGTACAACTTCTTTTTCAAATGTTTGAAAAAGAAGTTGTACTTCGAAACATATGTCATGTTAGTGTTTTTTTAAAAAATTGTATTTTTAAAATAAAAGTGTGAAAATCTACCAAATTTGGTTTTACTCTTTCAAAATTTGTATTGTGTTTTAATATTAAAACATAATACAAATTGATTGACCTAACCTAACCTAACTCAAGGATTTTTTGGAAAATTCTCGTCTCAAAAGGGCATATCTCAAAAAAACCTGATTTTCTAGGTAACTGCTCATAATAACTCATAAATAGCATAAGTCAATACAAATTACATTCTTTAGCTACACTTGTTCAAAAAATCAAGCAAATCGGGAGTTGCATTTCCATACTATGATTAATTAACTGAGACCACCTAATTTTTAAAATCTTAAAATCGCTCTCCTGAAAAGTTGCAAAAAATGAGTTATGCCCTTTTGTAAAATGGGCGACGATATCTATAGCCTATATATTTGGCTATTATCGTTTTATATTGGTACTTTACAAAAGGAAATCTCCTTTTCTAAAGTTTTTTTTTCTTACACCTTTATTTATATTTTTTTCCTTGTAGTTCTTGGGTTTTTAGGTGTTGGTTGAGGAATGAAACTCGTGTATGTGGGTATAGTCGATAACCACCAAACCAAAAAGAAAACGTAAAACCAAATTAATTTCTTTAAATCCGGATCTCTATAAGGGGCCCGCAAACGAAAAAAAGGGGGGTAACAACACCCATACAATCTCAACGGATATTACAGCACCAAAAACGGACATGACAAGGATAATAAAAATTAATTACATAATAATAATAATAATAATAATAATAATAAAAAAAGGATTTCAAACATTTCAACAAATATAATGACACACCCCAACGTGTACTAAAGAACAATTTTGACTTTGTAAAAATAATAATATACAAATATTAAAAATAAAAATTACTGAAGAAGGCACTGATTAGTACCGAAAGCTATACCCACATACACGAGTTTCATTCCTCAACCAACACCTAAAAACCCAAGAACTACAAGGAAAAAAATTATCGTTTTATCCCAAGTACTGGTTTCCTAATAAAAAAAATCAAGTTGAAAATTTAGAAATCACTAAATACCTTTTGCAGATAAATCAATATAATTATCAACAGTATTACATTTATTTTCCTCTTGGAACACCTGAATCCAGTTAGCACTTATCAATACTTCACTATGAATAATCACCGTCCGATACATATATGTACCAGGCATACCTCAGGGTGCTGAACCAATGTTATCGGCATCATTTTCAGATTCCCGTCATTCTACAAGTTTTTAAATCTCTTCATATGCCATCCTTAATGATTTGAGTCTGGTACTGAAATGATTGCTATCCACTCGCTCGTCATACCTCTAATAGTCAAGTCACTGAACACGATCAACAAATATTTATATTCGCATTTATTTTGTACCTCGTACCTTCTTCTTCTTTACGATATGTCGCGTTTATAATATTTAATGAGTATCGGGATTCCGGTCTTCTTGTTAATAAATCCATTTGGTTTCTAATGGTTCATGCAGACATTTTTTATTAAGAGGAGGTAAATCGTTATTAATTTTACAACGAAAAATTATTTATAAAAAAAATTGCTTTCCATATGGAAATCTTAGATTAGATAACATGAATTGAGTAAAATTTTAGAGTTCGTTTAGTCTGTTCTGTGTCAATGTAAAATTAAAAAAAGGAGAAACAAAAAATAAGTATAGAGTAGAACAAACGGAGTGATTAATTTTAGCTGCGTTTTTTTGTTATTAAACATTCTTTTCGACATTCTAAATCTCAATAAAGTTGTATTTTTTGTTATTTCTTGTTCCAGGAGTCCATACACTGAGATTTTATTTAACTAACGCCTGATAGACTAACAGAACAAGCTGGTGTAATAAATTGGCGCCCAACGTGGGGCCAAAAATATGAAAATGTTTCAAGAAATTATAAAGAAAGAAGATATACTAAAACAATGCTGACTATAAAAACAAAAAATAGATAAATACGATCAATAAGAATTACTCCTAATAATTTCTACTGCACTGGAAACCGCTAGAAGCAAATTTTCGTTATTTACTGTTAGAAACGCAAGGTGCATCCACACCTCCTTATCACAGAGGGATACCATTTTGCCGAGATATTATCGCGTCCGCATTAACATTGCTGTTGCGTTTTTGTGCAACGAAAAAGTGTCAAAATAATCTTATGGTTTCTATTCTTAGATAAATTAAATTTGTCTTTGTGACAAATCTGTATGAAAATTTTAGACACGTTCTGGTATACCATTTCACAAAACCTAAAATTTTTGACATCAGGATGCTTTATTTTATTAAGTCACAGGTATCTGGGATTAAAATATTTCAGAAGAGTTAGACAGGTACAGATAAAAAATTTCTGATAGAATTGGCATTAGACTATTGTTTTTTTTGTAATCGTAAGTTACCGTCCAGGCTTTCAATAGGCTTTCTTTTGTTTTAATTCTTTATCTTTAAGAATAATTGGACTAATATATCGTATAGTTCTTTATTAAATTTAATAGAAAGAAGATTTGTAGTATTTGTTGGAGAAGGTATGTTCAAATTATTTAAGTTAGTGTTTTTGCATATTATGGGCTAGTGTAGCAGGTCGATTTTTATTTCAAGGAAGGAACCTTTCTATAATATCCATGACTGTCATATGTCATTCCTCTCTCCTCCGTCACTCTCACCAGTACACAAGGGCGTACCCAGCGAGGGACAGGGAGGAACTGCTGCTCCCTAGACCCTAGAATTTTGAATAAAACATAAAAATCATACACCAAAAGTAGGAAAAATATAAACAAACAATAAACATAAACCACTACTGTACTACAAATTTATAGAATTTTGGTATTAATAACTAATATAAAAGAAAATAAAAATTAACTTTTTTCGATCCTAGGACGCTGTTGCCTGTACAATTTAAAGATAGTAAGTACAATTTAAAGATAGTAAGTACATCATCGAAAAGGTAATTTTGTGGAGAATTCAGCAATATGACTTCATTAATTTTCATTTTAACGCTTTCTAGCGTACTGTAAAGTGTGGCACTTCATTTGAAAGCCAGTTGTATTAGTAATGTAGTGCACCACATAACATTGACCTAAATATCTCTATATTGCAATTGCAACAAAATAAAGTTAGTAATAATGGAATCTTTTTTTTAAATATAAGTTCATTTTTGATTTAGTTATCACATTATGTAATGCATTGAATTACTAATAAAATTAGCTTATAAATGAATTTTTACTCTTTACAATACATAACAGTTTTTTATCCCATGGAGGGAAAAGGAATGATATATGTCAGTTTTGAAATCCTACTATAGAAAAGTGTCTCCCTTGAAATAAAAATCGACCTGTTTTAGAGTTGCTTTCAAAAAAATTCTACTTCGAGATATTGAAAGATACGGCCGGTCGCTACCCTTAATGAATTACCCTGTATCTTAAATCACAAGAAATCGTCACATCTCAAAAAGAGCCAAAAAGTTAAGTTTTGTTGCATTTTAACGTACCAAAACTTGTTTTTAAACATTGAAAAAAATATGTTTTTTTGATTTAAGATTTTAAATATTTTTTTTTTTAATTCTAAATAAAATTATGATTTAAATAGTTTTGGCCTATACCGATATCGGTATCTCTCGATCCCTATATTAAACTCTCTTGTTAAAAAATTAGTTGCTTTAGTAAAATAACAATTCGTTTCTTTTCCGGAATAGTGACACAATCCAAAAGAATGTAATTTTGAGTTTAATTTAAAATTCAACTCAAAAAAGTATAAACTACCAGGCATAATATTGTAATTTCAAAAAATGTCACTATTTTTAACATTTCGTCATTAATTCAGTTGATCGGTATTATTCAAATAATGGTTTGCAGGGAATAGTGACATATTAACGAAATTGTTGAATATTATCAGGAAAAAGGACATATCTTGAAATAAGCCGGTATTCTTGAAAATGTAAGCATTAAAACACTTTTGTCTACACATAAAATGTGACACTATTCCCACTTTTTTTTTAAATCTGTGAATTCCAAGTTAACATAAAATGATTACCCAAGAATAATATAAAAATATAAAAAAAAACACCTAAATTCAGTGGTGGATGCAGAACCTTTCCAAGGATGGGGGGGGGGGGGGTAATTTGCTGGGTTCAAAGCGTGGACTGTATTTTTATTTTCGTTATACCTATTTCAACGGTCAACGGTATCAACTACTAGGATTATTTCTCAAGGGGGGTGCAAATCACCAAAATAACCTCTTTACAGGGTGTTTATTAGGTACTTGTACAAACTTTAAATAGTGAATCTTTGACTAATTTTAAGGCAAAAAGTTCATATAAACACGTGTCCTAAACCTCTTAACTTTTGTGCTATAGTAAAGAATAGTACTAACATAATAAAGGTCTGTGATAGGCAACTATAAATACACAAAATAATAATTCAAATAAGGCGTAAACACAAACGTTTAATCGTTTTTCGAACAAGATATTTAATAATGTTTAATAATCGCAATAATATAAAGTTATTTTTTTTTCTATTATTTTTAATGTTCAAACATTCATTCAGAACATCTGGAAGGTTCAAATTTATTCGATCCACTAATATATGTATGTATTAAATGGTTTCGTCCATTGATCCTGGAAGGTAAGGACTCATTGAATGATCTGCTTATGTTATTATTTCGGTTGATGAGGCACGCGCGGGCTGCTAGCAACAGGTGGCCAAACATAAGGTAAACGTGGAGTATCCAAACGGGCATCCCAGAAAAGAATAAGCGGTGGCGCAGACTTGAAGAATAACATACAGGGTGGAGTCGACATTACGGCTACCAGGTAGTGTAAATAAAATTATCAAATACTCCAAAATTTGACACATTAAGAAAGTTTTGTACTTTAATTTTTTTCAATTTTTATAAATTTCTTAATTATATTAATTTATAGGAAAAAAAAAATGTTTGTGATCATTGCAAAAGATCCTAAAATTATTGAAATACAAAAATAAATGTAAATGTATCCAAAAAATCGACGTTTTAAGTCGTTTTCTTGACGTTTTATATGATTATTGTAGATGCATTCCCAAATCGGGGGAATATGGCTTGCGCCGATGATAACAGGAAGTGTTTGTAAATTCTGGGTAAATAAATACAGGGTGTTGGGTCGTGCTCGTCTGGTTAAGATCGTCTTAGTGTTTTGATTGGCGGATGTCCGGTCTAAGCTGTTAGCTGTAAGGTGGCGAAAACCATCGCGTGGAATATTAATGAGTGTTGATTACGTAATTTTCGGGTTTATTACTATATTGACAAATAAGTGTTGATTTTCGATGATTAAATTGTTTGATAGCTGTAATTTATCAATTAGTAGATTACTATTTTTTTTAATATATTCATGATAATCATAAGCTGCTACTACTATACGAAAAAAGAATTTTATAGTTAAATCGCAATTGACACGAAGTAATAAAACAAAATTTTATGGGAATTTTACCAGTGCCGTCCAGTTTTGTGGAACGTAACAATGGGCTACCCTTACCCAGATAGCACAGGACGTCCTAAGGACGTCCATTAAATGTCCATTTAACGTCTGTACGTCCAGGACCAATTATGGACGTTTTAAGTACGTCCAATTTAGTAAATTCTCGGGACATCAAGAAATAGACATCCGCAGAACGTTAATTTTACGTGCTTTACTGTATTTCCATGGATTCACATTCGCATTGCATTATTATTTAGTTATGTTATATAAAAAACATATATAATGAGATAATATAAACAATTATTAAAGATAACATTGTCCTAATATCCAATTGAAAAAAGGCCAAATAGACAAAAACGAAGAAGGTCATTTACAAGAAAGAGACATTGTTGACAAGTGTCATTTTATTTATTAAAGATTCATTTTCTATGATTCAAGCACTAAAATATTCTCAAGACTCAGGTTTTATAAAAAAAAAAAGAAAAAACATGTGTTTAATGTTTATGATTCGATGGTATATACATATTATACGAGTACAAGTTCTATCATCCCGCCATTTGACTGTGATTCGACTCTGTGAGTTTGTGGTTGATGAATATTAATTTTTTGCAGTTTGTACCATTTTTATGTTTGAGAAAGGTGGAAATTTTCCAATGAATACTACAAAGCTAAAAGGTTAGTGAATGTATAATGTCTAGCAAGGCAAACTTAAACAAACAGATTGGATTTTAATATTGATCTGCCTTTTATTTTGAATAAGGGATTAAATTATTTTTAGATTCAGCTGAGAAGGCAAATATGGCCAAATCAAGAAAAAAATGACTGCTGTCAATCCAGGCATTGTTGAAAAGAATAAAGTAGAGTTTTTCAGTGAATACTAAAAAGCTAAAAGGTTAGTGAATTCATAATGTCTAGTAGGGCAAACTTTAACAAATCAGTGCCTTTCATTTTGAATAAGCGATTAAATTATTTTCAGCTTCAACTGAAAAGGCAAATATGGCCAAATCAAGAAAAAAACTGACTGCTGTCAATCCAGGCATGGTTGAAAAGAGTAAAGTAGAGGAGTTTTCCAGTGAATAATTCAAAGATAAAAGGTTAGTGAATTCATAATGTCTAGCAGAGCAAACTTTCACAAACAGATTGAGTTTTCATATTGATCTGCCTTTCATTTTGAATAAGCGATTAAATTATTTTCAGGTTCAACTGAGAAGGCAAATATGGCCAAATCAAGAAAAAACAACTGCTGTCAATCCAGGCATGGTTGAAAAGCGTAAAGTAGAGGAGAGACGGAATGAATTTGACGAAAAAGTTTCAATAATTTTATTATTTATAGGTTATTTGCTTCCAAATAAATTTTTTTGAAATTATTCATTATTTTCACTAATTTCCTTACATCCTATTATTCCCCATTCAAGCTTTTGAAAATGTCCATGGAATGTCCTTAAATGGACGTTCTTAAGACATCCTGATTATTAACAATGGACGTTCCAAAGACGTCCATAAGACGTCCACGTCCGTGAAATGGACGTTTTAAGGATGTCCTGAATGTCCAAGCAGGACATTTTTAGAACGTCCATAAGACGTATTTGTGCTATCTGGGTATTTTAATCCCTTTTAAGACTCTGATGAGCAAAGTTGGGTAAATTAGGGAGTTTTTGTTTGTATTAGTATTTTTTTGTTACTATTTTAAACTTTGCTTACGTTTTTGCAGTCTTGCACGTTTTTGAGCTTTTTTTGGTGGTTTAGTTTCTGGCAGCGTTAATTGGGTGGTCTTTACGCCACGCCGCCAGACCCTACTCCTTTTTTACTAATATGTCAATAGTCAATATTTCGTAAGTTTTAAAGTGAAATATTCAAAATAAAAATGTAGGGCTGATATATCGACATTGGTCATGCGTATATCGGTATCTGCCACAAAAAATCATATCATACTGTAGAATAAATTGGTAATAAATCATAAAAATTTTGGGACGAAGGGGGGTTGTAACCTCTAAAACCTCCCTTGAGTGCGCCACTAATTAAAATCGTGAGAGAGAAAACAGAAAAGTTGTGTTTATGATTGTGAAAAGTTTGTCGCACAACGTGGGGCTGTTGCACTGCTCATTATAGTATTAATTATTAAAAAAATGTTATTATTGTATAAATATTCGTCAAATAAGAGACCTTACGAAACTTTATAACTGTTTCATTCAAAGCGTTTGAATGTTACGCAAAAAAGTGTAACTACCGGTTTTAGGACAGGGGAAAAATGTTTTAAACCGGGTTTATTCCAAACGAATGATAATACCTAATTATCAAGTATTATCAACTCGATATCCATATATTATTTTAATGCTATAACGAATCATAAATCTCGTAATGCGCCACGGTCGGCTAGCTCTGTTCATTCCCACTTTTATTAGTAAATTACAGCTTGCGTCGAGTTTGTGGTGTATTTTTGCTGGTTTTGCCTATTTAGGTACATGACGGTATGTAAGCGGTAAGTAGTCTATTTGCAATGGTTTTAAATTCAATTTCACTTAATGGTAGATCTATGAAAAATATGTCTATATAGTAATTATTATTATTCGCATTTATATTGAATATTGCCTCACTTGAAGGCCTAGCTTGGAAAAATTTCCGCATGTCGGAGCGCATAATTCTTTTTTTTAAGTGTTAGTTTGGATTTACTTCAAAGCCGTTCGTAGTTATCAAGGACATGATTTGAATCTCTGTCTTTGTCCGTCATGGCATACATCCGAAACATATTTAGTAAATCACGTTTTATTTAGGTCATAACAAAATGGTCGATAGTATTGAAAATTGAAAGCTAATAAGTCAAAGTTTTTCATGATATTATAGTTATACTCGGACAAAATATTGGAGAAGGTGAGTCAAAGGATGAAAAGAACATTATATGGAAAGTGCATGATGGGCTGAAACAGACAAATGAAGCTGTAAACCGCAGTTCTTTTTTAACTGGAGTATCTGTTTCAACAATTGAACGTACTGTACGCGAAAAGACAAAAAAGCCTCCTTAGAAGCCCTAAAACGCATACCCGTGGTCGAAAATTGTTGAAAATGGACGATAACCAAAAACAAATCATTCGAAAAACTGTAGATACAGGGTTTTTCATTATATTTTGACCACTACGTATTTTCATAATTCTTGTGAACTCAAAAAAAGTTTCAAGTAAAAGCTTTGTTGTTTTACCTCAACTTTTTCGACCACAGTAAAACCCATTACAAGCAAACAATTGACAACTTTTAATAAACAAACAACTGTTTCACTTGGAAACATGATTTTCATAGCTATCTATGTGTTATGCTTTCATAGTGCAATAAGTCACTATATAATTAAAATATTATATATTTGTTATCAGGAAACGCAACTCTACTTAAAATGGCAAAAATATATAGGGTGTCCCATTAAAAAAATTAAATTATATTTTGTTGGAGTCGTCCTGTATATACAATTCAGCCTGTTATTACATTTTTAGTCGGTACAGATAGAACAACATAGCTTTTAAAAACTTTTTTTTGTATTTGCAATAATAATGAAAATAAATAGCGGTCAAATTATAATGAAAAACCCTGTACATTCTTTTTTTTTTTCGAAAACAAAGCCCCAACACTTAAAGTTGTTCTTACGAAATTAAGAGAAAACGAAGAAATTCCGTGAAACTTTAAAAAAATTTTATAGGGCCTAAAATTTCGTTTTGTCAAACAGTGTAGGAAATCCATTTTAATTGAGAGGTCAGATTTAGTGTCCTGGCGACGGCGTTATTTACGAAATATTAATAATAAATATACTTTATTGTCAGAGAGAATACATGATTCCATGGACAAAGTTTAATACTAATGGTATAATAAAACAAATAGATATCAACGTTCACGTTATTAAAAAATATTAAAATTGATTACAATAATTAAAAAAATATATATTAAGATGTAAGTAAAAAATTTTTACCTTACTTTATCATCATATATGGTATTATTTTATTTTAGTCTCCCTGATGATGGAAATAAACATTTCCGAAAGCTTGGAATAAACTTAAAAAAGTAATCTTTCATTTGCTGCATTACCCACAAATTACTGGTTTAATTATATATATATAAACAAATCCACAGAAAAAAATGCCTAATTTTAAAATTCGTCATTATAAAACTCCAACAGATTGTAATATGGTTTTCCTATTAATATATTTTTTATAGTATTCCTAAATAATGATGGAGATCTAATTGTTTTTAAGGCATCCGGTAGATGATTAAATATTTTAGGACTTTCATAGATTATTGAATTCTTAATTAGAGATGAATGTGGAATCGGAAGTAATAAGTTATTATTTTGTCTAGTGTTGTAATGTCTCGACTGGGTAGGTAGATTTAAAATTTGTTTGTGTATCATACAAACAAGTCTCTAGAATAAATAAACTAGTTAAAGTCAATATTTTATACTTGATAAATAAAGGTTTGCAATGATCTCGGTAATCAGATTTGGCTAGGAATCTTATAGCTCTTTTTTGTAAAATAAATACCGAGTTAAGGAGATATTGTGAGCAGTTTCCCCAGAATACAATACCATACCTTAAATGAGTGTCTATTAGTGAAAAGTACACATTTCTTGCTGACAAACTTCCCAGCTCTTTAGCAATAACCCTAACTGCAAAGCACCCGGATGCCAGTTTTTTGTTTAAGATTGCAACATGTTCATCAAACTTTAGTTGGTTATCGATGTAAAGGCCTAAAAATCTGGAGCAGGGTGTATTTATAATCAACTGTTCGCCAAGACGAAGTTGATCATATGCAAATTTAAAAGTTAATATGTTTGTTTTGTTTGTGTTAAGACTTAAAAAATTGGAGTCACACCAGTTTTTGATTACGTGAAGGTCATGTGACACAGTATGTTTTAGAGTATCCGTATCCCTTCCATGCCAGAGGAGAGTTGTATCATCAGCGAACAACGTAAATTTTCCGGAGATGCTAATCTTAGTTAAATCGTTAATATAGATTAAGAAAAGAATTGGTCCCAAAACTGATCCCTGTGGAACGCCGTGTTTAATTTCCGAAAATTTTGAAAATTTATCAGATACCCTTATTATTTGTATTCTGTCGGATAAATAGCTTCGAAACCAGTGCCATGTTGCATTTCGTAAACCATAAATGAATAGTTTTTTTAAAAGTATATCATGTCTGACGCAATCAAAAGCCTTTGAAAAATCACAAAAGACTGATGCTAACATTTCACCCTGATTTAAGTTAGAGTATGCGTATTCTAAAAAAGAGAACATAGCATCTTGTGTGTTCTTCGAAGCTTGAAAGCCAAATTGACATGTAGCTAAAATTTGGTGTTTCGTTAGGAAATCGACCATCCTACTTTTAACGAGCCCTTCAATTATTTTAGATAAAGTAGAAAGTAATGAAATTGGTCTGAAATTCGAAGGATCTTCCAAGCTGCCCCCTTTGTGTTGTGGTACAACAATTGCAGTTTTCAAACATGCCGGAAAAGTTCCATTAATAAACGATAGGTTAATTGCGTCCACTAACGCATACAGAGTACTATCTGGAAGATTATGAAAGATTTTTATAGAGATTCCGTCATATCCTGCAGCATTTTTGTTTTTTATCGCTGCTATGTTTTCTTTTAACTCCATTATATTAGTGGAGTAAAGGTGACAAGCATCTGTTATATTCACGTCTTCGATATATTTTAAAGGATCATGTTTAACAGTGAGCTTAGAGGTGAGCTCATCAGCAATTGTCGAAAAAAACTCGTTAAACTGATCAGGACTTACATTGTAGGAGGCTTTAAAAGAATTTGTCTTTCCTCGAAGCTCGTTTATAATTGCCCAATTCTCTTTTACGCTATTACTGGAGTTTTATATCCTGCTGTTGTAATATCTATCTTTGGCCAACCTCAATGTTTTTTTGTAGATCTTTTTATATTTATTTACATAGGAAATGAAACCCTCATTTGTTGTATATTTGCGGATGACCAGTAGTGATCTCATATTCCTGGCCGAAGTTTTGATTCCAGTTGTTATCCATGGCTTTTTCTTTTTATCTTTAATTTTTATGATCGGAAATGCTTTTTCAAAATTTTTTGAAATCATCTGGTGTATCATTGAAAGTGGATCAAGGTTATATGATGAAATAACCCAATTAGTTCTATCACATTCAGTTTTAAATTTTTTGTAGTTTTTCTTACTGAATATCCTACCGAATCTATATTTTTTTGTTTTTGTTGTATTTAAATGAATGTTTACCAGGATTGATTCATGATCAGAAAAATCTACAGAATTCACTTTACATAATACATTTTCCTTATCAAAATTTGTACAAAAGTAGTCTATTAACGTAGCCGAATCCTTTCCGTAACGGGTAGCTTCTCTAACAAATTGCGTTAAATCAAAGGAAATGAATAAGTTGTTTACGGCCATTACAATATTATTTCGTTCACTTAAATAGTCTATGTTTAAGAGTTTAGAGTCGTTAAAAAAAATATATACTATCTCGATGAAACGTGGGTTAATGCTGGACATACGGTATCTAAGATATGGCAAGATACTTATCTAACTAGTCATCGCCAAGCTTTTATAGAGGGATTATCTACAAGTTTAAAAGCACCATCAGGTAAAGGACAGCGCCTAATTGTTACCCATATCGGAAGTGACAGTGGATTTTTGGAAAATAGCGCTCTTGTGTTTATATCGAAAAAACAGGAGACTACCACGAGGATATGAATGCGGAATGTTTTGAAAAATGGTTTACTGAAGTATTACAGCGTGTAGAACGAAATTCAGTTATTGTACTAGATAACGCTTCTTATCACAGTCGACGAGTTGAACGCATTTCGATAATGTCTAGTAGGAAAGCGGATATGCAAACCTGGCTGCGGGATAAAGCAATAACATTTACTGAGGAGATGCTTAAAGTGGAACTAATGGACCTAATAAAGGAACACCGCCATAAATATATTCAATATGTTGTCGACACAATGTCTCGTGATCGTGGCATTACGGTACTAAGACTTTCCCCTTATCACTGCGAATTCAATCCTATTGAACTAATTTGGGCGCAAGTGAAATTGTTTGCAGCTCGAGAAAATAAAACTTTTAAAATAGCCGACGTTCAAAGTTTATTAAAAACCGGTATAGAACGTATAAAACCTGAAGATTGGCAGAATGCTATTTCCCATGTAATTAAGGAAGAAAATAATATGTGGCGCTTGGACGGTATGATCGAAACGGTAGTAAAACCTTTAGTGATAACTTTAAGTTCCCACGATAAAGACGATTCCAGTGATAGTTCTGCAGAATCAATGGATTACGAAACTTCATAGATTTAGAATTCAAGTAAGTAATACCAAAAGCTTAATTTACATATTTTTATAATAAACAAAATACAATTATAAACATAGATGAATTATTATAACAAAAATAGATAACCAACCTACTTTCATCTAGTAATATTCACAAATACCCATTTAATTTTCCAATAGTGTTTCTACGCCACTGGCATAATATTTACATATTTTAACAATAAACAAAACAAAATTATAAACATAAATGATTATTACTACAAAAATAGATAACCAACCTATTTTCATATAATATTATTTACTATTACCGCATTTAATTTGCCAATAGTTTTTATACGCCACTGGCGTATAAAAATGCATTTATGACTAGTTAGCACGTGATGCCGATAACTTCTGCAGTTTTAAGCGCGTGATTCCATTCATTATGCTCTGGATAGTATTATTGTTGTACGTGAACAGGGAGGAATCACCTTTTTCAATATTTTGTCCGAGTATAACATAGATATTTTCTAAATCAGAATATGTAATATCTCTTGTTGATAGTTTTTAGTTTTATTTTTGAGTAGGTATTATTGTAAATGATATGATTATTGTATAACTTTGTACTATATCATTGTATAATCTGGTGTACACTTTTTTGGACTAGTCCTCTATGTCCCGAATAAAAAAAAGTCAAATGACTTCGAATTTCGCACTCTAAATGTCTTCTTTCTAATTTTACATTACAAATATACTAAAAATCTTAAAATATCTGGGTGTGCCGTTGATTAAGCAGCATCAATGATTGTTTGGTAACAACATAAAAACAACAATGTTAGTTTGTAAAATTTTCGATTATATTCCCAACTCTAGTGCAAACATTTGGATTTCGAGACAAAAAGGGACCTTAAATAACCTGCCACCGACCCAACACCAGCTGACTCTCTACTTCTTCGACCCTATAACTAATTCCGAGCCGAAAATAACGTTTAGTTTATACAGGATGGAACAAAATTAGTAAATTTGTTGTTTCACCAATTCTATAAAGAGTGATATATTAGCGATCAAAATATTTCAAAATTATTCAATTTTAAGTAAAATTGTCATCCTCACAATGTCACAAAGTTTTATTAACTTCTACTTATCTGTAAAGGTAGAAGCACTTGTAAGACTTCTACATAATTTTTCGAAAATATGGAATTGTGACCAAGCGAGTCTTTTAAAATAAAACAATGAATTTTATTTTGGAAAGAACACTTTTAACAGGATAATAATTAAATCAATTCTACATGAGGATAATCAAAAATTAACCCAAGGACCTAAGGGTTGTTTTAAACCTGGTTATTTTGAATAGTTTATATTTTTAATGCCATTAAAATGATCTCTTGTAATATTGTTTGTAAATGTTTAATTAGATTTTGCTTTATTTAGTTTTGTAAATGTAATCACTGCATTAAAATGATGATAGGAGGCCATGCCATGAAAAGTTGACAGCTTTTATTGGCTTGTACTTTTAAATTATTCAAAAATTTGCCACTAGGTATCCGATGAGGTATTAATGAAATGAAACTGTATGGTCAATAACTAGATTTTTTTCTAAATTTGCTACATAATATTAGATTTACATTTTATGCAGTGGCAGCTCCTGGCCAAAATATTGGGGGTTTACAATGACAAAATATAGATCTCAGTACATATTTAGGTAAAATACTTTCAGTGTTTATAATATACCTTCCTAAATTTGTACTGAGATTTATATTAGGGCATTGTGAACCCCCAATATTTTGTTCAAAAGCCGTCACTGAGTTTATGTATAAATTCATAAATAATTTTCCTTAGTTTATTGTAAATTTAATAATTTGAAATGTTCCAATGACATCTGCCCAGACAGCACATCAAATCCTTTGGATATCTACTGAACATCCCAATATCCACTGAATGTTCAGTTCATCGTAGATATCTATTTTATATCCATGAAATGTAATTTAATAGACATGAAAATGTCCATAAATAATAGTAATTATATAGCAAATTATTAAAAAATTACGCCATTGTGCTCGCCATTGTGGCTAATAGTACCGTTCAGATATTTAAAATTAATTTTTTTAAGGTGTATTCAATATCCCATGAACATCCACTAAATATATCAAAGTCTAGGCGCGAACGCAAACCATCGTGGATATCCACTAGATGTTATTTGATTCTGCTTACTAAGTATAGATGGCGATACCACTATCGCATCTACTCATGCTCGACCCGCCGTAATTGAGTTCGATCGAAATGTGTCCTAATCACTTCATTAGAGACTGGAGTCGAGAATTTTCATTTATTGCTGAAGAGTCCTAATAAGGATGACTCTCCTTAGTGGGCAAAATCAAAGACAGAGTGGTGAACATATTTTTTATCTCTGCTATTTTCTTTCGACGTTATTCAATAATCATTGGTTACTTATGAACCTCTACTAAAGATACCCATAAAATATTTTGCTGAATATCCAAATATCTTCTATATCCTGGGATATAGACGGACATTTGGTTGGATATCCATATTGGATATATTGAATATCCACAAAATATATTCTGTGGATATCTCTGTGATTTCTTGTATGTTCTGGAAGATACCCATTAGATATTTTGCTGAATATCCATTAGGATATCTTCTACATCCTGGATATAGACGGACATTTGGATATCCATATTAGATCTACAGAATATTTCTGATATCCTGTGGATATATTGGATATCCACAAAAGATATTCTGCGGATATCTCTGGGATTTGGTGTGTTGTCTGGGTGGTGCTGCATTTTTGAAATTGAACCCCTGATGTTCATCAGTATGTACCTATTGTTAACAATTTATTCAATTTTAGAGAAGTAGGTAAATATTAACAATTTCTACATAAGTTTCACTAATACACACAAATTTCTGAGCATTCAATTTAGAAAAATTTAATTCCATCAACAAAATTTGTGTTAATATCGTTTAGATTTATAAAAAATTAGATACCTAGATTAAATACATTGGAAATTGAGTTTCATAGACAAGAATAAGATGAAAACATACACATGATCTGAATAAATTGGGTGGTTAAGGGGGTTTAAATATTAAAAAAATTAACTTGAAATTTTTAGTATACATCAAGCTTTATAAGAAAAAGAAGTCCTTTGATTTTGAAAAATATTTGATTAAAAATGGGGTGGTTTAAGGAGGGTTAAAATTAAAAAATAAATCATAAATTTTAAAAATGGTCTGATATATTATTAAATAGTCCTTCCTTTTAATTAATTTTTTCATAAAAAGTAAATATTTTGTACGGTATTTTGAGAAATTGAAATTAATAACACACTTAACACAAAAAATAAAACAAAAATCTAAACACCTGTTGTTTTTTAAGTAATAATCAAAATAGATGCATAATTTTAGGGAAGGGAGGAAAGTCTGGTAAATATTAACATTTTTTTACATTATTTCAATAGTACACACAAATTTCATAGCATCAATTTAGAATAATTCTATTTAATTAATAAAATTTGTGTTAATATTGGTTAGATTTACAGTAATTAGTAATTAGATAAGTTATTGAGAATAGAATTGTGTAACTGAAAAAAATTATGATATTTTTCATTGGCATACCTTGTTATTACAATTTTTTTGTACATAGGTACATTGGACTTTTTTTTCTAAAAAATATATTAAATATTGTCTAATATTTGAGTGGCACAAATAAGCTTTAACAAAAGGCAGAAGTGGTTAATTTTTCGTTTTAAGTAGGTAGTACATATTAAATAAGCCTAAAAACCGCTTTGGAAAGTTTTGATTTGAACACCGTATACAAATCAAAAATTTAGATTTTTTTGGTTCTTTTAGGTAAATGTCAAAATTTAAGTATAATTTTTAGAAAGAGGTAGTAAAATTTCATTTAATTTCATTTAAAAATGAATATACCTATTTGAATTAAATGTCTATGTTTTATTGAATAAGAGCGTTAAGGTACCCACCCATGAGGTTATATTGATTCTATATACAGGTGTATACGCATGTTTTTCTTACTTACTAAGCATATTATTAAAAAGTAGTCAAATAAAGACCCTTCTATTAATAAAATTAAACGTCAAAATATCGTACCGACCAAGTTTCGACCTTGACCTGCATCTTATCATTTACCATTTCGCTTTTTTCGAAATAATTTCACAATCTTTTTATAGGTACCTAAATTATTGGTAGTAAATAGTATGTTTAAATGTTATCAGTTAGGGTGGACACCTTATATTATAAGCAACGTGGTGATGAAATTAGATTATAACTTTTTGAAGATACCTTTTGGTAATTTTGACTAAAAAATAATATACCTGTGATGTAAACGTCATTATTATGAAAAACTATTCGAAAAAACCCAAGGTACAGAGCTACAAAAAGTGTTTTCATCTTGTATCACGTGGTCATTCATTTGATGGTTTTTAAAAATTAATAAAATAGTACCTAATATAGTTTAAATTAGTTTCACGTAAAAAAAAATTGAATCTGTTTTACTGGTGTGCAAATCCATTTTAGTGTGTGGGGAAATTTATAAACTGGGTAGGAAATGGCTTGAGGTAGTAAATTTTAAAAATGGTTTGATAAATTATTAAATTTTTTCATAAAAAGTAAATATTTTGCACGTTATTTTGAGTAAAATTGAAATTAATGTTCAATAACACACTTAAAACAAAAAAACAAATCAAAAAATCTAAACAACTGTTGTTTTTTTGAGTAAAAATCAAAATGGATGCAAAATTTTAGGAAAGGGTTAGTAAAATATGATAGAATTCATTTAAAAGAATAGTTGGACTGTCTAATCACCTTGTAAAGACCAACAAGTATACCTTTTTTAAAGCCTTTTCAAAATAATTAATCATTTTTCAAAAATGTCCATTTTTAAACAAAAAATCTGAAGTAAATACTAGATTAACACGCCAATTTAGAACGCCCTGTACATGTAATGCAACAAAAAAGCCGGTATTCGTTTGTATCACCCAAAAAAACTTTATTTCACAAAATTTGGGTATATTTACTCAAAAAATATTTGAATTATCGTAAAAATATTATATTATTAAATGGTCCTTCTTTTTAATTAATTTTATCATAAAAAGTAAAAATTGTGTACGTTATTTTGAGTAAAATTAAAATTAATGTTCAATAACACACTTAATACAAAAAAAAAATCTAAACACCTGTTGTTTTTTAAGTAAAAATCAAAATTGATATATAATACTGTCTAATTTTAGGGTTAGTAAAATATGACTGAATTTATTTAAAAGAATAGACTGTCTAATCACCTTGTATTGACCATTAATTAAATAATAGATTTATTTATTAAAAGTGCTAAGTTACCACATGGATTCTGATTCTATATATCAAACATTTTAGAGTCAGATGGCCATTGGACTCTTGAACAGGTTGAGTGACATTACAGAATTAGATACATATAAAAATAAAAAATATACAAATATGTGCAAACAAAATTAAATTAAATAACTAAACACAAACCAATATAATAAATATATTGTGAATGTTTTAGCAAAGAGTTTTGGCTTTTAAAATGATCATAAAACTCTTCTAGAGTACCTATAAGTAGTTGAGTCACTTTCCTGTTGAAATTAAATGTCAAAATATCCTCCCGACCAAGTTTCGTCCCTAATCTACAACATTAGCATCCCCAAGACAAAACAACTGATCATTTACCTGTTGGTATGATGGTGCATGTGGGCTGCGCCGTCGTATTTACATCCAAATTAGTGTACGAACTGGGACAATCCCCGTAAAACGGTTCCCCCCCGCTGCTAGAGGTCACCATGTCGAGCACCTGTAGCACCATGGCACCCCCAACGCCTGCCGTCGTGTTTTTAATTTTTGCCAAAAAAAAAATTAACTCCTTATTAGATTAGAATTACGTCACTGAACGTTTTGAAACCGGCGCGACTGTCAATTGTCGATCACTTACCGCACAAGAGCGCGCTCTGTCCTCAACTGGAAGTGCGATCGGCTGTTGTCTGATCGCGGCCTCCTACTCTCTACGGACACAGCGTCTTTGTTTTCGGGCTGGGTAGGGGAAGCAGCACCGCTCCCCCTCCCTCTCACAGAAGAGCTCGACGCTCGCGAGTTTGATTCACAGATACACTTCGAGGGATTTTAATGAGTTTTTTTCGGGTTTGTTTATGGAAGGTTAAGTGAAAAAATAGATAATTAGCGTTTAACTGTATTAAATCGGTAACCTGGACGTCATTGTTTTATATAAATAATGATTGAAAGAACCATTTTTTCATTATTGTCTTACGACTCATTCAAGCGAAGACAATCATATGACAGATAGAGAGAAAAAGAAGAAGTGCGCAACATTCGGCGAACGGAAAGTGATGACAAAGATCACCGTTATTTCCCAATCTTGTGTCTTGTATTAATAGTTGTAACAATTTATCAGAATACTAATAAAAGGTTTTAATGTCTATTTATGAAACCAGTTACGAAAGCCGCATTTTATGTAACAAGTGAATATTTGCGGAACGAGCAGAGCGAGGTCCCACAGTATGAACGAGTTACATAAAACCGTATTTCGTAACGTCTTACATACAATAATTTTCCTAATTTTGACTAGATTATTTATAAAATTGTGTTTTGGTTAAACATTACTGACATTTAGGCAACCAATATTACTTTCTTGTATTTTTACAATTAGAACATCATTATTCATTATTTGTTTATTAAAGTTATTTAGTTTTTAAGAAGTGGGTTATTTTGTTGTGTATTGCGTTTTAATTATTTTGTGCTGGTTTGGACTGGAAAATAAGGACAAAAACAGTATTATTACTGGGTTGTAAGTTTAACCAAATTCTATTTTTATAAGTCAACCTGCCCTTCTTTGCTATAAAATTTTAATAATAATGTATATTATTGATTTTAAAACCAAAAAGGTGTATTTTTGTGTTATTTTCGCAACTTGTAACATAATGAATTTTTCGAAACCAGTTTCATAATGTTCCAATATTATGCAATTGGTTGCATTTTGTTTGACACTGCTATTACAAAAAATATCACTTTATATGTCAAAATTAGAAAATAGATATTATTTAACCAATCCTTTACATATACGTCCTCTAAAGATTTTGACGCAGTTTTATATAGGGGACAGTGGCGTATACAAGGGAGTAATGGAGTTTGTGGGTTTGTATTAGGTTCGGGTTCACAATATACAACGCACGCATATAAATTACCCCTCCCAACTGAGAGGAGTAAGGTATTTTAAAAGACTAATACTGGTATTACCACAGATATAGAAAAATACAGATATAACTGTTTGCAAATCAAATTTTCAACTTCAATCATATGTTTTTAAATTTATATTAGGATACTCCTACTAATAATAGTATATTACACACCGAGGTGAGAAGAGTTTCATTCCTGTCGTAAGATTAGTTAGATCACCGAGACGCGAAGCGTCGAGGTTAGCTATGATCTCGAGACAAGAATGAAACTTCCTACCGAGGTTTGTATACTATTTCATTTACAACCATCATATTTCGATCAAAGTTAATAAATCTCTGTTTTGTTCTGAACATACCTAAAATATTACATTTAACGACAAATTACCAAGCGCGCGGTTTTCTCAGAATAATCAAGTAGGTAAATATATTTTTACTGTGATTACGGGGTAAACAACTGTCACCAATATAAATAAATGTCAGATAAAGCCGGATATTAAATTCGCGAATAATAAATATCAATGAGTAGTTTGTTATATTTTAGATCATTGTTGTTTTTTATTGTTTGCCATTAAATAGGTATTATAAAATTTGTCAAACACTGTGATATTTTTTTTAAATATAAAAAATATTCATCTAGAATAGATGAAATGAGGGCGGGAAGTAGAGGTGTGTAATGTGACACTTCCCAACCTTCAATGACGTTAGTAATGACAAAATTACATATATGGTTGTAAATAAAAATTGATTCAATATCAAGAAGAGGTCGAAATCTGTGCCTTTAATTAGTTCTAGCGAAAATAGGCAAAATAATTAGTGTTCTGGCATGCTGTAATAACGAAGAAGTATTTATTCCTCCATTTTCCACTTTTAAAGGAAGAAACAGAAAGGTCGAATTTTTAGACGGCATGCCCACAGGCTCTGCCATTTATATGTCGAAAAAAATCTGCTTACGATGACTCTGACATATTCATTCTTCTAATGGCTACAGACTCACTTCGTTCCGAGAAAAATGCCCGGTATTGGACATACTTCACATACAACCAATTGGGCAATGCATGAATATGCTGACCAACATTATATTATACTCCTATGTTTGGCGACGCACACTACACACTATTTACAACCAATGGATCGTTTTTCAAATCTTTAAAGACTCATTACTACAATGTACAACCATTTCGTAAAATCTAACGCTTCTTGTAAACTAAGTAGGCTGCAATGAGGGGAAATTACTAAGTGAATCATGGAATAAAGCAGCAACTGTTGGAAATGCAGTATCAGCATTACGTTCTTCCAGATTAGGCCTTCATACATAATTCGATATGCAATGCTACAGAAGGCATTTCGCAGAATGTATCAGTAAAACTAATTGGGAACGCCATTGATCAAGCAGAAGATAGCACTTCTAAAACAAACTTTGAAGAAGATCCCGCTAATGAACAGGAAACACCTGGAAAAATGTTGGATGCCACAACGCCCATAACTGTTTTAAATGTGAGAAAACGTGTCAAATGACTTGCAACTGTACTAAATTTAGCAGAAAATATAGAGACAAGAAAACAAATTAACCAATCTAGGCAAGAAAAAGAACAAGCTGGAAGAAATAATATTAGTGTCTTCTTTTGACACCGAGTCAGAGGAGGAAGAAGAAGTAGTCTTAAATGACGAAGAAGAGACTGAAAACGATTTAGATTATGAAAACAAATGTGCTGGGTGCAAAGAGGATTACAGGATCACCAAGGAAAAAGAAGATTGGATTAGGTGTCTCATATGTAGCCGCTGGTTGCACGAAGGATGCACATGCCTGTCTTCTATGCGGAAAACCCAGCGATAAGCAAAAAATAGCTTTATGTTAATGCTTGTCCATCTCTCCTCATAGACCAGTAATTAAAAAAAAAAACTAACAATAAGATATTCATATAACAATATTCATTGTATTTAAGTACCCATTTTTTTTTATTTAAAATTTCTAGAAACAAGACAAAAGCGCAATATTTTTACTATTATTCATAATTATTGACGTAGTACCTATAGTGTAGTAAAGTCTTGGAAATACCCCAAGTCCAATGTCGGATTGGTACCTCCAAGGCCTATCGGTCCACCATTTTGTTCCATGGTCCTATACCTTGAAAAGCAAGAAAAAAGTCCTCTTTGCACACTGATGCTTCTTCTGAAGGTTTCTTCGCATTTGTTGTTCTCAATGGCTCACTGACTGAACGAGGACCCAGAAAACAAATTAACCAATCTAGGCAAGAAAAAGAACAAAGAAAAATTAAGAAGAAACAAACTGGAAGAAATACTATTAAACCAATTTCCTTCTTTTGACACCGAGTCAGAGGTGGAAGAAGATGTAGTCTAAAATGACGAAGAAAAGGCTGAAAACGATTTAGATTATGAAAACAAACGTGCTAGGTGCACATAATCACCAAGAAAAAGAAGATTGGTGCCTCATATGTAGCCGCTGGTTGCACCAAGGATGCACATCCTTCATAAACTCATGTCTTCTATGCGGAAAACACAGTGCGAGAAAAAAAAAGGTTAAGATTAATGCTTGTCCATCTCTCCTGATAGACTTGGCCCGTCTCTCTTACACGATAGAGGCGAGATGGACTTTTGCAGAGTTTTACTTTTTAATTAAATATGAAATATGTTTAGTTTGGTATATCTCAAGTATGTGCCAAAGAATATTTTTGTGGACCTCTATTTTTATAGAAGAGAAGGTGTAAAAATGGAATATGCATGTAATATGGAATACCTCAGTTTTGACTAAACCAAATGCCGCCCCCTATCGAAAACCGGCTAAACTTATGCTTGTTTGCCATCTTTATTGTAGGCCATCTACCATCTACCCCGCGCCGTTTTAGTATGGTTTTGGTTCTTGAGGTGTGCACATGTGAATTTCGCGTCCTGAAACGTATTACACGTAAGTGAATATGCAAGCCTAATTTTTTTTATTTGCTTGTTTTTATTTAAATATTTGTTACGATGCCACTGTATATAAACTAAAGTTTAAGATGACGTTGCATTTGTTTAGTTTTTTGTTATGATAGCCTAGATCTAACCTGAAATATTGGTGACATGGGTTGTTGGTAATATGGAATACTAGTATTCCATATTTACACCACGTTTTTATTTTTGTTAGGATGCCACGAAAAACTGAACGTCCGTCTTGCAATAATAAAAGAAAGCAATACAAGGAAGAAGATATGGCTAGGGCCATCCAGGCGGTGAGAGAAAAAACAATGGGATATCTCAAGGCATCCAAAACCTATAGGGTTCCTCGTAAAACGCTCTTTCGTCTGAGTCAAATTAACACAGTTCCACCAGATAAGGCTGCAGCAACCAAGCTTGGAAGAAAATGTGTTTTGGGACCAGAGCTAGAGAAGCTACTAGTTGATTACATTTTAAAAATGGAGTCCAAATTTTACGGGCTCACAATGACATATCTGAAGCGCATGGCTTATCAGTTGGCCATAAGGAATAAAATCAAACACCCATTTTCTATATCTGGATTAGCAGGCAGAGCCTGGATTGAGTTGTTTTTAAAGCTTTTTTGACCTCCTTGAAAAGCAAATGCCCTATTCCCCGAACAACGTTTATAATGTAGACGAATCAGGGTTAACAATTGTCCAAAGTAAAGTATCGTCAGTAATAGGGCTGAAAGGCAAACGTCAAGTTGCTTCATTAACATCAGCAGAGAGAGAGAGGCTCTGATTAGAGTTATTTTTTGTATGAGTGCAGCTGGAAACTTTGTCCCTCCCTGGGTTATTTTTCCTAAGAAAAATATGAACATTCAGCTCATGAAGGGAGCTCCTCCTGGGTCCGTAGGAATTGCACATCCATCCGGTTGGGTACAGTCCCATATTTTTACCCAGTGGTTCCGTCACTTTATCCAGTACACTAACCAACTGAAGAAACCCTCCTTCTGTTAATCCTTGACGGCCATTACAGCCACACTCGCAATATCGACGTTATCGGCCTTGCAAGGGAAAACCATGTTAACATTTTATGTTTACCTCCTCACTCGACGCACAAGCTCTTTGGATAAGTCATTTATGGGGCCATTAAAAGTTTATTGTAGTGAAGAAATTCGTATTTGGATCCGTCAAAACCAACGGGCTCTTAGTCCTTTTGATACAATGGAGTTATTTAGTAGAGCTTACGAAAAAGTTCAGACATACACAATAGCGGCTAATGGTTTTCGCACCACTGGTATTTATCCTTTTAACAGGAATGTTTTTTCCGAAGCTAACTTCATTGCTGCGGAACAAGAAGCAGCGAAAAGTGGAATTACTATTAACATTCAAGAAGTTAAAACAACAAAAGCTTCTACTGCCCTATCGATAAACCTTCATGCTCTAAAACGTCATGCGAATACAATGCACCTGGTCGAATTCAAGCTGTTGACCAAGATCAAGATGAAGATGACCAAGACCAAGATGAAGATGACCAAGGCCAAGATGAAGACGTAGATTCAACCCAGAAGTTTGTTTCATCGTTCGAAATATCTCCAGTCCCAAACACAATCCGCAAAAAAACTAACAGAGGACGCAAGACAATTGGATCTATTGTGATTACCTCGTCACCTTACAAAGACGAACTAAATGAGACAATAAATAAAAAAACTGAAAAGAAGGCAAAATCGCGTGGCGTTAAAAGAAACTTGTCTTCAGGAAAATCCTTGAAACAAAAAAAAGATTCTCAAAAACAGGAGAAGTCAAAGTACAAAATGAAACGTCAAAAGAATGCAGTTTCTGCGAAGATGTAAAAATTGACGATTCTGACAACGATTCGGAAGATATGCCGGGACAACTGAAACCGAATGAGGATGATGCTCATTGCATGTTTTGCGATAGTTCGTTTTCTGCTGATAAGAAAGGAGAACTATGGGTCCAATGTTTAATGTGCTTAAAATGGGCTCATGAGTGTGGAGGCGCCGAAAAAGACGAATATATTTGTGACTGGTGCAAATAATATGTAGATATATAAAGTATTCCATATTTCCCCCACCTTTTCTAAGGTGGGAATTTTGTAGTTTTTTTTTTCTAACTTGTATTTTGAAAAAGTGTTTAAGATAATTACACATTTGCTTTTACATTTTGGTGTCTAATTGTCTAAAGTACCTTTTCCCTAAATTTGGCTTAAATCTATTCACTAAGAAAACATTTTTTATATACCAAACAAAACGGTATTCCATATTTGCACCTTTTCCTCTATTATCGTAACATTACCCAATAAAAAGTTATATTTTGATTTTCAAAATGTGGTCCGTCTCTTCTCCACTTACATGTATGTCTTTTACGTTTTGTAGACCAAAACTGTTGTTTGGACACTCAATAAATATCATGTAAACGTCAAACTTTTAGTGACAATTTTCGAAAATTAATATTTAAGTGCCGTACAGTTTAGTTTTTTGAACTCGATTATTAATAAATAATAATAAACGGTTCAAATTTATGAATATTGTGGTCACGATGACCATTTCCTGTCTAATTCGATTCGGAAGTCATATATGGTGTGTTCAACTACGCTTACTAATTTTTTATTTCATCAATTTTATTGTACCCGAGCTATTCAAGTTTCGAGTTATATATCTATACGTAAAAATAATTATTTCCAACTATTTACCAGGGATGTTCGATATTTAGTCTAGAATTTCTTGTATTCTTCAAATAATGAACATAAAATGAATAAATCAAATCATTCAAATTGACAAGTGACGTAAGTGACACAAGAACATGACTTTTTAACAGACGAATGAGAATGTCAGTTTTGCCAACTTTTAAAAACAAATGCAATGTGACCAACGTAAAAATTTAAACATACACGGAAAAAAATGTGACTAGAAAATTTTACTACAATGTTGTAGTAGTAGACTTGTAGAAAAATACTTAACAATTTGTAGAAAATTTTACTACAATTTATAGTTAAAAACTATTCATTATTGTAGCAATTGAATTGTCGAATAAAATGCTACAACAATAAGAAAGAATTCCACAATGTTTAGTATATTTTACTATTGTTTGTAGAAGTAGAAATTTATTACAATTATCGTAATTACTACTACTAACTTCTGAAAAAATTTGTACAAATATTAATAATTATCTCTACAAAAAATAGTAATTTTCTCTACAAAAAATAGTAATTTTCTCTACAAAAATAGTAATTTACATCCCTTCTTACGAAAAAAATTCAATTTTGTTCAAAAATATTCTATAATATTGTAGAAATTCTAAGTCATGTGAACAAAACAGAATTCTGCTATTGGCCAACGTTTTTTGACGTCGATCATAAATGGCCAGACAGCAGTAGCCGTTCGCCATGTTCACATAACAAAGCATGGTACATATACGAGTACCTATAACACATTATTATATTATAAGCACCGATGCGTTTGAGGCAATTTTAATAATAAATTCTATTGGTGGTAAGTACATTTATTATTGTTTCTGAATAATTTACCTTTGATAACTAATTTAAATAACCTTAGTAGATTATTTTAAAAAAAATAGTTGTGGCCAACGATCGAATGTTGTGCCCAACGATCGAATTTTGTGCCAAATTCAATGATGTTTTTTTGTCTTAATTGTGACATACCTACTTTCTCATTTTTGTTAGTTATCTGACTTAGTCATTTAATATCCAAATCAGTGTAAAGGTGATAAATATCCCCGTTTTAAGGGTATGAACAGTTCAATTGTTATTAATTTTTATTTCATATTTTTCAGGTGCAGAAAAGCCAACTGAGACTGAGGGTGCTTTTATTACTGTTATTTATTACATAATGTAATTAAGACTTTGTATCTTTTATATTAAAACAATAAATTGAATATTTTATTAAGGAACATTTTTTTCTAGGTTATAATTATAATAATTATGGAAACTACTACAAGTTTTATTAAAAATTACTACAATTTGTATGAATTTTTACTATTTATTGTGTAAAATTTTCGTATTTATTTTAATAAAACGCAATACATTTTTAATATAAATTCATACAATGAATAGCAAAAATTATAACAATTTGTAGAACAATTCTTATGATGCATTTGGATATTTTTACTAAATATTGTAGATAATAACTCTACAATACATTCTCCACAAATATTTGGAAATTTTTACTACAAATTGTCCCTGTCCCTATATGTACTATTTATTGTAGAGAAAAAATCTATAATTGTAGAAATTTGTTTTACAATTTTTTTTCCGTGTATAGGATGTTTTCAAAATAACCTAAACTATTAAAGTTAATAAATCAACTATAGTATTACAAAAAGTTTTAATGGTCACGTCTGGTATCGTTTGTGTTTCAGATACAGGGTTATTATTATTTTATTTAAACCTTTTGATTTATTAATTTTTTTATTAATAATTTCTAATCGTCAAAATTTTAAAACCACTAAAAATTCAGCATTTAATTTTGTCAAGCTATAATCGATAAAGACGCATTTCATTTTGTCCAATTATTTGCGAAAGAATGTTCAACCTTATCAACGAACTTAATAATTCTGATGACCAGTGGCGTAACAAAAAACTTATAATAATAATAATTTATTCAGCCAAAAAAATACAATATAATACAATATAAACCAAAATACAATAAAAATAAATACATACAAATGATTTTTTGTTACAATTTTATAATAAACTGGATGAATAAATCCTTGCTCGACAAGGGAGCATAAGTTAAAAAAGTATATATATAATAAGTAATTAGTTTAATTTAATAGATATATATATTTTTTTTTTACAATTTTAGTCCACTTAAGACCTACTGGTTGCGCGTGGGTAAAACTGTTTTTTTGTTATTTATTTATTTTTTTATATAAGGTACATATATAAATAATTCTAAATACGAAATGTGTATAAATTATTTTAAAATTTCAAGCAAATTTTTAAAATACAAACATTTTAGGATTAAAAATATTTTACTATTACAAGTATTTTAAAATTAGAAATATTTTAAAATTACAAATTATTTTACAATTGCAAACTTTCTAAAAGGAATAAAAACAGCACATGAACTTTTGCTTATATATATGAGCCAAGATAGAAACAAAATAATGATGTATGCGCTTTTTTATAATTTTTGTGTATTGTATATGTATATATACCTAGGTAAATATTTTAATTATCTATTAAGATATGTAAAGCACTTCTGTTCGTATTTAGTAGAAATTATTTTATTAAATCCTTGAATAAGCTGGACGAATTAATTTTTTTAAAGTACAGTTTATATACATCAGGTAAAAAATTATAAATTTTTGTATGCGCTTTTTTATAATTTTTGTGTATTGTATATGTATATACCTAGGTAAATATTTTAATTATCTATTAAGATACCTATGTAAAGCACTTCTGTTCGTATTTAGTAGAAATGATTTTATTAAATCCTTGAATAAGCTGGACGAATTATTTTTTTTAAAGTACAGTTTATATACATCAGGTAAAAAATTATAAATTTTTGATGCCATAAATGTATGTGATCGTTGTCCAATAGTTTTTCGAGCCTGGTAAGTAATTACATGATTTTTTATTTTACTTCGAGTTGGGTATTTATGAGTAATGGTCTGTAATATTTCTTTGTTTTTATAAGTAAAATTCAAAAGTTTGGAAACATATAACTGTCGCACATCTAAGATTCTTGATTCACTGAAGAGGGCATCGGAAGGATAAGTATTTTTTTTATTGTATATTATTTTTAAAAACTTTTTTTGTAATGTTAAACTTAAAGAGACATATCACCAAGTATGTATATAGACATTAGTCATTACCAAACTCAAAATGGATGGAGTTTTCGTTATACAACTATTTTCATCACGTTAGTGGGACGTTTGACATTTGTTTTAATTTTTTTTGTCATTGATTCACAAAACAATAAGTTTGGTGCATGATTTGGTGTAAAAATGATTGTTAATTTTCATTTGTATCCCAAAATGAAATAGGTACCAAGATTTTGAATCTGAAATTTCACTAGAGATTGCAAAAATAGCACTTTTTAAAGCAACTGGATACTGATATAAATGATTTTGTCAAAAGTAGTATAGAAGTAGTCTAGAAAGTAGCATAAAAAGTCCAGTTTATGCGATATTATGTTCCTTTTTATTTCCATCGATAAAAGGGAAGTAATTGTAATTCGAGAGACGCTAAAATGGTGGTTCCCACCTTATCGAGACTGAGGCCCACAAGGGTAAAGTCGTAGCGTAACATAAACGAGAAATGATTTAACTTGGAACGAAAGACTAAAAGCCGATAGTAGTATTAGGACGTTGAATTTTTTGGTTTGTGAAGCATTGGCATTACTTAGGTTAAACCATGTGATGATTTTCACAAGCTTTGATTTTTAAAACCATTCAGAAATGGGTTGATCACATTACGTCATTAAAATCCCAGAAGATTCATTTTTAAATTTTATGAATTGTGGAAATTTATGAATAGGAGTTTACTAATTATTTACAATTCGCTGGTTGAATAAGTATTCCAAAATCGTATAATTAAAATTATCTACCTCTCTTTTATTTAATAAAAAAGTGCTTTGTATAAGAACAGTATATTATGTGTCTTGCTGTACCTTAATTTATGGAAAGCCTGAATTGAGAAACACTACAAATTATTTGCAATAAATATCAAAAGAAGCATACATTTTTAAATAATTTGACATTTAAGAGCCATTAACACATCTCAGTTGACATCTTGATACTTGACAGGCACAGCCAAGCATTATTCTGATTCTTGTCAAATAAAATGGCCGGTTAATTATTTTATGGGGTTGCGACATAGAGCCAGTAAATTTGATGAAGGTGTTTTTGTGGCTAGGGACCAAATAGTAGTACGCTTAAGTTAGCACCACCATAAAAAAGTCATTTTTAAGAAACTACTTATATATTTTTCATAAATTGGCAGGCTTGGCGACTAATTTCGAATAAAATAGCCTCCAAAATGGCTATGGTTGCAAATATGAAGGTCACAACCCGCCTTAGATATTTCACCTTTACTATCAACAGCTGTTGTTTGACAGGTCGTTAGAGAATGTTTGCAATTTATGGAATTTTAAGAATGTTAGGAATCTTGACGTTAGAAATAATTTAAATTCCTAAAATTGTCACTTAAGAAATTGTTAGCTGCAAAAGGTTTCGCCTTAATGCGGCTATCGTGGGTTCTACCTCAGGGAAGAAAAGGCTTGGTAAATAAACATTAAATAATAAAATAATATTTCTTGATTGATTAGGTTTATTCTTTTAGTAATCAATCGTTCAATAGATATGTACAGAGTAAATCAAAGGGATAACTATAACCATCTATCTCCTGTTATAAAGGCAACAATATCATAAAAATTATAAGAGATAAAAAGGGAGATAGATAAAACTACCGCTAGTGTCGACACTTTTGGCTCACAGCTAAATTTGATTGAATCCAGGGGCTTCATGCACTTATGGGTAAGTTTAATTATATTTAACTTAGTTAAACAACTATAATAAGTATCTATATATTTCGTTCTATTGTAGGTAGTGACGTTGTTTGGCCGTAGACTAAATGGATCAATCCTACCTTACTAGTCCTGGGTACCTGGTAAGCTATAGCTTCTACGTACGGCCTCCTAGTGCTCCACATGCAAGTTATGGGGCCAATGATGAGTAAGCTAGCAGGTGTGTCAGACATGCAGTTGCAGATAAGCTGATATCATGCAGTGTGGATTCGTGTACCACTCCGGATGGTGTTGGTGATGTGTGTGTGGTAAAAGCAGTGGTGCTAAGACGCAGATCTCAAAGCGAAAGTGAAGTGTAAGCAAAGAGCGAGTGAAGTGAAAGCAAGTGTGTAAGTATCTTACTTACTGGCCTAAAATAATTACAATAGAAGTAAGCCTCAAGTTAAGCTTGATACATGAGCGCATGCAATAAAAGTTCGATAATAAAGGTTATACCCTACCTGAAGGTGTGGGGCGGCCACGTGGATATTGTGATTTTTAAGTGTTGTTTTTATTGAAAATAGATCCACAAAATAGCTGTTATTTTATATCTTTCAATAAAATATCTTTTCCAATAAAACACTATGAATGTTTTTTTTTGACTAACAAAATCCTCAAACTGAGTTAGGACGCCGTCCTAGTTAAGAGTCACAAAACAAAATGGAAGATCTTTCTCAAATATCCAGAAAAATGCCTTGTCAGGATCAAAGTTCAAAATTAATTAAAATGTTGTTCTTTTATTGCAAACACTAATAAAATATATGTTTCCTACTTTATTAACTAAGCTAATAAAGGATAGATTCATGGTCAAGGTCATAGTACCATTAGTACCACAAAACATAATATTGTTCTTTTGTTTTATATATTGTAATAAATCATATTTTCCTGTATTATGATATTAATTAATAAAGGACAGACACATGGTCAAGGCCATTGTACTATTTATTAGCAGATTCTAATTATTTTGGTAAACCTGAGGTGTCATTTTAAATTATTATATTATTAACCTAATTCTTAAATGTCAAATATAAATAATAAACAATTCCCAATTAAGGGGTTAATTTTTATAAAAACATAGAGATTATTAATATGAATTATGAATAGGGTGAATAATTATTTATAAAAAACTGCACTTTAAGATTTCTTAGAAAAATTAACAGAAAGCTGGATATAATTAAAAAGGTAAGCAAAATTCATAGCAAATTAAGAATAATATCGAATTTTAAAAAAGTATTTCTATTGAATTGATCACTAAAATATATGAGTGTGCCAAAAAGCCGTAACAAAATGCATAGGCTGATTTTATGAACACTGATATTAAAGTAGTTAGGATGAACCGAAAATTCTAAAAATCAATAGAGTTCTAAGTTAGAAGTAATTATTTAAGAAAATCAAAACCGCAAGTCAATCAGAACTTTCATTCTAGAGTTATCGTGCCGGCATACATACACACAGACGACCAGACGAATTTTTTTTTTTGCATTTTCGGACTCTTCGGAATAGTGAAAAAGCCACCCTCCGAGATTACTTCGGATTTTCAGTTTCGCAGGGTCCCTAGTTCATAATTACATTTTATTTATCGATATTAGCATAATGGCTGAATGGTTAAAGCAGTGTGCGTAGAACAAGAATAGATGGGTTCGAATCCACCGTGGAGATATTTTTTTAAATGTTTCTTTAAATTAGTTTTCACTTTTGGAATTCAAAAATAATTTTCATTATTTTGTGATTTATTTAAACATTCTCAAACAAATTTAATAACTTTCTTTTCGAATCGATAATCGATAAGTTTTCAGAACTTAAAAATCGATTTTTCTTCCAACCGAAATTATAAATGATATGCACATAACATTTTTCAACCAAATTCCAGACGTTAATGTTATCATTAAAAATGAATTGTATTTTCGTATTGTTAATATTAACAATGCTCTCACGGTTTGACCAATGTTTTTGTTTACTTCTTTGTGCATTTATAATTAAGTTCCCACCATGTGTGTTTGTTTGTTAGCCCTGAAACAAAGCGATAAAAAGATTTGTGTATAAAGTAAAGAATTATAAGCTAATAATAATAATAATAATAATTGAAGCGAATTAAATATTTTTTCCAAAAAAGATTATCCTCGTTATTTAACACTATAATACATCAAACAATGGAAAACACTGTATCGGAAAACACTGCTTGATTTTCTTTCAATTTGTCTGAGAAATGCACTAGATTCCATAAAAATGTACCAGATTCTATAAAGTGTACCATATTTTTCAAATTGATGGTTTGATTCATTAAAGAGAAAAAAAAACAAACCTTTTATCGAACACAAACAATATTTTATATTTTACCTGTCAAATGGAAACCGGCTAAAAAAAGAAAAAGTACTAGATTTTGCTTCGTGTGTACTAGAGTACCAGATTCTTGAATAATGTACTAGATCTAATACAATAGTACTAGACTGACAATACTGATGCGAAACGTCTATGTGAAATTTGTCGAAAAAGGTGACGAAAAATGAAGTAAAATTGTTTTGGTTTGTTGAAATATACATTTTAAATAAACGACTTCCTTTTACGGAAGCAAATCAAATCGCCCTCTTAGTAATGGAGTGACTCAACTTAGAAGACATGACTTAAGAAAAAAGGTTTAAACATTGTGGTTATTGCATTTAATTAATGTTAATTTCATGTCTATTGGAAATAAGAAATAATAGTTTAATTTTTTAAATACTTTCATAAATCATAGTAGCATTAGATTTTTTCTTAAAAATTAGATACCGATTTAAAAAAATAGGTTACATCTGGATCACACCAATTTAGATCACTATTTAGGTCTAAAAAAATCCTGAATTATTTGACCTATATCGTAATGAACCATTATTTTACTAAATTAATATTTTATTGTTTAATCATACGGTTTTAGTGACAAAGAGACCGAAGTCTAAATGCGCCTGTATTTCACCGTACTATATCGATCGTTGTTTTACTGAACTAGAAGCTAAAATCGACAAGAGTGAAACAGGCATCGTATTTTCTTTATCTTACTACCGATTCTTACGGATCGATAGAGGGCGTTATAATAAGTCGTTATATTACTAAAGATCATAATTGCCAATTTTCAAGATAAGTCACTCTATTACTAAGGAAGCAAAATGTTGTTTATATAAATGTATTGTTAAATATTTCCAAATACCACGCAAGTTGAGAATTTTTTGAGAATATTTTATTGTTTCTTTATAGGAAAATTATGTAAATTTCGCTAAACAAAATCTTCCCGAAACACGAGAATTTTGTTTCGTGAAATTTAGATGCATCATTTCTAAAGAAACAACCAAATGTTCTCAAATTGTTGTTCTCAAAATGTTCTCAAAATGTCCTCAGAATGTTTTCAAAATGTTTTCAAAATGTTTTCAAAATGTTTTCAAAATGTTTTCAAAATGTTCTCAAAATGTTCTCAAAATATTCTTAAAATGTTTTCAAAATGTTCTCGAAATTGAAGGGGGGTTGAAATTAAAAAAATAGGTCACTATTACTAAGGGGGTGAAACGTTGTTAATAAAAGTTAAATAATCTTTTCAAATACCACGCAATTTGAGAATTTTTTGAAAACATCTTGTTTCCTTATAAATTTTACAAATTTCACTTAACAAAATCCTCCCGAAACACAAAACAATGTTGTTTCGGGAAATTTAGATGCATAATTTCTAAAGAAACAACCAAATGTTCTCAAAATGTTCTCAAAATGTTCTCAAAATGTTCTCAAAATGTCCTCAAAATGTTTTCAAAATATACTTGAAATAGAGGGGGGAGGGTTAAAATTAAAAAGAATAGGTCACTATTACTAAGGGAGCGAAATGTTATTTATAAAAGATCTGTTTACATTGTTAAATAATCTTTCCAAATACCACGCAAGTTGAGAATTTTTTGTTGTTACTTCATAAATTTTGCTTATTTAACAAAATCCTCCCGAAACACAAAGAAAATGTTGTTTCGTGAAATTTAAATGCATAATTTCTAAAGAAACAACCAAACTCTTAAAATGCCCTCAAAATTTTCTCAAAATTTTCTCAAAATTTTCTCAAAATTTTCTCAAAATTTTCTCAAAATTTTCTCAAAATTTTCTCAAAATTTTCTCAAAATCTTCTCAAAATTTTCTCAAAATTTTCTCAAGATTTTCTCAAAATTTTCTCAGTTTCTAAAAATTTCTCAAAATGTTCTCAAAATATTCTCAAAATATTCTCAAAATATTCTCAAAATATTCTCAAAATATTTTCAAAATATTTTCAAAATATTTTCAAAATATTCTCAAAATATTCTCAAAATATTTTCAAAATATTCTCAAAATATTCTCAAAATATTCTCAAAATATTCTCAAAATATTCTCAAAATATTCTCAAAATATTTTCGAAATGGAGGGGGGAGGGGTTTAAATTAAAAAAAATATATATAATTCAAAAGCGATATTAACATGAAATTTTTAGTAAAAATCGAGATGAGATAAGGAGATGAAGCCTACTGATTCCTAAAAAAAAATTAATTAAAATGGGGGTTAAGGGGGGGGAGGGTAGGGATTGAAATATTTAAAAAAATCCTAACTGAAAAACAAAAATGATATCAACTTGAAAGTTTTAGAAAAAATCAAGCTCTATAAGAAACCCTTTTATTTTGAAAAATCTGTTTAAAAATAATAAAAAATAATAAATAAAAAAAAATTAAAAATCAAAAAAGAAAAGAGATCAACATGAAATTTTGATAAAAATCAAGCTCTATAAGAAGATGAAGCCTACTAGGAGATTGAGTTTTTATATTATGATACTTAAATGTAGAGAACTTTTTTGAGATTCAATGAGAATACTTTTTGATCACCTATTTTCAAATCTATTGTAACAGAATAAACTACATAAGGTTTCATCAAAAACTAGGGCAACTACAAATTCACTTTTTTCAGAAAACGGTAACACAACGATCATTCTTCTATTTTGGCCCCAAATTGTTTAATATTCTCCCTTTAATAACGAAACAAACTAAATTATATAAATTTATAACTGAAATTAAAACATTGATCCGAACTAACCCAGGCATGTTTGAAATATTTTAATAAATTGTAAATAATATACTTTGCTGTCTTTTTAATATCCTTTGATATATTATTAGCTGACTATAAAAGAACATTTTAAACATATCTCAATTTTTGGACCTGTCTTACTCTAGTATTCTATTAGTGGATCATCTTTAATTTTATAAACTTTTTGTACTTTTCAAACAACCTATTATACTTTCTTCTTCTTTTTTTCTTTTGGTAGGGATTACACAATGCCTAGGTACGATCCCTCCCATAAAACAAAGAAAAAAAATTGGAACATATACCTATTAAATTAATAATAACAATGTAATTTATGGTGCTGTAATATATTTGAAATTTGAATTTGATTGTTTAATTTAAAAATAGTTTATCATTCGTGTCTATAATTCTCTCCTAAATGATAACTGATAAAGGTTTTAATGTTGATAATAATTCAAATAATAATTTATAATATTTATATGAACTTGTTTAAACTTGAAAATTACAAGCAATGCGTTTATTGCAGTTGACAGGGAATATAATAGTAAAACCACCATTTTTAGTACATCATGTTTTTTTCTTTAATTTAAATTAACCCTGTTAAACATTGTAAAGTAGCTGAAAAACTCATCAGAATAATTCTTGAAATGTAGCAAGAATAAATTTTAATCACTTTAAATTTTAGCACTTACATTGTGCTTGAATTGATTTTAATACTATTTGAAACACTTTTATTTGTTTATCAGAATGTTTTTATGAAACCACTGGTAATTTTTTGTAGATATCACTTATTTTGCGATAAACAAAATTAAATTAACCACAAAACGAGATTCTGATATCGCTGTTATGTTTATTTCCTGTTAAGATTCTTTCGCGTCTGATTTCATTACTTTCCAGAAGCGTAAGTCGATGATAACCTTTCAAATTTAGTTATACGGCATGTCCAATTAATTATGTATTATATAAAAAATGTATTCCTTTATATAAATCCTTACAAAATTTATATATCTAATAATTTCTAAGGTATTATTTTTAAAAGAACAATCTGTAAAGGTTTTGGAAAGTTCCGTATACATTATGATGTAATTTTCTCCTTAATTGACAGAGCAAGGCGTTTAACAAAGTCAATATTGATGATTTCAAAACTATTTGCAGATGACTGAATATTTTTTCTGCTGTTAAGTGGTTGCTTACAATTAAGATTCTCTGATTTGTAAATTCTATTTTTATTTATTCTGTAGAAAATAATTATTTAACATATTAATTATAATGCATGGGGAAGATTCCGCACTCAATCATTCACTGTTGGGTTCTAATTATCAGTGCTGTTCCTAAAGTAACGCTGGGAAACAGTAACAAAGCCCACACCGAACACCAGGCTAATAACCTTGGTAGTTGATTCCGATAAAATATTTAATTTCTTATCAAAAACATTCTTTAATTTTGTGTGACAAGCTGTACCTACCATACGGCGTGTTTATTTTAAGCTGGAAATTACCATTGAATCATAGTGAAACCACTGACGAAGTTATCAATTTTTTGTAGTGGTCAAAATTAAAATTCATAATTTATTCAGGAAGTACATTTAACAAAAAAATCCGTTAGATGTATTATGAAATATGTGTTAATATACAGGGTGTCTGTAAAAGGTCTTTACAAAAACATACCAAAATAAGTCGATTTAAGTAAAATTACCTTAGTACAAAGTTGCTTCGTTTGGGCTCCAGAGGGCCTTGAAGTTACAATTTTTAAATCGTTTTTCCCATATAAATCTAAAACGGCATATGCGATTTTGCTGGAATTTGGTATATTGGTAGAGTTTTATGTAGCAAAAAAAATGGTATTAAAATTTTTTCGGACAATAATACATAGGCGTAGAACTTGATTTTTTAAATAACTGCACCTTTAAAAATACTCCGCCATTGGAAGAAAAGGAGTTTGAGTATGAAATTTAGATTGCGCAACACATTTAATTTAAAAAAGGTACTCTTGATAAGACCCGATTACTCTCATGGTTTTGACGAAATTCGCATTTTAGTAATTTTAGAACATAAACAATAATTATTAAAATACAAACTTTGTCAAAACCATGAGAGTAAATCGAGTGTTATCAAGGGTACTTTTTTGTAGTAAATGAGTACCTAATCCAAGTTCTACGCCTATGTTTTATTATCGGACAAAATTTTAATACCATTTTTTTTGCCACATTTCAGCAAAATCGCGTATGCCGTTTTAAATTTATATGGGAAAAACGATTTAAAAATTGTAACTTCAAGGCCCTCTGGAGCCCAAACGAAGCAATTTTGTACTAAGGTAATTTTACTTAAATCGACTTATTTTGGTTTAAGGAATATGTAGTATGTTTTTGTAAAGACCTTTTACAGACACCCTGTATAAATCATTATAAGAATATAATTAGTACTTTTTTATATTTGGAAAAAACATTCTACAGATCCCTATTCTATCTACCCCACCTATCACTCTTTTAAGTTGACATATGAAACACTAGGTTAGCTTCTGTATCTGCATAATTTCTAAAAAACGTACATACAGACATACATAAAAATCTATATTACTTAAAATTGGAAAATTATTTTGTATTTATTTGTTATTGTTAATTTATTTGCAATTAATAGGATTGAATGTTTTATTATATTATTTTTATCATTAATTAACTTTATTTTGCTTAGAACATTATACAAACCAAAAAAAGGCAAAGAAATGCTAAATGAGAGCAGAAAAGATAAACAAAAAGGAAAAAAAATAAAAAAAATTAAAAAAAATTAAAAAAAACTAAAAAAAATTAAAAAAAAATTAAAAAAAATAAGAATAATACGATCAAACAACAAAAAGGAATGATTAAACAATAAATGAAAATTACAACTACAAAACGGCAACTAAACGAAATTCTAGTACCTACACCGGATCATGTCTCTTCCTATCGTATAAAACCGGGTTTGCCATAAATTTGGTGGTTCTGTTTAAGGTAGGCAAATCACGTATGTGAGGTGTCAGGTTGCATTCAGCTTCCGGTGGATGCACAATACCCCTCTCGGGGTGTCCTCTTTACCCCGCGTATCGTTCGCCCTTGATGCATACAAAACCCTGACCCGTTTTCACTAAACCGTGATTTTTCGGTGTAGAGGTGGGTACGCAACCGTTATTCGATAAGAGATGTATAATTTACGTTAGAATGTTATCGTTATAGAATAAAAAGAAAATTAGTGTCGCGAATATACCATACCATAGGGTGTTCTATCAATGATTTAAAAGAGTGGTTTCTTATAAAATTTGCCATTTGGGTTCTTTATTAATATGTCAAGATTTTTTTTTTGTAAGTAAACTGTTCAGTATACGAAAAAATTACAAGAAGATATAAGAAAAAATTTCTAAATTACGTACAGCGTGTAGTATATTAATTTTTTGCAGTATTTCTAGAGGATTCAGTCAAACCGGAATTGCATACCTTAGGTGGGTTTCGACCAGGGCAAAATATAATTCGGTTTCTAGTGAGAATTTAAATAAAATCATTCGTAGTTTTTTTATTAAAAAATGTACATGACTGTCCCATTTTAAATTTGAATTTATAGATAACCCTAATGATTTTTATCAGAGGGGTTCCAAAAATAGTAGTTAATTCAAGGAATAATTATACAAATATTCAAACTCCAAAAAACTAAATTATTTCCATAAAGTAGGAGGCATACAAACTAAGCCTAAGGAGTTAAAATTAGCAATTGAAGTATGTATTTATGACATTATAACTTTGATAAAATCTTGGTTGACTTCACATATATCAATGTCTGAAATTAATATGACCTACAGATGTGACTGCCAATCTGAAACAAAACAAAGGGGTGGTGGTGCTTTAATAATGATTCGTAAAGAAATCTGCAGTAATGAAATCAACATTAATTACAACTTTAGGTCAAACCTCGAACAATTATTTATAAATGTAATCCGTGATAAATTAAAATACGTTATTGGTGCTATTTATATTCCCTCTAAAACTAAAGAAGACATTTATTTAGAAAACACACAATATGTGGAAAACATCTCTTCCAAATCACCAATTTATCATATGTGGTGACTACAATATGCCAGAAGCAGTTTATTTTAATGCAGATGGTGACTTTCATGCTTAATATCCTCAAGATACTGCAACAAGTGTCGTGCTTGAGTATTTTTAGTTTTCTTAATATGTTTCAAGTAAATATGCTACCAAACAATCGTGGTGTATTTTTGGATTTGTACTTTACACACTGTAAAGAGTTCAATGTTGTGTCTCCTACAGATCCTTTGTAACCAAATTCTTATCATCATATTGCTTATAATTTTTCACTAATATGTGAGAATGATCATTCTTTAAACTACGAAGTATACTATCATGATTTTAGAAATACCAATTTCATACAAATAAACTTCTTGAGTTTTATAAGTTGGAATAACGTTCTAAGCAGACAAAGCATTGATATTGTTCTTGAACAATTTTATAACATAGTTTATGCAGCTCTTGATTTATTTGTTCCCGTGAAAAAGTTCAGATCTAGCAATTTTCCGTCTTGGTTTTCACCTTATCTTAAACAAGTAACTATTAATAAAAAGATAGCCAACAAACGATATAAGGAAACTAATAATTTGGCAGATTATCAATATTTTTCAGGACTTAGATAAGAATGCAAGACAATTAGCAATGAGTGTTACAAAAGATACATTGAAAGAATCAACAGTAATATTATAACACATTATCTTTCTTCATGCTGGAAGCATGTCATGGATCTGGACTATTTTCACATTTCTATACAAGAGGTTTTTAATGGTATATGTGAATTAAAACCTAAATTATCTTTTGGTCCTGATGGTTTGCCTGCCTTGTTTTTGAAGAACTCTCACACAGCCTTTACATTTTTTGTACAAATTATTTCTGAAAACGTCAGTATTTCCAAGCTTTTGGAAGATTAATTTTATAACCCATATTTATAAGTCTGGAGACAGGAAAAATGTGTCAAATTACCGTGGAGTTTCAATTCAGTCTGAAATTCCAAAGTTGTTTGATAAATTGATATCTTACAACTAGCTTGGTCAGCAAAACATATAATTGTTCAAGAACAGCATCGTTTTTCATCAGGTAAATCAACTTCAACAAATCTTCTATGTTATAAGAATCACCATTTGCAAATTGAAAGTATATATGCAGATTTCTCAAAAGCATTTGATAGGGTTAATCACAATTTATTGATAAGTAAACTAGAATCTCTTGGAATAAATAGAGATGTTTTGGATTGGATGAAAAGTTTCATAACGAATAGGGTGCAGTGGCTCAAAATTAATAACTTTGTATCAAATGCACTAGAAGTTCCTTCTGGAGTACCAAAGGGTTCTCATTGTGGACCAATTTTATTTAATTTATGTATTAAAGATATCGGTGAAATATTTGACCATTCAAAATATCTTCTATTTGATGATCTGAAAATATTTAAATCAATAGAAAACGATGGAGATTGTGATTTGTTGCAAGCTAATATGGATAGATTTTACGATTGGTCCATGCCTTTGACCTTAACACTTCAAAATGTTATGCTATGACTTTTTCTAGGAAAAAAACTACTCTTATTCATGAATATATGGTTAATGGCAATGCCCTGAAAAGAGTCAATGAAATCAAAAACCTTGGTATTATTATGGATAAAGAATTAAACTTTAAGAGCCATACACAAAAATTGAATTCTACAGGATTTAGAAATATTGGTTTTATACTTAAAAACAGTAAAGATCTATCTCTGAACAGTATAAGGCTTGTATATTCATCATTTGTTAGGTCAAGTTTTGAGTATGGATCTGTGCAGAAGAAATTTCTTAGACACTATGCCTTTAGGCTGGGTTATAGGTAGGGCGAAACCAATTTATCAAACAATAAGTACGAGTTCTAACATAGTATCATTGAAGAAACATAGACTTGATGCAGATTTATTATTTGTATATAAATTTATTAATGGCCATGTCAACTGTCATGATATATTGTCACAATTTTCTTTTAATACTGGGCCCAGAATCAACTGAAAAAGACCTTTATTTAATATTCAATCACACTCAACCAATCATGGTTATCATGGTTGTCATAGTCCATTATTTCGTTTGCCTCGTGAATATAATAATTATTGACTTTTGTATATCTTCTGCAAATCTCTAAGTTCGTTTAAGAATACCTTAAAATCGTTACATTAAATTTTTTTTATTTTTGTACAAAAATTATTTTTTTTATAAAAAAAATTATCTTTTACATTGTTATATTTATATTTTTTTTAAATTTCCATTTTTGTTGTTTTGGGATTGTGTCTATATTTAAATTGTCTATTTTAAATTGTCCATTTTGAATTGTCTGTTGGTTTTAATTGTGATTATACCTATATCAATAACTATATCAATTAATATTAATATGTAATTTATAATATTTTTTTTCTTTATGTATTGGAAATCCGTAAATAACTAAATAAATAAATAAATATTTCATCTTAGTTACAGATTGGATTTATATCACATCTCCCTGAGACCGAATTTCCAGGATATTGAAAGGCGAAAAGCTGGTAATGTTGCAACTAAAAGGTAAGAAATTTGTTTTGTCTAGGTTTACTGTCAATAACTTTTGATCGAACCAGTTTTTTATAATACGAAAATCCAACTGAACTTTATTTTTCAGCTCTATCCAGGTTTCGGCCTCATAAAAAATTGCGCTCTCGTCGGCATAATATCCAATAATGCTTCCATCACTATTGAGATTAAATAAATCATTATCATATAAATTTAATAAGACAGGCCCCAAAACAGTGCCTTGGAGTACACCACATTTTATATATTGTCGAACACTGTGCCCATTTAACTAATTGTTTTCTTTATTTAAGGTAATTTTCAAAGATTTTTTAACAATTTCCTCTCATTCCATTATTTTCAAAAGTTATTAATAATAGACAATGATCAACAGTATCTCAATAAAAAGACAGACAAGGATTTCTTTTTTCTAATGATGCATGAATTTTTACTGTTAGTGTAAGTATGGAATCTGCGGTTGAAGTTTTTTTTAAACCGTATTGTTTTTAATTATTACCACCGAAAAAATGTAAAGGTAAATATCTTGCCTTTCAAAAAATTGGTTAAAAAGTCTTCTTTTTTGAATATACCTCTCATTTAACAAAAAAGGAAGGCCTAAATGAAAAAAAAATATTATTTATAGAAGTTTTGCTTACATGTTGACAAGGTAACAAATTAAACCCTATATTTTTTGCTTTTGAACTAACAAATATATATCAATAAACGATGAGAGATGTCATAGGTTTAAGCTGCAATTAATTCTCACCACCAATTTCATCGACTCTCAGTTTTCGTTTAAAATTTTAATTACGGATTTGTTGTTGCAAGAGCAAAGATAAAAATGATATCAAAATATGACTTCTCAATCCTTGCCAACAGTTTCTTCAAAATATTTTATTAGCAAAGGATATAGGCAGAAGCATTAGTTATGCCGAAATAATTAAGTTTGAAATGAGATGTCTCTAACAGTAAATGGGTATCTCGACACCTTAACAAATTGGGAAATATTTTAGAGCAATATGGCATTACTCACAAAGACTTACCTGCACCTATTGACTCTGATAAAACTTGTCACATTTTTGATGGGATCGCAATAGATCATGGTTTGGGAAAGTCCAAAAGTTGCATATCATTTAAAGAATATGCTAATATATTTGTAAATATTATTTTTCGAAATAAATTTAATGGTAGATGTGGTATTTGATCATTATAAAGAAAATTCTATCAAAAATACAACACGTCAAAAGAGAGGATCCCAGAAATCAATTGATATAGAAATTGACAGACTCAATATTCCACTTCCAGAACAATAGAATGTTAAAAAAAATTCTGTCAGAACAAAAGCATATTTAATTTGTAACTATAGTGATGGTGGTGGATTCGCGAATATCAATAAATATGGGACGAATTTTAAACCATCAAAAGACGATTTCTTAAATTCAAATCACGAAGAGGCTGATACTCATATCTTATCATCAAATAAAAATTTGGGACATTCACGTTGTATTATTGATTGCAACGACACAGATGTTCTAGTCTTATTAATTTATTTTAAGAAGTTTTTGTCAAAAAAAATATGGTTCAGAATAGGGCGAGGAGACTCATGACGATTTATAGCAGTACATGATTTAAATTTGGATGAAAACCTTCTAAAAATTTTCCCAATTTTCATTAAGTGACCAGTTGTGATATAACCTACCAATTGTCTGGCATTGGGAAATGAACCTTTTGGAAAACCTACCTTGAATACCATCACCTTTTGGATGGATTTGGCACTGATCAGTAGGTACTCTGAAAACACATTCTCTAATCTTGAAAACATTTTTAATGGTCTCTTCAAAATCCTCGCTAAATTGCCATCGACTGAAGACGTCCTAAGATTGCATGTTTCTATATCGTAACGAACTCTGTATTTAATAAAAAATAAAAGTTGAGAAAACATGTTTTTCGCCTCAGTATTTTGTTTATAAATTATTATTATTATTAAAAAATTTCTTTCGCCTGATATACCCTCACTAATTTGTATTTATAGGTTATGTTACTTTCCTTTCAAGGTCAATATTAAAGAAAATTTTATAAAAAAAAAATTGTTTAAAATCGCCAAATCCCTAATACGACTTCTTTAATATTGCCGTTTATTTTAAACCGTAGCCATATTATTTTTAATGACTTTGTGAGGTTAACTTTGTACCCCCATTTTTATTTGCTTCTTTACTAAGACCTGTAACAAACTATTTAACTTAAAGTTCATAATATTCAGATTGATACTCTTCCATTCTAGGTATTAAATTTATGTGGTACATTTTGAGTATCATTTTCTCTTTTAAAAATTATTTGAATCAAAATGTCCCAACTCTACTTAGTCGACAACTTTCATTATGGGATTATGCATTTTGTGAACTCGAAGTGATTGTTTTTTGGGAATGATGGGTCTTGAGCTTTTGTTTTTTGGTGGTTACCGGGTACCGACCGATCTTTTCAAACGCGTGGGAATGATATTACGTAAATAGCACCACTTGAATCCCTAATTATTATTACCTTAAAGTGGTGTTGGCCTTTTTCATATTCTCTGTCCTTTCCAGTTCTTTTTTTATTAAAAATTATGGTTTCTCAGAGCACGGATTGGCTATATAACAATTTATTCCCACGATATCTATTTTGTACGCATGATCATCCTGTGACGTTTATTTATTTAAAAACCTTTATTATTTAAAATTTATTTTTAAAAATGTCATAAAAGTTCGAAAATGCATTATTAATTACTAATATTATTTGAAATTGCCCAGTCTTCATTGGAAACAGCTTGTTTAAACTGCGCTATATTATGTTCGCTAAAATTTCTTTTTATTACATTCATTTTTGAATCCTTTTCTAAAACTTTGAAGATATTGAAATCTCAAAAAACTGAAGATGATCTGAAATTTCGTTATCAGTGACCTTGTGCCAAGTAACTATTGGCACAAGGTCAAAACAACAAAAGCATACACAAATCATTAAAACTATCATTTGAATATTTGTCAAAATTAAAATCTCCCGAGTATGTGGGATGTATACAGGGTGTTATTGAAATACACGTACATATTAAAACTGGGTATTGCGCAGATCCCCACTGAATGTAGAAAAATATTATTTTTTAAAAATACCCCTTATTAAGGGAGTTATTAATTTTTGAAAATTAATTCTAAAACAAACGTACTTCACTGATATGTTGAGGATGACCTATATAAATTAGGTTTATTTACCTATTTTAAACATCAACAGTAATTAATATGCAAGAATATGATAAGAAAACTAATCTTGTAAGAAATGACCATGTTGCCAAGATTTTCGAATTAATTTCTATTTCCGAAGACTGGTTTTTACTACCCTCGTTATCAAAAAACTAGAATATTTGATAAATGATTGTTTTTAAACTATACATTTTTGAAACTATAGATTATTAAAATTTTAGTTGATTTACGAATGTGGCTAACACGAGCGCGTCATTTCCAAGTTGGTAAAAAGTGTTGTTACGATTACTTTTAAATATTTTTTTACGATGCCACTATTTACGAATATTGAACTAACGGATATAGTGCTGGTTTATGGGGCAGCTGGAGAAAATTCTCGGCAAGCACAAATCCTGTATCGCGAACGGTTTCCAAATCGGAGAATTCCGGACTGCCGTACGTTTATTTCAACTGTTCAGCATCTAAGAGACCATGGAAAATTTGAGAGTGTCAATGCAGATCGAGGGAGAACAAGGACACAAAGAACATTGGCGGCCGAAGAAGAAATATTGGGAGCTGTTGAAAACCGGCCTCAATTAAGTTGTAGAAGACTAGGTCTTGAAATTGGAGTGTCCTCATTTGTTGTGTGGCGGACACTTAAAGAACAAGGTTTACATCCTTATCACATCCAAAAAGTCCAGGCCTTATATCCAGGTGATGAAGAAAAGAGAGTGGAGTTTTGTGAATGGATAATTCAAAAATGTGTTGATATTCCTGATTTTCTAAAAATATTATTGTATACTGACGAGGCTTCATTCACTCGTGATGGCGTGTTCAATATGCACAATACGCATATTTGGAGTGATGAAAATCCTCACGCCATTAGGGAAACTGGGCATCAAAGAAAATTTTCAATAAATGTTTGGGCTGGCATAATAGATCAGTATTTAATCGGGCCTTATGTTCTCCCGAACAGATTAAATGGGCCAGGATATCTCCACTTTTTAGAAGATATTTTGCCAGTACTCCTAGAAGAGATACCGTTACAATTAAGGCAACGGATGTGGTACCTACTAGATGGCGCTCCTCCTCACTTTGATTTAAACGTACGGCAGTTTTTGAACATTAGATTTCCTCAAAAGTGGATAGGCAGAAATGGACCTACTAAGTGGCCTCCGAGATCTCCGGACTTAAATCCATGCGATTTCTTTTTGTGGGGTCACATGAAACAACTGGTTTATAATGAACCTATTAATAGTGTTGAACAATTAACCAATAAAGTTAATGCGGTAGCCGAGGAACTACGACAAAATCCAAGACTAATTTCTAATGTTCAAAGTTCTTTGGAAAGACGATTGCAAGTGTGTGTAAATAATAATGGACGGCATTTTGAACAATTACTGTAATAAACTTTATTTTGAATTAATTGGTTTTGCTACGGAAACAGTGCAATTTCTATGGGTAAGTTCAATTTCGATTTATTTTACTTCTTTAAATATGGAAACTAGTAGGTCGGAAAAGGGGACTCTTCCCCAATATTTAAATTTTAGAATTTGAAGTTAAAATTGGTGCCAATCGTTTTTGGTCATTACATACTATTCCCCATTTTAATATGTACGTGTATTTCAATAACACCCTGTATATGATCTAACACCTCAGAAATTTGATTAAAAAAAATATTAATGTCCCCAGGAGGAGATTGATAACAATTTAAAATAGTATTTATAAGACACAGCACATATTTCGAAGTGTTTTTCTATACAGAATGGACAGATCTATACATTTCACGATATCAAAGTTTTTCATCCAAATACTAGTACCTCCACATTTTAAAATTGTTCTGCAGTAAAAGCTAATTAATTTAAATTTTTTAATTCCAATTAAATTTAGGTAAAATCGTCTTAAATACCAATTTCATTTCTTGAGAAACGTTGTTCATTTTGACTAGCATCATTAAGACAAACTACATTATCAGTTAGGTATCATTATCTAATATAAGGGTAGCTAAGTGGCTTTAACTACATTTAAAGAAACAAAAAAAACCTATCCGATACAAGGATTCTTGAGACGCTAATTAAGCCCTCTTTTGGTCGTTATTGAAAGAAAGAATGAAAATTAACAAGCGTTTCTCGCACGCTCACTGTACACATACCTACATAGAGTTTCCCTAAGGGCTTGACAATATCTACTTAATTTTAATTTTCTAACCAATTACCGTCATATTCGTCTCAATTAGTTTCAATTAAGTTAAATCTTATATTGAATTAACAAAGCAAAACCTACGACTTGAGTGTTATCGTTATACAGGGTGTCGCCTACTTGATTAAGTCTATTAAAAGAATTGAACGATTTGTAAAAAGAACAACCTTTAGATCACAAACTCAACATAGGAAATGAATTATTATAACAGTTATTTAAAAAAATAGTGAAAGCAGACGCTACGCTTTTAGATTAAAGTGGTGTAAGGGTTTCAAAAGAACAAATACATCACATATTATGCAAAATTTTGAACATAAAGAAGCTCTCCATAAAATGGGAGCTACGGTTACTCATATCTGAGCAAAAACTGAACGTTCCGGAAGAATGATTGGTGCTATTTAAGCGCACTTTTTATGACCATGGATGAGACTTTGGTTCACCATTACACACCGGAGACCATACAACAATCAAGACAATAGTCAGCTACAGTCTATTCGCTATACTTACGCTGGTTTTGGATTAACAAATATATGCCAATTAGTCATTGACAACCATGTTCCGATAAGCCTCTTCCCAAGAAATTAGGTAAAATTGCCCTAATGGTCAGATTTAAATTAAAATAACATTAGGGTAGGTACTAAATTTGTTACAAATATTGCAGTTGAATTGATTCTTTGCAAGTATTGACATTGTATGTATATTGTAAATTTAGTGGAAATTTGAAAAATGCCTAGACGTGTGTTAAATGTAGATAGTCTAATTTGTAGTGTACATAAGTATTTTAAGGATGAAAAAGATAATGGCGGTCCTTTAAAATCGGTAATGTCTGTACAACAACGCGTATGCGATGCTCTAGGAATTAGTGAAACCAAATTAAGAGGAGTATTACAAAATCACAATAGTGAACTACCGAAAGAAGATCACCGCAAAACTCGCCCATCATTGAAAACGAAAGATATTCCAGATGGAAAGAAATTTGAAATTCGTGATACCATTTATCGAAGGAGGGCCAACAAGGAACATGTCACCTTAAATACAATTCTCTCGGAATTAGTAGATAGAAAATTTGACGACATTGGCAGAACAAGTCTATGGCAAGTGATACATAACTTGCGTTTCAAATTTCAAAAGGAGGATAACAGAAAGGCCCTTTGCGAAAGAAGTTCTATCGTTCACAAAAGAATTAACTTTCTAAGAAAATATTCTAAATTTAAAGAAAAAAGGGCGAATTTTATATATTTAGACGAAACATGAATATTTTCTAGGGGTGCAACCAAGAGAACATGGCAAGATGATAACGTAAAGTCCATCAAACATACCGATGAAGAAGGGAAGCGACACATAATTTTACATGCAGGAGGGAAATCGGGTTTTATAGAAGGTGCTGATTTAATATTTTCATCTAAATCAAAATCCAGTGACTATCACGATAATATGAACACAGAAATATTTGTAAAATGGTTGCATGAAAAACTTTTCCCAGGTTTAAGTTAGCCCAGCGTAATTATTTTCAACAATGCACCTTACCATTCTGAAGTATTAAACAAAAGTCCAACGAATTCTTGGACTGTTGATAAAATTAAAGAATGGTTGACAAAGGAACATATATAATTTCCTCAATATATAATAAAATCAGAATGATTACGCTTGGCAAATATACACGCAAAACCAAAAACCTTTGTTGTGGATCAGAGTATTGAAAGTTACGGTCATCAAGTTTTACGTCTGCCACCGTATAATTGCCAGTTTAATCCCATCGAATATATATGGGGAATAGCAAAACAATATTATGACAACCATATTGGGCCTGATGGTTATAGTCACGACGCAGTTCGGGAAACTTGGCGAAAAGCACTTTCAATTGCAACTCCAGAAGTGTGGCGGAACTGTATATCCAAGTGCGAGAAACCAATAGAAGATTGGTGGACTCGTGAAAATAAAATAAACGAAATAAGTCCAATCATAATAACAATTAATGGTGATGACAGTGATGATGATGGAACAAATTTTTATGTTAGAAAATATTTTGAGCTAAATAACCCTCTTATTATACATAAACCATATTTTCTGTGTGAAGTGTAATATAAAATTATTATTAGGTTTATAATAGCCACATTAGACTTCATTAATGAAGAAGTTTAATTCTGCTCTCAATTAAACAAAAGATTCTCCATTATTATTTAATTAAAAAGTTGTACATTATTTTTCATTTCATTTAACCAGTTGATATTTCCCCAAAGAACAGGTCAAACTTTCGGGTATTTACCTGGAAATACTCATAAAAATTTTAATGCGAAACCCGCGTAAGTATAGCAAACAGACTGTACAGGCGAACCAGTCCCATCGACCGAAAAGTTTGTGGCGTTGGTATTTCAGGATGAAAAAGACATTGTTAATATTGATTACCTATATATACTTTTCCAAAATGATTAAGAAAAAACAGGCAGCGATATCGCTGATAAATAAATTAAAAATAAGCGGAGGGGGTGCATGGCTCAGTGGTAAAGTTTCTACCTGTGGATCCAAGGGTCCCAGGTTCGAATCCCACCGTTGGTCGGGATTTTTTTATTTAATTTAATTATTTAAAATTAATTCTGACGTCTTGGTAGAATTCCCCACCAGACCATTCACTGTTGGGTTCTAATTAACAGTGCTGTTCCTAAAGTGGCGCTGGGAAACAGTAACAAAGCCTACACAGAACACGAGGCGAAATAATCTTAGCAGTTGAAGACGATGACACAAAAAAATAAGCGGTCCCAAATGGGAACTATGAGGAACAATGTAAGATTCTTCGAAAACTCTTAAACGAGTTAAAACTAGTTATTATAGAAACCAGTGACTTAAAGTGTAATAAAGATTAAAATTGTTAGAGCAATACTAGACCAACTTACGAAATGTCCATTTTGTGTTATCCAGATCATTATGATGTAAGAAAATGCTCTTTTTGGTGCTATAGTCGGGTATACAAAATTCATTTATTCAGATTCATCAGAAAGTTGACCTGTTGCAAATATAGTTTGTAAATATACGGGGTGCTCTAAATGCATAGAATATTAACTATTAAAAAAATGACAATGATATAGACCTACTTCAGCATATACTGACAGGCCCAAAATAGCTTGTTAAACTTTCTGACCATGTTCTAATAAAACACAATGATTTTTTTTAGTTTAAAAAGAGAATTATTCCATGTTTATTTTTATTTAATGTATTGTATTATCCAATCTGTTTATTTTCTTTATTTTGCATTTATTTGTAGTTTTTTAGTAACATTTTTTTTTGGAAAAAATTGTACCTGTTAACTTTAAAAGCTCAATTTTTTTTTTTTAATATTTTGTGAACAGAAAATAAACATAATAATACGTTGAAAACCATATAATACTAGATTATCTAAAAATTTAAGAAAATATAGAAAAAAATACTAATTATCTAAAAAGTATAGAAAAATATACAAAGACACTTTAAACAAAAAGAGATATAACTTTAAAACAAACAAATAATGATTCAATTCAATATTAATTTAAAGAAAATACACATAAAACTTCTGAAAATGTTTTTTTAGAACAATAATAAAAAAAAGTTGTTCCAGCACAACGTTGTGATAATAAAAAACAAATTTTGTAGATACCTAAAATATATATTTAAATTTTCAAAATCAAAAATGTTTTCATTAGAATTTTTGAAAACAAAAACCTCCAAGTATTATTATATACGATTTCTAAAATGAGCCACCTTGTATGTTCCGATCAGCGTTTAAATTTTAAATGCTTGTTTACACGAGTGTCAAGCTGAGATAAGGAGGTTTTATCTCGACTTTTAGAAACGTGTAGGCGTTTCGGTTTTTATCATTTAGACACATTATGATATTTCTGAAAATGTGTGCAGTAGAAAATTTTAGATAAAATTAACTATTTTCAATATATATTGGTCGCAGATTGACATTCTTAGAATAATGTTTACAAGGGAAAAGATTAGGGTATAAAATTTAAAGCAGGGATGAATAATAAATAAACAATAATAGAAATAATTTCTAAATAATCTTAAAAATATCAATAAAAACATTTAATCTTAACATAACGTCTAAGATATATATACATGATGTTGTTTGTTGTTAATTTTTCTTAATAAAAGAAACTACAAAAGTATTTTCAGTTTTTTCTTAAATACCATTTCTTGATAACGAAAGAACCAATTAAAAAAAAATACAGAAGTAATAGAGGGACACTCTGCCTTTCAAATGATGTATCATTCGACTTCACATGCCATTGAAAAAATAGAAAGGGTAGCTGCTGACCGCATTTGACCCCCTCGAATCAAAAATAGACGTGTTCTTTAAAATGTTTGATCACACGCCCGTTTCTGAGTTACTACGGGAGGGGGGAGGGGGGGGTGTCGTTTCCAGCGTGATGTAATGTGATTATGAATTCCATCATGATTGTTCATTTGATAATTTGTATATTTTGTATATCGTATAATTAATATTAAATTAAGTCTAGTAGCATTTTAATTTACGTCAAAATAAGTATATTACAGTCCACTTTAATCCCAAAAGGGACACGTACAATACCAGGCGCGGATCTGGGAAGATTTTTCGGGGGGGTGGGAGGTAATTTTATCAAAGAATCATTCGATTATTTAAAAAATAACAAAAAATAATAAAAAAATAAGAGATTTTAAACAAAATCAGAAAACTTTATCTTGATTACTTATTCGTAAAATCACATTTTCTTTATTGCATTAGCAAATCTATACATAATTTTTACGACGTCAAGATTAAAATCCCGATGGATCTGCAAAAGAGCTAATCCATGAATCCGTCAACGACTGACCACAGTTACAGTATGACTAACTGTAGACCGATTAAATTCTAGTGGTCGTTCATCGCTCCTCTACCATATACCTATTACACCTACACTGTACGCCAGCCTGTGCTTCTCTATTCTTCATTTGTCACCGTCATCTTGTTTTTTTTTGCTTTCTCGTAAAATCTCGTTGTTTTTAGATTACAAATTAATAAATTCCTGGATTTCTTTGAGCAGCTCGAGGGGTAATTACCCTATTACCCCCTTGTATCCGCGCCTGTATAATACCAAACATAAATTTGGTCCTTCGAGCCGGATTATTTAATTGCAATGCATTTACAACTCTAATTTAGTTAAATTAATTGTACATAATTAAATATTGTTCAAAACTTATCAATTATAAATACCGTGTATGCAAGTACAAATAGAATAAAGATATAAAGCTTGGCATTCTATTTTTTTTTCGAAGTTGAAATTCTAGGTATACCTTTTTTCTAATTTAATAGTTCGATTCCTTAAATCCTTATAAAAATTATAATATTATGTTTTTTATGTAAATAATAGACTCCCATTGTCCAGGTAAAATTCACTTCTTATTTTAACTAGAGGACACCACAGCAAGGTCATATACGGTATGGTAAGTTAAAGGTAAAAATTAGGGATTTCTTCTTTCGCCCCAAACTGCAGAGGTACATCAATCCTTAACCATTATATACCGGTCAACCAAGTGATTCGGGATTCTTATTCATAATTCTAATTTGTAATTCCCATTGCGTGATTGAACCGTGAATGATCTTCAAGATAAATGATTCTTATTTCTATTCGAACTTGAACTGTCTAGAGATTGCCATAGACTTATAAAATCAGACGGTCATTAATATAAATTATGAATTAATATTTCGGATGACCGAAATACAATCAAAATAGAAGTCTGTTAGATCAAATAAAAATGTCACTTCCTCTGACACAAAGCATAGACGACAAATGACATTTGAGTAAGAGGTGATTGTGTCTAAAATAACGAAATAACGGTTCCAATCGTTACAGTTTCTATGTTTCTGACATAAATGGTACGTCCCTACGATGTTTCTAAACCCACATAACGTCAATATTCTATTAATATACTAAGAACGTTATGTTTATGTTCTTTTTGGTATGTCCTTTCTAGAATGTTCTTCGAATATACCTAGTATGTACTTTGAAAGTATAATACTGAGTAAGTGCCTTAAGCACGTGCTATAACAGGACATTCTTAGAAGATACTAAAAGTCATGTACCCAGCATGTAACTCATATTCTGAGAAAATTAGCTAAAGGAGAACAAAATCTACAAAATGGTGGTAAGTAATTAACAAAAATATATTTAAATTTTCACTAAACATAATAATCATGTATGCAACTCTTGTTTTTATTGGTGGAATGTCATGTACAATTTTTAATGTTTTACGTTCGACAAAAATATTTAAAATATTCCATTAGTTATGTACACTTAATTTGTATATGTACAAAGTTTGTTGATTTTTTTAAGTTCAACGTAGATCCAATGTAAACAAGAAAATGTAACGCAAGTCATCGATACAATATACTATTGGTTGGTTAAGGCCAAATAAAGAACTAAAAAATGTCTACGATTTTCATTATATACACTTATTCTTTAATGTTCAATATTAATGAAACAGTCTGTATTAGGGTGTCTAGTACATCGCTGTCCCAGTTCAAAACTGTAACATCTTAAAAATTTTAGAGTTTGACATGTATAATACCAAATATAAATTTGGTCCTTCGAGCCGGATTATTTAATTGCAATGCATTTGCAACTCTAATTTAGTTAATTAAACGTACATAATTAAATATTGTTCAAAACCTGTCAATTATAAATACCGCTTACTGCCAGTACAAATAGAATTATACCCTTCACAGTTTATCAACCCCCCCATTAACCCCCTTTTTTATTCAAATTTTTTTTAGAATCAATAGGCATCATCCTCTTATAGAGCTGGATTTTTTATTAAAAATTTCATGTTAATATCGCTTTTCGTTTTTGAATTATGATTTGTTTTTTAAATTTCAACCCACTTCAACCCCCAGGTTTAATATTTGAACAGAAAAGCCTAAATAGTAGATTATGGCCGAAAGAAGTGTATGATTGATGAGATCGAACGCCTTTGAGTAATCGAGAAGAAGAAGTACTACTTACGCTAGTGAGTAAATTGTTATCGTAGTTTCTTTTAGTAGTGAAGTAGTGGAATTATAACCATTGTAAAATCCTGATTGACAGGTAGACAGTAAGAGTTAGCTGTCCAGAAATTTTCTAATTTGTTTATTTATCAATTTTTCAAAAACTTTGGAGGGACAGTATAAAATACTAATAAGGCGGATATTGGAGTATGATTCTGCGATAGCTTTTTTTTGAAAGAACAAATCATGAATCTTTCCAGAGCTGCGGGAAGCTGCTTTAAGTTATTATACATTAAAAATGTTAGTTAAGAAAATAGTAATAACATTTTAATTTGATCAGCATATGGCTTGGGATCTTAGATTAAAGAGACCGAAGATGTAACATTGCACACTGCGCATGTTGTCTGTTTTAACCCAAAGTAACCCACCAATTGAAAATCATTGTTTGCACGACGCCACCCGAATTGCTCCGATTTTTCCATTCATCGATCACCTTCACCTGAGTTTAATCACCATTGACAGCTGTTTTTTGATTTATTTTTTGGTATTTTAGCAATTTAAAGTGCTTTAGTTAATCAATTTCAAGTTCAAAATGCCACGATGTATCTTGAAAAAATGTATGTACTTAGAATACAAGTACTAATGTTATGAACATATTCGTTTTCAGCGGTAAATATTTATTAACGTTTTGACATAAAGCGCCATGTTTCTCTGGGCTAAATACTTCAGATCCGCATTAAGGGGTTTCAATAAATATTAAGCATCCGAAATCAGATTTCATATTACATAAATTTACAAAAAGATAAAATTTTGAACATTTAATTTAAATAAAAAGTAAATAGGCATTGTTGTTAACGAAATTTTGTATTTAAAAAGTAGTTTTATAAGAATGTTTTCTAAAGGTGATTTTAAGTCCTTTTTGGTAGATAAATAAGAAGTAAAGAATCATAGTTGCTAGCTAAATTTTATTTTTATAAGGTATTTTTATAAGAATATTAGATTAAATACAGGATGACCTACTTAAAATTACAAGGTTCATCTTATTTGCGGTCAAATCGAAAGTGACATTTGAATCTTCAGTCTTAAAACAAAGTAAAACGCACCATATAATCTAGTATAAGCAAAACAAATACTAAAGTTACGGGAGTTGGTCACATTAATAAAATGTTACATTACAAACCCCTAAACAACTCGAACAAAATTTTCGTTTACTAAAAATATCCAAAATTTAGCAATATTTATTATTTATTATACAATCGAATGCGGTTTCAAAGATAACGGGATCAAAAAATCCGAATATCTAAATTTTTGAGCTAAACGCTCGGATAAAAGCAAACGACCGACAAAAATAATCGATTTATCGATAATTCTGATATTTTTTTATGAAAATCGATTTATCCGCTGCTTTTATTAAATTATTTTTGTTTTTTTTAGATAATGTATTAATCGATTTTAAAGGAAATACAAAAAAAGTAGATTTATTCAAAATAATCGATTTTCGTTCAATCGGTTTTTTCATTATTCGATTGAATATAATCGGTTATTTTATATAACCGATATTTTGGTTATTTTTTAAAATTATCGATTTATTGGTTAATCAGCTTTTTAATAATTGATTATTTTTGATAATCGAATAATCAATTTTAAAGGAAATATTAAAAAAAGGATTATTAGAAAATAATCGATAATTCGTTTTATTTTTTGGAAAATCGATTTATCATAGAATCGGCTTCTTAATTAATTGGTTATTTTCGATTAGGCGATTATTTTGGAATTATCGATTATTTTCAGTATTTCAAAGATAATCGAATTATCGATTTTAAGGAAATACAATAAAATAGATTATTGATAATAATCGATTTATCATAGAATCGGCTTCTTAATTAATTGGTTATTTTCGATTAGGCGATTATTTTGGAATTATCGATTAATTTCAGTATTTCAAAGATAATCGAACTATCGATTTTAAGGAAATACAATAAAATAGATTATTGATAATAATTGATTTATCATAGAATCGGCTTCTTAATTAATTGGTTATTTTCGATTAGGCGATTATTTTGGAATTACCGATTATTTTCAGTATTTCAAAGATAATCGAATTATCGATTTTAAAGGAAATACAATAAAATAGATAATTGATAATAATCGATTTATCATAGAATCGGCTTCTTAATTAATTGGTTATTTTCGATTAGGCGATTATTTTGGAATTATCGATTATTTTCGGTATTTCAAAGATAATCGAATTATCGATGTTAAGGAAATACAATAAAATAGATTATTGATAATAATCGATTTATCATAGAATCGGCTTAATTAATTGGTTATTTTCGATTAGGCAATTATTTTGGAATTATCGATTATTTTCGGTATTTCGAAGATAATCGAATTATCGATTCTAAAGGAAATACAATAAAGTAGATTATTGATAATAATCGATCGATGAAAAATAATCAATTATTTAAAATATTCGATAATTCTGTTTTTTTTTGAAAATTGATTAATCAGTTAATCGACTTTTTAATTAATCGATTATTTTTGATTAATCGATTATTTTCGATTTTTCAAAGATTGTCAAATAATCTGTTTCAATGGACGAAAAAAATGGATTATTAGAAAATAATCGATAATTCGGTTATTTTTTGGAAAATCGATTTATCGTAGAATCGGCTTCTGAAATAATTAGTTATTTTCGACAGACGATTATTTAGGAATAATCTATTATTTTTGGTATTTCAAAGATAATCGATTTATCTATTTTAAAGGAAATACAATAAAAATAGATTATTGATAATAATCGATTAATCGAAAATAATCGATTATTTAAAATAGTCGATCATTCTGTTTTTTTTTGAAAATCGATTTATCAGTTAATCGACTTTTTAATTAATCGATTATTTTTGATTAGTCGATTATTTTAGATTTTTTAAAAATTATCGAATAATCTGTTTCCACGGACGAAAAAAAAATGGTTTATTTGAAAATAATCGATTATTTAAAATAAACGATTATTTAAAATAAACGATAATTCTTTTTTTATTATATTTTGTAAACACTGATTTATCGGTTAATTGGCTTTTTAATTAATCGATTATTTTTGATTTTTCAAAGATAATCAAGTAGTCGATTTTAAAGGAAATGACAAAAAAATATGTTGTTTGAAAATAATCGATTGATCGAAAATAATCGATTATTTTCAATGATCGATAATTTATTTTAATAATCACTCATCCCTAGCAACCAAATTACTTTTAATAGATTTGAATTTTAAAATGTTATCTGGTTTCAGACATATTATGCATTTCTAGAGTTTTAAGTGACTCATCCTTTATAATAATTAATATTCCTAAAGAAAGAAGCCTTAACATACCTTTTTCTTAGGTTATAATACAAAACAGCATTTTCTCATTTTGACTAATTTTTATTATTATGTAATAGCCGTAGAAAAAATATAATGTTCAACTCATAAGGGTAGATTTGCAGTATTAGCCTGCGCACATGCTTTTTTTATAATACTCGTAGACAATGAGTAACATTTTTTGCTCTATTAACAATATATTCTATTTCAACATTTTACTGTAATCTCTTGCAGAAAAGTTCGTAGTAAATAAACGCTAACGAAATATTCTATAAAAGGTCTTCTCTTTACATAAAATGTCGTGGCATCTGTTTGATATTAAAAAATCACGTTAATTTTATTTCATAATACAAAATTCGATTAACCACCTTTTAAATAAATTTAATAGTTCATTATAATGCTAATAAATAAAGTCCGGTCCCTGCCACAGAGTTCGGGTCGCCGCGTGTCGCCGCCCAGTTCCCCCACTTCGTTAACCCTTCTTTAGAAATTGGCAACATTTGCGCAGGTTTAAAACCGGTGTATGTTATATCTCTGGTCTCTTTTATCTAAGCTTGGGATCTAACAGATAGTAAGTGAAAATTTACCAATATTATCATTAGTAGTGTTATTAAAGTGTGCCTAAATATCGATATCAGGAACTTTATTAGTTTAGGCAATATTTATAAAGCCATGAACGTTAGTAAGATTTTCAGGAATTTACTATGAATATCTAGATTTTTTCTATTAATTCCAAATGATTTTTTTGTCTTTTTCCTTAAATTCCTTATAAAAATTATAATGTGTAAATAATGAGTTCCCATTACCCAGGTAAAATTCGCTTCTTATTTTAATTAGAGGTTTAAGCTTTAAGTATAAGTTAGTTTAACCCTAAGTTAACATTAAATAGAAAAACTGGTTCTCTATTCACACATTCACAACCGAATATATAATTAAAAACGCATATATATTCTATATAAAATACAGGATCGAAAATTAGATACACTACTGTATTTACCATAAAATATTCAAGATAACCATCCAGAATATACAAAGTATGTCATTTAAAAGACCATAAAAAATGCCATTCCATGTGTGTGGAAAAGTTAAAACTACGACCGGTCGTTGTAGCAAGTGAAATAAAACGATTGAAGTATGTTTTTAGGTAGGTTGAATAGAACAAACTATATTCGATTTCCTGTTACACGCAGGAAACAAAACATCGATAGAGATCTCTATAACAGCGTATACTGTGCTAGATCAAAATACGATCAAACTATATAATTATTCATTTTAAAAAAGAGGTTAACTATAGTTTCGGGACACGGCCGTGATTTTATGGGTGTTTTGTTTAAATTTATCTCTCCAGTGGGATATTAGGTATACATTTTGAGAATAATAAATCTTAAAAGTAATTTACATGTTAACAGAAGGCACTAATGAATGAATGAATGAATGTTTATTATTATGAATCAATAAGTTAATTTAAAAATATACATACATAAAAAACATATAATAAACAACATGGGCGTCGTTACACAATTCTATAGGGGGGGGGGGCAAAATTTTGAAAAAATTTAAAATGTTTATTAGTTGAAAAACAGAGAAAATGAAAAATAAAAGAGCAATACAAATTAACAAAAGTTTTTAATAAATAAAATAACCCAACAAAAAAGACAAAAAATAAAAAAAACAAGAAACTTCAAACACATATTTTTAAAAAACAAATAGAAGGTGTGAGATAAAAGAAAAATATGAACAAGGAGACAGAGCCATACATAATATATAAAAAAAATATTTATAGAAACCCAAAAACAAAAAAACTCACTCAAACACGTCGACGAACACTAGGAAAACGTAAATTTTTAATTTCTTCTTCCTCTACCTAAAATAATCGATAACAGAAAACATGATTTCTTTTTAGTTTTTTGCCTATTTTCATTCATTATTCGCTCCGTGCGTGACAGCAGCGCCAACTAATTTATGAACTAACGGACGATATTTGCGTATACTGACAATACAATTTTTAATGGAATTAAAAAATATATATGTTGATTTTAATAAAAGTATATAGATTTGTAAAACAAGTGAAAAAAATTAATTATTATATATTTTTATTAGGTACTTTAGCTAAAATAAAAGTAGTATAATCAATAATAAAACATAGGCAGGCTACGGTGATGTAAGTGTTACGGCGCGGCATTCATTTGTCAGCCAATTTTCTGGCAAAACGAGACACGGTTTCAGATCCTACGGAGGACCATATAAATTTATTTGCATGGTTCTCTATAGGATTTGATGGATCCAGTATTAGCAGAAATTTAATTTTTGTTGATATGACATCCAAATTATTAAAATAAAATCACCATGCATTACCGTTTACGATGATGGTGGGTGGGGTTTTCCGGGTTTTCCTCACCTGTAAGTCAAATGTCACCATTAATCATCTTTAAGTCGCCCCGGAGCGCCCCGGTAAATAATAATAATAGCCGTCCCTTTCTCCACACAAGCTCACCTTTTGGGGTTAAAATTCACTCGTAAGGGGGTGAATTAGGGAGAGTATTATTATTATTATTATATATTTCCGAGAAAATGTATATGTTGCCTAAGCCTAATAAGTTAACATTGAAGAAAAGGTTAAATAATGTGAAAACAAAAAAATTTCCATTATATAATAACGTAGTCTCAAAACGTATTAACAAAAATAATTGGTAAATTTGCGATTGTAATTCATATTTTCTTTATTTTTAGTTCGAAAGAACCCATAGAAATTAATGAATAAAATTGGTTTCCAATCAATAAGTCACAAGATTGCATTTTAGCCACATACAATAATCGAAGGCAGAAATCTAATCCTTGCTTAACATTTAAGAGTTAGGGGATGTTGAACAACATTGTAAAATAATAATTTATTGTTTATTTAAAACCTTTCAATTTTCTGATGTCTACTATTTCCATTATTACTGTTATTATTACAAAAATAAAGGTTTTTTCTTCTTATTGTACAACTATACATTCATTTCTTTGATTTAATTTCCATTTTGCTACTAAAAATTTATATAATTTACACTGTTTTTTCTGCTAGTATTTTTACAATTTACAACACAGCAACTATTATTGCTTTATCGCCTTGGACAAATTTCGCTTGTGTTTGATTTTGTAGGTTTTATTGTGTTTTTTCGTGGTTTTTAGTAGCATTGCTGCATTTAGATATTGTCAAGTCAATTAGTGTCAAAGTCATAATAAATACATCTTTTAATTTACTTCTCTCATTTACAAAGAATATTTTATTTCTGTCTAATTTCACGTAATAATACGTCAATGCGCGTGCGCCTATACTTAATTTAGTACTAAAAATTGGTATCGTTGCAAAAGGAAAAAAATATTTTTAGTTCTAAATTTAGTACTAAATTAATAACTTGATTTAGGGCAAAATTTTAGTACTTAATTTAGTATTGTAACATACAGGTATTACGCGTTGTATAGTCGTAAAAGCCAGGCGGGGCAACTGCCCCCCCTTGCCCCCCCTTGCCCCCCCCCCAAACGACGCCCATGATAAACAATAAGTCACAGAAGCCATATTGACATGTCCTGTACGTGACTATGAGAAGTATAATCGTATTAGTATTAATATCGTAAGTTAAAATTTAAAAACATTAAAAATATAAAAAAACATATTACCTAATGTTAAAAAATATTATCTTATAAGAACATAAAATCAAATCATAAAATTATAAAAATCTAATGTACAAGTGGGTAAGTATTTGTATAAATGATATTAATTTATTCAATTAAGTCATTGTATTTCTTTGCTAAGTCAGCCTTTAACATAATCCTTAAGAGCAATCCAGTCCCTTCTGACGTCACACCGCACGGATCTAACGACCTCCCCTTAAAGTATTTGGAACCTTGTTCGCTACATAAATTTGGCAATGTCGATTATCGTGCGCTGAAAATAATCATAGGATTGGGTAAGGTCCTATTACAATTACATAAACACAGGTACGAGAAGTAATTCGTTGGCTATCGCCGCCTACTGGGGGTTTAGTGGCTTGTTAATATTATAGGAATGTAGGAATGCTATTTTTAAATCAAACAACTCAAATATTTTTTATTTATTGATAGTTATAGATGATATATAGGGTGGCCCGAAATTAGACGCTCATATTTTAACAGCGTAATCTACATCCTAAAATAGTAGTAAAAGTTCATATAAACAAAGGTCCGAAAACGTTTTTTTTTTTTCGAGATACAGGGTGTTAAAGGCGAAGTCCTGATACCACACTTTTGTAAATATTTTCTAAACGTTTAAAGATAATTAGGTAAAATTTGGTACAAATATTTACCTTTTAAAGCTCCATTTATTGGACTAAACCCCAGTTTTTGATCATCTTCTTAGGTGGGTAAATTAGGGGGAGCTTAGGGTAAAATTGCTCTAAGTTTTTTTTGTTGATAGTTTTTAACATTTTTGATTATAACATTTGGAAAACCAATATTTTCTGTATAATAAAGCTGCATTTGTTGCATCTCGCTAGGACGCGCCATTTTCAAGAGAAAAGCATGTTACCTTATTAGAAAGTGTAAACAATAATTAGTAGGTCTGTAGAATCAGAAATTTTATTTTTTTAACATTGGAAAACCGGTAACTAAAGAAATTTTAGAAAATAATTACAAAAATGTGCCATCTGGACTTCACTTGTAACACCCTGTATCTCGAAAACGAAACGTTTTCGGACCTATGTTTATATAAACTTTTACTCCTATTTTTAACAGACTTCAAAAAGGAGGAGGTTCTCAATTCGTAGCAATATTTTTTTTTATTTTGTTTTTTTTTTTATGTATGTTCAGCGATAATTCTTTAAAACGGTGTCCAATATAAATTTGGTCAAAATCTAATAATTGGGCCCATGAGAAAATCCTCAAACTCTTCATTTTTTTTTTCACATAGATTATTAAATTAAAAAAATAACTATTAAAACACGAAATGTTAATTTTTTCTCTTTTACAACACAAAATATACAATACTGTTGAATCAAAATTTTCTCTTGGCAGCAGGTGGTTTTTGTGACGCGACAATTATGATGCTTTGCATCTCATGAATTAAAGCTAATACTCTTTCAATCTTAAGGTGATCACACCCCTTATAATTTTTGGACAAGAATATCTAGAATATGCATATATTTTAATGTTTCAATTCCTTCCAGTTTCCGAAAATAACTAAAATAGCTTTAATTTTGAAATATCATAATGAAAATAAATGCATTTTCGACAGCACTATTCTTAATATAATCCCCAAATTTAAGCTCCTAATGTCTTGTTAATGATTTCTTAAAACTCGCCAAAATTAGTGGCTAAAACGCCTCGTTAAGTGCTATCTTCTGGTATGAACTGGTGTGAATTGTTGCAAGAAACGAATAATGACAGAGTGTACGATACGATAGTTACAAGCGCGTTACACCAGAAGGCAGCACTTAACGAGGCGTTTTAGCCACTAATTTTGGCGAATTTTAAAAAGTCATTACCAAGACATTAAGAGTTTAAATTTCGGGATTATATTAAGAATAGTGCTGTGGAGGAATGCATTTATTTTCATTATCATATTTGATTTTTTTTTCTCGGAAACTGAAGGGAATTAAAACTTTAAAATATAGACATATCTAGTTAATATTACCTAATTTATTTTGCCAAAATTTAAATTTTTTAACAAAATTACTTTTTGAAATATCCTTGTCCGAAAATTATAAAGGCTGCTGCATTCACCTTAATATACCAACATACAGGGTGTTTAAAAATTCATGAGACAAATTTCAGGAGGTGATTGCTCGTATGAAATTAAGATGGGTCTTTCCTATAACAAAATTTTTTCAGCACACCCCATTCCGAGATATCACCCTTAAGAGGTGTTTGTATTAATATATTCTTTTTCAAAAATAATTTGCATCATTGTTGTGTAATGATCAGTAATGGAAGTTGCAATAGTCATGGGTATTATCATATCATAATTATTACCTTTTGTATGCATAAACATGTGGTCTAAACAAGTTTTGGAATCCTTTTTCACTCTGGTAAGTGTATTTATTGCAGACATATATCCATATTCACTTAAAATATCTAGATAATTTTTACATTCCCTTGTATTTTCTAGTAAGTAAATATTAATGTCACCTACGAACAAGTTATAGTAGCATTTTTCATTCTGTGATTCTAAAAAGTTATTTAATTCGTTACAAAACATATCCACATTGGTATTCGGCAACCTATAAAAATAATTTATTATAATAATGTTATTTTCATAATTTATTTTGGTTCACATATAATTTATATCACACTTACTTTATCGATGTTCTTACAGCTATGACTCGACTTCAACTGATCGCATTCCTATGCAAAACATCCCATTTATATAGAAATTGGTGTATGCGCTAGATTATTCTCGTTCCCACCATTTATTAAACAGGCGTCTCCGGAAATTTCTGGAATTTACTTCTATAAAGCAGGGTTCTAGTACATTCTTAAATGAATTATTCGTAACGGCTATATGTGAGCATAGGCGTCCCTTTAGTTGGGTAAAGGGGGTTTATTCCTGGTTGAAAGGACAAGTGGAGTCGTAAAAAGGCCCAAACAAGACAGAAAGACCCAAAGGATCAGAGCATGACCACATTAGTCGGAAATGGTTCACATTACAATTAATAGATTTATTTAACTTAACCTTAGATCATATTATCTCAGGGTTTGATTCGTTGCAAAAAATCAGTTTTCAAATAAAAATGTTTATTTAACCACTGTGTATATTTCGATTCTTAAAATCTTAATTGTAATATTTTGTAACTGCACAAAAAGTCTTCCACTATTTTTCCGTGACACATAAAATGACTATTTACTGTGTAGTTTACTAACATATTTTCACAAACTAATATTTTCTTATAATTCTTTGAGGTATCTACACTCTTCTTATATTATTTTTATTAGGTAATATGTGGGTCGTACAAAAAATATACTATACAATTAAACTGAATTGTCCTTATCATGGACATCATATCCACTTTTGATCAAAAAATTACTATTTCTCTATCTGGTAATGATTTATTTATATATGGAGTTATCCTCTTGGAAAAATTGTCTCAGCACACAATTCTTCTTATTTTTAAGTGTCAGTTTGGAAATAATTCAGAGTCGTGCATAGTTTTCACAGACATGCTCGTATCTGTTTTTGTCGGGTGTAAGTCAATTTACCGACATACTAATTGACCGACAGACTAATTGACCTATAGAATTGAGGGACAGACTAATTGGTTAACAGACTAATTGATCTACAGACTCATTGACAGACACCCAATTGACTAACAAGCCGATAAACTATTGGAAAAATTGTATCAGCACGCAATTCTTCTTCTTCTTTTTAAGTGTCAGTTTGGATTTAATTCAGAGTCGTGCATAGTCTTCACGGACATGCTCGTATCTGTTTTTGTCGGGTGTCAATTGACCGACATACTAATTGACCGACAGACTAATTGACCTATAGAATTGATGGACATCTAATTGACCAACAGGCCGATAGACCAATTGACCGACAGGACAGTTGACCGAAAGTACAATTGACCGATAGGCCAATTTACCGACAGGACAATTTACCGACAGGAAAATTTAAAAAACCTGACCCAGTTACCTAACCTGCGCGGCCTAAATCCATTGCGGCGATTAAAATCGGTAGGGTACCGGTCAATAATTGGCCTGTCTGTAAATTGGCCTGTCGATGAATTGTTCTGTTGGTCAACTGTTATGTAAGTTAATTGCCCTTTCGGTCAATTGTTATGTCGGTCAATTGTCCAGTCGACCAATTAGGTGTCGGTCAATTGGGTGTTAGCCAATTGTACGGATACCGTTTATGTCGGTCTTCTTCTTCTTAAGAATATTAGTTTATGCAACAAGAGTTGATATGGACAATCCACTCGAGTTGTACAGTATATTTTTTCTACGACCCCACAAATATTAAAAATTATTTTAGGTTATTAAGATAAAATAACTAATTTAAAAATAATTGAACTTATACTAATTTATAAAATAAACAAGAAAAAAGATTTAATTTAATTTGTCCCCATCATAGATTTGAGCCCGGGCCTTTCACATGAAAGGCAAGTTCCCTAACCTCACCAGTATCTAAGTGCTTAAATTTTTTTGGTTTAAAACTCGTAATTAAATTGACTTCATATATTTTATCAAAAATTAACGAATTATTTATAATTATAGACGAAATAAAAAAGAAATGCTATTATTTATTGATTCTACACAAGAATAACTTATTTTAATGTATATTTAATCTTAATTACTAAAGAATATACTGAAAATTAGTTTGACAGAATTCTAAAAAAATTACATGTAAAGCCCCATTTGTCGCCCCTGATGAATCATTCTATATTTAATTGTATATTGTATTGATTTTCAGTACTTGCTTCTTATGAATAAATAATTTTATAAAATTCTTTACTACATTTTTTTATGTCAAAAATATCTTATCAAGTGAAAAAAATGCAATGTATTTACATTTATTGAAAAGGCGATGAAGCATGAACAATCTAAATCTAGTATTTCGCTTAGGCCATAATGAAACAACCCTAAGTGGTTCTATAAGCAAATCTTAACCTCAGGCAGCCAGATCCTTCTCAAAAACCACCCACTTCCGGTCCACACACTCAAAGAACCAAATACACACTGTAGAGAAGACCCAGGAGTATTCCCCACGTGCTACCATCCATTGGGTTTACTTATTACAAAACGCATAGGCGGCGCACAAAATAATGTATTACCAGAAGTTAGTCATAATTTCATGTTAATTAACTTTTAAAAATTGCAGTCAGTATTAAAAAATGTAGAGATAACGCTGTCTTGAAAAAGGCAATGTAATTTGTTTCAATAACATTCAAAAACAATTTAAAAATATTCTACTAACTTTCAACATATGATTAATGTGTAAGTTAAATAGTACAGGTCCCAGAAGAGTCCCTTGTGGCACTCTAATTTGTAAAATTTCACATTGTCTCTACTCTTTACCTTCTGCTGTATGTGTGCCAAATATTTTTCAAAAATCTTCAACACGATGACCCTCACTCCATTCTGTTCAAGAACATTTAAGAGATTATGCTGTAGCACCGTTTCAAATGCTTTTGTTACATCTAAAAATATAAATTCATTCAATTATGATTTTTTCTCGATCGCTCGTTATAAGAATGGTATATTGACTCCATTTTGGTTTATCTGTACGTATAATTTCTTATAAAAATTGACCCATATTATTATTTCTACTAAAAAAACTCGTACGCCGCTGTCTTCCAAAGGTATTCGATATCAAAATGCTCGCATAATAAAACACAAGTGGGCCGGGAAATATCTCGACGCGCACGTGTTTCGGCAGATACCCCTGTCACGCTAGAACTTCCTCTCGTTGCAGCGTACAAAAAAAGGGGGTTGAGTCGCCCCTCGTGGGGGGCAGGACCGAGGAACGTCTTCTTACTTCTGTGCTTCTCGAGTTACGGGCTTATAACCTAAGGTAAGTGCGCGACATTGGCGTGGATATTTCATAAAAGAAAAATCATTTACTTTAAATGGAATATGGAAAAATACAAGCCAGATAGCCCGGGAATAAATGAAAGGTAAATCTACTCTATTTCCTGGACTATATGGATTTGCTATCCCTTTTAGTCTTTATTTCTTTTATAAAATATTCCTTTTTTTGCAATATTGATGAGCATTTTCCAATTAGCTTTGCACAAGTTCATGCAAAAACTACATAGTTTGGAATTAGGGCGAGCAGAAAATGAATAATATCAGCGTTGTCAATTTATATGCGTTATAATGTTAACTGGACCGTATAAACTGAACGTTGATATTATTCGTTTCCTATGTAGTTTTCACATGCACTTGCGCAAAGCGTATTGGAAAGCGTTCGATAACCGATACTGCATATAATTTTTATACTGTTAATACTTGTTTTGTAAATCTATATTTTTATGGGGATTGTTTAATAATTTCTTACATAAATTTTGTTTTATGTCAGATTTCATTAATCCTTTTGTGATCCATGGACTATAGTTTATATTTTCATTGAAAATAATTTTGTTGAATACGAGGGTCATTCAATAAGTAAAGAGACAAATTCTATAATTTTAAAACTATTCAATGAATGTGTACAATTTTTTCAGGGGTGTTAGTTGACAACCTTGGGATATGCTCTGATCAGCTGTTTCATCATTTTTTGTCAACATAACCTCAAAATTATGCACCTTAGAAGTGCAGCGCTCAGTCATTAGATTTTTAATCTCAGAAGGTGTAAAACCAAGTGAAATTTTTTCTAGAATGTTGATACAGTACGGTAAAAGTTGTATGAACCGTGCGAATTTTTACAAGTGGGTTGATCGGTTAAAAAGTGGCCGAACAAGTGTAGGTGATGAACCCCGATGTGGACGTCCAGTGGAAGTTTCTGGTCCCTCGTTGGAATCGAGGATTGACGGACTTATTCGTGATAACAGAAGAATTACTGTTGAAATGATAGCTGAGGAAGTTCAAGTAAGTGTTGGAACTGTTCACAATATTCAGAACAATTTAAAGTACAGAAAAACGTGTGCCAGATGGGTTCCCAGACAGCTTACTGACGCTCATAAATAATCAAGGCTTTCAAGGAGTAGCTTTTTTTGAAAGAACAGTGAACAGCAATGAGGTCTCGATCCACCACTACAACCCTGAGACCAAAAGGCAGAGTATGGAGTGAAAACACACTAGCTCTCCAGTTCGCAAAAAATTCAAGGTTCAACCTTCCGCCGGTAAAGTGATGCTGACCATCTTTTGGGACTCACAGGGTCCAGTCTATTGCGATTTCCTTGAAGATCAGCGAACTATCTATAGCCAATACTACTCTGAGATGCTATAACACAAAGTTAAACTAGCTATCAGGAGCAAACGCTGTGGACACTTGTCAAAAGGAGTAATTCTTCAGCACAATAACGCCCGCCCTCATACAGCTTAGCTGACCTGTGATAAGCTTCAAGAATTGGGTTGGGAGCTCTTACCTCATCCTGCCTACAGTCACGACCTCGTCCCATCTGATTTTTACCTGTTTGGACCACTCAAAGACGCCCTACGTGGAAAAAGATTGGCTAACAATGAGGAAGTTAAGGAAGAATTCTTCGCCAAGGGAATTAGAGGAAGCTGCAAGAAAGATGGGACAAGTGCATAACTGTGGGGGGTGATTATGTTGAAAAATATCCTTAATTTTGAAAGATTGAAATAAACCGGTTTTGAGCTATAGCCATTTGTCTCTTAACTTATTGAATGACCCTCGTATTTTACAGCATCTAGTAGTATAACTACAAAATTACATGAAACTAAAAAGAGATGCCGATGGAAACGTTACTCGATTCAAGGCTAGACTCGTGGCAAAAGGTTTTACCCAAAAATATGGAATTGACTATTCCGAAACATTTTTACCAGTAATTAGACATTCTTCCATCCGACTTCTGTTTTCGGCTCGCATTACAATACGATTTAAGTATGAAACACTTAGATATCGTTACCACTTTCTTCTATGGGAAACTGGTAGAGGATATTTACATGTCTCATCCAGAAGGTTTCATCGTTGAGGGGGAGGATAACAAGGTGTGTCATCTTCAAAAGGCCATATCGATGGCTTAGAGCACAAATGTTTTATGTCCAAAAATGTAATTTTGAGTAAAATCGATTTGAAAGTTGGAGGTGACTATGACGAGCTGTATAATTTTTATTAGTATTACTTTACTGAATGGTAAACCTATTTAAGTAGACGTACTATATTTGGTAACCATAAAGATTTCATCACGAAGGATATAGAATCCTACCTATCCCATTTTCGACAAAAATGGACATACAGCATGTGTGCTTTAAACCAACGATATATGGGCTAAAGCAATCAGCAAGAGCTTGGAACAGGCGAATAGATGAAGTTCTTACAGAGCTCATGTTTCGAAAATCCAATTTTGAAAGCTGCATATATTTTAAAATCAGCCCTGTATGTAGATCATTTTTTCATATTCTACAACGATCCGATGGAAGTTAAAAGTCTAATAACCCGTCTCCAAGTAGACTTTAAGTTATCCCACCTAGGATCGACTACCAACTGCCTTGGTATGAAAATTCAGCACGACAAAGAAAATGGAAAGTTAACTCTTAGTCAAAAGCACTATATTGAGACAGCACTTAAAAAGTTTGGAATGGAGTCCTGTAAGTACACCAATGGATACTAAACACCATTTTACCAACGATTTTGATGAGAACAAGAAAGAATCATATCAGCAGTTAATAGGAACGTTGATGTATCTTAGCGTCATGACAAGACCCGATATATCATTCGTTTGCTCTTATTTAAGCCAATTCAATACCAAGTACTCCACAGAACATTGGACAGCAGCCAAACGATATTTGAAGAAAACGTCGAACTTAGGATCAGTGTACAGTAAATATCCTATTCACGAAAATCTCACCGGCTATGCAGACGCAGATTGGGCCAGTGACGCAAACGACAGAAAATCATTCACTGGTCTTGTTTTTAAACTTGCCGACGCCGCAGTATCCTGGGAGAGTCGAAAGCAGACAACTGCAGCCATGTCCTCAAGCGAAGCTGAGTATATGGCACTAAACGATTCAGCAAAAGAGGCAGTTTATCTAAATGGATTGCTATTAGAATTTTGAACTATCTGGACATCCTGTAATGATCTTCAATGACACCCAGAGTGCTCAGAAGATAGCGAAAAATCCCGTTATGCACCGTCGAACAAAGCACATTGATATTCGCTTTCATTTCATAAGGTAAAGGATAGACAAAGGTGACATCACCGTCGAATATATCTCAACCTCAGAAATGATAGCAGACATATGCACAAAAGCACTTCCGAAACCTAAACATCAGTTCCGTGTCAAAGGTTTGGGTTTAGGCATTGTTCAGTGATTACTGTTAGTAGTTATATTAAGGGGGAGTGTTGAAGTTTCCTAATACAACTACCACTATGTACTACATGTTAATGATATTGTTATGTTATAAAAAATAAAAATTAAAAAAAAGTCACTACTCGTTTCTTTATAAAGATTATTTCCACTAATAAACCCAAAAACGATTTCCAATAAATATTACAATTTTTCTAAGAATTTTAATTAAGTATTACTGACATTTTCTCAGGAAAATCTCGAGAGATATCAGTTTAAAAATAGCCCCCCTGGAATACTGATGCATTAATACAGATGAATTCAACTTTATTTTGTTTGTCGCATTTTCAATAAGAATATTAAAAATTTTCGATTGTATTTTAATATATGTTTTAAAATTTTATATTGGAATATTACTCACTGCTTCCATTACAATTTTTGTACGTTTTCCATCTATATTAGCCGTTCCAATTTAGCCGAGGAAGTTACTAGTTTAACAAAAAAGCTCAATCAATGTATTTTATCGATAAAACGTACATTTACTTCCTACAATTCAGCTACAAACTACCAGTAATACGAGTAATACCATCAAGTTTCTATATATGTAGGTACGCGTATGCGTTGTATTAAGTACCCAACGGAAGTACGACAAGTACGACGACGATTTTTTGCGGCTAAACTGCTTCTCGTACGGGATTCATCGTAGAAATTAAATTCATTGACTGGCTTTGAAAATTATCGCTTGAATTAAAATCCAAGTACGTCCTGTCATTTGTTACTTGACGACATTTTTGTCGTTTTTTCTTTTTTTTTTAGTGTCGGTGAGAGCAGTCGATAAAGCGTAGGATATCCTCTAACCTTAGACAGGTTTGAATTTAACATTATTTTTAATTTAAGACAATTAAGTCTCGTTTTTAATTATTTAAATGTATTTAATTTAGTTATGTGAAAATATCAAAGTGACACTGCCAAATTTTCTATCATTAATTATTTAAGACTATAGTCTATATAGGGTGGAACGGTTTTTAAAAATTATTGTAATAATAACAATTATTTAAAAAATAATACAAGTTACAAAGTAATACTAATAAAAATTGCAATTAAATCCCCATTTTAAGTACAGAATTTTTTCAAAATCAATAGGCTTCGTCCCCTTATAAAGCTTAATTTTTACTGAAGATTTCATATTGATATTTTTGTTTTTTTAATATGTCAACCCTTTGTAACCACCCATTTTTATTCAGTATTTTTTTTTCAGAATAAATAGCCTTTCCCTCCTTATAGAGCTTTACTAAAATTTCATGATATTGATATCATGTTTTTGGTTTATGATTTTTTTGTCAATCCCACCTCCCCATCACCTTAACCCTCTATTTTTATTCAGCTTTGTCCCCTTATAGAGCATTTTTTTTTCTGAAAATTTAAGTTGATATCGTTTTTCGTTTTGGATATATAATTTTTTTTAAATTTGAACCCCCCCTTAAAAGCCACATTTTTAAATGTATTGTGCGGAAAAAAGCGTGACATCGGAAGGACAGACGAAAATTTAAAAAAGTTTTTCAAATTCGTTCTCATCTAATTTTAAATAACTTTAAAAAAGGTTTGTTCGTCCATAGTCAAAAAGAAAAATGCAATCAACTTCAAATTTTAAAAAAAAATCAAGCTCTATGAGGGGACGAAAACAATTGATTTTGAAATAATCTGATTAACGGAAGGAGGGGGGGGGGGGAAAGGAAAAGTAAAATATAAAAAAAAAAAATCAGAAATCAAAAACGAAAAGTGATCAACATGAAATTTTTTAGTAAAATCAAGCTCTATATGGGGGATCAAGCCTATTGATTCTGGAAAAAATATCTGAATAAAAGTGGGGATTAAGGGGAGTCTGTTAAACTGTAAGGAGTAAAAATATAGAATGCAAGAATAGAATCTCTTTTGGAGAAGTGGTCAAGTCAAGATTTTAAGCTGATATGACTGAAGATAATTTTTTAAATTGATGTATTATCATTCTTAATTATTGGTCGATAAAAGTTATGTTTTCTCTCTATTTGAGATATGAATTCATAACCTAGAACCCCTAGAAGCAGAAAAAGTCAATTTATTAAATAGAGGTCTTCCTAGAATATTATTGCTAAATGGTAACTATATAGGTACAGTGTTGTAACGAATTATTTTGTTTTATTATTTTATAGTTAATTTTTGAAATAAATTGGAAAACATTTAATATTTCCGAAACAGGTATAGGACATAGTACATAAAATATATCTACAATTTTCTGAAGAATCCAAAAATTGAAAAATATACAGGGTGTTGCATTTAAAATAAGAAACTGTTTCACACCGTATAAAAAGTTTTTGTTAAAAAAATGCGCAACTAAAAATACCAATCAACGTGTCCGACCGTTTTTCCGAACACATCACCATTTATTTATTACCAAATTTATTAAATTTGGCGGTTCCATACTGTATAATGTGTTTTATCTAAATTTAAAGTCAATAATTTACTGTCAAACCAGCTTCTCAAATTTGAAATGTTTTGCTCAACAATTTACTTTAGTTTTAACCCATAATTAGCTTTATAAAATATTGGTGTCGTTTGCGAATCCCATAATTTCCCCTGAACTTTCGATGGAAAATATTCCCCTGCTTAAAAATACGGGATATTTTATATTTATTTGTAAATATTTTTTTACAAAAATTTTAGGCAACGTTTGAGACTTGGCAACGGTGTTAGAAAAAAATGTAAACATTTAAAAGTAAATGTTTCCCTAAAAACTAAAGTAAATGTTAAATATTTATGCATTTTTGGAAAGGGGGTGATATGGTCTTTATGAGGAGTTTTATTTAAACTAAAAACACATTTTTTGGCACTTTCCAGAAAAAAAATACATGTGGCAACAATGTCAACAAAAACTTTGAAGTCTAGTGAAACTGCATGTTAATATATTTTTCCGTTCTCGAGTTATAAGTTTTTAAAATGTGTCATTTTATATATGAACACCTTTTAGAAAGAGTCTGCTACGGTAGAAAGTATTTCCTCGAGTATTTTAATTATCTTCCTAGCTGAAACAGTTGTTAAGATAAAAAACCTGATTTTTATGTTAAAGTTCGATGTAAAATCCTATTATCTGCCTTACGAACAAATAATTCGTGATTAGTAATTCTAGAAACTTTTTATTTACCCTCGTAGTCAAAAAATTATACAGGGTGTTATTGAAATACACGTACATATTAAAATGGGGAATAGTATGTAATGACCAAAAACGATTGGCACCAATTTTAACTTCAAATTCTAAAATTTAAATATTGGGGAAGAGTCCCCTTTTCCGACCTACTAGTTTCCATATTTAAAGAAGTAAAATAAATCGAAATTGAACTTACCCATAGAAATTGCACTGTTGCCGTAGCAAAACCAATTAATTCAAAATAAAGTTTATTACAGTAATTGTTCAAAATAAAGTTTATTACAGTAATTGTTCAAAATGCCGTCCATTATTATTTACACACACTTGCAATCGTCTTTCCAAAGAACTTTGAACATTAGAAATTAGTCTTGGATTTTGTCGTAGTTCCTCGGCTACCGCATTAACTTTATTGGTTAATTGTTCAACACTATTAATAGGTTCATTATAAACCAGTTGTTTCATGTGACCCCACAAAAAGAAATCGCATGGATTTAAGTCCGGAGATCTCGGAGGCCACTTAGTAGGTCCATTTCTGCCTACCCACTTTTGAGGAAATCTAATGTTCAAAAACTGCCGTACGTTTAAATCAAAGTGAGGAGGAGCGCCATCTAGTAGGTACCACATCCGTTGCCTTAATTGTAACGGTATCTCTTCTAGGAGTACTGGCAAAATATCTTCTAAAAAATGGAGATATCCTGGCCCATTTAATCTGTTCGGGAGAACATAAGGCCCGATTAAATACTGATCTATTATGCCAGCCCAAACATTTATTGAAAATTTTCTTTGATGCCCAGTTTCCCTAATGGCGTGAGGATTTTCATCACTCCAAATATGCGTATTGTGCATATTGAACACGCCATCACGAGTGAATGAAGCCTCGTCAGTATACAATAATATTTTTAGAAAATCAGGAATATCAACACATTTTTGAATCATCCATTCACAAAACTCCACTCTCTTTTCTTCATCACCTGGATATAAGGCCTGGACTTTTTGGATGTGATAAGGATGTAAACCTTGTTCTTTAAGTGTCCGCCACACAACAAATGGGGACACTCCAATTTCAAGACCTAGTCTTCTACAACTTAATTGAGGCCGGTTTTCAACAGCTTCCAATATTTCTTCTTCGGCCGCCAATGTTCTTTGTGTTCTTGTTCTCCCTCGATCTGCATTGACACTCTCAAATTTTCCATGGACTCTTAGATGCTGAACAGTTGAAATAAACGTACGACAGTCCGGAATTCTCCGATTTGGAAACCGTTCGCGATACAGGATTTGTGCTTGCCGAGAATTTTCCAGCTGCCCCATAAACCAGCACTATATCCGTTAGTTCAATATTCGTAAATAGTGGCATCGTAAAAAAAATATTTAAAAGTAATCGTAACAACACTTTTTACCAACTTGGAAATGACGCGCTCGTGTTAGCCAGATTCGTAAATCAACTAAAATTTTAATAATCTATAGTTTCAAAAATGTATAGTTTAAAAACAATCATTTATCAAATATTCTAGTTTGTTGATAACGAGGGTAGTAAAAACCAGTCTTCGGAAATAGAAATTAATTCGAAAATCTTGGCAACATGGTTATTTCTTACAAGACTAGTTTTCTTATCATCTGACAAAAACTTGCATATTAATTACTGTTGATGTTTAAAATAGGTAAATAAACCTAATTTATATAGGTCATCCTCAACATATCAGTGAAGTACGTTTGTTTTAGAATTAATTTTCAAAAATTATTAACTCCCTTAATAAGGGGTATTTTTAAAAAATAATATTTTTCTACATTCAGTGGGGATCTGCGCATTACCCAGTTTTAATATGTACGTGTATTTCAATAACACCCTGTATATTTAAACTACATACTGGGAATCGTAATAAAAACTTTTTAATCTATTATTCCTAACAGGGGATATTAAAATAAATCCTTTATATAGATATACTTGTTTTTCAATAAAGATAAAATCAAGTTCACTTCCAGCCATTTTGCCTTTATCCTAGTCGTACACACAATTTATTCAAAAACTAGTTATGTTTCATTAAAATGTCACTCAAACAACGAAACAACCCTTTACAAAAACCATTCCGGCACTCATCGAATTGCATTAGAAAAGATAAATTGAATAAAAGACCTCCTTAACCCCATTCCGTAAGGGGTAGCCGTACCCTCTTCTAGAGTGTTTCGGGACCCTAATTTTTAAAACTTGTCTTTCCTGACGGACGCCATATTGATTTAAATATCGTTAATGGCCGGTGAGAGCACCCTTAAGAATTTGTAAGGAGATACCGTTCACAGTGACGTAGATAACAGTATTAAATAAAGGAATTAGATGACTAATAAATTATATGTTATCCTAAATTAAAAACGAAAAACAAAAAGCGATATCAACATACAAATTTTTAGCAAATATCAAGCTGTATAAGGAGAAGGTCTTTCATTTAAAAAAAAATTGATTAAAACTGAGGGTTTCTAAGTCATCCGATAGTTTGATTCTTCCCTTTTGTGATATCCTACTTTACGTTTGATAGTTCTTTACATGGTTTTATAAAAATCGGGTATTTACTTTTGAGCAGCAGTTGATAAAAATGTACGAAGGAAATTCTCGTTTTTTAGAATACGACAGCTTTGACGGACCCTGTATATTAATCGCGGATGCTTCGCATTAGTACCGACTAAAAGCTGTAAACAATTAGCAGTAACGCCCTAGAAAAAGATTGAAATAATAATAATAATCGTTTTTGCGAACAAACTTCCTTATTCTGCTTGCTGTTAGTTAGTTAGTTCTTCGCGCATACGCTCGAACATAAACAACACATCGTTGCAGATGCAGCGATCGCTTCTGCTTCTTAACGGAAGCATTAAGGATTGCGAAAAAAAGCGCGGACTCGCAAAAAAGAAGAAGATATTTACAGGAAGCTGCTAACCTGTATCTCGTTTCTCACACACGAGCTTCGAGCCAGTTTAGCGACGATTGAAGATAATAATAATCATCGTTATTATTGTTATTGAAAGTCGAGTGAAAACTCCGGGATATTGTTTATAAATTGCCATCCTGTCTTCTGCAAGGTAAAATTAAAAATAAAATTGCTAGACTGGGATTGTGTTTTACGATTCAACTCGAATTTGATGTCAAACTCAGCCAAATTCGACATTCAGGTCGATTTTGTTTGCAATAACAATATGAAAATGAAGATAATTTTCAAAAAGTATTGTTACGATAGCAAGATTTGAAGAAAGCTGTATTCTTATCGTCGATTTTCAACAATATGATCTGTGGTAGGAAAATCAGGTGACATAATTCCGAAATATCAGAGATCAGATAAGATTTGATTTTTCAGTAGACTCCATAAACTAGGAAGTAGCTCTTCTGCATACTTTACAGTTGCACTATAATTCTTCTTAAAGTGCTATGACAGAAGCACAATAAATATTGGAGTTTCCTTTTTTTTTATAACAAATTCTTAATAAAGTTGCACTATATTTCTTTGTGTATTTCAAAAATGCGATAAAACACAGAGTATCACTTTTAAAAACCTAACTTTGATATGTATCGACCTATTTTTAACCCGATAATATCTGCTGTAAGTTATGATCTACTTTTTTGTTACACCCATGGGCGTCGTTACACAATTCTATAGGGAGGGGCAAAATTTTGAAAAAATTTAGAATGTTTATTTGTTGAAAAACAGAGAAAATGAAAAATAAAAGAGCAATACAAATTAACAAAAGTTTCTAATAAATAAAATAACCCAACAAAAAAGACAATACTAAAATAAAAAAAAACAAAAACTCAAAACATATTTTTAAAAAACAAACTGAAGGTGTGATATAAAAGAAAAATATGAACAAGAAGACAGAGCTATACATAATAAAAAAATAAAATATTTATAGAAACACAAAATCAAAAAAACTCACTCAAACACGTCGACGAACACTAAGGAAACGCAAATTTTTAATTTTTTCTTCCTCTACCTAAAATAATCGATAACAGAAAACATGATTTCTTTTTAGTTTTTTGCGATTATTTCTCGATGTACGCTCATCATGCAAAGCGCAGTCAGCCTATTTTCATTCATTATTCGCTCTGTGCGTGACACCAGCGCTAACTAATTTATGAACTAACTGACGATATTTGCGTATACTGACAATACAATTTTTAATGGGATTTCTAATTAAAAAAAAAAAAAATATGTTGATTTTAATAAAGTTATATAAATTTGTAAAACAAGTAAAAAAATAAATTATTATTATATATTTTTATTACTTCAGCTAAAAAAAAGTAGTATAATCAATAAAAATCAATAATAAAACTTAGGCAATAATATTTACGAGAAAATGTATGTTATGTTGCCTAAGCCTAATGAGTTGTCATTGAAGAAAAGGTTAAATAATGTGAAAATAAAAACATTACCATTATATAATAAAAATAATTGGTTAATTTGCGATTGTAATTTATATTTTTTGTATTTTTAGTTCGAAAGAACCCATAGAAATTAATGATTAAAATTGGTTTCCTATCAATACGTCACAAGATTGCATTTCAGCCACATACAATAATCAAAGACAAAAATCTAATCCTTGCTCAGCATCTAAGAGTTAAGGGATGTTGAACAACACTGTAAAATAATAACTTATTGCTTATTTAAAACCTTTCAATTTTCTGATGTATACAATTTCCAGTATTACTGTTATTATTACAAAAATAAAGGATAAGAAGGTTATCCATATCTCAAATGTGGTGTATCCGTAAAGAAAAGGAAAAACTCTAAGTGTGCTAGTGCGAGTTAAATTAAAATGTAAGTTACACCTCCTGATACATGGACTTTTACCATCAGGATGTTGTTCCCAGTGTGCCTTTCTGTTGAGACTCCAGGTTCTGGAGGCCTTTCTTATTGCTGGTCACCGCTACATACCCTCGTGATAGATTCAACAGGACACCGCTCTCTGACTTTATCTTTGCTACAGGGCTTGCTACACATGTACGTTGGCCGTGACTCCCATTCTTGGGGCCTTTCCTAATTTTTTCTCATAATTTGTATGAGAAAGCACCCCCATTTAGTACGGTAGACAGAACGCTTATCTTGGAACACTAATCTTGGAATTGGATTTACGAAATTTAAAACAACATTTAAGTCCTCATCAAGAGCTCAATAGTCGGCTTAGCCGGATGTCCCTTTTTTTATGCTATTTGTCCTGTCTTTTTCCTGGGACTAGTCAAATTGCTAAGTCACTCTCAAACTATTAAGATTTACTCTCATATTGGTTGATATATTATTAATTAATATTATGTTTTTATTGTCAAATTGCTTTTTAACATTTAATGCCTTAATTATATATGGACTCACCATTTAGCTTAAAACTTTTCACATATTTCTATCTGTTTTAGCTTTTATTGCTACATATATAAATTAAAATATTTGTAACATTAGATTGTAATTTGACACAAATTATTTAAAAGAATTTGTTTATTTTTTGTTTGAAGTATTCGTTCAAACTACTCAACCTTTGTCAAATTTTCATTTTTAACACCCTTTTTTACATTGTCATTAATTGTTAAAATACCTTAACATTGGTATAGTCTCGTCAGCTGTTCAAGTACTAAGTTAGTAACCTGATAGTTTTATTACATGTTAAAAAATTTTTTTAAATTTTAAATTTCAATTCTTATTTATCACTAACCCAGTAATTGTTATGAAATATTGTTTCACTTGTATCAAATTTAGTCTTATTGCATTCTTTCTTACATGCCTGATGATGGTCATTGACCGAAACTAGTCGCTTTCCCTGTTTTCATAACAATAAATGATTTTTGTGGTTAAGACTTACATGTTGATTTATTAATGTTTAAAAATAACAAAACATCACAAAATAGGAAAGCAACTAGACTAATAGTGACCTTCTAATGGCAAAAAGTCTTACTTCACGTCTGAACCAAAACCGAAGTCATGCAGGGCCGAATTTTAATTCTAAGGATGAGTGCGCTACGTTAATTTCCGTTATTCTGAAACAACAATTAGTCGAGAATTAATGAAGCAAATTTCAAATTTTTTTTACACGGTTGAATTGAGAATAAAACCCTCTTTCAAATGAGCTATCACTCACCACCTCATGCCATTTAAATTTTTCGAAAGGGTTGCTCCCCTCCAGTAAGGGATGAAATTAAGGGTAAACTATTCATACAAAAATGTACATTGTAGAAATCAAAAATCGACTTGTCTCGGCGATTTTCCTAACAAGACTCCAGTAATGAGTTAGATGGGGGGGGGGGGGGGGTAAGACTTATGGTGCTCACTGTATACCTATACAGCGTGACCATTTAAAAATGAAATAATTAATTAAGGGCACCCCAGGTCATTTACGAAAAAACGCTTGGACACGTCAATTTTTGATTTTAGGGGGAAACATTTGTTTGCTAGTTTCACCCACTGAACGAAAACCCTCTAGCAGGGGCGAAACTTACCCTTCAAATGAAAGTATTTTTACCTAGATTATAACCCTAGAGTTTTAAATCACTACTATCTTTCTAGCCATGATATTTTAACGATTTTTATCTTCTTTAAATGCTTACCATTTACTCGAGTAAATGCTGGCCCTGGGCCTCCATGCAATAATAGAGGTTTTGTTTAAAACGCTCTCGGACATTTTTAAGCATCTGTGGGGTGATTTTATAACATTCATCAATTATCTGTTGACGCAGATTTTCCAGTAATGTTGGCTGGGTGGCATAAATTTTAGTTTTTAAGTGGCCCCATAAAAAAATCTAAAGGCGTTAGATCCGGAGACCGCGGGGGCCACTTAATACTTCCTTTTCTTCCGATCCATTGACCTGGAAACGTTTGATCCAAATACTGACGAACAGTCAGTGCAAAAGGGGGTGGCGCACCGTCTTGCTGGAATATTAAATTGTTTGCTATGTACTAATCGTCATTCTCAATCAACTCTAGTAATGCTGGATAAATGGCGTTTTCTAATAATTTCAGATACATTTGTGCGGTTAAAGTTTCAGGTAAAAAAAGGGTCCAAATATACGGTTACCAAAAATGCCAGCCCAAGAATTCAGTTTTTTCCGGATGTTGCGTATGCACTTCATATGAAATATTCTGGGATTTGAAGCGGACCAATAACGAGAGTTGTGACGATTTACTGTATCTACTATTTAGGAAAAATGTGTATTCGTTAGAAAAACACACCTTGAAAAGAAATTGCTGATCATTTATTGCCCGTTCAGTCATAATTTCACAAAATTGTAATCGCTCATCAAAATCATCTTCGTTAAGTTCTTGTACCAGATGTACTTAGTAAGGATGAAACTTATGTTTTTTTCAATATCTTCTGAATGCTACTTCTCTTAATACCAGATGTTATCGCCAACTATCTTGTACTCAATGTGAGTTCTTAAATAACATATACCCTAAAATCGTCACCTCTGTAGCTTCAGTTACTACAGCATTTTCTATTTCACGTTTTTTGTTAGCTACTGACCCAGTTTCCCAAAATCTACTTTTGATGGCCACAGGAATAAAACTAGAATTGTTACAAAAAATATTTTTTTATAACAATGTTAAACTAGTTTTGTACTTTTGGTGACCCACTGTATGGGCTACGTAGATAGTAGCGATGTAAAACTCAGGGGTTATATTCTTGCTAAAAATACCTTCAAAGTAAGATATCATTCGACCCCTCTTTCCATTTAATATTTTAGTCTCACACCAGCTAGAAAGTTTCTATTCAAAAGGGTGAAACTGGCAAAAAAATGTTTCTCCCTAAAATCAAAAATTGATGGGTCCGAGCGTTTTTTAGTAAATGACCTGGGTTACTCGCGAGCACTACTAGAGTTATTTGTCTCCTAATGAACTTTAGCCCAAAGACGACTCTGTTCTTTATTCGAGCGCTAGCCATATAGAGACAAGCGCATGTGTGTTTTTGTACCAATTTGTCTAGACAATTTTGTCATTAATAATCAAAGAATAAAGTCTTGACAAATTGGTACCAAAACACTCAAAATTTAGATACAATAAAAATAGTCGACTATTTATCAAGGTCTCGTTATATTACCCTTATGAATATAGACTCTTAATAGATGCTATTTTTATACATTAGACCAAAACCCAGTTTCCCAAAAATTCAACTCATACTCTTTTTGGCGCCGAAAATTAAAAAAAAAAACTAATAATCATGTTCCATTAAATTTTCAATACGCCACTGTATTTAAAACAAAACAACGCCCACTACCGCTATAACCAGATAACAAACACCTCAATTTTTCCGTTTTAGAATTAATCGGTTCGCTATGAATATCTGACCGTAGGCAAATTATAGATAAATAGGGTTTTTCTCTAGCCAACTAATCGATTTCGAATGTGTTGTATTATTTGCTCCGAGTTCAGGAAACGATCGGGCGGTGTGATTCTCCGATTCTCGACGGGAAATCTCCACCATTTCCGGTTGCAGTTAAAGTGACACTCGTTTCGTTTAATTCACGTCGAGTTCAACAACAGTAAAACACCTGTTCGCATGTCCGGAATTCGGGAAATAGAACAACGCGGCTAAATCGGGGATTAGAGATAACTAATCGTTGAGAGAGAAGAGAGAGAGAGAGAGAGAATAGGTTTATTGTCAAAGATACATTATCTTAATATGAAAAAATTTAAATTAAAATGGAATGAGCTTTATAGCATTACTGATGTCGAACAGGCGACGGCATATTTTAAGAAAAATTTTACAACTTGAATAAGTAAAAATACTAGTACCTCTAAACGAAAAAGAAATGAAAAAAAAAACGCAATAAGTGGATAACAGAAGGTGTAATAAAATCAATTAATTAAATGGACATGATGTACAAAAATTATAAAAAAAATTGGACGATCAACAAATTAAACAAGAATTTTTAACTTATAGAACATATTTAAACAATTTAATAAAAAATACAATAATCAATTACTACAAAAAACAAATAGAAAAAAATAGTAGTTCCGCAAAACATATGGAAAACAATAAAAACAATGACATCAAATGTAGAGGAAATCAAAAATGTTAAAATAACTAATTCTCCAACTGCTCTCCCTCCTAGAAAATACGTAGGAGAGACCATTTTCCGGGCTCCAACTGACAAAAAAGAAATTATAAGAATCATCGACTCCCAAAAAATAACAAAGTCCCTGGTGTAGATGATATAACAGCGAAAATTCTAAAAGAAGTTTCTGTTGAAGTAAGTGAACCCCTTACAATACAAAATTTGACAGATATCAAACAATTGTATTATTATTCTTGTTAAAGACTAGTCTTTAAATATTGACTAAAAGGCGCCAATTTCAAAGATATTTAGCTCCATTATAAAGCATCTTCAATTTAAGGAAATTTTAATTAAATCGACTTAAAATGAAGTATCCGATTAGCAAGAAAGTTCTGGAATACTCTCCACATAAAATATATACTAATACTAACCTTTAAAAACCAGCGCCATCGGGTATAATAGTAAAATCACAAAATAAAAATCACAACCTAAAACACCGTTAACACTAAAAAAAATTAACAGCCAAATTCGGACACTTCCTCAACTCATTTTTGACACCATTTCATTAATCACAGCAGGAAAGCGAGCAGGAACACCGTGAAGATCCGGCGGGCGGCAGAAGAAAAACAATCGACCGTTCAACAGAAGCAGAAGAGCCAGAAAATAGAGAGCACACCATTGGCATTGTTGAGGATGAAACGGACCATGTCCGAGCAATGGTTGCCGAAGAATATACGCAACTTTAAAAACCGTCTATGGCTTATCTCACTTTCACTATCAAAATCATCGTCGATTCCATTGTTTATACGTTTTTTTTACGTTTAAAGTTAAAATGTCGAAATCGAACATATTTACCAATATTAACCAGAAGTAGAAACTGCTTGCCGGGGTTTACGAGGATGTAACGAAAAGTTCGGTCGAACATAATGTAATACGGGCTTTAGGTAATCCCACTGTCGAGCTATGTGTCCCATTGGTCTCAAAGAATGCAAGAATGGCTCGCTTTGAAAAAAAGGCGATGGCAATGCATTTCTATCTAAATACAGTATTTTCTCATATAATTATGGATTACTGAAAATTCTCAGTATTGAAATCCAAGGGTAATAGAACTTAGTCGTGACAACAGTTCCATTGGGTACTAGTTAAAAACCCAAATCAAAATATAGAAAACCAGCTCACCAGACTGTACAAGATTATTTCTAATTTATAATAAATAAACCAAATTGAACATTATTATCGGAATAACGGTTAATGTGGCATATAGGAATTGGCATATTTTAAAACTTCCCTTGTGAAATTTTCAAATTTTTGACAACCTGTTTTCGAGAGAATTAGATGTATTTAAAGTATTCTTCCACTCTGTATATCATCTCAAATGTTGCTGGTTCTAACACACATAGACAATAATAAAATCAGTAAGGATATGTTCCCCACTTAAGAACTATGAAACTTAAAAAGTTTCAGATCAATTATTTGAATTTTTTAATGCAAAAAAGATCAATTATCTGAAAAGAGTTTTTTTAATGCAAAAAATATTTCATTATAATTTGCTAGATACCTTAATTAAAAACTTTGAGTAAACATTTTTTTGCTACTATGTTCCAAAAAATGAAAAATCATAGTCAATAAAGAATTAATTATTTTCTATCTGCCTTTTATTTAAGCAAAAAAATAAAATAAACGAACTTTGCCAGTGGCGTACGGTATGGGTAAGTAACACCTTCATAATCTTTAAATATTACACCACTGTCCAAAAACTTATTCGGATTATATGTTTTTCACGTACATTATGTAGTATTGTTGGAAACTTCTAAAATGTTGAAATGTTGAAATGTTGAAATGTTGAAATGTTGAAATGTTGAAATGTTGAAATGTTGAAATGTTGAAATATTGAAATGTTGAAATACTGAAATGTTGAAATTTTGAAATTTTGAAATGTTGAAATGTTGAAATGTTGAAATGTTGAAATGTTGAAATACTGAAATGTTGAAATGTTGAAATGTTGAAATGTTAAAATGTTGAAATGTTGAAATGTTGAAATGTTGAAATGTTGAAATGTTGAAATGTTGAAATGTTGAAATGTTGAAATACTGAAATGTTGAAATGTTGAAATGTTGAAATGTTGAAATGTTGAAATGTTGAAATGTTGAAATGTTGAAATGTTGAAATGTTGAAATGTTGAAATGTTGAAATGTTGAAATGTTGAAATGTTGAAATGTTGAAATGTTGAAATGTTGAAATGTTGAAATGTTAAAATGTTGAAATGTTGAAATGTTGAAATGTTGAAATGTTGAAATGTTGAAATGTTGAAATGTTGAAATGTTGAAATACTAAAATGTTGAAATACTGAAATATTGAAATACCGAAATATTGAAATTTTGAGATTTTAAGATTTTTAAATTTATTTAGTACATGTTTGATTTAGAAAACCAAAAAATTTAAGATTGTAGTTCAAATAATGTGCTGGAGATGCGTTATTGATAAGAAATGTTTGAATATTTAATTTTGGGAGTAGAAATTTTATATATTACTAGCTAGCGGCTTTGCTCGCGACTTTGCTCGTATGTTGTCGTGTTATTAATATAAAAAAATACATGACTTTCTTTTTTATTAATTTTTATTAGTTTTATTCATTTTTATTCATTTTCATTCATTTTCATTCATTTTTATTCATTTTTATTCATTTTTATTCATTTTTATTCATTTTTATTCATTTTTATTCATTTTTATTCATTTTTATTCATTTTTATTCATTTTTATTCATTTTTATTCATTTTTATTCATTTTTATTCATTTTTATTCATTTTTATTCATTTTTATTCATTTTTATTCATTTTTATTCATTTTTATTCATTTTTATTCATTTTTATTCATTTTTATTCATTTTTATTCATTTTTATTCATTTTTATTCATTTTTATTCATTTTTATTCATTTTTATTCATTTTTATTCATTTTTATTCATTCTTATTCATTCTTATTCATTTTTATTCATTTTTATTCATTTTTATTCATTTTTATTCATTTTTATTCATTTTTATTCATTTTTATTCATTTTTATTTATTTTTATTCATTTTTATTCATTTTTATTCATTTTTATTCATTTTTATTCATTTTTATTCATTTTTATTTATTTTTATTCATTTTTATTCATTTTTATTCATTTTTATTCATTTTTATTCATTTTTATTCATTCTTATTCATTTTTATTCATTTTTATTCATTTTTATTCATTTTTATTCATTTTTATTCATTTTTATTCATTTTTATTCATTTTTATTCATTTTTATTCATTTTTATTCATTTTTATTCATTTTTATTCATTTTTATTCATTTTTATTCATTTTTATTCATTTTTATTCATTTTTATTCATTTTTATTCATTTTTATTCATTTTTATTCATTTTTATTCATTTTTATTCATTTTTATTCATTTTTATTCATTTTTATTCATTTTTATTCATTTTTATTCATTTTTATTCATTTTTATTCATTTTTATTCATTTTTATTCATTTTTATTCATTTTTATTCATTTTTATTCATTTTTATTCATTTTTATTCATTTTTATTCATTTTTATTCATTTTTATTCATTTTTATTCATTTTTATTCATTTTTATTCATTTTTATTCATTTTTATTCATTTTTATTCATTTTTATTCATTTTTATTCATTTTTATTCATTTTTATTCATTTTTATTCATTTTTATTCATTTTTATTCATTTTTATTCATTTTTATTCATTTTTATTCATTTTTATTCATTTTTATTCATTTTTATTCATTTTTATTCATTTTTATTCATTTCTATTCATTTTTATTAAATTTTAATAATTATTTTTTTATTTTAAATTTAAGTTTATTTTTATGATAGTACCATACAAAATTCTAAAAACCACAGTGCACGTCATCATTTATTTATGCTATAATTATAATTTTCAAGTTCCAACGTTCAAAAAATTTATACTTCTACACAAATTTTCACCCCCGTTTTCCAGCCTTAAAAAGTTAAAATGCAAAAACCCTGAAACACTTCATTATTTATTTATCAATTCCAATTTTCAAGTTTTAACAAAATCTATATTTCCATATAAACTTTCACCCCCTTAAAACGCGATTAATCCAAAAACCCTGAAATACGTCATTATTAATTTGTAGTCAGTAGCTGCAATTCCAATTTTTATGTTTCTAACTTTAAAGAGAACCAAAAGCATGAATACTCCCCAAATAAATTTTCACCCCCTATTTCCCCCCCTTAAAATAAATGTGAAAATCCAAAGACTCTGAAACACGTCATTAATAATTTGTAGTCAGTAGCTGCAATTCCAATTTTCATGTTTTTAACTTTAAAGAACAAAGAGTTCCATTAAAAGCTCCCTCCCCCATTTCCTCCCATTTTCCCCCTTTAAAGTTAAAATTTCCAAAAATCCTTTCTTAGCAGATGCTTACGTTATAAAATAAACCTATGTTTCAAATTTCAGCTTTCTAGATCCAGTAGTTTTGGCTGTACGTTGATAGGTCAGTCAGTCAGGACAAACAATTTTATATATATAGATTTAGAAATTATAAAACATTCAATTGTAGAATTAATTAGTTATTATTAGAGGATGAATATGTTATAAACCCATGTCGTACGCCACTGAAAAAAATTATTTAACAGATTTTTTACTGTATCTTATAACACAAAAACTTTTGCCGAATAATAAAAAAATTATAATCTATAAATTTTTAGCGAATTTGCAAATACCCTGTATTTCGGAAACAAGTAATATGTATTTTACTTAAGCATGTCTTAATTTTCATCAGAGAATCTTCAGTTTCTCTATGTCCCATTCGTAATGGCACACCCTGTATATAGCGCCCTATTCGCGAAGAGATAATATGATCGTCAATGCCGTTCATAAAGGCATAGAAAATGTAATCAAAATTATAACACGTAATGTTTTCTACACCCTGTAGATACGCATAATCTCTTAACAAAGCCAAAACATTAAACGACGTTACTTGCCTACTGAAAGACAACATATTAACCTGGATTAGGTAATACCGAGAATAACTTTCGGATTCGTCAAACCATAACAAAGCAGAAGGATTTTTTAATTGCAAAATTTCGTTTAATAACTTCTTCATTTAATACGGTTTCATCCACATAGATCGGAGATATTCATCTTTTGTTTTACTTGCTTCGTCTTGTCGTCATCTTTTATGAAATTCTTCTTAATGGTTCATGCGGAGTTAAAAGCGTGAAAAACAATGAAGAAAACGTTTTGCAAATTAGTTATTACTCATTAGAAAAATATAATATGATACAATATGTTTCTCTTTTATTAGGTTGAGTAATTTGAATTTTTTTATTAATTTATGGAAATTTACTAAAATCTACCAAAAAAAATTGTCTACTAAAACTAGCCAGAGAAGCTGAAATTTACAAACGTGGCAACGTAGGATCAAAGGCTCCCAGTCGTTTTGACCAAACGAACTGTCATGTCGTAATCTACGTGCGATGCACAAAATTGTGCTAAAAATAGCGAGGGTTCAAGCCACATACTTTGATGTTCTTTTACTATACGGAAAATGGTCGCACTGCGCAGCTTTCTGAGTGCCTTTTAAAAGGAGATAGAAAACTCCGCCATTTTGAACCCTTATTACGTGTTGCCTACATCTTGGCGCAATATTTTTAATAGGTGCGTTTTAATAATCCGCTTCTGCTTCGGAATTGTCGGTTTTCTTGTTTTAATCTGACAGGTTAGAACGACTGAACCGACAATTCCGGAAGCAGAAGCGGATGATTAAAACGCACCTGATATTTTGCTTGCTGCTGTCAGTGTCAGTGAATATTATTTTTGGAGTCACAGTTTACTGCTAAAGAATCAGTTAGCTCACTCGGACCAGTTGAAAGTTCCAAAATAACATCCACTCCAGGGATACAAATTCAGGATTCGCAGAAGACTGCTGTTTTATTATAGGCGGTTGTCATATATTGTATTATCTGAGTTGCGCAGTGTATAAACTGGAACATTGAAATAAAAAGTGCCGACGCAGAGTAAGCGATCTGATTCTTTAGCTATAAACTGTGTCATAGGGTTCAAAATGGCCGCGCCCTATGTTGGGCGTGTCGGACCTCTCTCTTGCCCCGTATAGTAATCAAAGTATGTGGTTCAAGCATATTGCACGCATACCGACAGACGCGATCAGCCAAAGCGCAGTGACGTACCAAAAAAATAGAGATTAATTAACACGTACGAAAACAATACAAATATTAAAACTGAAATTATATTTTTGTTATCTTTGTGGGTGTACACTGGAAAAACCTCCCCTGTCTACATTAATTGCTATATTCCTTCAACACTTATTTTACTAATATTATTGTAATTTAAAGTTTCAGTCGTTTGCTAAATACCTTTGAGAATTAGAGTCCCCATCAATCTAATAATAAATAATTTTTAATTGTATTCATAATTTATGCAAAAAATACTGTTAACACTACATTGTCCTGGCAGATATACAGGGTGGACCGGATTTCATTTGCAAATACACAGATCTCGTAAACTGTAAGATATACATTGTCGGTTAAATGAGGAAAAAGTTTCGTATTTTGACGAATAATACAATGGTCCATAGAAGTTCCAGATTGTTTGACTGGTTCCGGAGATATTCGATAAAATCCGAAAAACCTCATTTTCGTTTTTTAAGTCGTGCGTTGTTATTATAAAAGGTACAAAAAAAATTATACGAAGTTTTTGTTATAAATCAAGTTCCCTATAATCTGCCACGTCAAAATTTTTATTACGACGTTTCGTATTTGCAGGGCCACCTTCAACTTATTTTTTTAAATACGAACCTGGATTTTTAACTGTAATTTTTTATAGCTTTTGTATAGCTAAATACAACGATATGTTATACTTTACCATTTTACTACGTTTCGTCTATGAAAATATCATCAGCTATGTAGCTTCTGATGATACCATTTCTTACTTGATTAAAACAAGATAGCTAATTAAATAATAAAAAAAACAAAAAATGTTTTTAGGACTTTATCGAATATCTCCGGAACCAGTCAGAAAATCTGGAACTTCTATGGACCATTGTATTATCCGTCAAAATACGAAACTTTTTCCCCATTTAACCGACAATGTATATCTTACAGTTTACGAGATCTCTGTATACACAAATTAAATCCGGTCCACCCTGTATATTTTCTGAAAATTGTTTTCTCGTACTATAATACAGAGCATTATTTTTAAAATAAAATGCACTAACTCATAAAAATTTTAAAAGTTTTTTGCTTATTTACAACTAGGTTATAAGATGATCTATCTCTTCTTAGGCCAGTTTTTTTAAGGTTAGGTATAAAATTCAAAGGTCAAATAGTGTAAACAGTTCTGTATTTTATTTTGATGGTCACAGCTCATAAAAAAGGGTACTGTATTTTGTACTATATTGTTGAAGATTCTGTACCAATTAGAAGTCTACATTTATTGCGTTTTAACCATTACAATTTTGGGGTCTTTATTTCTCACTTTAAGCGAACATACCTACATAAAAAAGTGGTTATGCCTTCAGCACGAAAACCCCCTCAATATTAACCGAAATTATTTTTTTCATCTGTCAAAATAGTCAAAATTTTGTGATTTTAGCCAATAAGCGCTGGCAATCCTATTTAATGAGTTTTATACTGATTAAACCTCTTTTTCGTTTTTTTTTTTGAACTGACACTATAAACACAATCTAGCAACTTTTATCAAAGTACAATGAACTTCAAATATATGTTAATACTACCCTAATTTCAAAATTATTGTTAGTTTTACTGCACAATAATAAATCGATAATATAATATAAACAAACCTTATGTTGAATCACTTTAATATACATAACATCAACTCATTTATACTCAACTTTTGTAAATTAAAATAATGTTTAAATAGCTTAACAGTTATAAATTAACTAAATTATATAGATCTTATTCAATCTTATAGTTTAAGACAAAAACTCTAAAATTTGGAAAATGTCAAACCCGTGAATTACAACTAACCTACACATTCGATGCCTGGATACCGTCTATACAAAATACCCTGTTGACGTATTCTTTTTTTAGAATAAAGAAAATTATATTACTATATAAAATAAAGCCATATTTATATATTTAAAGAACACTTCCAATATGTTTATTGTCTTTTTCATGCAAAATGATTCAAAAAATAATCTATTCAAATACCTCTCGTCTTTTCAAAGGTTATCGATTAAATTTGGAGGACTCATGGTATTACCTTTGATTAAATTGATGTCATATTATTTCGAGATATGTTAAAGCCAAAAACAAAACAATAATATGCGCTACTTGTTAATTAGGCGAAAGAACGAAACGAACGTCAGCCGCAAACTTGATTGTCTGCCAACTCGGATTTGTAATTCAAATAGCGCAATTATGTATTCACTAATAATTACACAAAAAAAAATATCCTTACAAAACATCATAATAATAAAAGACGAAAGGAACATTGATCAGCAACGCGTGACATACCTTGAAACGGCAGAGTGTATGTATATGCATAAAAGTTATGAAAATAACGAATATATATTTCATTTAATGTTAAGTAAAAAAACGAAATTGCTTAATGAATAATTGTGAATACGAGGGTCGAATAAAATTTTATACAATAATAAATAATGAAGATATTAATTTTAATTAATATCTAAATTATGTGCAGACCATTTGGTCATGGAAGTTAACACATTTTACTGTATATAAAACATTGATATGGTAACCTAACGATAAATCATTTATAACTAATTTTGATATACAAAATAGGGACTGGAATTCCCAATTTTTCGAGAAATTACTGTCACTGAGTCCAAATTAACAATTTGGGTGTTATGGAAAAAGACAACTGCTTGCAACTGATGCCTCAAAGTAAGGTTTTTCTCTAAATAGTCAATAACTGCCCATTCTATAGTCTATTTTTATGTATGAGAGAGTAATAAAACAGCATTTCTAATGCAAAACTTAGTACGGTCATTTTAAATATTTTTACAGAATAATCTAAATATTTCCTAAAATTGAAATAAATGTACCTGAGCTATTACAAGTTTTGGGTCTCTTATTGGTCCTTTATAAACATAAGCTGTACAGAACAATAGAAAAAGGTTTGGACAGGCCAAAAGCCCTGTGTATTAAAGATTACATAGCCGTATCCTAAGATTATTTTCAATAAGTACCTATTTGCCAATTTTGTTTTATTTTAATTCCAAGAATTTTTTACAGTAATCGAATTATAAGTAGATAAATACCTTCCCAATAAATTTCACCGAAAATGCGATTATAGGTTTTCCATTTAGTAAGGAGGTCCAAGTTGTGTATTCTTGACAGTTTACTAAATGTCGTTTAGTTGCAACTTGCAAGGTGCAGTGTGAATTCTAGTGTGATCATGGAAAATTTGGAAGGGCCGCGTAAACGACAAAAAATCGGTCCTTTAACAGTTAATAAAAAAACATTAATATTTAATTGTTTTAAATAATTTACAGACAAACATTTATGTAAAAGTGTTGATGACAAAGTGGAATTAGTTAGTAGTACGCTTGGTGTTGGGAAATCTACGATTTACAGAGTTGTTAAAGAAGAGAAATGTGGCGAGTTTCAAACAGCACGTAAAGCTCCAGGAAAACCAAAATTTCAATTAGAAAATCTTTTGAAAGAAAGACTTCGAAGGAAAGTGCATGCGTTCTTCTTTAGAAAATAATTTCCGACAGTAGACAAAGTTCTTGCCACGGTTCGAGATGATAAGGATTACCCTGAAATGAGTCGAAGCACACTATGGAAACTTTTAAAAGAAATAGGTTTTCTATGGAAAAAGCATTCCTGAAAGTCTATTTTAATAGAAAGAAGCGATATTGTAGTATGTAGAAGAAATTACCTAAGGACTATAAAAGAAATGAGAAAACAAAGAAGAAATATATTTTATTTAGATGAAACATGGATCAACGAGGGACATAAACCAAATAAATGTTGGCAAGATGAAACTGTTACAAGTCGAAGACAGGCTTTTTTAAATAATTTATCTACTGGTTTAAATCCACCATCAGGAAAGGGGCGCAGACTAATAATAGTACACATCGGTAGTTCAAACCGTTTTGTTAAAGGTGGTTTATTGACTTTTGAATCTACTCGTACCGGTGACTACCATGAGGACATGAATGCTGATGTCTTTAAAGAGTGGTTCGAACAAATGATAGATCTTCGTCCTCAGAACTGTATAATAGTAATGGATAATCAAGTTATCACCCGAGACTTATAGAAAAAATGCCCACAACCAAGTGGTTAAAAAAATATTTACAGAATTGGCTAAATTCAAAGAATATTAAGTTCCATCCCGGTTCTGTGAGAAAAGAACTGTATCATTTGTGTTCCCTTCATAAAGAGGAATTCAAAAAATATGAAATTGATGAAATTGCAAAAAATCGTGGGATGACGGTGGTTAGATCACCACCATATCATTGCGAAGTAAACCCGATTGAACTGATATGGGCACAGATAAAGGGAGAAGTTTCAAGAAAAAATAATTCTTTTAAAATGAGTGAAGTTAAACAGTTGTTTTTGGAGGATGTAAATAATGTGAAGCCTGAAAACTGGGAAAAGGCAGTAAATCATACGATTAAAGAAGAAGAGAAAATGTGGAAGTTCAACAATATTACTGATGAAATGATCGAGCCACTCATTGTAAATATTGGTGGCGACAGTTCATCTTCTGATTTCGATTCTGATTTGGATTTGTAGGTAAGAAGTAGTTTTTATATTAAAATTATTATTTATGAACATAACGTTGTTTAAAAGTCAAAGTTTAAACCCTTATACCTACATAACCCGTTTGACATAATGTTCTTAACATACCTTGTCGAAAAATAAAACATTTTAGAAAAAATTGCACTTTTTTACCTTCAGCTGTTTAGAAGTTATAATCAGGTTAATTAGGTGAAAATATAAGTGTATACTCGAGGAATAACTTCAAAAAATATTTTAATTGTCTACTAAAAGAAGTGATACGCCTATGGATTACGAACGCTTTATTATTTTAATACTCTCTCATACATAAAAATAGACTATATAAGCCTCCACGACCCACAGACCCATCATCATTGGATTCATCTAAGAGTAGATTGATTTTAATGAGAAACTAAAAACTATGTACAGCAATATTGATTTAAAAAATGAAAATAAAAAATTACAGGTTTTTTGTAGACGATAATTCTAGTGTTAAAGTTGAAATACAATCGAAAATCGCAGCACCTAAATAATAACCGTAACTAAAAATTTATTAAAAATCCCCGTTTGCAATGAAATAAATGCAGCAGATAAAAAATCCAGATATATATGTATGTAGGTGTATAATATTTTTCTATAAATAATAATCAAAGTCATCAACTGCAACTCATTTACTAAACGAGTGTTAAAACTAAACCTAATTTTATTTATTTTGATAAGAAGAAATATACTTTGATATCCATATCAATTTTCACTAGAAACACATGTATAGTGTGGGCGAAAAACAAAAACGATAATGAGCACAAGATAAATATTTAAAAAATAATAAGACTGATAACTTACAAATGATAATGGGAATTTTGAAGTACAAAATGATTATTTTTTTGTCGATAATTTTGAATACAAAAATTCTATACTTGAGCCAGGAAATTTTCCAGATTTTAGTCTATGTGATTTTTTGGTAATGAAAGAAAAACATTCGAACAAAGATTTTGTCCATAACTTTTTGAATGGTTGAAATAGAAATGATATATTTCTTTAATATTCAAACAAATTAGTACTTAGTTCAAAATATGTGATATATCAGCCACGTAATTTTCCAGATTTAAACCCAAGTGATTTTTCTACGATTTTTAATTAACAACAACGCTAAATATTGCCCTTTTTACACCGCTTTTACCTATGTAAAAATGTAAAATTTTTACTTAAAAACTGAACAGTTATATATCAACCAAGCAACTAACCAGACTTAAGTCTGTAAGATTTTTTTTAACTAATAACAAAATGCTTGTCATTAACTAACTGAAAGGTTCACAAAGAAGTTGCGTTTTTTCATTATTTTCAAACGAATAAGTAAAAATATTGGATAGATACCTATAAAATCCACGTGGTTCTCCAGACTTAAATCTATCCACGATTCTTAACATCAAAACGCTACATTTGAAGCCACAAAATTGTCCGGATTTATGCCTAGGTGAAAAACACGATTCTTAACATCAAAACGCTAAATTTGAAGCCACAAAATCGTCCGGATTTATGCCTAGGTGAAAAAAAAACTTTTTGACTTACCTTCGTGTAAGAAGTTGTTGTTGCTAGGCGACGTTGTACTACTAGGCGGCTGAGAAGTATTGACGGTTTGAGGTTTTCTATCTTCGCCCGGAGACGGCATCATAGGCGTTGGCGCTTGCGAATAGTCGATGTACGTCATATCGGGCACGCACATTGGTTCGTACAAGCTGTTGAGGGCGCGTTCCTTTTCTACGTCTGAAATAAAGAACAACAATTTAAGACTATATTCCCTTAAGACAAGAACTTTATGTATAAATAACACCCAAAAATGGAGATAAATCATCTAGTTTTTATTGATTTGGAGGAAGCGTTTGACTGAATAGACTACCTAAAAACTGTGGGAAATTTTTGATAAATAGGTTATACTAACAGCAAATCAACACTTGATTTTCCTATTTTGAGACTGATAAGTGGGATACATACATCCCATTGGCATGAATTAATGATTTACAGATCTCCCAGTTGGTCTCAGTAGTAATAAAAATATACATCATTAAAAATTCGAAGAAATTTTTTCAAAAAATCAATATATTTTTGTATGTTAGGCTAAAAAACAATGGTAGTAGAGTGACAGTTGACATACTCTGGATATCAGTTGTCAAACACAAAATATATTTTTGTATGAGAGGCTAAAAAACAATGATAGTAAAGTGACAGTTGACATATTCTGCATATCAGTTGTCAAGAACAAAATGGAAGTTTTTCTGTTAATTCCAATTTGTTTAATACGATTAAAGGGTACCACCATTAGAAATATTAAAATTGGGAATTCTTTAGCCTGCTCTTAGGACTGGTATTTGACCCAAAGGGGATCAAAAAGGTTTTAAACAAGAATCTACAAGCGCATATGTATGAACTGATCGACAAAATATTTTTCTACAGTATTCCGGAGAGTACAATTCTTTTTTTCAATGTCAATTTGGATTTAATTCAAAGGCGTGCGTAATTATCATGAAAATGACTTGTATATGTCTTTATCGTTCATGGCCTACTTTAGAAACATTTTTTGTGGGTCACTTATTATTATGTTTTGTGATTTGACTAAATTAGTTGACTGTATCTCCTACAATATATTAATATATTGCTGGATGAACTCAGCCATTATAAGTTTTCTGCATCCCTATAGCACTAACCAGGGCATTTGTAATCGATCTTAGCCAAAAATTAAATATGATGTGCCTCAGGGGTCCGTTTTGGGGCCGATATTCCTTGTCATTAATACCAATAATATTAATAATGATTTTTTAAAAAGTTTATACGCGTTTGTGCTTGTTTTATTCTGTAGATTTCGTGACTATAAATTTGAAATTTTAAAATTTCGCTATAATTGTCAAAATTTATGAAAATTTTATCCAAAATATTTTTTATTTTATTTAAAAAAGGGCATATTATAGTTGATTAAATATATTATTTTTAATATTACAACTATTGACTGAAGTGTTTCATGTAAAAAGTTACCCTATTTTTACTTTCTGAGCTTGCGCATGCGCTTATTTTTTGACCTCCCTCAAATATGGTAAACAAATATTTTTTAAGTTTAAATTAAATAATGAAAACCATTTTTCAACCACCCAAAGTGAAATCACATTTATTGAATACACTTTGTTCCGAGCAGGATTCGAACCCTCCACATATGCGTTTTACGCACGCTGCCTTGCTAAATTAGACATAAGACACTAAATTATACATTCCAGTATGTCCTGATGACCCATTTGGCAAGGCTGCGTGCGCAGGACACAAATGTGGATGTTTTGAATCCTTTCCGATATAGATTTTTTCAATTGTTTCCATTTATCTACAACTGTCACCTCCCAAATACCTTGACATGCATCTAAACAGATGTCTTATAGGGAAAAACATATTTAATAAACACAAACAACATGGTCTTAAACTAAGCCAAATGAACAGGCTACAAAGCTATCTTAAAATCTTTCCAGCAATGGGGTACCTATACTGCTAGTAATACGGTTCCAAAACAAAGTCTTGAGAGCCTTATTAAGCCTCCAACAAGGTAATTCAAAACAACATCCCTCCCTAATTTACCCGCTTACAGTAAATTTTAACATCAGAAGCCTTTTTTGGGGAAGGGACAGCTATTATTATTTATTGTAACGCTACAGAACAACATAAAGATGATTGATGGGGCCATTTGAGTTACAGGTAAGGGAAACTCGGAAAACATCACCGAAACGGTAACGCACTCTACAAGTTCAGGGTTCGGTATAGTGAACTAGTGTCAATGCACCCTAATGTGCTTACCAAGCAGTTAAATGTGCGTGGTTTCAATAAAGTACGTAGGCTGAAACTGTTGGAGTATATATATCCAGTGGGAATAAGGTTCGCCAGTACGTGTGCAGAAGATGTATTACTGTAAAGGGACAGACTACTTGCTGACTAAATTTAACAAATTAGTCTGCTAACTTCAACAGAAACGCTGCTGTCATTCAACGTAACTACAGGAACCAAATAAGTTTAGACTCTTAAAATACTCAAATACTAATCCATAATCAATCTCTATAACAGAGATTTAGATGTATTTAAAACAGATCACTCATCGTATTTGCCGAAGTGCTCACTTCGAAACTTTCAGTGAAATGAGCTCTCTAATGCGCATCTTAATTTTAACGTCAGCTGCAGACCTACTGATCATCTACCTATATGTATTACGCTTGTCTAGCGACACCAAGCGTCTTGGTATCATATAAGAACATAAATATTTCTAATGTTAAAAAATGATTTTGTGGCGGTAATTTTGGAAAATGTATTTGGTGATTACCAAAAGAATTTAACTACTGTGGTTTTTTTGGAATTTTACACTAAGATACCATCTAGTTAATAAAAAAGGTTTCCATATGGTGCAGAATTAATGAGACACACTATATACTTCAAGAAATGGTTAATTTAGACAAACAGCTACGACGTACAAATCATATAAGTACCACATACGGTAAACCATTAACATTTTCTCAACGATCCATTACCAGTTTGCTAATATTATATAATACCATATTAGCGAGCACATTATAAGATTGCATAAAACCCCGAAAGCGTATATTTATCAAAGTTATCATTATTCCACAATCAATTGCATTTCAAACGATCTACAATTTCGTCGTATTGCCTTGATCCGCACCAATATTAGTTATTTCAAAAGGTATTTACGTCAAGAAGTCGAAAATAACATGTTTTGTTCCTTATTTTCTTTCTACCTGTATTTACCAACGAATTAAGCCTACCATGACAAGTGATTGTTAATTTTAAAGCGATTTCAATATTTAACACGTGAAATGGCCATAAAAGTATGTTTTGATTCGCGGAGGGGGCGTTTAAGTTTAATATGGTTTCGTCAGAAATTAGTTCAAGAGTGGTCATCATTTAAAAAAATAATAGGTTGCATTTCAATAGTAAAGAGATTAGATATACTGGGTTGAGTAAAATTGGCGGCACACAGTTTTTTATATATTTTATGCACTATTTAATGGCGTTTGGGGATTTTCATCATCTGTCATCGGATCAAATTTAAAATGAATCACCCTATATTTATATTTTTTATTCGGATAGATCTTTTTTCTGAACCTATTATTGTAGGGTTTAAGGGTCTCTAAGTCCCTAATAAAATAGAAAATAAACGTTTATTTAATAAAAAATAATAATTACTTTACATCAATTGAAGTACAAAAATCTTTCATTGAAGCTCATTGATGCCTATCCAACAAATATGAAGAAATAATTGAATGATTTGATCGCATGAAACAATGGAAGCTAATTTGTGAGGTAAAATATAAATACCTTTTTTTTTCTCATATAGCAAAATAGTGTTAATGTTCTCTCTATATTATTATATCTTGATGTTTTCAATCAAACTGTCAAACTCTAAAATTCACCATAAGACAATTTTAATTGTTTATTTAAAAACCGTGTTTAAATAAAACTGCGAATTTAATAAATCAGAAGTATGTGTGTCAATTCAATTATTGTTAACGAAACACATCTCCAAGTTCCAGGTAAAATATTTACTATTATTTTTGAGGTTATGTTGTTTATTTATATTTAGTTTCGTTTCAGTTTCTACAAAATAGTTATGTGTTTTATGCCCAACTTTACTACAGCCACAGGGTTAATTGTACACTAATACCGGTGCTTTACACCGGTGATTTTGTTAGCTATGCTATCAGTCCAAACGGAAGAGGGAGAGAAGAGCTATGTTGTATGCTCCACCTACTTCCCGGAAGAAGAGAGAATATGCCTCTCAGCAATACTAGGCAAAATCATTGCCCATTGCGAGGAGCAGAAATCCAAACTCATTATAGGATGCGATGCGAATGCACACCACATGATCTGGGAAAGTGCCAATATCAATCCAAGAGGTGAGTCACTATTACAATTAATTCTAGGTGAAAGGTTAGAAATTGTCAATAAAGGCAACAAACCAACTTGTCACTGCCAACCGAAAATAAGTTCTGGACCATCGTGTTCAGATCACAGACATATCCGATTCTATATACAATGTCCAACTCGTACAGCAGACAGGTTTAGAAATCCGAGAGAGACGAATTGGGAAGGGTACATAAAATCCCTCGAGGAGTCTCTCAAGGAGGAAACTACAAATGTACGAGAAACAAAAACACTCGAAAGGATAGTGGACTTAGTAAACAAGGCAATTACAGATGCCTACCAAAAAAACTGTCCCGAAAAAGAGAGATGCCAAACGAGAAAGACAGTCTGGTGGAATAAACACCTAGATAGCCTGAGAGGCGAGGTGCGAAGGCTATTCAACAGAGGCAAATCCACACAAGACTGGACTACTTATAAAAATAAGCTTACAAAGTATAACAAAGAAGTACGCGAGGCTAAAAGAAATTCATGGAAGAAGTTCTGCGAAGAGGTCTCAGAGACCACCGCCAGCGCCATAATCCATAGAGTTATAGCCAAAGACAGTACATCTAGTCAAGTGGGATTCCTCAAAAAAGATAATGACAACTACACCACGACACTAGAGGAAAGTCTAGAGATACTAACTCAGGTGCACTTTCTGGCCTCAACTATCCTAACAAGACTAGATTCAGGAGCCCAAGGGAGCTACAGTCACAAGGGTATCGGACCAACTCCAATAGACTGGAAGTTGGCCTCCTAGATCACAAGACCACACAGGATTAGTTAGGCTATCAACAAATTCAAGGCACACAAATCCCGGGGCCGGATCGAATATATCCAATTCTGCTCCAGAAGGGTAAGGATGTGTTAATGCCACATTTATGCAAAATCTTCAGAGCATGCATTGCCTGGAGATATATACCAGCAATATGGCAAAAGGCGTAAGTAGTCTACCTGGCCAAAGTAGGTAGGGTCAAAGTCATATCGCCCCATAAGCCTATCCTCCTTCCTACTTAACCCCTTCAGACCTGACGTCCATTGTAATGGACATCGATTTCAAATTTTTTTTATGGCCAACTAAATCTAAAAACTTCTGCCTAGACTGTTCGTCCCTGTTAAGGGACCTGAATTCAACTCATTCTGGGGACTAGTGGCACCATCTAGTGTCAAAAGGAAATATTATTCGCCATAAGTATCTGTCAAACATAACCAAGCAGTACAGCTGCCGGTAAGTGCATATTTATTTGCATTTTCTGAGTTACTTCCTAACAATATTGCTATAAAACTGTTGTGTAATCCATAATAGGGATTTAGAAAATTAGTATTTGCTATAACTAAACCAATCCTGAAATAGTTTTGTTTATTATTTGGTTTAAAAGAAGTACCAAGCACTAAAGTTGTGTGTCCTTTCTGATATACATGTAGTATGAAGCGTTGTTAGAAATTCCATATGTCCATATACGTTTAAAATTTTACAAGATGAGTAACCAAAAAAAAAATATTATCTCGAAAACCCGAAAGATGTGCAAGAGCTAATAGATATTATTGAAGATAGAGATCTCTCCGATATGGAAAATATGAGCGTAGAAGGGCAGTCGAGTGATGAATAAATAGAGGAATATATCTCACAGCCTAGAAGAAGGGTTGGTGCGGATAACCAAAAGAAGAATGAAACGGAAGAAGAGATAGCAGAGACAGCAGGCATGGACGTGGAAGAAATTTCAGATTCAAGTGAAACCGGAAGAGAAGAAACTGAAATACCCGTTACTAAGTCAAAAAAGAAGAATATAAAATGGAATAAAAATACATTTACCCCTCCAGAAATCACATGGACCCCTTCAACTAATACTGCCAATCCCGGTGAACCCCTACATCCAATAGATTATTTTCTAAAATATATCAAGCCTGAAGACTTCGAGAGTATGGCTTTTTTTACGAACCTTTATGCTGTTCAGCAGGAAAGAAACTTTAGACCAACTTCCGCATCTGAAATCCAAATATTATCTGCTTTGCATATAATTATCAGGTGTCAACAAATTCCCGAAAATCAGAATGTACTGGGATCGGACACTTGGTATCGAAGTGTTTTTGGAAAAAATGAGTAGATACCGGTTTTTCCAACTGCGATCCTGTTTGCATTTAGTGAACAATTTAGATAAACCACAGAATTGTGTAGACAAGCTTTACAAAGTCCGACCTCTAATAAATTCGATAATAAACAGGTGCCACCAACTAAATCTCGAAGAAAACCTTTGTATAGATGAGCAGATGATTCCATTTAGAGGAAATTTATCTATCAAGCAATACATAAAAGGAAAACCTTGTCCGTGGGGAATTAAAGTGTTTGTTTTATGTGGAAAAAGTGGACAACCTTATGACCTGGTAGTTTATCAAGGTAAAACTACAGGTCGTAACGATGAAAACTTGAAAAAATATGTACTTGGTGCCAGTGTAGTGTTTCATCTAACAGAGAGAATATCAAAAGGAGGACATAAATTATATTATGACAAACTATTTCTCTTCATATGAGCTGCTGAAGGTTCTGAAAGAAAAACAAATATATGCAGAGGGAACAATACGAATGAACCGATTTTTTAAGCCTGGTTTAGTGTCTGGCAAAGAAATAAATAAGAAAGAAAGTGATTTTTCAGATGAAACAGTTAGCGAAGATGAAATCAGTATGCCTTACATCAAATTTTATTGGAAAGGGCAAGGAAGATAAAGTGAAACGGTGGGATAAAAAAGAGTCGAAATATATTGAAATAGATCGGAAATAATTAAGAATTAAATTTTTTTTTTTTGAAAAGTATCAAATTCGGGTCTGAAGGGGTTAAAGAAAGATTCATAGATACTAAAAATAAATCAGCTCCATTCCAACCAATATGCATACCAGCCCAGAAAGTCAACTGACCTAGCGCTGGACGATTTAACCAGGCTGTTTTTAAAGTCAATAGATGACAAAGAAATCACAATAGCCACTTTCTTAGATATCGAAGGAGCTTTCAACAATGCCTCAACCAGGTCAATAACCAAGGCTCTAGAACAGAGAAAGGTCCCAGTTACAATATGCTAATGGATCACTGCCTGTCTAGAGAACATGATAATTTTATCGACTCTAGGAAAGGCAACCATACAGGCAAAAGTTACACGGGGCTTCCCACAAGGAGGAATATTATCTCCAATGCTGTGGTCAGTTCTTGAGGACGACTTACTCAAAACATTGTCCAAAAAAGGCTACCAGTGCCTAGGATACGTAGACAACCTAGCAATTATAGTCAGGGGGCAATTTGCAGGCACAGTCTCGGAGCGATCTCATTATTTTTTAACTTAAGTCCTAGGGTCAAAAGCATTAATGTATCAAGAAAACGTTTTTCATTCATTATTTCAAACCACTTAAGTCAATATGAATATGTGGAATTTATCATTTCCATACCTTTTTGGAGTAGTTCCAGATGCTCCCACAAGATGTCGCCGACGAAAGCGGGCGCTCGTGCGGCGAATGCGTCCTTGCCCATTGCGCAGATGTCTTTGCCTTTCATGCGGAACTGATTCAAAGGGATGCAATCCAAGGAGAATTCCTTGGCGGCCCATTGTAACCAATGGGCGACGTGATTTTCGCTCCACTGGCGAGGGTCTGAAACAAAATAAAATAACGATCAGTAAAATAATATAGTCTGTATTAATAAAACATAGATTGGAGGAAAATTTCGAAGAGAAAAATGTATAATAATTCCATAAACAATAAGTAAAGCTTGTGTTAATAATTATATATATTTTATTTGTAAAAATTAATGGAAATTAATACAATATTCTTTTTCCTTAGAAACCAGGAATACCAACATTGTTGCCAGTCTGGTACAATTGTACTAGATCTAGTACATTCTCTGAGAAGCTGGTACTCTAGTACACTCGAAGCAAAATCTAGTACTTTTTCAGCGTATGTTTCCATTTGAAGTGTAAAATATATTGTTCAAAAATTTCCTGAGAAATTAAAATAGTTGTTAAAAATTGCTTTAGAGATAAAATAGTAGACATTTCTCGAGAGATAAAACATTATTCAAAAATTGCACGAGGGATCAAATATTGTTCAAAAATAGCTTGAGAGGTAAAATTGGTCGAAGGATAAAATAGTATTAGAAATTGCTTGAGGGGTAAAATATTGTTCAAAAATTGCTCTAGGGATAAAAATACTTTTAGAAATTTAATGAGAGATAAAAAATATTTCAAAATTGTTCGAGAGATTAAATAGTATTATAAATTATTAAAATCGTGTTCAAAAATTGCTCGAGGTAAAATAGTATTACAAAATGTTCGAGGGATAAAATACTGTTGAAAAATTTGTTGAGAAATAAAATATTCCACTCGACCATTCACTGTTGGGTTCTAATTAACAGTGCTGTTCCTGAAATGTCGCTGGGAAACAGTAACAAAGCCTACATATAACTCACATGATTGAGAATTTAAACACAAACTGAGACTGGCATATTAGGTTTTTACACCTAGGCCATAAATCGAAAAAAAAAAAAATATTATTCAAAATTGACTCGAGACTGTTAGAAATTTCTCGAGAGATAAAACATTGTTTAAACATTTCTCGAACGATAAAATACTATTATAAATTGCTCGAGTGATAAAAAAAGTTGTTAAAAATTGCTCGAGACATAAAACATTGTTAAAAATTTATCGAGAGTTAAAATATTGTTATAAATTTGTCGAGATTTAAAATATTGTGCAGTTTGCTAAAGAGATAAAAAAGTTGTTAAAAATTGCTCGAGAGATAGAATAATGTTAGAAAATTATCGAAAGATAAAATATTGTTTAAAAATAGCTCAAGAGATAAAAAAAAGGTTTAAAAATTGTTCGAAAAATAAAATAGTATTATAAATTGTTAAAATCTTGTTCAAAAATTAAATATTGTACAAAAATTGCTCGAGGGATACAAGAAAAGTTGTTAAAAATTGCTTGAGAGGTAGAATACTGTTAGAAATGTATCGAGAGATAAAATATTAAACGATAATAAAATATCAAAACTCAATTGTGATAGATGCAAAATGAAATAAAATGAATTTAGCTCAAAGCCAGAATATCACATAAAATACAACGACCGTTTCCCCTTCAAAAAACAACTGTATTTTATGTGATATTCTGGCTTTGAGCTAAATTCATTTTATTTCAGATAAAATATTGTTTAAAAATAGCTCAAGAGATAAAAAAAGGTTTAAAAAATGTTCGAAAGATAGAATAGTATCATAAATTATTAAAATCTTTTTCAAAAATTGCTCGAGAGATAAAATATTGTTTAAAATTGTTGTATTCGTGTTCTCTATTTTTTGGCTCTTTAATGACTACACTTCCCAATTAGAAAAATCTGGTAGTTTTATACAGTCTAGTAGATTTTTATGTAATCTGGTACATTTTTTAGACAAATCTGGTACATTACAAAAATATATTCTGGCAACGCTGAATACCAATGAACACTCTGAATGATTATAACATCAGCATTCTGTACAGTTATTTTGATTATTGGTTGAACTTTTGTTATTCATTTTATCTATACTACAATAAACGTAAGTATCTTTTATTTTCAGCATGGGAGTATTGAATTCTGGTTATCTATTTTAATATTCTTTTATTTAACAACCAATCAAAATAATTTTAGCATTTTTTGAATTTTATTTTTACATTATAACTAATACAACATTTTATATACTACTTTACTGGTTATTTTTCACGTATAGGTATACTTTTCATTACAGTTAATGAGAATTGTCGAGAACACCCGGTATTCTCCATTTTTTTTTCCTCAAATGTCTAGTTCAATTTTCTCATACCATTCACGTACAAGTTATCAATCTTTTTCGTTTCAAGAACAATGTGAACAATAATTATTATCGCATAATCAGAGGTGACAATGGCTTTCTAAGAATAACTTCGACCAATTCCCTTCCCGGTAAGGACATGCGACGACGATTATTTTAACGTCACCACGCCGTTTTAAGAGTTGTTATGCGACTTAATTGACCGGCGGGTATGAACAAAAAATGTTGGGCGGTCAATAGATACCAATCGTTAACAATTTTTTTTCTACGATTACTATCCAAAGTAGGCACATGAATTGTCATAGTTTGACACTATTGCCGCTTATAGGCGGAAAATTACTTTTTGCACACGCCTATTTTCATTAGAAAGGTTATTATATAGCTAATCGGTATTTTAAAAGAAAATTTAGACTAATCTGAATCTTTTAGTTGAACATTTATTACTTAAACTCATTTTCCTTAATATTTAAATGTTTTTAACACTCATATTTAACATGTCTTGTTGGTGTAGAGCCTAGCGCGTTTGTCTTTGAACCTGATGGTCGTGAGTTCAATCCTCACCACTTATTATTTATTCTTTTTAATTTGATTTTTTTGTTTGTAAAATTAAATAAAACTTCAAACAGTGTATAAGTCATTAATTTGCTATTTGAGCATTCTAACAGATGATCTTGTAAGTTATTTTTAAAATGTACTTACTAACAAATATTTTTTCTGCATATCATAAAATTAATCTTAGAGTAAGCAGGCAACACAACATACACAACCAGGGGCAGCTCGTGACCAAAATTTTGGGGGTTCACAGTAGCAGAATATAGATCCCGGTACAGATATAGGTAACAAACTGTCAGTGGTTTAGAAAGGTACATTATAAACTTTTTTATCTACAACTGTCATTCTATAGATGTATTATATGCGTATCTAAGGCAACATAAAGCAATCCATATATCACTAGTGAGAATATAATTGTTATTACTTTGAATAAAACATTCTTACAAATTAATTTTTTTATTTATTTTCATAGATTTTCATAAACAATCAAATGTTGTTCAGTATTTTAATAACATGCAATAACAGATACTTTGTCCTATCAGTAATATTCTAAATGACACAAGACTACTAGAAAAGAACAGAGTATTATAGATTATTTTGAAAATAATGAAATTTTGATAAATAACAATTAAAATAAATAATATCGTTAGAATGGGAACATTTTTGTCTTTTTTTGTATGCCACAGCCAACTACCCGTTCCATATAAAAAAATACAACTTTATGCTATAACTCGAATTTGAAGAATTTTTAAAAATTGACTACGCTATTGGATTCTTATCAAAAAGTGTCCAAAGAAGGTATAAATGATTTTCTTCCACTTTCATAAATAAGCGAGATATACCATATAATGAAAATTTTTGTTTATAACTCGAAAACAAAAGCAAATTTTTTCATACCATTCTCTATTAAAATATCGAAATTTGTCCACCCTACACATTTAAAACACGTGCTGAAAAATTAATTTAAATCCCGAATTTGTTCGATTATTTTCTTTTTCATTGACTTTGTGACTTGTTCCCGTTTGAAGTTTGATTAAAAATACTCGTACATGGTCTTCATAAATTCAGTTTCCAAAGCTGTTTTTAATTTCTTTTTTATCATACATTACGTCGAATTTCAATAAAACCATGTATAAATCGTCACTTCTATAACGGTCGCATCCCAGCGAACGAGTCTCTCATTATATCTGCCCACCGGAATAACAATGGAAAAAGAGATAAACAGATATTAAAGTTGGACGCCATTGTTGCAGCACTCGCAATCGTAACAGATTTTACTTTGATATGGTTGGAAAATCTGACGGTTGAGCGGCCACCAATTGTGACCCCGGCTCAATAACCGCCTACTATGTATTAAAAGCGTTTTCGATCGAAATCGAATCCGTTTTAGACTAAAACCGTGACTGAATTTAAATTTATATACAGGATGTTTTACAACTTATATAAGAAATTTTTTAACCAGATCATGCACTTCTAATTAGTAAGTCGATTAAAAAGATGTGTGATCCTAGAAAATACAAATTTAGAAAACTTTAATTCATCTTTTAAACCGTTGGATAACAAAGAAAAATCTTAAGGCAAGACGAAATCATCTAAAGTGTCTTTATACGCACGACCACAATATTCTAAAAATTATACCTCTCCTCGACCATCTTCTTCAATATATCACATTTGTATCTATTGTAGAGTCAATAGCCATAAAATATACCAGTGGTTCTCAAACTTTTTTGGTGACGGAACCTTTTTGAAAAGTAAAATATTTGACGGAGCCCTAAACACATTTCGGAAAAAAAAGTCTCCCTTGCTCTAGCCTCTTGCTAGGTCCCGGTCCCTCCCGTTTCTTTGCGGAGCCCCTACAACAAAATACTTAAAATCATATACGCCTTCCTCTGCTTGACTTCTAAAAACCGAAAATGAAAATACCAAAATCATATATACTCCTTCATCTCTTCCTTACCTCTAAAAAAAAAGGTCCTGCAGCCGAAAATACCAAAATCATATACTCCTTCCTCTTCCTGAAAAAAAAAGGTCGTCCACTCACTCGAAATACCGAAATATCAAAATATCAAACTCATATACTCCTTCTAAAAAAATATAATAGGTCCTAAAGCCAAGTCCTGTAACGATAGGTACTGCTTATTTTCTTTGCGGAGCCCCCACAAAGGCTTTGCGGAGCCCAAGGGCTCCGTGGACCACACTTTGAGTAACGCTCTCTGTCACTCCGCAGAAAACCTCATTGTTATCAGCGCTAACCACAAAAGGTGCTCACGTACTATTGGCAACTGCTCAAGTTTGCTTATATCCAAAAATTAATTGTCCTATAATCGCTAGAGCACTTCTTGTCAGTTGTCTTTTATCACTATCTCTCTTGTTCAAAAATAGTCATACAATCACAGATCTCAAATCCCTCATTTTAATTCCTCCACCTCCTATAAAGTATCATGTGCAATAGTGGAGAATATTACTCAAAAGTTCCCTCAGATTTTTATTAATAGCCTCATTTTAAAGGCTATTTCGCAGATAAAACATTTAATCTACCTTCAGAGATTGATATACTTTTAGGAGCTGATAACTTGCTTCAACCTGGTCTTTATTCTTTAGGCAAAGGGTGTCCTACACTAATTCAAACTCAACTAGGGTGGATACTATCTGGGGCAGTACCTCGAGAATATCTAATTTCGAAATCTCCCACTGTTCATTCATTCCATATTGCCAATTTCTCTGAAGAAGAAAATCTCGACACACTCTTAGAAAGATTTTTAAAACAGGAAAATGTTTCCTCTCGCTCTTGCGACAAAGATTAAGGTAAACTTGCTGAAAGTATTTTTCACGACACTACCTTAATACTTCTTCAGGTAGATTTACTCCTCGTACAATCTCAAGCTTATACGAAAATGGGAGATTCGTTTGTTGCAGCAAAAACCGTTTTCTCTCTTTAGAAGGAAAATTTGAAAAGAATGCTTCTCTCAAAGACGAATATAAAAAGATTCTAAATTAATATATCGAATTAGGGCATGGAAAACTTGTTCCACTATCACTCACTAACTCTCTTCAAAAAAACAAATATTTTGTGCCTCATTTATGTGTGGTTCTGGAACATAGTCTTACTACAAAAATTAGAATTGTATTTGATTTCTCTTGCAAATCCTCTAGTTCGCTTTCCCTTAATGATATTTCATTAAAAGGTCCTCGAGTTCAACCAGAACTATTTGATATTCCTAACCGATTCAGAACCTTTAGGCTAGTATTTACTGCGGACATAGAGAAGCTGTATAGGCAAGTTAATATTAACCCAAGATTCCACTTTTTACAAAACTGGAGAGACTCCCCCTCAGATAATTTTTCCTGTCTTGAGCTATCTACAGTTACATGCAGAGTGTTGAAAGAGATTGCTCTTAGAAACCCTCAGCATGCTTCAGCTCAAAAAGCTTTATTGGCCCACACATATGTGAATGATATTCTCACAGGAACAAATTCGAAACAGTTAAAAATCACCCTTACAAATATTCTATCTCAAGTAGGATTTTATTTGCATAAATTTCGTTCCAATCTTCCTCATTTTCAAGCTTCTTTTCTGTCAACTCAGTCAGATGAAAAAGACTTAAATGTCGATAAAAATCCCCACAAATTATTAGGTTTTAGACTCTTTATAAATTTTCACTCCAAACTCCTTTTTCGTAGAACCTCTTACCAAAAGAAAACTGCTATCTTTAATTGCCCAGTGTTATGATCCATTAGGATGCAAAAACTTTGGCTTGCAAAACATCCTTGGGACTTACCTATTTCAGACCGTTATGTAATAAACGAATTGGCTGCTTATATTAAAAACATTTCTAAACTCTCTTCGTTTCATATTCTCAGGCGTTTAGTTTACAAAAAGAATATTTGTAAATTGCAACTTCATAGTTTTTCGGACGCTAGTTCCTTAGCATACGGATGCTGCGTATACTTAAGAGCTCTTTATGAAGATCACACTGCTTCTTTATTTCTTATTACATCTAAATCTAGAACTCCCTCTAAAAAAGTTATAACTATTCCAAAACTGGAATTATGTTCCTTGGTACTTTTAGCACAATTAATATACAGATTAGAAAGTATATTTAAATCTTGTTATATCTGAAACGGTATTATAGTCAAGTTCTTAGGTAGCTTTGTCATGGATTAACGGGCCTCCTCCAAATGGGCGGTGTTTGTTTCAAATAGAGTTTCTACCATTCAAAAACTTACTCACAAAGTGTCTTGGCGGCACATCACTTCTCAGTTAAACCCCGCCGACTTGTCTAAGAGAAAACTTCCATTAAATCATTTGGATTTTTGGATTCATGGTCCTTTGTTTTTACTAGATTATAACGCAGACTTATTATGTTACGATTCATTTTTGCAAGTTTCTGATTCACCTGAAGAAAGAAAACATAGTCATATCACTATACAAATGCCAGAAAATATTTGGCTCACATTTTTCTCGAAGATCTACATTTGCTGTAAAACAAATTCAACAAAACTCATTTACAAACGAAATAATATATCTACAAAAGCATCAAATTATTTTCAACAAACAGATTACTTCACTCAACTGCTTTTTAGATAAAAATGATATTTTACGAGTAGGAGACAGATTATCCTATTCAGATCTAAACTTTGATCAAAAACACCCCATCCTTTTTCCTTCTAATAGCCATTTTACTTCCTTGGTGTTGCAAAAGGAACACCGAAGATTGAGACATAGTGGTCCTCAAAATGTGCTAGCCAATATTCGCCTTAATTTTTTTCCATTGACGGACTCCGCGAAATCAAAAGAATAATAAATAAATGTATCATATGTCTTAGATTCAAAGCTATAACTGTCCAACAACTTGTGGCTGATCTTCCCAAGACTCGTGTATCCACTTCTCGACCATTCTAAACTGTCGGCATAGACTTCGGAGGACCCTTTATGATTAAATCATCTTGTCTTAAGAAGGCCCCCATTACTAAGTGTTATATAGCCCTTTTTGTGTTTTTCTTCTAAAGCTATCCATTTGGAACTGGTGTCAGACTTGACTACCGAGACATTTATAGCTGCCCTTAAACGGTTTACCTCACGAAGAAGATTTCCATCGGTTGTTATATATAGCGATAACGAAACTAATTTCGTAGGTGCTAATAACCAGCTAAAAGAGTTTCTTATACAAAAATTTTCTCCTGTATATGATTATTTACTCACTTCTTTCATTGACTGGAAGTTTATCCCTCCAAGGTCCTCCCATTGGGGCAGTCTTTGGGAAGCCAGAATTTAAAATGTAAAGTCTTACTTACTTAAAGTGCTTAGTAACTTCACTTTTACCTTTGAACAGTTGTACACTGTTCTGTCCCAGATTGAGGCCATACTAAACTCAAGACCATTATTTTCCCTCTCTTCAGATCCCAATGATTTGAATCCTCTCACCCCAGGACATTTTTTAATCGGAGCCCCGTTGATATCACTGCCTGACAAAGATATTTCCCTGACAACCGTTAACAGGCTAAAGTTTTGGCAGAAATGCACCTATGTGCAACAGAATTTTTGGAAGCGGTGGTCAGTAGACTATCTCAACCAACTCCAAAACCGTCCTAAGTGGACTACTCCTCGTAGAGATCTTTAAATCGACGAGATGGTACTCCTCAAAGAAGATGATACTCCCCCCTTGAAGTGGCTATTAGCACGGATCGTTGACGTGATCCCTGGTAAAGATGGGAAAGTCCGATCTGTACAAGTTCGCACTGCTTCTGGTGTGTATGTACGCCCTATCGTCAAGATCGTCCCTTTATCCATTACCGAACCTCCTGTCATCCTCCATGAATAATAATCATGTATCCTTAACTGTAAATTTGTATATAAACCCCCGCTGTAATGGCCATTGGCTCGCGTCACCAAAGTTTTTTACAGTAAAGACGACAAAGTTCGTGCAGCCGAAGTTGATACAAAAGATGGTTCTTAAACCAGGCCAATTACCAAAATGATTCTGCTTCCAATTGATGACAACAAATGTGCCCCAAATTAGATACCCTATCACTCTCACTTAGTTTGTAAGTTTTTAAAGTTTGATTTTAAGATAATTTAATTAACATGTTTAGATTTGTTTTCTTTTATTTTTGCGCTGGGCAGTATGTTAAAAGTTCACTTTTTAACAAGAAGTAATCAACCTGTATATAAGAGTTGCTTTGGTAACTGTCATACAGATATATTTTTTTTCTTTGTGACAGCAGTATTATTTAAAAAAAAAAACCAAACCAACACCAAAAAATCTGATGTGTCCAACACATGACTTTCCTATCTAGTTATTATAGGCATTTTCCGGTTATTTTGTACAACCTATTGCAGCATCTCTATAAATGTTTAGAGGATAAACTAAATATATACATTTTACACATACATCTACCTCGAAACATTTTTTTATAGATATTCATTGAAAACGAAAATACTGAAAAATTTAAATTTAGCACTTTTCCATTACGGTTCATTTTAGAAAAATCATGTATAAACAAAAATTATAGAAATCGATATCGCAAACAACTTTTAGTTCAACAATTTTCATAAAAATCAGTATTTTGCACATTTTGTCAAATTTCTCGAATACGGACCATTTCAGAAAATTTTGACATAAAGCAAAAATTATAGATAAAAATATTAGAAGTAACTTTTATTTGAACAATTTTCTTCTCCAAACATAAATAACAGATATATTCCATAAAATATAAAAACGGCCTCCCATAAAGTACCCCCCCAGATGTTCCGACTTTGTCCAAAATCTAATCATTTCACGTCAGGCCGAAATAAACCTTAAGTTTAAAATTTAATGTTTTTTCCTTTATCCGTTTTTGAGTTTTCTTCAAATTTCGAAATTTACACATTTTCTCAAATATCTCGAATACGGTCCATTTTAGAGAAATTATGTATAGAACAAAAATTATAGAGAATTATATTACAAACAACTTTTATTCAAACAATTTTTATAAAAAAATATTTTTTTCACATTTTGTCAAATTTCTCGAATACGGACCATTTTAAGAAAATTTTGCATGGAACAAAAATTATAGATAATTATATTAGAAGTAACTTTTATTTGAAGAATTTTCTTCTTCAAACGTAAATAACAGATATATTCCATAAAATATAAAAATGACCACCCATAAAGTACCCCCCCAGATGTTCCGACTCTGCCCAAAATCTAATCAGCTCATTGTACGCTGAAACAAAGCTTAAGTTTAAAATTTGGTGTTTTTCTGTGTATCGGTTCATGAGTTATGCGTTATACAGACACACACACACACACACACACACACACACACACACACACACACACACACACAGACACACAGACACACAGACACACACACACACACACACACACACAGACATCATCGCGAAAATAGTCAAAACGGATTCAGGGGACCTCAAAACGTAAAAATCCGTCGAAAACTCGAGGTCGAAAAAAATCATGATTCCTATACTTTCCTTATATCTGTATACAGATAGGAAAGTAAAAATCTGATGTGTCCAACACATGACTTTCCTATCTAGTTATATAAATGTTTAGAGGATAAACTAAATATATACATTGTCCACATACATCTACCTCGAAACATTTTTCTATAGATATTCATGGAAAACGAAAATACTGAAAAATTTTAATTTCCTACAATTTTTTCATTACGGTCCATTTTAGAAAAATCATGTATAAACAAAAATTATAGAGATCGATATCGCAAACAACTTTTATTTCAAAAACTTTCATAATAAAAATCAGAATTTTGCACATTTTGTCAAATTTCTCGAATACGGACCATTTCAGGAAATTTTTACATAAAACAAAAATTACAGGTAATAATATTAGAAGTAACTTTTATTTGAACAATTTTCCTCTCCAAACATAAATAACAGATATATTCCATAAAATATAAAAACGGCCTCCCATAAAGTACCCCCCCAGATGTTCCGACTTTGTCCAAAATCTAATCGTTTCACGTCAGGCCGAAATAAACCTTAAGTTTAAAATTTAATGTTTTTTTCTTTATCTGTTTTTGAGTTTTTTTCAAAATTCGAAATTTACACATTTTCTCAAATATCTCGAATACGGTCCATTTTAGAGAAATTATGTAAAGAATAAAAATTATAGAGAATTATATTACAAACAACTTTTATTTAAACAATTTTTATAAAAAAATATTTTTTTTACATTTTGTCAAATTTCTCGAATACGGACCATTTTAGGAAAATTTTGTATAGAACAAAAATTATAAATAATAATATTAGAAGTAACTTTTATTTAAAGAATTTTCTTCTCCAAACGTAAATAACAGATATATTCCATAAAATATAAAAATGACCACCTATAAAGTACCCCCCCAAATGTTCCGACTCTGCCCAAAATCTAATCAGCTCATAAGACGCTAAAACAAAGCTTAAGTTTAAAATTTGGTGTTTTTCTGTGTATCGGTTCATGAGTTATGCGTTATACAGACACACACACACACAGACACACAGACACACAGACACACAGACACACAGACACACAGACACACAGACACACACACACACACACACACACAGACATCATCGCGAAAATAGTCAAAACGGATTCAGGGGACCTCAAAACGTAAAAATCCGTCGAAAACTCGAGGTCGAAAAAAAATCATGATTCCTATACTTTCCTTATATCTGTATACAGATAGGAAAGTAAAAAGAAAGCAGTAGTTGTCCTAAACTCCCCGCTACTCACTAGTTGTATCTCAAATTGTATGCTAGCCAGCGAATAAATTGATTTACCACAACCAGTCACAGTTTCAATAAAAGAAACTCACAATTGAAAAAAAAAATTAGAAATTTCCTTTCGTTGTGATTCAGGGAGGTAAATTGAAATATGTCGTACTATTTATAGCATGTTGGATACTGAATTTATACCCCAAAAATGCCACCTATACGTTGACCCGCGATATACTCGGGACGCAAACGAAAATTAAAAATGATAAATGACAACCCGGCAAAAACAAAAGGCGACCGGAAACGATCGGGGCAATGCCGGGTGGACGCGGCGGCCGGCCATCGGCGAAAGTTTCCGTTTTTCTATTGAAAACCATCGAAGCGCGGCGTTGCAGCATCCGTTTTGAATAAAACTTTTGTGAAATCACCTGATTTAATAATATTATGTACTCGTTGTGTGTTGTATGTTGTTGGCTTTATGTGTCGAGGTTTATTGTATCTAGATGCCCCCGGACTCCATATGTTATTTGGCCACCGTACTCGATATTTCATACTCGCATACTCTTTGGTCACGGAACACTGAACTCGGTGATGATTACACATTTTTGGGGTAAGTAAAGTATGAAATCTGACTGAAAATAAGCAGATCTAATGAAATCGTACGAAAGACGTTTAAAAATTCGTAACATTTCTTCTGGTTATGATTACGGAGATTATTAATTTTGTAAAATACACGATCCATAAATACCAGTATGCTTTTCTTGTTAAAAATATAGTTATAGTTTTTTTTTTGAAGTGATATGTTAATTTTTGAAAGATTGTAAAGAGTTTTTTTTTAACCAGTTCTTAGTAAATTCTTCTCCGTTTACAACAATACTATGTTCATCAAATTTCATGCGTTCTGCGCATGACAACAGATAATAAATAAATGCTAGAAGGGTCACTCTAAACTCATCTCCCAATGTTGTCTTTTTCCATCACTCTCTGATGTCTCTCTTCCTCACCAGACGTTGGCTTATTTCAGTTAAATTTAGATGCAATAGGTATTTTTCTTTGCATCGAAAGTGTAGCACTGAGTAACAACACTTTTGAAAATATCGTTTCATTTATACAAATCGTATGGATAGAACGATATTTTTAGAAGTGACGTAGCTCAGTGCTACTCTTTCGATGCAAAGGAAAATACATAATATGTTACTTCTTGTCTTTGTTTATGTTCGGTGACATGACGTAGCGTGGCAGACAGGAATATTTTCAAAACGGTTCTATTCTTAATTATAAAAGATGTTGGATGAAAAAAACAACGATAGACATTGATTTTTGGAGATTTTAAAGAAGAACAACCTTACATGCATTTTCTCTACATAGATTAGACAATAAATTACATTACATAACCGATAACCTATTTATTACAATCATGTTCTCACGAAAATCTCATTCCAGATAAATATCCGATTATCCATAAACGCAAGTTTTACCAAGGCCATCGCATTTTTTCCACCGCCCCGTATATAATACCAATAAACTAGCCGGCGAACACATAAATCTCATAATTAGTCGGCTAACTATCAGTAGTTGACCAATTAGGAGCAGATTTGATTCAGGTCGATGATGAGAAGATATACGAACCTGGCTGTGTATAGTGGAATGCCCCCTATCGGCTCGTAAATCTCTAAATAAACGAGCTTCCAGATCGACCACAGAACACCGACGATTTCGATAAAGGCGCAAAAAATAAAATAAATATATAAAACACGAACACTGAAAGGATATTCAGTTAAGCAGAAGGATGCCGTGTTTATGATACGATACCAACATATCGTCAACATATTAGCAGAAATAGTTAACTGCAAATATTTTAATATAAAAAAAATATGCGTCTTAAGTTTGAAATACTTTTACTTATATCAGACAGCCCTCTATGTTCTATTAATACAGGGTAACCAAGTAAACACAAAAAAATTGGGACCTATAATGTGTAAAAACTTCACAACCTAATGATAATGATAAAAGTGTCTTACCGTTCTTAAAATTGCATACCTTTTTCCTTAAAATACTTTTTAAAAATAAACCATTAAGTTTTAATTGTAAAAATACGAATTTATTTGAGGTATACATTACTTGCATTTTTACAGTTTTAGTGAAAAACACAGAACTTTTAATATTTTTACAGATTTAAAAATTAATTCACAAATCTCCTGTAGATTTACAATATTTCGATACGTTTCAGCATTGTAATTTTACAAGAATTATGTAAAATCAGATGATAGTCGCATTATAGGTGAAGCCACAAATGATTTAAAATTTACAATATCCATAAGTTTGCTTCGCATTTGTAATCTAAGAATAACTCTGTAAAATTACATAACTAATAGAAAATAAAAGGATTTTTACAATAATCTTGTCAAAATACAAATATGTAGGTGAATTTACAAATATTTTGTAGATATAGAGTAGTTATAAATCCGTTTTACACTTGTAAATTTACAAACATTCTGTGAATTTACATTAATCCATAAAATACATACACATCCAGTTATTCACACATATAATGCAGATTTACAATATACTTTATTTATGGTAGAAATACAAATAAATCTCAAGGTACAATTGCAATTAAAATTAATTACAGCTAGGGTTGCCACCTGTCCTTTTTTCAAACAACATGTCCTTGCAACTTTTCAAAGCTTAAAATGTCCTTTTTTACAGCACATGTCCTGTATTTTCCTGGCTTGTACAAATATATACAAGCTGAGAGCTTTTTTTAGAAGCTTGGTAGGACGAGGATACAAGCTGAGAGCTTTTTCTTTTTAAGAAGCTTGGTAGAAAAGGACAAGGACTTGTTACACTCTCGTCGACTTTTTTTTTAGCAGTTCAGCAGAAAAATGAGGACCTTTTGTATACCGGATCCACAGCATAGTCCTTTAAGTTCAAAAAGATGGTAACCCTAATTACAGGGTAATATATAAATTACAAAATAAATTACAATGTAAAATCACAATGTAAAATAACAATGTAAAATAACAATGTCAAATCACAATGTAAAATCACAATGTAAAATCACAATGTAAAATCACAATTTAAAATCATAATGTAAAATTACAAACTTGTCAAAAAAATGTACAGTGTTATACTAAACGTTGAATCGTAATTTTACTTCTTGCAAGTGGAAAAATGGAGATTTTACTGTAAAATAAATACTACTTTATTTTAAATATCATTCTAAAGTGCCATTAAAATTACAGTCAAAATCACTGGCCACACAGAATAACTAATGATTTTGGCTGTAATTTCGTGGTGTTTTCAGTGTATATTTGATTTCATCTTAAATGTGTATATTTCAAAAAGTATTTGAGATATCATTGTTTACTTTTTTTGGCTTCTGTGATTTTTGTATGATTTTTATAATGGAAGACCCTGTATATTCTTTTATATATATTTAAAAATAAGTTTAGTTTCTGACAAGCATATCCGATGCAGGTGAGGATCCAAGGGGTCGGGAAATAAATGATTTTCTGAAAGGTCAGCAATTTTTAATATTTATATTTGTATCCCAAAGCCATGCATTTTCGATTGAGTCAAAATCAGGAAATCTAGCAGGCCACTACATACTAATATAATTTCCTTGAAACAAATTTGTCTATAAATCGGTATAGGTGAGACAATAAACTAGTTTTTATGATGATTTATTTTCATAACTTTTGCATTCTCATAACTGTGAATATTTTCAAAATAAAAATTCACCGTTACGGTATTATCTAGCTGTGACGTATCTAAACGATGGTAGATATTAAACTCATATCTAGAGTTTTTATTCGTAGATTTGATTGCGTTATAATTCGATTCGATCCCGTGGTTGTGTAAACAGTGTAAGATGCGGATAATTGGACGTTGTCGGACACTACGCACTACCTTAATGGCTGCGAGATCATGTAATGATATCGGGACACGAAACGCTTTTAAGGATGCTGCGTTGCCACTTCCCGAATCAAATAAAAACATTCAGCGTACAGAAATTTCCCTCGAGTGAAATTATCTCCTAAGTTAAATTTTCTCTTGAGTAAAATTATCTCTCGAGTAAAATTAATTCTTGAGTAAAATCATAAAATTATTGATCGAATAAAATAAATTCTCGAGTAAAATTTTCACTCGACTAAAGTTAACTCTCGAGTAAAATTAACACTTGAGTAAAATTAACTCTCGAGTAAAATTTCCACTCGAGAAAAATCATAAAATCATTGATAGAGTAAAATTAATTCTCGAGTAAAATTATCTCTCGAGTAAAATTAATTCTTGAGTAAAATCATAAAATTATTGATCGAATAAAATTAACTCTCGAGTAAAATTTTCACTCGAGTAAAGTTAACTCTCGAGTAAAATTAACACTTGAGTAAAATTAACTCTCGAGTAAAATTAACTCTCGAGTAAAATTAACTCTCGAGTAAAATTTCCACTCGAGTAAAATTAACTCTCGAGTAAAAGTATCTCTGGAGTAAAACTTCCCCTCAACTCATCTTTCGAGTAAAATTAGCTGCCAAAATGATCTCTGAATTAAAATATTTCTTGTATAAAATTTCCCCTCGAGTAAAAAAACTCTTTCGAGTAAAATTTTCCGTGAAGTGGAATTATCTTCCGAGAAAAAAAATATGTTTTATAAAATTTTCCATGGAATAAAATATTTCGGGTAAAATGTTCCTTTAAGTAAAATTATCTCTCGAGCAAACATTGCTCTTGAGTATTGACCCACAAGTGAAATTATTTTCTAAATTAAAATTATACCGAGTAAAATTTTTATTGGAGAAAAAATATCTCTCGAGTAAAATTTCCTATGAAGGAAAATTATCTCTCGGATGAAATTATCTCAAGTAAAATTTCCCCTCGGAGTAAATTTAACTCTCGAGTAAAATTTCTTTCCTAGTAAAAAAGTTTTTCCAGTAAAATTTATTCCGTGAAGTAGAATTATCTCCATCGAAAAAAATCTTACGGGTAAAATTTTCTTTTAAGAAAAATTATCTCTCAAGTATACATATCTCTTGAGTATTGAAACACAAGTAAAATTATTTTCTAGATTAAAATTATTTACAGTAAAATTTTCATTGGAGAAAAAATATCACTCGAGTAAAATTTCCTGAAAATTATCTCTCGAGAAAAATGATCTCTCAGATAAAATTCTCTTGACTAAAATTTACTCTCGAGTAAAATTAACTCTCGAGTAAAATTAACTCTCGAGTAAAATTTTATCTCGAGTAATGAAACACAAGTAAAATTATTTTCTAGATTAAAATTATTTACAGTAAAATTTTCATTGGAGAAAAAATATCACTCGAGTAAAATTTCCTGAAAATTATCTCTCGAGAAAAATGATCTCTCTGATAAAATTCTCTTGACTAAAATTTACTCTCGAGTAAAATTAACTCTCGAGTAAAATTAACTCTCGAGTAAAATTTTATCTCGAGTAATGAAACACAAGTAAAATTATTTTCTAGATTAAAATTATTTACAGTAAAATTTTCAATGGAGAAAAAATATCACTCGAGTAAAATTTCCTGAAAATTATCTCTCGAGAAAAATGATCTCTCAGATAAAATTCTCTTAACTAAAATTTTCTCTCGAGTAAAATTAACTCTCGAGTAAAATTAACTCTCGAGTAAAATTAACTCTCGAGTAAAATTAACTCTCGAGTAAAATTAACTCTCGAGTAAAATTTTATCTCGAGTAATGAAACACAAGTAAAATTATTTTCTAGATTAAAATTATTTACAGTAAAATTTTCATTGGAGAAAAAATATCACTCGAGTAAAATTTCCTGAAAATTATCTCTCGAGAAAAATGATCTCTCAGATAAAATTCTCTTGACTAAAATTTACTCTCGAGTAAAATTAACTCTCGAGTAAAATTAACTCTCGAGTAAAATTTTATCTAGAGTAATGAAACACAAGTAAAATTATTTTCTAAAAATTATTTACAGTAAAATTTTCATTGGAGAAAAAATATCACTCGAGTAAAATTTCCTGAAAATTATCTCTCGAGAAAAATGATCTCTCAGATAAAATTCTCTTGACTAAAATTTACTCTCGAGTAAAATTAACTCTCGAGTAAAATTTTATCTCGAGTAATGAAACACAAGTAAAATTATTTTCTAGATTAAAATTATTTACAGTAAAATTTTCAATGGAGAAAAAATATCTCTCGAGTAAAATTTCCTGAAAATTATCTCTCGAGAAAAATGATCTCTCAGATAAAATTCTCTTAACTAAAATTTTCTCTCGAGTAAAATTAACTCTCGAGTAAAATTAACTCTCGAGTAAAATTAACTCTCGATTAAAATTAACTCTCGAGTAAAATTAACGTTCGAGTAAAATTTTCTCTCGAGTAATTATATATCGAGTAAAATTATCTCTCGTGTAAAATTTCTCCTCTAGTAAAAGTATCTCTCAAGTAAAAGTATCTCTCGAGTAAAATTTTTCCTCAATTCTTCTTTCAAGTAAAATTAGCAGCCAAATTTATCTCTAAATTCAATTTATTCATCGTGTAAAATTTCCCCTTAAGTAAAACAATTATTTCGAGTAAAATTTTCCGTGAAGTAAAATTATCATCCGAGAAAAAAAAAATATTATAAAATTTTCCATCGAATAAAATTGTTGGGGTAAAATTTTCCTTTAAATAAAATTATCTCTCGAGTATTATAAATATCTCTTGAGTATTGAAACACAAGTAAAATTATTTTCTAGATTAAAATTATTTACAGTAAAATTTTCATTGGAGAAAAAATATCTCTGGAGTAAAATTTCCTGAAAATTATCTCTCGAGAAAAATGATCTCTCGGATAAAATTCTCTTGACTAAAATTTTCTCTCGAGTAAAATTAACTCTCGAGTAAAATTAACTCTCGAGTGAAATTAACTCTCGAGTAAAATTAACTTTAGAGTAAAATTAACTCTCGAGTAAAATTAACTCTCGAGTAAAATTAACTCTCGAGTAAAATTAACTTTCGAGTAAAATTTTCTCTCGAGTAATTATATATCGAGTAAAATTATCTCTCGTGTAAAATTTCTCCTCTAGTAAAAGTATCTCTCGAGTAAAATTTTTCCTCAATTCTTCTTTCGAGTAAAATTAGCAGCCAAATTTATCTCTAAATTCAATTTATTTATCGTGTAAAATTTCCCCTTAAGTAAAACAATTATTTCGAGTAAAATTTTCCGTGAAGTAAAATTATCATCCGAGAAAAAAAAAAATATAAAATTTTCCATCGAATAAAATCGTTGGGGTAAAATTTTCCTTTAAGTAAAATTATTTCTCGAGTATTATACATCTGTTGAGTATTGAACCAGAAGTAAAATTATTTTCTAGATTAAAATTATTTCCAGTAAAATTTTTATTTGAGAAAAAATATCTCTCGAGTAAAATTTCCTGAAAATTATCTCTCGAGAAAAATTATCTCTCGGATAAAATTCTCTTAAAATTTTCCCTCGAGTAAAATTAACTCTCGAGTAAAATTTTCTTTCGAGTAAAATTAACTCTCGAGTAAAATTAATTCTCGAATAAAATTAATTCACGAGTAAAATCAAAAATCGCAGTTAAACACTACTAGATATCGAATTCATCTCACTCCGAACAGTTGCTACAACTTTGCTTCATTAAATCTGAACTTATCTACACCAAAAGAGACTATTAGTGACTATACTGTGATGAATCTGGAAGGTACGAGTGCTTAAGGGTAAAAGAAAACGAATCCTCTGATTATAATTTCATGAGAACTAAACCTGACAACATTGTTTTATAATCCTATCGAGATGATGTAGATAGCGAGCTTAACTACTGGTTAATTAACCGCTACTGATGCGTAAATGATTGGCAGTAAAATTATTTATTTCTCGGTAGACTACTAATTAATATTTATTATATCGAAAACGGCAATAACAATAAAAATTAGATGGAACAAGGATTTTGTGCATGGCTGTGTGTACCGGGTATGCCAAAATAAATTGGTGTGAAAGAAATTTAAATAAAATGGAGTATTGTAGCGTTTGTTTATTTTAAACAACAGTTTATTTGTTAATAATTTATTTTAAAATAATACTATTCTAATTTATATATATTTCGAATGTCTTTAAATACTATTATTTATCTTCACAACTGTTTGTATACGACTGACTGCTCCGTGTTCCTTCACCAATATTTATATACACATTGAACATTCTGGTGGTACTCTAGAATGTTTTCGCCAAAACTAGTAACTTTATCCCGTTCTGGAAAGTAATCGAAAGCGCCTTCGCCATAGTCGTCACATATGTTTGGTCTTAAGGGGTTTAATTATGTATGATAATCGGACAAGTTGAGCCTCAAAGGCCAAATAAGACAGAGAGGGACTTGGAGAATTAGAGCATGACTGAATAATGAAATGTCTCGCATTACAGTATAATACCATCACCATGGCACAGCACACACAAAGTACAATTGTCATGAGAATACAAGTTGCGACCATTTTGAGACAATTATTAATAGAAAAAAAAATAAGAAAATCAATCGAATAAAGTGTTCTTGTTACCTAGCAACGTGTCGTCACTGTTGCAATATTGTTTCTGCGACTGTCCCAATCTTTATTTGTACCATCTATATTATTTATGCTGTCATAATAGACATCAAGTATGATACATCGTTGAAATCAGTTCGAGGGGATTATAAAAATTAAAAAATATACATGGTGTTCAATTTAGAATAAAAAACTTTGGGGTTACTTCCTGTATAAATATTTTAGATCGATAGATCTCTAAAAATCCCTCGTACTTAATTTTCACGTGAATATCTCTCTATTCGTTTATAAGGTATAGCCTGGATGTAAAAAATGAACAATTTCTTCAACACTCGTATAATACTATACAAAAAATGAATACTGTTTTACCCCTAGTAAAAAAAAATCTGTTTTACAATGATCCTTTTTGAATAGAGCAAATGATTTAAAAAATATAAAAAAACTTTATTTAAAAAGAAACTAAAAACATAATTTGGATAAGAATAATTTCTTGACCGTAGCAGAATTTTATATAAATAAAAATTTTGTTTATTCGATCGTTTTTATTTTCTATTGTTTAGCACAGCACTACATATGTTTCGGAAAACTTTTCCATCTTCGGGTGCAGTCAATTTTAATAAAACATGAGGACGATTAAAATTTAAAATTTTTTTATAATAACAGAAACCCCATCTTTCTGTTTCTGCTTCACACGATGATATTTTTATTTATATAAAAACATAATATTGGCAAAAGACCGAAATAAAATAAATTAGATATTGACATCCCAAATAAAATAATTTATTTTTTTTGCCAAAAAAATATTCAATATCATTTTATCTGTTTATGTATTATACGTATCCCTATTTTTAGTAATGTTTTTTAATTATATGTTTACTTATAGGTATTTTTATTTATATGTTTACTTCTTCCTTTACTAATATTTTTCTTTTATTTTTCTTATATTTTTACTTTCCTATCTGTATACTATCATGATTTTTTTCCTCGCTATTTACGTTTGGAGAAGAAAATTCTTTAAATAAAAGTTACTTCTTACGCTATTCTCTATAATTTTTGTTATATAAAAAAATTTCCTAAAATGGTCCGTATTCGAGAAATTTGACAAAATGTAAAAAAATCAAATTTTTATGAAAATTGTTCAAATAAAAGTTATTTGGGATATAATTCTCTATAATTTTTGTCCCATACATAATTTCTCTAAAATGGACCGTATTCGAGATATTTGAAAAAAACTGTAAATTTAGAATTAAAAAAAAAAAACTCAAATAAGGATTAAGAAAAACATTAAATTTTAAACTTAAGCTTTATTCCGACCTGAGGTGAACAGATTAGATTTTGGGTAGAGTCGGAACATCCGGGGGTATTTTATGTAGGGTCGTTTTTATTTTTTATGAAATATATCTGTTATTTAAGTTTGAAGAAGAAACTTTTTTAAATAAAAGTTACTTCTATTATTTTCTACAATTTTTGTTCTATGCAAAATTTTTCTAAAATGGTCCGTATTCGAGAAATTTTACAATATGTAAAAATTCTGATTTTTAAGAAAATTGTTGAATTAGAAGATGTTTGCCATTTGTCTAAAATGGACCGTAATGGAAAAATTGGAGGAAAATTATAAAATTTAAATTTTTCAGCAGTTTCAGCATTTTTTCAGCATGTATGTGGAAAATGTATTTACAAATGTGCTACAATAGGTTGTACAAAATAACCGAAAAAAACCTGTAATAACTAGATAGGAAAGTCATGTGTTGGACACATCAGATTTTTACTTATATTATTACTTATATTATTACTTATATTATTATTTATATTTTTACTTATATTTATTCTTACTTCTATTTTTACCTTTTTTATTTATTTATTTTTCTTTTTTACTACCAAATATTCAATATCATTTTACCTGTTTATGTATTACACGTATCTTTATTTTTACTATTTTTACTTATATGTTTTATTATATTTTACACATATTTTTACTTATATTTTTACTTATATTTTTACTTATATTTTTACTTATATTTTTACTTATATTTTTACTTCTATTTTTACCTTTTTTATTTATTTATTTTTCTTTTTTACTACCAAATATTCAATATCATTTTACCTGTTTATGTATTACACGTATCTTTATTTTTACTATTTTTTACTTATATGTTTTATTATATTTTACACATATTTTTAATTATATTTTTACTTATATTTTTACTTATATTTTTACTTATATTTTTACTTATATTTTTACTTCTATTTTTACCTTTTTTATTTATTTATTTTTCTTTTTTACTACCAAATATTCAATATCATTTTACCTGTTTATGTATTACACGTATCTTTATTTTTACTATTTTTTACTTATATGTTTTATTATATTTTACACATATTTTTAATTATATTTTTACTTATATTTTTACTTATATTTTTACTTATATTTTTACTTATATTTTTACTTATATTTTTACTTATATTTTTACTTATATTTTTACTTATATTTTTACTTATATTTTTACTTATATTTTTACTTATATTTTTATTTATATATTTACTTATATTTTTACATATAATTATCTTTTATATATTTTTTTATTAATGTTTTATATTTTTCCATCAAGTTCATGAATTTTATAATAGACATCGAAATGATATAATATTGGCAACTGACCGAAATAAAATGAATCAGATATTGAAATCGCAAATAAAATGATTTCATTTCCTTTTTGCTAAAAACAATATTCAATATGATTTTACCTGTTTATGTATTACGCGTATTCCTATTTTTACTAATATTTTTACTTATATGTTTACGTATAGGTATTTTTACTTATATTTTTATTTTACTTATCGAGGGCCACAACGCATGACCTTGTAACTAACATTTCCACTGAAAATTATATTTTATGATAATCTGGTTTAAAACATTTCCCTCCATCTACTGTATAGGAAAAGTATTACAATTTTTGAAAAAAAAAAAAACATGGGTTAATATTAGTCCTATTATGAGATTGTTCTATGTACTTGTAAATAGTTTCTTTCATCTCCTGAAAAGTGTCGATTTTGCGAGGTCCTGCCTTGTGGCCCTCGTTATATTTTTACTCATATTTTTTCTTATATTTTTACTTATATTTTTAGTTATATTTTTACTTATATTTTTACTTACCTTTTTACTTTCCTATCTGTATACAGATATAAGGAAAGTATAGGAATCATGATTTTTTTCGACCTCGAGTTTTCGACGGATTTTTACGTTTTGAGGTCCCCTGAATCCGTTTTGACTATTTTCGCGATGATGTCTGTCTGTCTGTGTGTGTGTGTGTGTGTGTGTGTGTGTGTGTGTGTGTGTGTGTGTGTGTGTGTGTGTGTGTGTGTGTGTGTCTGTGTGTGTGTGTCTGTATAACGCATAACTCATGAACCGATACACAGAAACACACCAAATTTTAAACTTTAGCTTTGTTTCAGCGTCCAATGAGCTGATTAGATTTTGGGCAGTGTCGGAACATCTGGGGGGGTACTTTATAGGTGGTCATTTTTATATTTTATGGAATATATCTGTTATTTACGTTTGGAGAAGAAAATTCTTCAAATAAAAGTTACTTCTAATATAATTATCTATAATTTTTGTTTTATGCAAAATTTTCCTAAAATGGTCCGTATTCGAGAAATTTGACAAAATGTAAAAATCATAATTTTTTATAAAAATTGTTCAAATAAAAGTTGTTTGTAATATAATTCTCTATAATTTTTGTCCTATACATAATTTCTCTAAAATGGACCGTATTTGAGATATTTGAGAAAATGTGTAAATTTCGAAATTTGAAGAAAACTCAAAAACGGATAAAGGAAAAAACATTAAATTTTAAACTTAAGGTTTATTTCGGCCTGACGTGAAATGATTAGATTTTGGACAAAGTCGGAACATCTGGGGGGGTACTTTATGGGAGGCCGTTTTTATATTTTATGGAATATATCTGTTATTTATGTTTGGAGAAGAAAATTGTTCAAATAAAAGTTACTTCTAATATTATTATCTATATTTCTTGCTTTGTGTTAAAATTTCCTGAAATGGTCCGTATTCGAGAAATTTGACAAAATGTGCAAAATTCTGATTTTTAAGAAAGTTGTTTGCGATATCGATTTCTTTAATTTTTGTTTATACATGATTTTTCTAAAATGGACCGTAATGGAAAGTGCTAAATTTAAATTTTTCTGTATTTTCGTTTTCAATGAATATCTATAGAAAAATGTTTCGAGGTAGATGTATGTGTAAAATGTATATATTTAGTTTATCCTCTAAACATTTATAGAGATGCTGCAATAGGTTGTACAAAATAATCGGAAAATGCCTATAATAACTAGATAGGAAAGTCATGTGTTGGACACATCAGATTTTTACTTATATTTTTAATTATATTTTTACTTATATTTTTACTTGGATATATTTTTACATATATTTTTAATTCTATACTTTTTTATCAATGTTTTATATTTTTCCGTCAGGTGCATAAATTTTTCAATATATCTATGTGTATTTTTTTTCTTAGTATTTTTACGTATTTTAATATTTATTTTTTATCAAAACAAATATCTTACATTTACTGATTAACCATTATTTCTGGATTCTGTTTTATATATTTTCTGTAATTTATATTTATTGTAGAAACAAAGTTAATATTCTACTCTGACGAACGTCTATGCATTTTAAATTTAAATTTCATTGTAATCCCTAACAATTCATTCACACACATCTTTTAATACGCATTATAGGTATTTCTTAGAGTAAGGTAAGCAAGTGTTCAGACGATCTGAAGGCGATAAACACCACCCCGTACCCCGATGTGCATGTATCACCGTCATCTCCGAGAATTTTAAATGGCCAGATCAAAATGTAAACAGTGTCGTGTCTCGATAGCGCGGCGGATCCTTTGAAAAAACGCGATCGTGTGTGTTCTGTTCTCGACACAATGCCGAATGCATTGAAAGAAACGGCTGACCGGCTTGTCATACTTATTATACTCGAAAACACGATGAGCTTGTTTGATGTTTCAATATTGGGAATCGGAGAAGTGTCAACAAAACAATGAGAGAGCGAGACAAAGTGATCGTAGATATTTTTTAATACCAGGTAAATTTTTGTAAAACGTTTAATTATCGGGGAAGGGAAGAAGTAATGGGAGGTTATGGGAGTAATTAGCCCCCAATAATTTTTAAACTTTTTATAGGTAGAAAATGTATTATCAAAAATAAAGTGTTACATATTACCACCAGTGGCGGCTCGTGGGGTGGTTCACAGTGACAGAATATAGGTATCAGTACAGATGTATGAAAAAACTTTCAGTGTTTTAGAAAGTTTATAATGTACCTTTCTAAAACACTGATAGTTTTTTACCTATATATGTACCGGGATCTATATTCTGCTACTGTGAACCCCCAAAATTTTGGCCACGAGCCGCCCCTGATTACCACTACCTCCCAGTTTTAAACTATATTACCACTAACCCCCCAGACTTAAACTTTGGATGCGCTACTGTCGGGGATAATTGTTAAAATTGTATTAATTTGTATTTTCTAAGTAATACCAATAAATTATAATTACTACAGTCTGTTCGCTATACTTACGCGGGCTTCGGATTAAAAATTTTATGAGTATTTCCAGGTAAGAGAGAGAGATATGCTTTATTGTCGTAAAAAAATTTACAAAAATTTTATAGACAAAGCGTGTAACTTAAATACTAAACATATTATAAAAATAACTAAACAGCAGAAAAAACAAACAGAAACAAACAGACAAAATAGGAATAACAATTGCAATGGATATGCAATATCCGTCATTATAATTATTCTAATTTAAATTTAAATTTAAACTTTAATATTTAATTATTTAATTAATGCCATTGTATGTGGAACTCAAATGTCTAAGGTACGTTATAAAATTCTGCTACTGTGTAATATGGTCTTTCTAGAAGAAAAGCTTTAGCCAGTCTTCGGAACTTATCGTATGTATTTATAGATTTTAATTGCATCGGAAGGTTATTATACAATTTTTTGGCATTGTAGGTAATGGAATGTTTTAATAGGTCAGAAGTGGGCATTGTTAAATAAACATCAGTCTCTAAATTTCTTGTAGGATATCTACGAGTCGGTCTTTCGGATAAATTTTGAATGTGCTTGCGAACTAAGCAGACGGATTCGAAAATAAATAGAGCAGGAAGGGTTAGAATTTTGAAATTTTTGAAGTAATTTTCGCAATGTGTCCTACTACTTAAACCAAATACATAGCGGATTGCTCTTTTTTGCAGTTTAAAAATAGATTCGAAAAGGTATAAGCTACAAGAACCCCAGAAAGGTAAACCATAGCGAAGGTGAGATTCGAATAAGGTAAAGTAGGTTATTAATGCAGTAGAAGGAGTCAGTTCTTTAGAAACCGATTTAATGGCAAAACATGCGGAGGATAATTTTTTTGCTAAGGTATCTATATGAGCAGACCATTTTAGAGAATCGTCTATATAAAGACCTAAAAACTTGATTGAAGTCACCGTTTGGATCAGATTATTGTTTAAAGTTATAGGTTGTAAAGTACCTCTGTAAGACAATGCTACAGTTTTACTGGTGTTGAAACAAAGTCCATTCGAATCAGACCAGGACTTAATAGTCACTAGATCTTCACTTATGATAGATTGTAATGTCTGCATGTTAGAATTATTCCAGGTTACACTGGTGTCATCAGCAAATAAAGTAATTCTACCACTTATTCTTAAGTCTGTGATGTCGTTGATGAATAATAAAAACAAAATTGGACCTAATACTGATCCTTGAGGTACTCCACTGCTTATTGCTAGATTTGTAGAATCCTCACCATTCGCCCGCACCTGTTGATTTCTATTTTCTAGGTAAGTTTTAAACCATTGTAAAGGAGAACCCCGTATGCCATAAATTTGTAACTTATTAATTAAAATATCATGATTTACACAATCGAAGGCCTTTGCGAAGTCACAAAATACTGAAGCGGTGAAAAGTTTATCATTAAGTGATGTGTATATTTCATTAAGAACGGAAAACATTGCGTCGCTAGTGCATTTTTTAGGTAGAAAGCCATACTGATGTACCCGAAAGTTTGACCTGTTCTTTGGGGAAATATTAACTGGTTAAATGAAATGAAAAATAATGTACAACTTTTTAATTAAATAATAATGAAGAATCTTTTGTATAATTGAGAGCAGAATTAAACTTCTTCATTAATGGAGTCTAATGTGGCTATTATAAACCTAATAATAATTTTATATTACACTTCACACAGAAAATAGGGTCTATGTATAATAAGAGGGTTATTTAGCTCAAATAAAATATTTTCTAACATAAAAATTTGTTCTCTGTAGAGAATTTCAAATGAAAAATAAAAAAAATGAAAATCAGTCATTATCATCCAAAATAGCATAATCGTCATCATCATCACTGTCAGCACCATTAATTGTTATTATGATTGGACTTATTTCGTTTATTTTATTTTCACGAGTCCACCAATCTTCTATTAGTTTCTCGCACTTGGATATACAGTTCCGCCACACTTCTGGAGTTGCAATTAAAAGTGCTTTTTGCCAAGTTTCCCGAACTGCGTCGTCACTATAACCATTAGGTCCAATATGGTTGTCATAATATTGTTTTGCTATTCCCCATATATATTCGATGGGATTAAACTGGCAATGATACGGTGGCAGACGTAAAACTTGATGACCGTAACTTTCAATAATCTGATTCACAACAAAGGTTTTTGGTTTTGCGTGTATATTTGCCAAGCGTAATAATTCTGATTTTAATATATATTGAGGAAATGGTACATGTTCCTTTGTCAACCATTCTTTAATTTTATCAACAGTCCACGAATTCGTTGGACTTTTGTTTAATACTTCAGAATAGTAAGGTGCATTGTCTAAAATAATTACGCTGGGCTCACTAAAACCTAGGAAAAGTTTTTCATGCAACCATTTTACAAACATTTCTGTGTTCATATTATCGAGATAGTCACTGGATATTTAATTATTTATTTATTTATTATGTGTAGCTTCTCTTCTCCATCGGTATGTTTGATGGACTTTACGTTATCATCTTGCCATATTCTCTTGGTTGCACCCCTAGAAAATATCCATGTTTCATCTAAATATATAAAATTCGCCCCTTCTTCTTTAAATTTAGAATATTTTCTTAGAAAGTTAATTCTCTTGTGCACGACAAAACTTCTTTCACAAAAGGCCTTTCTGTTATCCTCCTTTTGAAATTTCAAACCCAAGTTATGTATCACTTGCCATAGACTTGTTCTGCCAATGTCGTCAAATTTTCTTTTTATTAATTCCAAGAGAATTGTATTTAAAGCCACATGTTCCTTGTTGGCCCTCATTCGATAAATGGTATCACGAATTTCAAATTTCTTTCCATCTGGAATATCTTTCGTTTTCAATGATGAGCGAGTTTTGCGATGATCTTCTTTCGGCAGTTCACTATTGTGATTTTGTAATACTCCTCTTAATTTGGTTTCACTAATTCCTAGAGCATCGCATACGCGTTGTTGTACATACATTACCGAGTTTAAAGGACCGCCATTTTCTTTTTCATCCGTAAAATACTTATGTACACTGCAAATTAGACTATCTACATCTAACACACGTCTAGGCATTGTTAAAATTTCCACTAAATTTACAATATACATACAATGTCAACACTTGCAAAGAATCAATTCAACTGCAATATTTGTAACAAATTTAGTACCTACCCTAATGTTATTTTAATTTAAATCTGACCATTATAGCAATTTTACCTAATTTCTTGGGAAAAGGCTTACTGGAACTGGTTGTCAATGACTAATTTGCATAATTTTGTTAATCCGAAACCCGCGTAAGTAAAGCGAACAGACTTGTAACATAATAGTTGTATTCTGGTTGTACTTCAACGATTTAGTGATAGATTTCGTTTTATAGACAAGATAATAAACCTTCTAAACATAAATTATGTTTTGCTCACAAAATATTTCAGGTTATGGGCCCAGATACGATTCTAATGCGTAAAAAGTAAAATGCAATGTCAATTTTTCGGATTCTCCTAATATTATGTCACATATTGATTTGTTTGGTACAATTGACAAATTGCATGGTGAAAGTAACTGGACATCGTGGAAATTCGATGTAAATTTGCAGTAGGCTGTTTACAAAGAAAAATTGTTGCTGGAGAATGGATTAAACCAAAAGTTCTAAAAGAAAAATATATTTTTCAGAAACCGGTTTCTAATTTTGAAGAAGCTGATCCTATAGTAGGTTACATTTTTGGTTCAAACGTTTCGTCTGCTGTAAAGCAACATATTCTAACTTGTCAAAGTAAGAAGGAATGCTTAATGGTCAATTATTTAGTTACTTCAAAGTACCTGCTAAGTTGTAGAAATTTTGGCAAGATTTGCAAGATGAATTCAAGGTTGATAGAGTACAACTTCCTGAGTCTATGTTGCTGAACAGACCTATTGAATATTAAGAATTTTAGAATGTTTGGCAATCAACACCAACAGCAAAAGGAACGTCAGGTTAATTAAGTATATTTTTCTATCCAGAGCATGTCAGCAGATATCTTATATTTTACTAAAAATATATTAAATCAACTTTAAAAGAATTAAACTTAGAAGGGATCCAACCTCTGGAATGTGGCCATCTTCAATGATTTGGATTTGGAGTTGTTTTATTTTCTCTTTCAATAGAATTCTTTTTCATTTGTGCCTCACACTCTATACTTCTATATTATAAAAAAATGATTCAACTCACCTTTGGTAATATTTAATCTAATTTGCTCCTTTTCCCAAGATGCAAAAGACGCTTTGAGCGCCTCTGCCATCGTTTTGTTGGTGCCAGGCGTCAGCGGAGGCACCTGGGTCGGTATATCTGCAAAAAAAACAAAAAACTATAAAATAAGCGATAAACAGAATAAATGTAGTAGAATACTTTTGCTACCTTTGTAGATTGACGGGTAGTATTATAATAATTTGTATTTTGAACTGATTGTGGTTGATTTTTCCTGCTGCCTCCAAAACTCTTGCTTTGTATTATCGGTTTGTAATAGATCATATTTCAATTCAAGTTACAGACGAGATGACCAATACATTTGAGAGCCTCTAATTCTCGATCAAAGTTAATGATGACGGGAATAATTACTGTAGATCAAAGAGCTATAAGTTATGTAAGTCAGGTTTTAAACATAAACAGTAACTAAGATGAAAGAACACATTATGAAAATGAGGAAAAGCGGATTGAATAAAGAGAGCAAATAAACACAAGTAATGCTGAACAGATTAATGGAGAAAAAGGCAAAATAACGTTATGTCCATCATGATTGCGACAAAAATTAGAATAATATGTACAAGAGGTATAATTGACTGTTCGAGTGTACCAAGTAGAACCATAGGTACATTTATTCGAGCGATTGTGGCGCTAAAGTTATTTTTTTATCGTGAAATATCTATAAATAGTAATTTTTGAGGTACTCTCTCTGCTCTTACATTTTGTCAATAACCCATAATCTATTTTTCTTTTTGTTTTTCCTTGGTGAGTTAAGGTTAGACAAAACTGAAATGTTTATTTGTGTTTAACAGAAGACACGTTTTCTTAACCTTTTTTGTTACGATAATTCTATGGCCATTTGCTAGAAGGAAAAGGGTTGTCTAGTTGATTTTGTTAAAACTGGAGTGCTAGGTAAATTATTTTGCTTATGGTCTAAATATTATATAGCCAGTCGTACTTAGATACTGAAAATCCTATACTAATTTCAGCTTATATCAACCAATTTTATAGGGTAGAGTTTAACGAATGGACTTTGATTTCGCAATTAATTTGTACAAGGAACTTTCCAGAGAATGAAGTTTGGTTGATTTGGTTAAATTTGACTGTAAGTAATTGAAAATTAATGAATTTGATTGAATTTATTTTGCCAATTTTAAATTACGAGCAGGCTTAATCAATCATTTCTGTCTCTAGGGTTCAACTGAGATTTCTTTGAAATTGAAATATAGTTCTTTTCTGTAAAAATCCAAACCCGTACCACCCCAGGCTCTTTTACCACATGATTTATTCAGGGCCGCCGAGAGCCAGGCCGGGCCCCAGGACAATTCTCTAGATGGGGCCCCGTGACAAAAAAAAGCTCTTCAAACTTTTCCTCTTCTACTTGAATTTCCTCCTCCATTTTATTTGAATTGAATTTTCTAAAAAAACAGCTCCTTCCCCCTCTCGTCTTGTGTCGAATTTCTCATACTTCTCATACAAAACAAAACAAAATTCAGTTGTCGGGCCCCCATTTCAGTCCGGGCCCCGGGAATTAGTCCCGGCTACTCCTCCCTCTAGTCGGCCCTGGATTTGTTAAAAAAATATGGTAGGCAAAAATATCTAGATATTCTTCACGTCTTCTTGACATCCTTCGATGTTACATTTGAGAACAATTGTCAGAGTGGCCTCTTGCCTAAAGACACAATGTTAAAAGTGGCCTCTTACTTGAAAGCACATTTATTAAATGTTACCTTTTACATAAAATGAAGCTATCTAGCTATCTACCTACCAAAAAAACTAATGTACCGATAAATTTATAAATAAAATTAGTTAGTACGTCTTTGAATCAAGTTTCTTTTAAACACAAACGCGATTTCGTCGTTATAAATAGCCACCTCGAATTTATTTCTTTTGTTTTTGTTCTAGGAAGAAAAGAAAAGCTTTTACGGCCGTGTCTAATTGTCCCGTAAGTGCATCTGGGTCTAAAATATGAGCTGAGCGTTGATCGACGTAACGAGTAATGAAACCATCGATGGGCGATGGGCCCGTCAAATGGTTGGTTTTACGGCTTCTTTTCCGAACGAACAACACCTGGAAGCGATGTACGGTGCGCTTTTGTTTTACGAGGGAGTCAAGTAGAGAGGGTGGAGAAAACGAAAATTAATTATCATAGATAGGACATTATTTTTTTATTTTACAAAATATTATAATTTTCAGACAAATCGTAATAATTTTTCATCGGACATTATTGTCATATATGTGACATTTCTAAATAAGAATTTACCATTTTTGAATTGAATAATATATAAGTATAGTACAGTATTATTTTTGTTTGTTAATTTTATATTTATTACTGATTTACATATCTTGGATTACATTTTAAATAATCAAAATTTCATGCCTTGCCATTTAATTATATTCACGAGACTCTTAAATTTTGTTTTTTTTTAATTTATTATGTAATTACTTATATTATCTCAGGAACAGATTTTACTTGGGTTCCAAAAATTATTGGGCATCTCTCGTATCAACGTTTTATTTCACACATAATTCGAAAGACGGCCAACTGATTAAAATGAAATATACCAGATATCGCATTTTGAACAATAAAATTACACAAATATTTCACTTTTATTATGTATTTAGACAAAACACTCCGCACTTTCCTTATGTAAAATGGCGACTGGTCAACATACAAGCTAGATTCAATTTTTGTTGGATTTACACATTTACATGTTTTAGTAATACATAAGTACATACGTACAATTTAAAATATTTATAATTACAGGGTGATTAACAAATGTATGACGGTTTTTTGCAAAATCTCACTAATTCTACTGTGAGTGGAAAAAAATATTTAGCAAAGACTTGGGTTAATCAAACGACACAGATGGTTTGGATTAAATCTCACTGTGGATTAATCTATATTGAAGTTTTGGAAAACATAGCAAAAAAATGCCCAACAAGTACAAATGTAGCAGAATATAAGTATAAATGCACAAGAGAAGGCATGACTATTTTTTCACAAACTTTAACAAGAAATAAATGGAAATCAGATTACAATAATTAAAATAAAGGTAAATTTTATAAAAAACTGCAAACAATTATGCCTTATAAATACGGGGGGAGGGGGTGGGGGAGACTAAGGTGGGTTGAATTATTAAAAAAATCTAATTCAAATTCTATGAAAAGGATATTGATTTCTGAAAAAATATCTGATTAAAAAGGAGGGGGTTAAGGGAGGTTCTGGTAAATTGTAAATGGTATAATACATAATGCCAAGCATGTCCCAGTAGTGCGTAATTATTCAATATTTTAATTTGTGTTATACACAGGTAAACAATTTTTTAAACAAATGTTATATGAATTTAAAAAATACATATTTTAAAAATATTTTTGGATAAACAGGGTGGGTTTTTTTGGCTAACAACCAAAAAAGTATTTTTTTTTTAAATAGAACATTCTGTATTTTATTTCATTTTTTGAATGCTTTGAAAATACTGTATTCAACCCTAGAATATTTTTAAAAAATATTACAGGATTGCTAAATAGTGGCACGCAAAGTCAGTTCCCGAATGCAAAGATTTCTTGTTCGGATTTGTAAAACTGATCGCCGAAGTACTGTAAGGGAACTAACAGCAAAATGAAATGAAGAAATAATTGGAAATGTTTCACGAGAAACGTGTCGTCGCTGGATCCATAAGTCTGGTTTACATTTTTATAAGGTATGTAGGTTACGTTTAAGGAAAATCTCATATTTATGCAGTAAAATCATTGGTTTAGGCAGAAGAAAAGCTGTTGCTGACGGAAAATCAAAAGAAAAGACGATTAGCGTGGGCAAAGGAACGGGCAATGTGGACTTTTGAAGACTGGAAAAGAATCATTTTTAGCGATTAATCAAAATTTGATGTTTGCATGGGTGACCATCGATCACGTGTTATAAGAAACAAAAATGAAGTCTTTCACAAAGACTGCCTAAAGAGAATAATAAAATGTCCATCAGGTGTTATGGTATGGGGAAGCATGTCTGGTTTCAGTGTTGGAAAACTGCACTTTATAGACGGAATTGTAAACGCAGAAAAATATCAGAACATTCTTGAAACCAAGTTGTTAGTGTCAATTCCAATTTTATCACCTGATGGAAACTTTACTTTTCAACAAGATGGCGCCTCCTGCCATACAGTCAAGACCACAAGAAAGTGGCTGCAGGACAACAATATTTCCGTCCTTGACTGGCCCTCCAGCAGACCTGATCTAAATATAATCGAAAGTGTATGACACAAGATGAAGCAGCAATTAAGAAATGATCCACAGCGCAACATTTCTGATTTGCGGGTAAAATTGCAAAATATATGGGATTCTTTTACCACGGAAGATTGCGAAAAGCTTGTTAAAACTATGCCTGATAGAATAAAAGCTGTTATTAAGGCAAAGGGAGATGCAACCAGCTATTGATATGATTTGTCCGAACATTTATGTGTCAATAAATATGCATTACTTGGGGTCATTCTGTAATTTCATAAAAAAAAGTAATTGCTTGACAATCCTGTAATATTTAAAAAAAATTCTAGGGATACCAGGGTGTTCAATTTAAAAAATATACATTTTTATTTGCCAGGCATAGACGCAACACCCTGTATATCAAAAAAAAATTTTAAAACATGTATTTTTTAAATCCATACAACTTTTATTCAAGACTTGTTTGCGTGTCTATAATAAAAATTGAAATATTGAATAATTATGCACTAATGGGAAACCCTGTATATATTCATTCTAGTTGTTTGAATATTAATAACGAAATTTTAATTGAATAAAGGAAATAGCAGCAGAAACGCAAATATTTTAATTTAAAATAAATAAGAGCTAAAGTGCCTCAAGGAAGTGTTCTTGGACCCATTACATTAGTAACTTGCAAACTTTGGTAAATAGCTATATTCACTGAAGCTGCTGCTCTCCTTGCAGTTGATCAGGGAAACTAAATTTAAAAAAATGATATTCAATGAAGAACGAAAACCAAAAATTATCGAATGTTACTTCTGTACAGGTGTGAAAGTAAATGGCGACTGGTCGTATTCAAATCCAGAATGCATGGCTAATTTTTTTAAGTACATCCTGCATTAGGGTTTAACTACAATGTTTTGGCAAACTCTGTGCAATTATTCAGAGATACTGGTAGCGTCGGAAGAAAAACTGGAAGTGTAGACAGCCGTCTAAATACGGTAATTTGTCTATATTAGTCTAAACTCATAAAATTTTGTCTCTAATTAGGGTTTCCATCTTTTTGAAAAGTTAATAAAAGTAGGGTTTTCAGATTTACAAAAGGGAAAAGCGGGACAATGGTGACGACAGGGGATCCGCTCAAAAACCCAAGTATTTTCCGAGCTTCCAAAAAAAAATCCTCATCAGCTTATACTCGTATTTTAATATAAAAGCCAGGTCCTTTTAAAGGACATGTACCGTAAAAAATGACATGTTAAGCTTTAAAAAGTCACAAGGACAATTTGTTTCAAAAAAAGACAGGTGACAATCCTAGTTGAACCGAATACCTAAAAATACTGTGAGATTAAGGGCCGATCTTTTCACCTCTGAGTAAAATAACATGTAGGTTTTCTTGACATATTAACAAAAAGTAGTTACTTTCAACTTTACCCAAAGGTGAAAAGACTGGGCCTAAGAGCTACATATCCCAGCTCTATAATTTTTTATTTATCAGTGACTACTAGCACATCTTACTTTATACTCCGTAGATGCACACTCCATTAAATATAAAATATAATTGCTTCGGAACCGAGTAGTACGGTAAATTAATAACGTAAAGATTCGATAAATTGGCACGTCAATTTTAATAGAATGTACGCAATAATGCGTGGAACAGAAAAAGGGTTTATATATGCATAATAAAGTATCCCAGGATGGGAATTTATAGAAAAGGAAGGTTGAGTAAGAGAATAAAATGTAAAATATAATGAAATAAGCTGTTTGAATTTGCTCCCGGACCGTGACCGCTAGCGCATATTTAATAATGCCCACCTGCTATAAAACATATTAAATTCCAGGGAACGCGCTCGTATTCTAATTCTTGCGTATACAGGGTGTTCCAAAATTATGGGTAAATATTTTAATAGAATATTGTACAGGTTAAAATAAGGCAGAATGTTATACACCTGTATCCAAAATTTCCTCATAAGGGAGCAACGCTGGTTTTCGATTCGTTCGATTTTTATAAAATTTGGTATTTAGCCATTGTTCAAAATAAAAATTACACCAACTTAAATCATGGAAGGGTAAAAATCACCCTAATCCCACCACAAATAATATAATAATAATAATATTTATTCTCAAAAATATAAATACATGTTAATAATAATAATAATAATAAAATAAAATAAAAATTATTATGCTCGATAAGTGATTTAATACTTGTTTCGAGAATAATTTAGAAAAAATATAATAAATGTAAATGAACAAATACATAATACTATATAATAATTATTAAATTAAATTTCTTAATATGTTTTTTCACATGGTATGAGTTAAAATACATTGCAATTACCATTTTCATATATGTAATTTTTGTTTATTTTTTAAATATAAAAATGTGCCATTGTTACGTGAAATTAATTTTAAATTAATTTCAAATTTATTTTTAACAACAACTTCTCCATAAGCCCTCGTAACACAACTTAAAAGACGACCACTGCTCGCTTCCCTTATCGATTTTTGCAAAGCATCGTCCATAGAGTTTCTTTGGGCAACCAGTCCCCATAAAACCGATTCGTTTGGCTTTAATCGGTCTTTTTGGTGTTCGAATTCAAAGTGCTAGCTGTGCCGATAAATGTATTAAAATTAGTTGCTGTCTTTTATGTGTTTATTGTGTGTTAACGTTGGGATAATTGTCAGGTAAATGTTTTGTTTATTCCCATTTTGCTGGATTTCGTTGGAAAACCGAAAAGATCGGCCATTTGCTTTTTTTTATTACCACCATGCCGACGAATGCCGGTTTCTTATTACTGCTTATTTTATTTTATTTTATATAGATTATAGCTACCCTAACTAATAATATTTTTAAGCTTTCTTATATATTGTAATGTTAATTTCAAATATGTTTATTTTATTACATAACTGTCATTTGGACATGAGCTACACGTTGTCTTTATCAATGGTAATGTAAAATTTACTTTAAACCCTACGTTGCATATGAAGAATTTAGTTTAATTTTTACTTTATATCCGGCTAGCTAAATTTATTGTTGATGAAATAGCATTATTATATATGCTTTATTATATCTTTAATATTATATACTTGCTAATAAATAATTTACTGTTATATATGTTTACATTTTATTTCAACTCTTACCTCAGGATTAGTAGCAGGTTCATTTACTTTTTCAGTAACCCTCGTAACAGAACATTGAAATTGCTAACATAGAAAGTAATTTAGCATATCGATTATTACAGATAGAGAAAGGTAGTCAACACACAATACTTTATTGTAAATGGCAAAAATATTAACAGTATTAACAATATCTACGATTCCTATGGGAAAATAGGTTAAATATATGTCTTAATTCATTCATACTCAACACTCATACTTGCCTAGGATGACTATAAAACTTAAAATTAATGACAAAATAAAAAAATTTAGTTGGCAATATGTAAATGACAAAAATGTCTATTTGGAACCACAGGTCATTGACATTTATGAACCTCCAAATATTTTGGATTTTTATGATTGTAATAATGGAATACAACTTATTAAAAGTAAAGAATAACAATGCCAATAATTTATACTGGTAAGTAATTTAACTAATAAATTTGGTACCCTTTAAGTAGAAGTTCAAATTCACATTTATGAATCACTTTGTTGTTCATTTCATTTTGTAGGTTAAAAGTCCATGATACTGGAATTATTCTTGAGATTAACTTAAGGGACTTTTATTATGTAAATTTTAGATTTTTGAAACTTTATTCTAGGTTCTATATTAATATTCTCTATCACTATAACAATTTTAAATTGTACTACCTTTCTGTAATAAGTTTTACATTGATATTTCTTTCTTTTTAGAGAAACGAAATTTGCGTGGCATCTTCAACAAAAATTCTTGCCAAACTCCTCTATACTAGCTTTTGTTTTATCAACAGAAACAAAAGAAAAATTGAATCCAACGGCTTGAAATTATGTTTAACCAATCAGAACAAAAGTCTTCTGGTTCTTATATTTAATTGATTCTCTTTTAATGGTAAGTGAGTTTATTTTAAATATTCATTAAATAATTTTTCGAATAATTTCTTTTAAATTTTGACAACAGTAATTTTCATATCTGTGTTGTCAATTTTAAGTAATTTGAATTTTTATGTCACCTAATTTTAGGTTGGTACCTTGATAGTTTAATTTTTAAGATTTAACAACCTTTTTGATATACAGGGTGTTAAAATTTTATCATCCAATTTTTTTTTTAATTTTGTGTTGAATCTGTATTTAAGATTTTTAGATTATGATGATGTTCATATGCCAAGGATTACTGGAATATTGTCTGCTGTTAATATTTTGTTGCCTGAAATGAAATTATAGCACCCTTTTGTTGCATTTACTTTAAAATATAAGGTCAGTTTACTTTTTCTTTACATATATAACAATAGATTTATTTATTATATTGGCTTCGTTATATCATGGTTTCATTGTATCATGCTCACATTTTCTTTACATTACAATATATAAATATAAATGTGTTATCATTGAATTACTTTGATATATACGCGGGGAGGCAACTAAATAACTGAATTACAAGTCAGTCTGGAAATACAGTTTAAACGGAAAGAACCCCGCAATAATCTTATGGAAATTAGGTTTCTGTCAAATTGTCTGAATTTTTGATATGTTGTAGATTCTGTCATCCTGAACAAAAGTCTTCATGGGCACAAAGTGCCAAAATAAATATTTTGGCAGCTACGGAGCTGCCAAAGCTCCCCTGACCCGTTGCAAAACTATTCATTTTCAATACTATTTACAGATGTCAAAAGCATATTTTAATTATTCTAATATATAGGGTAATGTTTTTGAGGTCACTGGATTCAACCCTCATGTCAGATTGGACAAATTGACCGTTGACAGCTGTCAATTCACTGTCAACGAGGAATATAAAAGTAAATACCCTCTTTTCACATTGAGAGTTTGGGTTTTTGAAGTCGCTGAATTTAATGCTCATCTCAGATTGGACAAATTGACAGTTGACAGCTGTCAATTGACTGTCAACGAGGAAATAAAAGTAAATATCCTTTTTTTACATTGAGAGTTTGGGTTTTTGAGGTCGCTAAATTCAATTCTCATGTCAGATTGGACAAATTGACCGTTGACAGCAGTCAATTCACGGTCAACGAGGAATTTGTCAACTGTCAACTAAGATCCCAGCTCTAAGAAACAAGAAGTCCGAGTTAAGTAGTTTCTCCAATTTCCAAGCCCCAAGTATCGAAGTACCTAAAGGCGGATTGTCCACGACACGACATCTTCAATTTTTTTCATGGTGAGCTGTATTTATTTGTAGCATTTTTTGTCTCTTGTAAAAAAATTTTTTCAAGAAAACTAAGTTGGCGATTGTCAACATTACTAATAAAAAAATTGATAATTTTGAAAGATTTGACAGATTGACGATACTACTCATTTTATGTATTGTATTTTTTTGTTTCGTTTGAAACCTCCTGTGAAGGAGTTATTTCAAACATTTTGTGGCTGGTATGGAGTACACATTTAATGAACAAACTGATCTGTTGCTGGTGCTTGGTCTCTATAATGACAACTGTCGTAAGACTTTTGCTTCGAGAAACTGGTCAACTGAAACCGGACAAATATAATGCTGGACGACCTCGTCAAGCCAGAACTCCTACTGCAGAGGAGGAAATACTTGAAAAAGTTGAAAATAATCCCGGAATTAGTGCCCAACGACTGGCACGCCAAACTAGAGTTTCACAATGCACATCCAACAGAATAATTAGTGAACAACTTATTTATCCCTTTCACATTCAAAGCGCAAAGCGGCCGATCCAGTTTTTTACAAAAAAAAATTGTTTACTGACGTGGTATAACAAATGCACGTAACAAACATGTTAAAGCAGACGAAAATCCACATGCCATTAAAGAGAAACTATTTCAACGACAGTTTAAAATTAATGTATGGGTGGGTATTATTGACACCTACTTGATTTGCTATGTCAACATTTGGATCAACTGTTAGAACTCAATTTACGCAGTGATATGTTTTTCATGCACGATGGTGCACCACCTCATTTTTCCAGCATTGTGAGAGATTATTTAAACGAACAATATCGGGATGATCCTATTCAGTGGCCACCTCGATCACCGGACTGTAATCCTTGTGATTATTTTATCTGGGGCCACTTGAAAACCAAAGTTTATGATTTCATATCGACAACATTGAACAATTATGAGGTAGGATTCAAAATGTTGTGAACTCTATGTGAAATGATCTAGGCATTTGAAATCTGCATGAACAAAAGAGGTGGCCATATTGAACAATTATTGTAAACAAAATTTACGATACAAAAACTAAGTTAGTAGTGAAATTTATTTATCTACAATAAATGCTCAAACTGAATACATATCTGTACTCTTTTTATTGTCTGAGATATCCTTCTAATTTTAAATTCAATTCTAATTTTGGAACACCCTGTATAATACTATTTTTGTTCTGCACACTTCGATTGCTTGATTAAAATTCATACGCTAACGCTCCGACATGGGGATTAGAACAAATGTAAATATCTCGCAATTGGTATTCTCTATAATTCTCTCTGTCATTCTTTCCAATCGTTTTTCCGTAAACGGGAAGTATTTTATTATATAAACTGCTGATTGCTTTTTGTTTTTCTTTCAACTAGAAGAGCAGGATTTAAAGCCGGAACACATGCGAACACTCATTTGGTAGCGAATGATTTATTAACGATGAATGTGAGGGACCCGATATGGATCCTTGTGGTACCTCTAATTTAAGTATGAATTATGTAGATTAAGCCATCAGTATTAATTATTTTAATATTTAAATTTTACCATTTTTAAAAACTGTAAAAACTGAACTATGTCGTACTATTTATAGAAAATTTTTTATCAGAACAAAGAAATATGTTACCCAAACTAACAAGTCATGTTAGTCATTTATCGAGTCGGTGGTGTAGCGGTTTAACGCGCTTATATTCATTTATAAGCTAGTTTATGTGCCAGAGACTGCTGCGCTTCGAATCCTAGACCAGAACATGTGGATTTTTAATTAAATTGCATGGTTCGGTATAGGATTTGATGTCTGCCGTATTAATAGAAATTCAATTTCTCTTGATATGACATGCAGATTATAAAAAATCGCCATACATTACCGTCTCGATGATGGTGGGTGAGGTTTTCCAAGTTTTCCTCGCTTGTAAGTCAAATGGCACCATCAATCATCTTTAAGTCGCCCCGAAGCGCCATGGCAAATAATAATAATAGCCGTCCCTTTCCTCGCACAAGCTCAGCTTTTGGGGTTAAAATTTACTCGTAAGGGGGTGAATTAGGGAGAGTATTATTATTATTATTATTATGTATATTAAAAAAAAAGTTTTAATAATTGTTAGATTATTAGTAAAAATATATATTATATTGTGATATTATAATTGGGGCTAACTGCATTTCTTGTCGAAATATAAATATTGATATATGTAAATATGAAACACAAAAGTGTTCAAACAACATTCAGTCAGGTCCGTGAAGTTGCCCCCCCCCCCCCAATATTTAAAAAAAAACGATTGCATCACAATACACTAATGATGCACCAATAATTATTTTTTTGCACCATCTTCTTTGAGAAACTACAGCTATATCTTTGTGGGGGGGACAAATAAACGCTGCCCCCCCCCAAGTGAAAATTTTAAGATTTACTGTAATGCACCAGTTAGTACTTGTCATGCACTCATATGCACCATCAATTAAACTTTTTGCACCCCCTGCCTTCGTAAGTTATAGCTGTTTCTTTACCATGAAGTTGCCCTCTAATGATTTTTTCACAAAAAAAATATTGTACCGTTATGCCCTTTTGATGCACTCATATGCACCACCAATAAAACTTTTTTCACTCCCTCCCTTTAGTAGTTACAGCAATTTATTTTCCGTGAAGTTAGTCCTCCCTATGATATTTTCGCAAAAAAAAATTGCATCGTTATGTACTGCTGATGCACTCATATGATTGCAAAGGTTTTCGGTTTTTTCATCTATTTACCTTAGAATCTAGAAAGTACCCAAAACCCTTCAAATGCGTCAAAATTGGGACATATTTACGTAAAGTGTAATCGATAGAAATTCCCAAGAATGTTCACTATTCGAGATAAAATCTTCAAGGGTGTACATGTTTATATTAACACAATTAAGACGAACAAGACACAAGAAATTAACCACATTTTTGAGGGAATAAATCATTGTGATTATCGCTAGAAAAATGATATTCATTGTCAACTAATTACTTTCTCGCTTATATATAAATATATATATTTTATTATATTTTTGTATTAAACACAATTAGATTAGTTATTATGATCTTTCTACTATAAACACAGTTTTAGTGTTTTATGTAAAGGTAGTTTGCAATTAATTGTTTTTCTACTACCGTGTGTAAAGTTGTAAACCCTTTTTAAATTATCACGAGCCGCCATTGATTTGGAACAAGCTTTCAAATGATGTATCACTTGCCATATGATCCAATTTAAAATTATATTCCAAAACAACTCTCGTCCGCCATTTTGAATGATCAAGTTACTCATTAAAAAGGTAGTATACATTCCTTAGTTGAGATTCCAAATTTCTAACTTTTTCGGTAAGACCCTAGTTCTTTTAATTATACAGCCATTTTTTAAATTTTTTTTAAGTTTCTCAAATTCTCAAATTTATACTGACGAGTAGTTTGACAGAACTGTCACTGTTAACAGCTGATGTAGAGGACTTAGATGATCAGCAAATAAAATCGTTAGTTGAGTTATTGTACCAATAGGTGTCAGGCGCGATTGCCTCCAATAACTTTTACGTAGGGATTATCCTACTATATATAAATCTTTATACAATGATAAGACTATCTATCATATCAAACTATCATATACAAGTTTGAAATAAATTCATTAATTTTTACCAATAGCAACAATAGGTGTAAAATTAGCAGCAATTAATACAAACTCTTTTTTAAAATGATTAAATACATTTTCTTATCGAAAATATCATCTCATATAAACTAAACGGGAACATGTGTTTACAGAGATCCAATTTCATTACAAAAATCTAATCCCAGCCTTATAATTATCTCCTAACTAATTAACATCATAACGATAATTTTCCCAATGGTATAATTGTTTCGCCTGTTTAAATAATTACAGGCAATTGAACTACGGCTAAAATACTTTCATTTGTTTCTGCTCCGTACCTACTAGATGGATAGATTACTTGGCCGCAAAAATTGAGATTAATTGAAAATTACTGGCAGAATTGAGAAACTTGTAAAAATGGTGATAGTCATTACCTTCTATTATTGGATTGTTTAGAGGATGTGGATTAATTGACTTAATTAGTGTTTGTCCACGTTTCATTAATTTGCGTTATAAGAGTCTGCGTTTTTTTTTTTAATTTCCGAATTCGCTACTTTAAATGTGTTGATTAAAAAGTTGAAACTTTTCAATAATATTTGCTTTATATGTACAAGTACTTTTAAGTTTTGCCCTTTTTGAATGTTTATTATGTATTACATAGGGGAAGGTTGCCTTAAATGGGATACGTGGGTAAAATGGGATAGTGCCACTCACAGATTAACTAAATATGGCAACATCGTGCCATGACGTCAGAACTGTGCGCATCGCTAGGCTAAAGGCTAACGACAATGAGAGAAATTCATTAGAACAACATCGGCTAATGAAGAGAATGATTTTCATTTTTTTATGCCGGAATTGTAAATTTTTAATGTTATATCTTAAGACTTGAAAGCTAGCAGGAGTAATATATCAATCGTTTCCAGTAATCTTTGTGTAGAGTATGGTCTTGGTTTTCATTGTTCTTCTAGCATTTGCTTAAAAAGTGAACAAAAAATTTGAGGTTAGTTTAAATACTTTAAATCAGGTGTGGGTAAAATGGGAAATTAGTATTGTGGGTAAAATGGGGTATCCCGTTTTACCTAAATCAAATGAGCGTAGTTTATTTTATTCTATTTTTTTTTAGATGTCTCACGTTTACAAAAGAAAGACTGATCGGCAATCGTGATCCTAGGAGTCAATAACTAAAGCTTTAGAGGCCTTAGGAAACGGCACTTCTGGGTATTTAAAAGCTGAAAAAAGTATGGAGTGCCAAAATCTACTTTAGAGAGGAGATTTAAGGAGAAGAACAAACATGCCAATGGTTCTTTTAAATCGCTTGGGAGTAGAAAGGTTACATTTCCAATTGAATTGGAACAACAGTTAGTCGAGTATGTTAAGAACATGGAAGGTATGCTGTTTGGATTAACAACAAGAGGTCTAAGAAGCCTTGCTTATCAGCTTGCTATAAAAAATAATATTGTTCACTACTTTAATAACACAAAACAAATGGCTGGATGGCATTGGCTTCGTTCTTTTTTTAAACGACACAATCTGTCAATTCTATTACCTGAAGCAACCTCTCCTGCACGAGCTAGGGGTTTTAACAAAGAAGCAGTGTCATCATTTCTCAATATTCTTGAGCCTCTTCAAGAAAAAAATAACTTTCCTCCGGCCAGGGTCTTCAATGTGGATGAAACAGGCATAAACGACGGTTCAGGGTCGTCCTTCAAAAGTTATTGCACTTCGAGGGCAGAAACAACTGGGTACCCTGACGTCTGCCGAACGTGGGGAGCTGTCTACAGCCGTAATTTGCATGAGTGCAAGTGGAATATTTATCCCGCCTACGTTAATCATTCCTAGAGTTCGTATGAAGCCACAGTTTCTTGAAGGTGTTCCTCTAGGAACATTAACAGTTGCTCATAAATCTGGTTGGATGCAAAACTCAGTAATATTAGTCTAAGCGCTTTCGGCCTGTTAGGCCATCATCAGAGACTCTACAAAAGAGAGAAAAAACGGAGATGTAACATTATAATCAAATCGTGATATTACTGAACATTGAATAAAAAATCTTGAACACTTACTCGTCAATAAATGTAGAAGAAGCATGAACATTTATTTTTAAGGTGAAGGGGGAGAAAAAGTCCTTTATATCTCACAAGGAAAGTTAATGTTTAATTATTTAACAAAACATTGAGTGCGACCGGTTTCGAAGTGTCATCACTTCATCTTCAGGCTCGCCTAGTGGAAAGGAGAATATGTGGTGTAAGGTGTGTTAACTTGGAGCAAACGATATATAAAATAGTAAAAAAGAGAAAACTCACCATACTCTCCTTCCACTAGGGAATACTACAAAACAAGTTTCATCAAATGTGGGGTGAAATAAATTGTAAAATGAACAAAGTTTACAAGTAATAAAAAGTTAAAAATATTTGAAAAAACAAATATTAGTCAATTAAAATAGTAAAAATTTAAAATATTCAAGACCATACAAAACAAATCACATACATTAAACAGATTAAATGATAAGGCTTATTTTAAACAACCTTGTTGTTTTTTCAAAAAACTAACATTTTTGAAAGGAGACCTGTCAAGTTAAGGCCTCTACAGGTGGTGGCAAGTATTAACAAAAAAATTCTTGGGTAAACCCATGACAGGGTATAGGTAATAAGATGTAAACCATGAGTGAAGAAATATTTATTATTTATTATATAAGATTTGGGCCATGAACCAATCACCAAGTGTATGTGATGTTGTAGGAAAAAGAAAGAAGAAGAAATGACTGGGTTAACTGTTTTGAAGCAACTGAAGAATAAAAGAAGAAAATAAGAAAATGACGGATGTGAATATCACACAATCTAACCTAATCTTTAAACATGCTCGTTGGTTTCTTGTGGGAAAAAAATTACTTACTGAAATGTACCCCTTGCAAGAAAATATGTGAATAGAAATAAAGGGGGAGGTTAAAAAGGAAGTTAGAACGATAAATTTAGATTAGTGTTGAGAAAGCAGGAGGAGTTTCTGACATTATCTGGGCATTTAAGCAACCAACAGGATTTAATTTTAAATTTCTCAATATCTGGAGGCTTTCGATGCTATTAAGAGTAAATCTATGGTAGGAACTATGTAGGATTTCGAAACCTTCAGTTGAATCGAAGTCGTGATTTGAGTCCAGTAGGTGGTTGGCAAAATGTGAAAAACCTGTTGTATTTTGGTTAAGACAACGTAAATGTTCTTTTAAACGGATCTTGAAATTTCGAAATGTGCGTCCCACATAGAAAGAATGGCAAGATTTACAAGTTAATTTATAAATTCCAGATAAGTCAAAGGGATCTAATTTATCTTTATTATGAACAAATAACTTATGTAACGAGGAGGGGGTTTTGAAAGATACTTTAAAGTGGTCTTTAAGTAAGCTTGCCACTTTATAGGATGCTTTTCCAATAAAGGTAAGAGAAATGTATTTCTTACTGGTGGTTAGTTCATGTACCATATTAGGATTGTTAATATAAACTAAGTTTTGTTGAATTTTATTTTGTTTATGTGTTAGCATTTTATCAATAATATCTAGTTCAAAGTTGTGATCTATAGCAATAGTTTTAATTATATGAAAATTTATATTTAACTACACACAGCGTCACAAAACTTGGACCCCCAAATTTTTTCGAAAGCGAAGATATTTTTTTATATTAATGTATATCATAAAATATGTTATTCTTTCACCAGCTTATACATATATTTTTTTTAAGTGCAACTCTCTTGGGCGATGAAAAAAATTAGAAAATCCAAAAAGGTGCCAAAAATCAATTTATCAAAATTCCTAATTTAACAAAAAATGAAATTATGAAAAAAAAACAACACTAATATTCCGTGTGACCGCCTCTGTTCTCGATACATTGATTGACTCGCCTTAGCATTGAGCGAATAAGATTATCGATCTGTTCTTGAGGAATATTGTTCCACTCTTCCAATGCCGCCACAATCAGCTACTGAAGGGTTTGGTCTCCTAAATATGGCTTCTGAAAGCATATCCCACATGTGCTCAATCAGATTCATGTCCGGCGATTGTGCTGGCCTGTTCATTCGCTGGACATTGGCTTCAGCTAACACATTTTGAATGGTATTCAAAAGATGGACGTGGCGAAGGATGGATACAATGTGTTAGTTGTAAAAATTGGGCACATAATACCTGTGCAGGAGTCGAAGATAATGAAGATTTCTTTGTTTGCGATTTATGTCGCAACTGACATTTCAAAATTTCTTCTTATTACATTACACAAATTACTTTTGATTTACCTACTTTTTGTATTAAAACATTTTTCACCATTTTTAACATTAATTTTTTTATCCCATTTTTACCTCAACCATAGTTCCCATTTTACCCGTACTATGCGGGTAAAATGGGAAATTAACACTATTATTTTGTGTGCAAAATAATACCATTATTTTTAAATTTTCAATTATCAGCTTAAATTATAACATTCTAAACACGTCGTTTTTAATTATGTCAAAATATGAACCACTAAATATGAAAACTTTTGCTTTTATAATTTTTGAAACCGTAGGTATCCCATTTTAGGCAACCTTCCCCTATATTTTTTTAAATAAATGATTTTAACATAATTTTTATTTTATTTCAAAAAACTGGTTCATGAAAATTTTACATAAATGTAAATCAAATGGACTTTATGGACGCGAGACAATGTTAATCAAACATAGATTTACTATATCTATGTTGCGCAACAAAAATTTTTCCCTGCGATACTGCAATACAATATCTAACACTCCATATAATTTGCAAGAATCTGAAAATATGAACTCTCTATGAACAGATAATACAGTGAGTCAGTCCTACGCTAAAATATTTCATTCTTTTATTGTAGTGGACATGATGAAAAAGTCGCAGTAGCTTCATGAGTGGATGGACAATAGGAATATTCGTAATTAAAGTGGCAGTAACAAAGAGGGCAAAAAGGGGTCATTTATAAGCAATATTGCCTCCGATGCGACGGTCGTTGGATAGGTTAAGGCCCGTTGAACACATGTGAAGCAGGTGCACTCGGCATTTACACGTTTCGAGCACATAGCCGGAACAAAATTAATTAATATTTGGATAATAAAATGCATCTAAAACGACTAGTGTTGTTATTCTCAACATACTCTGCATATATACTTATAGGCGCAGGATTCCCAGCCACTGAAAATTATATTCTTGGACACTTGACAACAACGTAAATTGTCTCATTTGTAAACAACAGTATGTTTGGTATCAACAAACTGAAGAGTTGACTTTTTTACTTTTTAATAAATTTCCTAGAATGGGTAATTATGTATAATTTTCCAATTAAGGTTCCAACAATAAGAGTTTCATCCTTCTCTTCACATTTAAGAGAGTTGCTTAGTATGATCTAAGCAAAAATGTTCATGATAGTACAGTTTTGTCTCTATGTAGCCGCAAAAGCTAAATTTGGCATAAAGGGAAATTCCAAGGTATTACTCTTCCTCTGCAATTTTTAGATTTTCACACATATAAAGCTCCTTCATTTCCTAAAGGTACCTTTTTCTTGTAAAGACAAAAACATAAGTTTTTGAATCTTTTCAATCCTCTTCAATTTTAACGTTACTGTGATACTTAATCGTCTGCAAATTCTTACGTACATGTTTTTTCTCTCGAACCACAGAAGAGATCATAAATAAACAAGGTCTCCATAATTGGAGATAGAAGGTTTGTTCCGTTAACAAGCTTCAAACTTTTCAAGCATGTTCGGTCAATTTCTAGAACACTTTAAGAATCCGCAATTTTAAAATATGACAACTCATTTCAATTTTAAACAAGAGGTCGAAAAAATTTGGTTTCTAACTATAGACCTATATAGCGATTCTTAATAATAATAGCTTTATTGTCCACAGTTGTCCATTTATAGGACAATTATAAAATTAATTTAAAAAAAACCAAATTTTAACAATAAATAAAATAACAACAATAGGAAAACAATAACAAGAAAATAATAAAACATCAAAACTAAAAATTTCTCGACGCAATATTCAAATATTTAGGTGAATGTTTCCTATTTTCAATAAAGGACAATGAGCAGAAATGTATAGGAAATTGCCCCACCTCCAATAAGGATAAGTTATATATCAATTGAAAGATCTTTTTAAGGAGGACATTTCTCTTTATTACGACTCATCTCAATTGTCCTTTCAGAGTTATACCATCCTAAATGTAACTAATTCATGATAGGCCAGTGCCTATATTCTGTTATTGTAGTGCTTATTACAGGATAATAATAGTAATTATTACTTCTTAGTAATATATAAACAATTATAATATCCGTGTATCCCTTACCAAATGGCCTCTACGTGTTGGGTACCCAGCCCTGCATATGCTCTCCAAAGGACCGGGACAAATGGTTAACATAACATAATCATAACCCCATTTACATTAGAACAAATATAAAGCCATGCATGAAAAATGCCTTTCAGCTAAACTAAAGTTAGATTATATCATCTATAATTTGGCTACTATGCATTTTTTCAAATCGAGATTTGAGTTTTTGTTTAGTTGTTACAATGACAAGTGTCTCTATGGTAACAGTTTCCCCATAACTGATTACAGCTACACTAAAGTTTAATTAAATCATATAACATGGTAACTACGTAGTTTCTCCATTACTGATTTCAGCTAAACTATAGTTAAATTAAAGCATCTATAACTTAACAACTACTCATTTCTTCATCACGGTATTTGGGTTTTTGTTTACTTGTTAGTCAACTGATTTCAGCTAAATTAAGTCATCTATAATTTGACAACTACGCGTTGCCTCACCACATGATTTGGGTTTTTGTTTAGTCGTTACCATAACAAGCTTCCCTATGGCAACAGTTTCCCCGTAACTGTTTACAGCTAAATTAAAGTTTAATTAAATCATATAACTTGGTAACTACGCATTTCCTCATCACGGGATTTGGATTTTTGTTTAGTCATATATGATATTTATATTCAATGGAGTTCTGTTTTTTTTTACATACAACTATATACATAATTCAGCTGATTTTGGAGATTAATACAATCATTCATGCTATTTATTGTGGATAACAGGTTTAAGTCATCAGCAAAACATAGTCTATTTGAATCTATTGCTTCGCGTAAATCGTTTATAAATAACAAAAACAATAATGGACCCAAGTTCGATCCCTGGGGAACCCCTGAAACAGCCATTATATGAAACAAATTGCTTTCTATTCGTTAAATACGATTTTATAAATTGTAAAGCATCCCCAGAGAACCCAAATCATTTTAACTTAAATTAAATTAAAACTACATGATGAATTATCAAAAACCTTTTTTTTCGCCTGGGCTCGTCTGACTATGTCTCCGAATAACACTGAAGCCTATTGGCTTATTGTGTTTTACCCCATGTTAGTATCATAGCACCCACTCTGTCATCTTTGTACCTTGTACAAGTTTGTACAGATCCTTGGGTGAGTAGGTTCTATACGTTGTAGGATCAACCTGGGGTTGTCCAAAAAGAGCCTTCTTTTTTGATCTAGAGCTTCGCATTCGCACAGTATGTGTTTGGCCATTTCTGGTTTTATGTGACATGAGTTCCCTATTGTACATGCCAATTTTGTTCAAATGTCCCTTTACTGGAGGTCATTGTTATCACTTTCAAATAGTTCCTATCCATAAAGAATAGTTCTCCAGTTCTCTTGGGACATGGTCTGCCTTGAAGGCCTTTCCATGTGCCTGTTTTGGGGTGCTTCCCCAATAATTAATATGTTGTTCCCGAATCCAGTCGTTTATGAAACCCCGGACTGTACTTTTCGGTACTCCTGAGTTTGTGTCTGGTTCCGGTGTTTCTTCTGACCCTCTTTTTGTAAGTTCGTCAGCCTTTTCGTTGCCTTCGATCCCTTGGTGACCTGGTACCCGAAATAGTTTTACTCTATTTCGGTCTGCCAGTGTTGTTAGTTCTTCGATGCATTCCCATAACAGCCTCGACGTAACTTTCTGAATCTATATGGCCTTAAGTGCCGCTTGGCTCTCTGACATTATTTGAATATGCTGATTTTCGACAGCTCTTTCATTGTTCGTTTTTGCACATTGCAAAATTGCGTATACCTCGGCCTAAAATACCAAGGAATGTATTCCTATAGCATAGCTATGGTTAGTATCAGGGTTTTTGGAGAATACTCCTGCCCCAATGCCTTCCGCAGTCTTAGACCCGTCTGGATACCAGGTTTGTTCCTGTCGTTGGGCATTAGGCTCCCTTATGGTGATCTCCGCTCTTTTCTGTATTAAAACCTCAAATGAAGTATTAAAAGAGTACCTCTTGGTTATGTGATCTGATATTATGTCTAGCACGTCTCTTGTCACTAACCTTGAGATATATTGGGTTACAATTAACAAATTGCTTACGGTGGAGCGATTAGAATGTTGAATTTTTGATAATTGGTTTTGAACACAAGGATATCCTCTGATACAAAATTATTTCAAATACCTTTAACACATGGGTCAATAGTTTTCAATATTTGACTTTTTACCATTTTTAAAAACAGGACAAACTTTTAACTCTTTCCATTGAGCAGGATCTGTTTTGTTAAACACAAATTAAAAATGTTTGCTAAGAGAGTAACCAATGCAGTCTTTGACTAAGAAAGATGGAACATTATTGGGACCAGATGTCATTGCATCTTCTAATTTTTTACTGGCAGCAATTCTTTCATATTTTTGTATTGGATTCAATTCTAGGCACTTTTCTTGAATTAGCAGAACATTATTTATTGTTAATTCTTAATGAAAAAGCTCAATGATTTGAAACAATTTATGAAAAACATTTCTTGGACCATGGTTCCTATTCAATCAAATAGATCCATCGGCACAAACTTGTTTTCTGATAAATATCTCAATGGTCAGTCAGCAAGGGGGACAGGTGGATGTAGAAACACAGACTATGCTTAAGCTTTTGAAAAATTGATCATGCTATTTTAAACTAATAGCATAATCATTTAGTAATCCTTTTATCAAACTATTGTCTAGTTATTTACTTACAAGAAAACAACTCGTAATATTTTTGGCAAAGTCAAGAGTTCCACAGGGATCAAATGCTGGCCGCCTGCTATTTTGCTCTTTATAAACGATTTGTGAATGCTTAACTCTATGCTGATTATTGCAAAATATTTAGGAAAACGAATAATAACGATTATTATTATCAATTATATAATTAGACATTAAGTTTTATGATGGCAAACACGAAAAATGCAGATAATACAGTTTGGACTACTTTGGATTTATTTTCTCTATCAAATCAACACTTGCCGATGTGTCTCATATATGAAAAAGTATTCAGTAACGATGCTATGAAGCCTTCAAATATAGAGGACCACTCATCAAGAGTACATAATGACAAAAAAAGTAAACCCTTGTCAAATATTGTAACCACTAAACAATCAGGTTTTCGAAAGGGGTTTAGTACTACAACATTACTCTTAGATTTAACAGATAACATTATAAGATCAATGGATGAAGGAAAAGCTACAATAGTTACTCTGCTTGACTTTTCTAAAGCGTTTGACACTATAGATCATCAGCTTCTTTGTGCCAAACTCAAATATTTTGGTTTCGATGAAACCTCACTAAGATTTTTCAAATTTTATTTAAGTAACCGCTACCAAAAAGTAACGTTAGAGAAATCATCTAACTTTATGTGTGTAACATCAGGAGTACCCCAAGGCTCGGTTCTTGGTTCCCTTTTGTTTTCCATATATATTTCAGACCCTTTATAAATTATTGGAGCATGTAAATATACACTCTTTTGCTGACGACACGCAACTATATTATTCCTTTGACCCATGTGAAGTAGATATAGCCTCGCAAAACATGAATTCAGATTTAAATGCAGTATATACATTTTCTATGAATCATAACCTTAAACTAAATGCCAGTAAATGTCATACAATATTATTTTGTCCTAAAAATATAGAACATAATGTACAACAGAACCTTAAGCTATTCATTCAAAATGAACCTCTAAAATCTTGTAGAAGTGCCAAAAACTTAGGCATTATTTATGACTGCAAATTAAGGTTTCAGGACTATGTTTCGCTCCTAGTCAAAAAATCGTATCTGGTTATTCGTCAATTATACAGGAATCGAGGTATTTTGAGTTTCAAATTACGTAAGTTGCTTTGTGAAAGTCTTGTATTGTCCATCCTAAATTATGGACTTTTAATTTACTATCCTTGTTTGGATCAAATAACCAAATACAGACTTCAAAAGATTCAAAATTGTTGTTGTCGTTTTGTATTTGGTATCAGAAAGTATGATAGAATATCAAATAAAATTAAAGAACTTAGCTGGCTCAATATAGGAAATTTATTTAAATATCAGATGGCGGCCACGGTATTTCAAATTCTTTTAACCTCAACTTCCATATACTTAAAAAATAAATTGATATATCGGAAAGATCTGCACAGTTTACATTTAAGATATCCACACAACTTAACGATTCCGAATTACCGATTATCATTTTTCAAAAGATCTTTCACATATAACGCCATTTCAATATATAACAGTCTACCTAGGGAAATTAGGACATGTTCTTTGACATTTTTGAAACAAAATTATAAAACGTTGCTATTAGTTGAGCAATGAATACAGTGCTAACGTTAATATATTATTAATTTCAAACATTTTTCCTTATTTAATTGTATTTTAAGTTCCATTGATTTCAGTTTAGATTAAATACAGGTTAACATTTTTAATCATAAATTAATTGTATATTAAATTTCTTATTTTTTTTATATTGTAAATGATGGATACCTTTTGATTATTTTAAATTTATATTTATGTTGAGGTTAAGTTGAGTAGCGCAAGCTAGACTTCGCCTCATGATGTTTATGTGCATTGTATATTACAAGCAAATAAAGGCAATTTATTTTTATTATTATTATTATTATTATTATTATATTATTATTATTATTATCTCAAGCACTTGCCCAAAATAGTGTGGAAATTCCTGTTCTAAAAAGAAAAACGGAAATAACTGATCTTGGGGTAATATTTCAAAGTATTCAGCAATTCGTACATAATTAAACAAACTGCTTGGTTTCCTAAAAAGAACTATCTATGAGTTAAAAAATATAGAAACAGTAAAATATTTCATTTTTCTTTAATACGAAATAAAATGGAATTTGCAACAATGATATGATACCTTGGGATATTAACCTTGAGGAAACTTCTTGAGACTATCCAAAATAAATTAATTTTCTATTTGAACTACAAAAAAAATATATCACAGGTCATGGCGTTCACCCTAAAAACAAATCACATCTGTATAAAATACAACTTTGATAAATATTTCTTTACTATGTCTGTACTAGGGGCACAATGTATACTAGTGTATAAAATTTTTTCAAATAAAATACCTGGTACTCAGTTAGACTATAATGGTTCTATGATTAAGCTCACAAATCACAGCTACCAACATTACATTTTAAAAATACCTACCAAACTTTTTGAGTCTAGCGTACAATACAACATGATAGAAATATATTCATTAATCAAACATATTCATTTATATTTGACGTAATTTTTATTAAACACGCTGATACGCCACTGGCAGCACATATAAGTCGGCTCATTCACCGTGTACTAGAGAGAATTTCGTTTTTTCGTTATAGCAGTTACACCTGCTCCCTACCAGGCCGATTCTTATTATTTTTATGTAATTAATTATTGAAATATTCGTGAGAAAGTCATTTCACTGTATTTACGTATTTCCATACTCGAACTGGCTAACTGATGGTGTGCTCGCCTCTGCGTAACGAGAAAAACAATACCTGTCAAAAACGATCTGACAGAACGCGTAATATGTGTACGCAATTCAAAAAAAAAAAAAAAAAACGTAAGAATAAGGTAGTGTATTTTAATAATTCATTTTTTAGTTTCTCTACGCAATATTATTTTACTTACACAATTTAACTTATATGAAATCCTAAAGTATTTAACAAAAACAGTTTTTCATTAAAAAAAAAAAAAAATACTTTTAAATAAAAAAATGTTGTTTTTACTGACAAAAATCGTTTGGATCGTAGAAATATAATACTACCGTGCGAGCCATTTAGAACGAGTCAGATCCTGCTATAATCCCATGTCCCTCTCTGTCTTATTTGGACCTCTTACAGCCTCCTCTTATTCGATTACAATAATTATTCGATGGGCGGTGTAAACCAAGTAATTTCCGAATGAAGTGCGGTTGCTTTTAAGAGCAAAAAAAATGTTTTGATTTTCTAATATAAAATTGTGTTCATATGCGCGCCACTGGTAATCCTTCGTAATATTATGTGTCTTGAGAATAATAGAATAATAGAAACATTTTATTTCATACAAATAATTTGGGGACCTCTTCCGAAAAACCACTGAACTAAAAATAAATTCAGTTAAAAATAAATTGTCTAGTTTTCTAGTTTCGTCTATTAGACATCTCCAGGTACTTTTTAAAAATAAAATCAATATCTTTTTTATATAGAACTACTAACAATTTTTATAATTGTGATAAAATAAGTGTAGAAAATAAACTAAATGAGATATCCCATTTGCAAAAACATAGTACTGGCATAAAGGCCACTGAAGTAGCAATCCATAAATAATATACCGGAATTGCATACCTTAGTTGTTTAAATTTAAATAAAATCATTTGCAGTTTTTTTATTACAAAATTTACATGACTGTCCCATTTTAAATTTGAATCTATATACACCCCTAAATATTTTATCTCAATTTAAGATATTTCCAGATTTTCTAAAGGCGTTTCAATCCAGGTTTCCGCCTCATAAAAAATTGCGGTATCATCGGCATATCCAATAATGTTTCCAGCACTGTTGAGATTAAATAAATCATTAATATATAAATTAAAAAAGACAAGCCCCAAAAGAGTGTCTTGGGGTACACCACATTTTATATATTGTCAATCACTGAGATCATTGCCGACTTTAACTAATACTTAATCACACACAAGCATCCTTGATGTTTCAGTAAATATTGATGTTTATTTCTCAATTGTATTGAAATTTTTGTTGTATACTTATGGTTGCTTCTTTTAGAAAAATAAACATTATTATTGTTTTCTTTTTTTAAGGTAATTTTCAAAGATTTTTAAACAATTTCCTCTTGTTTTTTAAAGTTCCTAATAGTAGATCAACAGTGTCAAACGCTTTGCTTAAATCAATAAAAAAAAACAGAAAAGGTTTACCTTTTTCTAATGATGCATGAATTTTTTCTGTTAGTGTAAGTATGGCATCTTCGGTTGAAGTTTTTATTTTTTAAACCCTATTGTTTTTTAGAAAATAAGTTGTATCTATTTATAAACTTATTTAACCTGTTTTTTAATATCTTCTCTAATATTTTTGATAAAAAATCGGTCTATAGTTACTGGGTGATGTTTGATCGCCTTTTTTGTATACAGGAAGACACACAATTGTCTCCTTAAATACTTCCGACAAAACTCCAGAATCTGAAGATTTATTTATATTTTAGTAGTTTTAATACATAATTTGCAATTGATTTTAGAGGTTCTGCTTTGATTTCGTCAGTTCCGATGGATTTGTTATTTAATTAGAAATAATGTTTCTTCTTCATTGATATGTGTTAAAACTACAGAGTTCGGTAAAACTATGGTCCTAGGAATACATTTTGATTTTTTTAATGTCTTGTACAAGATTATAGCCTATATTTATAAATTTTGTGTTATATTCAGTGGCCATGTCAACATTTTTCATGAGGAGTTCACCATTATCGTTCTTTATAGGACCAATAGTTTTTGTTTTAGTGTTTGCGTCTGTAATTTCTTGTACAATGTACCAAAAACGTTTAGATTTTTGATTGTCTAATTGTATTCGTTGCTTGTAATAATTTTGTTCAGTTATTTATTAAATTAGTTAGTTTATTTTTTCATTAATCATTATTTAATAAGAAGTTTGTCATTTATAGTGCTATTTTGATATTTTTTCTGAAAACTTTTTTGTATCTGTACATAATTGAGTGATTTTATTAATAGTATTAAAGATGTATATAGAACTGTTACCAATAACAAACAGTACATTAATTTAGTTACAAATATTTCTTCACCGTAATAAATTTAAAAAAAAAAGTGTTTTTACATTATACATATTGATGGAATTGTTGAAAACATTGAAGGTTCCAATTTATTTCTTGATGTGGCAGGATTTATCAGCAAATATTTGCATGTAAGGCGTTCAATTCCTAGACCGACGATGATTGATCAAATCGTCAGATCAATGACGGTTGGAAATGTTCGAGAATTCCTGTTCATCGTTAGTTAAATACACTTTATACTCCTAGTTATTGAAATATTTGTCTATTTCCAAGCGGAAATGTGTCTATAGAGGACATATGTATAATTTAAAAAAAAAATTAAATAAAAATATACCAAATTAGAGAACAAATATTTACAAAAAAAAAAAAAAACTGTTTTGATCGATCATCTATCGAAATAACATGTTTAATAGCGGTATCTTCTTAGATACGACCAAGGCATTCGATACGGTAAACTATTAGATATTTTGGAAGGTATTGGAATAAGGGACGAGCCATCGGAAAAAATCATAATTGGAGTTGGCTGTGAAATTTAAATGTTTTAGGTTTTGGGTACTCTAGCCACCTCAACAGAATGACATTTTAACCTCGAAATGTAAAAATGGTCAAAACGATGTCAGTGAACCAGGGGCGGTTTCTCAAAAAATGGGAGAATGTATTCCGATCATCGCAGTTATTTACCAAAAAATATATTTTACAGAAAAATGAAGAAAGAAAGGAATTGGCTCGTCTATTCGGAAAGAAGGCTCGGTATTCTGCGAACCCTGTTTGGCCTTTGGATCTATTGAGAACAGGACACAGTTTGACGAGCAAGGATTCAATGATTGGAGGAATGCAAAAGTTCGAGTAGCTCAACACGAAAACTCTAAATCATAAATCCTGCATTCTCGCTTTAAGAGCTAGAGGTATGATTCACGGCAATATCCAATCATCCTTAACTGCCGAACTTAACGAAGAAATTTCTTACTGGAAGAACATTTTAAAGAGGGTTGTTGCTGTAATAAATGGATTACCTTCTAGAGGTCTCGCTTTTAGGAGAAGTAATGAAAAATTTTCTGACCAGCACAGTGAACATTACATTGTGAGTGTGAGGTTAGTGGGAAGAGGACGTACCAAAAGGAAACATTACAAATATATTTAAAGGACGAAAACTTTTACTGAATAGTGAACTTTACATTATGTTTCTAGAATTAATAGCAGTGTTTAACCCATTACTAGTCCCATGAAGGTTCAGGAGTAGGTATATATAGTACCAAGCCAAAGACAGGAATCTCACTGAGATTAGGTAAACATGCGACAGTATTCCAGGCAGAAATAGCAGCAATACATCACTGCGCAAAAGAAGTATTAAGACAGAAGGTAAATGGAAAAACCATTGTCATATACTCAGTCAAGCGACCTTAAAAGCACTCAGTTCCATGCAGGTACACTCAAAGCTTGTGTGGGACTGTTTGGAAGCCCTAACAGAGCTGGGTAGTCAAAACAGACTAACCTTAGCCTGGGTACCAGGCCACAGGGGACACAAGGGCAATGAAGAGCCTGATTTACTAGCCCGAGAAGGAGCCTCAAATGCTCTTATTGGCCCTGAACCCTTCTGTGGTGTAACAAAAACAACTATCAGAACATGCACAAAGCAGTGGATGTTAAAAAATCTCAGGAGTGGTGGAAAAACTCATCAGGACAGAGACAGGCCAAAAAGTTCTTAAAAGGACCATCGTCTAAACTCACCGAGCATCTACTAAGCCTTAATAGGAAAAATACTAGAATACTAGTAGGTCTATTAACAGGGCATTGTAGGCTTAACAAACATATGTTCAATATCGGTCTGACAGAAGAGGCCTTGTGCCGATTCTGTCAAGAAGAAGAGGAAACGGCAGAACACGTATTGTCCTACTGCGAAGGTCTAGTAAGACTGAGATTCCTTACACTTGGAGAAGAAAAACCAAGGGCAACTAGCTATACCGGAGAACTACTTCCCAGTCTATGGAGTCTACTACAAAAGACCGAATTAGACAAGGTACTCTAAACAATGATTAAAGGATATCCACAATAGATCTAAAAAGGTCGAGGTGGGGGAGGCCACATGGCCCATAGTCCTAATTAAATCTTAATTACTAGTCAGACAGACACATTGAAAGATATATCAACCAGGGATCAGAGACAACCTATCGAAAACTGTCATTCATTTATTTAATAGCTGAAAAAGTACTAATATACATCGATGATGAGATAAAAAAAGCAAAGTACTTTTCTTTGATTGTAGATTCTACACCGGATGCAGCACATATAGATCAGCTAACACTTGTGATTCGATGTTTTAGATAACGGAGAACCATGTGAGAGATTTCTTAAATTCTTACCTTCTATAGGACAGAAGGCTCAAGAAATGTATGATGCCATTACTATAGAGCTAGAAAAGTTAAACATTAATCTCAAAGATTGCCGTAGTCAGTTTTATGATAATGGCTCTAACATGTCAGGGATTTACAATGGTTTGCAAGCTGAAATTCAAGAACAAACACCATTTGATATGTTTGTTCCTTGTGCAGCTCATTCTTGTACAGAAGCCTTTTATTTTTTCATGTTGCTAAAGGAGGTACATATATACTTTCTTCGATAAGTCAACCGAACGTTGTAAAAAATTAGCAAATGAGATAGGAAGAGGAAAGACACTCAAGACAGTGAACCTCACTCGTTGTTTAGCTAGAGCAAATGCCTGTAAAAGTCTAAGAGATTCCTGGGATGAAGTAATTACAGTTTTAAAAATGATTAAAAATGATAATACAAAGAAACCCATCTCACGAATGAGGCAAAGGTTAAATAAAGTGAGTGTTCAGATTCAGAGCTCATCTGTAGAAGTATTGACGGTATCTGATCTCTATAAACTTTTTGTCTATTTCGAAGAAAAAGTAATCGAGATGAGCGTACTTAAGCAATATCAAGGTGAAACAACTTAAAAGAAAAAAATGATGGATGAAACATCGAATGAAGAACCTGAAATACCCTCCTGCTCCAGATATTATTTCAGAGTGAACACTTTTTTGGCCATCCTTGATAGACTGAGGGCTGAAATACAGAGAAGGCATAATACTTACTTAAATTTTAGAGAAAAATTTTAATTTTTAACAAAAATGACTGAACTTTCAACACAAAGAGTTACAGAAAAAGCACAGTTTCTCGTGAAATATTATACCAATGATTTAAAGGAAGAATTGGTTCAAGAATGTGCATTTTCACAGTCACATTTCCGCTAATAAAATTGCAGAGTGCAATGAAGCCTGGATCAAACTCACTACTTAGTCTCTCAACGTTTTTGAGGAATCAATCTCTGTCTAATATTTACCCTAACTTAGATATAGCTCTCCGTATCGTACTTTCCACTCCGACTACAAATTGTACTGGGGAAAGGAGTTTTTCCTGTTTAAAACGCGTGAAAAATTAACAAAGATCTTCATTGTCTCAAGAAAAATTAATTCTTTAGCTCTTTTCTACAGAGCTATTGGATCGAACAAGATGAAGCATACTCTAAATTGAAAGAAATAAAAGCAGGAGTACCACAGGGAAGCGTCCTGGGACCCACTTTATATCTGTTATACACTTGTGACATACCCCAACTAGAACAAGACACAATAACTATATTTGCAGATGATACTGCCATCCTAGCTATGGGAAAAGATCATGAAGAGGCTGCAAATAAACTACAAACATCAGTTAATCAAATAAATAATTGGACCAGAAGATGGCGTATTAAATTAAATGAAACCAAATTTGTTAATATTAATTTTACTAACAAAAATGGTCAAAGAATACCAATTAACATAAATAATGCTCAGGTCCCTTATGCTAATTCGGCAAAATATCTAGGTATTATATTAGATGCAAGACTTCGCTGGAAGTTCCATGTTAAAAAGAAAAGATAAGAGTTAGATGAAAATTCAAGAAAATGTACTGGTTACTTGGTAGGCATTCCAGCCTATCTACATATAACAAAATTCTATTATATAAACAGGTTCTCAAACCAATTTGGACCTATGGCATTCAGCTCTGGGGTTGTGACAGTTACATTAATATTCTAATAATCTAGAGATTCCAGCACAAAGTATTGAGGAACATTGTCGATGCTCATTGGTACATTAAACACAGCGACCTACATTGAGACCTTCAGATGGACACTATTGATCAGACTATCATCAGATTCGCTAGGAGTCACGAATAACGGCTCCACCAACATGTGAACCTTATATATAACAAAATTGCTCATTGAAACTCTTGATCAGATTGTATTATTAATAAATGCCTCTTATGGAGTGTTTTTCCACAAAAAAAAAACTAATTTGAGTAATTCTCTGACACACATTTCTATCAGTAAATCTTCTCTGGCAAATTTATATTTCAAGCTCTCTATCACCTTGTTATAATTTTTAGAAGTAGCTGGCTCGATATTTGGGTGGTCTGAATATGGTATTGAAATTTGTCTTCCTTCTCCATTTGGTCATCCTCTTTCAGGTCTCCTCTGAATTTCTTAAATTTTATTTTTAGTAGCTTGAGGCGTCTTTTACTAGTAGAAGAAAGACTGCTAGTGGAATGTATCTCAGCTGTATCTTTACGAAGTTGAAAATTACTTTCATTTGCAGTGTGCGAAAATGTTTAATAACATCATCGTTCTCAGAGTTCATTCTATCAACATCGGCATCAAGAGTATAATCATCCAAAACAATAATTTTCTTATTTATTTCATTCAAGGATTCAAATGTACCTCCAAGAGTTTTCATAGTTCCTTGAACAGTGAACATATCTGGTTCATCTCTATTGAGTTCCATCTGAACTTCATCGAAATGTCTCTTAAATGAGTTGCTATACATATATTTCTCCTTTAGAAGCCTCTCCATCTTAGTATTACTTCTGAATGTCACAAAGTTGTAGCTTCAAAAAAATATCAGGTTGGGGTCAATAAATGTTACGCTTGTACACTTACCAGGTGGACAGAGAGCGTCAAATAATGAGGGAAAAGACTTGAGAAGTACTTATTTATTTAATATAAAATTATATATACACCGTGTCCCACGTAAGGCGGGCATTACAACTTTATGGAGAATAAATTAATTTGTATTTTCGCCATTTTCTGAGTATACATAATCGAATATGCTCTTTTGAATTAAAATAAAATGAACTCTGTGCAACTTCCGGTTATACCGGAAGTGACCACTAACTTCGTTATTTTAAAGGGAATACCCCATATTTTTTTTAATTTTAGATTCAGCATGAAATTCTGTAAACAACGATACCCCATTTGCCTATTCTAGTTATAGCGGATTTGGCGTTATTCAATTTTTTTCTACATTTTTAGTCGCCGGTAGACATTTTCTTAAAGTCGTCTATCTCAGGTACTATATCTATCAGATACTTAAAATTTTAACCAAAGGTAGTAGATGGGATGTACTTCTTGAGAATGTTTAGTTATTCATTATCTGTTGTACGGGATGTTTGCAAATTATTTTTAAAAATGAAATTTTTTAAACATAAAAAACTTTTTTATTTTAAAGGGAAACCCTATATATTTTTTAAATTTAGGATTCAGCATGAAATTCTGTAAACAATGATACCATATTTGCCTATTCTAATTATAGCGGATTTGGCGTTATTCATTTTTTTTTTAATTTTTAGTCGTCGCGCCGATAAGCATTTTCTTAAAGTCGACTGTCTCAGGTACTATTTCTGATGGATACTTGAAATTTTAGCCAGAAGTAGTAGATGGGATGTACTTTTAAAAACATTTACAGTTTTCTGCAACAAAATATGTCGTTTAAAAAGTTTAAATTTTTTTAATGATAAGGTACATACTAACTAAAAACAATTTTTATTAAAAGCACATGGTTTAAAAAAATCATTTTATCAAATGTTCAAAATGCCCCCCGTTAGCTTCTAAACATTTTAACAATCTTTTTTCAACATGATTAGTTGTTGCTTTACGAATCATTTCACCATCTAACTCGTTAAAGGCATTCCGAACTCTTTGCTCTAATTCTTCTTTAGTATTAATTTGGGTAGAGTACACTAAATTGTTAATATGACCCCATAAAAAAAATCAACAGGAGTTAGATCTGGCGATCTTGCAGGCCAAAGCCAAGGACCATTTGGACCTATCCATCGGTCTTCAAAGAGTGCTGTAATTTCTTGATTTACATAGTATGTTGAATGTGCTGGGGCACCATCCAACTGGAACCAAAAATTATTATTTGGTAGCTGGTTTAAAATGTCGGCCACTACTTCTCTAAGAATTCTAATGTATCTTTCTGAGGTCAGTCTTTCATTATAAATGTAATAAAAAGCTCTTCCAAAACCGATCACTGCAAACACATTAAAACTAAATTCGTACTGAAATTGTGCTTCACGATAAAAATGTGGATTTTCGTTTGCCCAGAAATGACATTGCTTGCGATTGATGATCCCTTTACGTGTAAATTTCGACTCGTCTGACCACAAAATGTTTTTTAAAATCTCGGGATCTTCTTGAATTCGTACCAATAACCATTCGCATAATTCAGTTCGTCTTATTTGATCACCATCTCGCAACTCATGAACTTTTCTTTGTGCATAGGGATGCCATTTATTTAGTGCTAAAATTCGTTGTATTGACCCTCGACTAATATTTAAATTATCTTGAGCCATTCTAATGGAGGCGTGAGGATACGCAGTAAAATACCCTAATACGTTAATTAGATTAACTTCTTCATCTCGGACACAATGTTGACGGTTTCTTCCCGGGTTTTGTTTAAAATTATTCAAAAAGTTAGCTTCGATTCTATCAAATTTCTGTCTGTTCATTGGTGGTAAATGAGGGTATCGTTCATTAAACATGCGGCAGGTTCTACTTTTGATTCGATTACATTCTCCATGAATGTAAAATAAATTAAGAATATCTTGGTTGGTATATTCTTCAATATTTTCCATATTTTCCATATTTTGAACGCAAAAAATACACAACTTAAATACATAGAAATATGACAATTCAGTTTGTTGACAGATTGTTGTTTAGCATATTTCCACGGCATACTAAGATAAAAAATTAAAATGTAAAACTATACTATATTATGTAGGTGCATGCGTAAAATTTAAATTTAAATTTTCTTAAAATTGGCGAGAGATAATTATAGGGAATTAATAGTGCAAATGAAGATCAATGAAGAATAATTTTCTGAACAAAATGAAATAAAAATATACAGGATTTTCCATTTAAAATAAAAAAAAAATTCATGTTTAAAATATTTATTTTTTAAAATAATTTCCAAACACACAGTCGAACAAACGATGTACAAGTAAATTTAAAAAAGCAAATGTCTGCCGGCATATAAAAGTTTATAAAAAACTGAATAACGCCAAATACACTATAATTAGAATAGGCGAATGGGGTATCATTGTTTACAGAATTTCATGCTGAATCTAAAATTTAAAAAATATATAGGGTGTTCAATTTAAAATAAAAAAGATTTTTATGTTTAAAACATTTCATTTTTAAAAATAATTTGCAAACACCCCGTACAACAAATAATGAATAACTAAATATTCTCAAGAAGTAAATCCCATCTACTACCTCTGATTAAAATTTTAAGTATCTGATAGACATAGTACCTGAGATAGACGACTTTAAGGAAATGTCTACCGGCGACTAAAAATGTAGAAAAAAATTGAATAACGCCAAATCCGCTATAACTAGAACAGGCAAATGGGGTATCGTTGTTTACAGAATTTCATGCTGAATCTAAAATTAAAAAAAAAATATGGGGTATTCCCTTTAAAATAAAGAAGTTAGTGGTCACTTATAATGTCAATTCAATTCTAAAAAGTCATAACTTTTCCAAACCAAGCTTACACAAAACGAAAATAAAGTACATCAACAATAACTTGAGTCACTAATACGATAGTCAAAAATTCGAAAATTATTTGGCGATGCTTGTGTATTTATCTAATTTTTCGAAAAAGTTAGATAAGTATATTTAGATCATAATTTTTCCAGTAATCCATTCGATGATCAATAAATGTGTTCGTATCAGCTGGAAGTTATAAGATCGTCACTTAATTTTCGCAATGACTAATGCCTCATTCATAGCAAGACACTCTTTCTGAATATTTATGTCGAACAGAGGACGCCACGCAATTATAAATAGATGGGTAAAAACAAGTTGGGCATCGCAGATGAGTTATTTAGAAAGTCACATTTCGAATTATTCGGGCAACGGCGAGTTATATGTTTTAAAGCTCAGTCGAATTACGACAAAGGGACTTCCCTGACAACGAATATTATACGAGCCCAGAAATAATCGTAACATTTGGCCTATTCAATATTATATTTTTAATTTTATTTATAGACAACATTGTTAAACACAACTATTTTTATTATAATTTGAGATATGTTCGTCAACATTTTTTATTAAAATTAATATTAGAAAATTAAATAAGAAACTAATGAATCATCGGCACATATTATTTTATAAGTATTTATTTACATACTAAAATGATTTCTTTTTTTTTTAATTTCTGTTTTTAATAACCTCTTGTATCTTCTTAATAATTCACTTATAATACCTGGCAGGTGTATTAACTAAGAAATTTAATTTATTACAATTTAACGAAGTATTGAATATTCTCCAGCATTATTTATAATGAACTCTAAAATAAGTTATTTTAATATCAGCATGATAATATATTTCATCATAGCGATATAAGCCGAGCTTTCAACATGTCAGGGTTAACAAGGAATAGGCATGGATTGCTTATTGTAAATTATTTTCTTGTATATTATATGCAATTTATTATTAATATGAAGAGGAGAATGATTGTGCTGTGATGAAGGTATTTTAAAGTTTACTTTGTAGACGTTTGTTTATAAATGACGGAATTTGATGAAAGATCTGGTAGCAGAATAAAGCCGAGAAATTTAATTTTATTATCAAATTTTAGGGAAAATTAGACGTATTTTATCCACAAATACACTTGTAATATAGGATGGTATAAAATTAAAAGAAAACATCGTATAGTTCAGATAAGAAATTCTTAAGACAATTCTATCTTTATTGTCACTTAAAAAAAAATCTTTATTATTGGTTATTTTTAAGTAATTTCTCAATTAATGCATACATAAATAAACTGAATCAAAGTATATCTCAGAAATATATTTAAAACCACAATTTTTAGACTCAGATATATATATAAGTTTCTCTTAGAAACAATGTTCCTCCTATTTATTATTGTTATTTTTGCGTTTCTCTTGAAACAATTTAATTTAAATAAACTATCGAATTTTACGAAACCTGTTTTGTTGATATAAAAATATATCGCCCGTAACATCCTGCCAGGTCATTTTCTATTAATTAATTATTTAATTAAGTCTATTGATAATAATTGGATTGGATGTAGATATGGGTTCTGTTATGTGACCGGGCCTCGATGGAAATGAAATTTACACACCGCGATACCAGTATGGTGTTTATTTTTTCGATCGAAACTTCTCAAGTTTTTGTTATTTATTTACATAGAAATAAATATCGGCAACACCTGCCGATTTGGACCACGTGCCAGCTGCCACGATGTGAGGTCTGCCGCGTCATTATTCGCCAAATCTTGGAAAAAATCGTATATAAATATATATGATTCTTTTTCACATTCAATAATTTTTATAAGGAGACGTGGAGAAAATTACTGAGGCTTCAGTATTGTATTCGTGCAGAAGAAAACATTTCCTTACGCCCATTTTTTGACGTTTCCGATCATTCTGAGTCTGGTCGTCTGGGCATATGTAGGCCGGCACGATAACCCTAGAACGAAAGATCTTATTGACTTGCGGTTTTGATTTTTTTAAATAATTGTTTTTAATTTAGAACCTCTTTGATTTTTAGAATTTTTGGTTCATCCTAACTAATTTAATATCAATGTTCTTAAAATCCGCCCATGCATTTCTTATGTGACTTATTTTACGCATTTTAATCATTCTTAACATCTAACATTCCTAACATTCCATACATTACTAACATTCCAATATTAGGCACTTCAACAACCTGTCAAACGACAGCTGTTAATTATTGAGATTTCTAAGGAGGGTTGCGACCTTCATAGTTGCAATCATAGCCAGTTTGGAGGCTATTTTTATTCAAAATAGGAGTCGTCAAGTCTGCCAATTTATGAAAAATATATAAGCAGTTTCTTCAAAATTACTTTCTTATGGTTTTGCTAACTTAAGGTTACTACTATTTCGCCCCTTGCCACAGTGACACCTTCATCAAATTTACTGGCTTTCTGTCGCTACCCCATAGAATAATTAACCGGCCATTTTATTTGACAAAAATCAGAATAATGCTTGGCTGTGCCTGTCAAGTATCAAGATGTCAAGTGTGATGTGTGAATGGCTCTTAAATGTCAAATTATTTAAAAATGTTTGTATGCTTCTTTTGATATTAATTGCAAATAATTTGTAGTGTATCTCAATTCAGGCATTCCATAAATAAAGGTACAGCAATACAGATAATATAATGTTCTTATACAAAGCACTTTTTTATTATATAAAAGAGAGGTAGGATAAAATGCTGGTTTTTTGTAGATACTTTTAATTATACGATTTTGGATTACATTAAGGAGTTGAAGTGCAATATCATATAGTACACATTATACCATATTGCAAAATAGATTCAACCAGCGAATTGTAAATAATAATTAGTAAACTCCTAGTCATAAATTTCCTAAATTCATAAAGTTTAAAAATTAATCTTCTAACTTTGGTTATTAATGACGTAATGTGATCAACCCATTTCAAATTTTGATCAATTATGATACCGAGGTATTTTGTTGTGTTTTTCATTTTAATTATAAAGTTTGTATGTTGAAAAAAGGCCTTTGTAAAATATATTACTCTCTATGGATCTACTACATCAAGTAATTTTTTAAAATAAAGTGCATGATCTCAAGACAAAAATAATTTATAATAAATGGGGGTAAAACGTGGGGTAAAATAACAATAAATTAAGGTAAATATTTAAAAAGGGCAGGTTTAAAAAGTATTATCACAAGAAAGTATATCCGTTCTGTTTATTTATCAAGTTTGAGGTTACTTTTGAATACATTTATTGTTGTTTTTTTTTTTTTAATTTCTGTAGGCAGTTGCAAACCATTAATGAAAATTGTATTTTGGGAACTTTTAGTGATGGCTTGCCGTACATGAAAGTCAGAATGGCTTCTTGTAATATAGTTGTGATATTGCGAATTATATTGAAATTTTTCTAATAGATCTGATGCGATGGTATTGTGTCATTTTCATTTTATAAATAAATATCAGTCATGTACTGCACATAATTCTGAACTGACAGCGAATTTATTTCTTTTAACATAGTTGCAATACTCATCCTTCTGTCCTTTATTAATATTATATAAATAGGTGAAGTAAGGAGCCCAAATATTTTACATGAGCAGGCTTGAGGTAAAGGGGCCAATAATTATTGGATAAATTGCTCGAACAAGTTTGTAAACCCTAATCAAAAAGCGATATAGAATGGATTTAAAAATCAAGGCTTGTTAAAATCATCACATGATTTAACCTAAGTAATGCCAATCCTTCACAAACCAAAAAATTCTTACGTCTTAACACTACTATTGGCTTTCGGTCTTTCGTTCCAAATTAAATCGTTTCTCGTTTTTATTTTTGTTCGCTACGAGTTTACCCTTGTGGGCCTCAGTCTCAATAAGGTCGCAACCACAATTTTTAAGCTATTTTTATTCAAAAATCTTATGCTCCTAGTTTTTTTATCTAGCTTCGAAAGAAGTCAGCAACAGAGCAGTTCGGTTTTGTTCTTTTTGTTTTGTTTTTTTTTTGCTTTTTGTTTTTTTTTTGTTTTTTTTGTTTTTCTTTTTGTTTTTTTTAAACAACCAAACTATAGTTTTAGGCTTTTTTAGACTTTTAAAATATGTTTCAAGAGCCAAAAAATGTAATGTGGTTGTGTTTAGAAAAAACGCATTAAAAACGGTGCTGAGATAGCTTCGTTCGAAGCTAGCAAAACACCCAGTATTTCTAAAAAATACCAATTTTTTTCGAAAATTTATCGAATATTTTTAAAGCCTAAAAACAGCCTTAAAATATGGTTTTGTTGTTTTTAGAAAAAAATTTCGAAAAACCGAGGTGACTTTGTTTCAGCAAAGCAACTTGTATTAAAAAAATTATTTTTTTTTTTTCGAAAAGTTTTATGACATTTAATCGGCCTAAAAATAGAATATAAAACCGAATTGCTTTGTTAACTTTGTCCCAACAAAGCACCCTATATTATTTAAAAATGGAAATTTTATTAGAAAAGTTTTATATTTCAATAGCCTAAAAATATAGAGTAGTAGTTTTTATCAAACCGAGGTGCTCTGCTGGCTTCGTTCAAAGACAGCAGAGCAAATTCATTTTTGTAAAAAACGAGGATCATAATTTTTTTGAATAAGGTATAAAAATAGCCTAAAAATATGGCATAGGTTTCAACTCAAAAATCCCTAGGTGCTCTGTTGCCTTTATTGGCACTGTTTCTGGTATAGTTACAAAAACACTATCTGTTTTACATTTGATGTTGTTTATGGAGGTGTAGGTAATTTCAGTCTTGGCAGGTCATGGATAAAATATGTAAATTTAAAGCCCCTTTATAGATAAGTAAATTCGGTCCCACTGTCTCTCGGTCATCTGAACCTTTCTGTCGAGGGTGAAATCCGCTGTAGAAAATCAGTATTACGGTAGCAACCCGCAATAATAATAATAATAATAATAATAACTTTATTCGCATAAAATAAGAAAAATATATATATAAATTGTATAATAAATACATCAATAATAATAATAATAAATACATCGACATCAATATAAACAATTTATCGAATAAAGTGATAAGGCCGATAAGTACATGAGTACTTGTTTCGGCTGATTAAAAACATACAACAATAAAACTAATAGTAATATGAATAAAACTTCTTAGCAATTGTCTAACACACAGGTACACTATTTCATAGAAAGTGAAAAGAATTAAATAACATTACATTGTCAATAGCAAAAAAGTTTCTATGAAATTAAAATCAATTATTTAATGAAAATACAATACAATATAAAAATTAACATATCACATAACAAAACATATCATAAATTTAATAAAATAACAAAATTTTTATTCACTTTAGAAGTGACATTATTAATTAAAATTTAAGAAAAATATCCACCATATTCAGCGGTTTCCTACGCAAATATTCTTTTACGTTTTTTTTAAATAAATTTTTGTTATTAATTATTTTAAATTCGTTAGGTAGGGAGTTGTATAATTTTAAGGACATATATCCATATGATCTTTGCGTGCATGTTTTTAGCATCGTTGGAGGAATATACAAATGATTTAGGCGGGTAGAGTACGAGTGAATTGGAAGCATAGCCTCGTATTTTGTTTTATTGTGAAATAAAGCACAGCAATTTAAAAAATATAATTGTCTAATAGTTAAAAGTTTTGTTTCTTCAAAGAGTGCTTCTGTATTATACATACGTTCTTTTCTGTAAATTATTTTTAAAGCCCTTTTTTGAACTACTTCCAATGACGTTAAGTGAATTTTTAAAGCGCCACCCCAGGCACATATACCGTAACGAAGATGACTTTCCATTAATGATAAATATAACAGCCGCATGTATTCAAAAGGTAATATGTCTTTTAATATATTAAATTTATACAAAATACATCGCAGTTTATTTACAATGTGTTCTATATGTAGGTTCCACTTTAGTTGAGAGTCGATAATAATTCCTAAATATTTAATTTGTTTTACAGGAGCAATCAAAAAAGATTCATGCTCACTGTCCACATTAATATTAAAATTAGGTAAATCAGATGTTATGCAGCTAAAGGGCAAGTAGTGGGTTTTTAGCTTATTTACAGTCAGTAATTTAAAATCAAGCCATTTTTTTATTATACTAAAATTTTTTTCAGCCTTTTGTTTCAGGTTATACCAATTGTCAGCTTCAAAGAAAATGGCAGTATCATCTGCAAAACCAATAATTTTCCCATTGCACTTTAAAGAAAAAAGATCATTAACGTATAAATTAAATAACGTTGGTCCCAACACAGACCCCTGTGGTACTCCATATTCCAAGACCCTTTCGCTGCTGAGTGCATTATCGACTTTTACAACCTGAGTTCTATTACTTAAGTAAGATTTAAAGAGGTTTAGTACATTATTTCTAATGCCGATATCATTTAGTGATTGTAACAGTAGTTGATGACTCACAGTATCGAAGGCCTTGGACAGGTCTATGAATATGCACAGACATGGTTTACTTTTATTAAGGGAATTAGTTATTGTCGATGTCAAAGCTAGTACAGCATCTTGTGTAGAAGTATTTTCCTTAAAACCAAATTGATTTTGAGATAATACATGGTATTTTTTTATATATGACGAAAGACGTTTTTTAATTATTTTTTCAAATACTTTAGACATATGAGAAATAAGTGAAATAGGTCGATAATTACCAACATTTGTGTCATCCCCTGTTTTGTAGATAGGAATTACTAGACTTTTTTTAAAAATAGTTGGATATATACCTTCCTCCACACATCGGTTTAGAACATAAGTAAACGGTTCTAGGATATAATTAGTAATACTTTTTATTGTTTCACTCCGTAAGTTATCCGTACCGGTTGCTTTTTTATTTGGCAAGTTTAGTATTTCTTTTTTAAGCTCATCACTGTCAATTGGTAAAAACACAAATGAATTAATTAATGTCCTTCTTTCATATTTATAGTCGTTATCCACTTTAATTTTATTTGCTAATATTTTACCAGTTTCAACAAATTTATTATTCATTTCATTTGCAATATCAATATTCTTATAGAGTACATTACCATTATCATTTTTAATTTTTTTTATTGGTTGTTTAGTTTTTACTGTATTACTAACTTTATTGATTAAAGTCCATAAGTTTTTAGGATTATGTGAGTTATTGTCAATTTGAGATTTAAAATATTCAAATTTAGTTTTTTTAATGAGAGAATTTAATTTATTTCTATATGACTTATATTCATTTACTAGTAACATATTGAATGGATCTTTTTGTAACCTTTTATGCATATGGTTTTTTGTATTTATATATTTTAATATCGCATTTGTAACCCAAGGAGCGATTTTTGTATGCTTTCTACGTAGTTGATGAGTTTGACTGCATAATTTGATTGTGTCTACAATGGTATTAACTAGTTCATCTGCGGCAGCGTTTGCATCTCGAGAAGAATACACAGATGTCCAATTAATATACCGAAATTTATTATGCATCATGTCAGTGTTGATAAAGTCAATGCCAGTACGTTTGTTTTCAATTATTTTAACTGTGTCTAGAACTATTTGAAGTATGGTAATGTAATGATCAGTAATATTAGTTTTTATTACAATAGGTAAAGTATTATCATTATAATCTACTTTATTTTTTAAAAATATGTGGTCAATACATGTTTTGCTAGAATTTTGGACTCGCGTAGGCTCATTTATCATAGAAGAATATCCAAATTCACTCAAGATATTTAAATATTCTGTGGTGACTTGATCATCAGTTTTCAATAAGTCAATATTTATATCACCAGTAAAAATATTTAGATCATGGTCATTATAATCTTTATCTTTTTCCAAGAGTGTGTATAGGCCTTCATTAAATTCACGGGCATTTGAATTTGGAGATCGGTATACAGCGGTAATCAGGGCCTGTCGATTTTCAAAATTCAATTTTATTTGTATAGCTTTTATATTATTACAAATTTCAAAAATCTCATATCTATACTGAAAATAATTTTTAACAAATACAACTACACCGTCATTTTGATTATATGTGCTTTTATTATACAACGTATTATAACCCGAAATATTAAAAATATTTGTATCCAATACGTATCTCGTTTCTGTAAGAATAATTAAGTCTAAATCACTGTTTAAACTATTTAGAGCTACATTGAATTCTTCATAATTTTTGTTAATACTTCGAATATTTGTGTTCAGAATTTTGAAGTTAGCAACATTATTATTAATTTGTAAAATATTTTGGCATTCTTCCAAGGTGTCAAGCGAGTATGTTTTGATAGAATCAACTTGAAAGTCGCGAATATACTGATCCATTTTTGTACGAATCTGTACACTTTTTGTTTTTTCTTGGATAAATTTGAGTAGTACAATTTTTTTAAAATATTAAGCAAAACAAATTTAAAAGACTAATTTCTAGCTAAACAACTTACAAGTTAACAAATAAACAGGTAATATAATTTAAAATACACATAAGATTTTACCATTCTTGGTCTAATTGTTAAATACTGTTAAAAATAATAAAATAATTTAATAAAAACCAGTAAAATCTTATATTTATTAAATAAATAAAATAAATGCTAGTATATGTAAGAATTATTAAAAACGTATATACTATCTAATTATTTTTCTGACTGGATGAGCCAGACCTTAATCTAGTCGTTTTTCCAATAGTTACGGTTGTAGCAGTTTTTTTGGGCGTTTTTGAGTTTATTTGAGTTTGCGTGACTAATTTTGTCCTAACTGTTTCTGGTTTTTGACTAACTTCATTTCCAAGTTCACTTGTGGTAAATTCTTTTTCCAGATTTTCATGCGAGTTTGTGATTATGGGAGTAGAGGGTGCACTATTATTTATACGTGCATTATTTTGGTTTTGCTGCTCTTCTAATTCCAGTAGGTCTTCAACTGTATACGATTTTTGGTTTATGAATAGTTTTTCTCCTTTGATGTAGGAGTGGTCGTTGTTGTCTCTAGCTTTTTTTAAATGATATCTTAAAATTTTACTTCTTTCTCTTTGAACTTCTGTTAAGTCATGACAGATCGATACATTTGTTCCTTTGAGATTAAAACAGTTTTTAAGGACAGAGATTTTTTTAAAGTTGGAAATAAATTCTACCTTAACTGGGGCATTTAGAGACTTTCCTAAGGGGTATATGTCGTTAATGTGTTCTGGTTTTACTGGAATATTTACCAAATTAGTTAATTTTTCGCACACCTCTTCAACTGTTACAGTTTCTAATTCTAATTGTTGTTTTATCCCAAATACCAGTATATTATTTTTCTTATTTAATCGTTCTAGGGATTCCACTTTATTTCGTAGTTCTATATTTTCTCTTTCTAATTTTCTTACTTTTTCATTTAACAATTCAACTTTTAAGAGTATATTGACTTCGGAAGCTTCTATAGCATTCCTTAGATCCTTTCTTGTATTTACAATTTCATCAAATAATGTTTGCAATGTAAGTTCGATTTTAGACATATTTTTGTGTATGGACTGCTTTAGTTACTTATTTCTTATCTTAATCCGAAATATTAAAGGATATTGGTTAGGTTATGTTTGTTTTGATTGTATTCTTGTATAAAATCAATTCAAAAGAAATATATTATACGCTAGTTTTTCATCTAATATTTAATGATTTTAGACCGCACAGGTTAAGTAAATTAGTTGTTTTTTTAATTGTCCCCTAAATAAATTCTAATTTAAAATAGTTTTCATTTAATACTTTACTGCTCTCTTCTTCTGCACAGTCCCTTTCAATGTGAATTTGTTTTTTAGAAATTAATTGTTAAGGACATTAAGTCAAACCAATTTTTTATATTGACTAGATCTTTCTCGGCTTTTTCTTTTACCAGTTTCCAAGATTTATCTGAATATTCTATAACGGTATCATCAGCAAAAGACGATATGGTACCATTGCTTCTTATATCTAAAAGACCATTAATATATATGGAGAATAGAATGGGCAACGGTACTGTTCTTTGTGGAACACCATACATTACAATGCATAAATCATTTAGATTATTTTCAATTTTGACATATTCGACTCTGTTAGCTAGGTAAGCTTTTAATATATTTGCTATTACTCCTCTGAAACCAAGGTCCTCTAGTACATCGATCAATATTTTATGATCAACGGTATCGAAAGCCTTCGCTAAGTCTAAAAATACACATAAGGTTGGTTAATAGAATTTAAAAATTTCTTTTATCTAATTTTGTATTTTTCTTTGTTCCAGATGAAGTTCTATTTGCTAAATTCCTGTAAAATGTTAAATATCTTGAATTTGAAAATAATCTAGAATAGAAGTAGTCTATGTTGTTAATATAGTTTCAAGAAACTTCTAATTGTATAATACTCTTTAAATTGACTGATTCAATTGTACCTAGAGTTAATGACAGAATTTAATAGTTAAATTAGCAGAAGTAGACAAACTGTAGTTTGCCTTTTACAGATCTTTTATTAGCCAATCTAGTGAGAATTTTAACACAACTATCTTTTTTTATTAAAAAAAATATTTGATTGAAACACGCATTATTTTTAAATATCACCGATTAAAGCACGACTGTAATTTGTAATTAATAATAAACATTTCGAAAGGACTCTTCAAAACTCATTTTTGAGTAAATACGCCCGTATACTTGAGAAAATGAAAGAGAAAAAAAAAACAAAAATTAGCTAGCAGACCTCGTCGGTGTAATCAATTAGTTGATAATAAACAGCCGCTCTTTTGTGATTTCATTTATGACAATTTACAGAGTGCAGAGAATTTGTATTGTGTTTTTTAGTGTCATTAGTATTGTTATTGTTAAGGACAATATTTATTGGAATTACGTATGTAGTTGCGTCATCTACATCGGTGACCGTATCATACAGGATGATACAAAGTTACAAGTTAGCGAATCAATATTTTGCAGAATTGTTTATCTTTGTGCTGTTATTATTGCCACAAAAAATAACTGGTAATTCTTGTTATTGTTGTTAGGTTTCTTAAATGTTCTTCTTGAAGATCTTTTTGCTAAAATCAGAAAACACATCAGTCCTAAAAGACGTTGCAGAAACATTCTATAGGTATTTGACAGTGAATATCTGTAGGAAATCATCATTTGTACTGATAAATACAAATATTAAAGTTAACTCAATTCCAACATTTTTGAACCTGTGTTGTTTTTGAAAGAAAGTCTTCAATTATTTAGATTTCTCCTATATTTTTAGGTTTTATAAACAGCATTTTAGTAAATAGAATTGGATTTTTTTAAGGTAAGTTCTACAGTTGTAAAAAATATTTGACGAAATAATTTCGATTTTATACGAAGTATTGAGCAATCCCTATTGATTAATGAGCATGCTTGTCTAAGTTTTAGAGAAGTGCTTCTGTCACGGTTTGTGAGGTTACAGTGTTCTATAATCATGGAGTTGTTTTTTTTGTAAATAGTTGTATAATATTTTAAAAAACGGTTTTTTTGGCACTCTTTCGTACACTAAAACAGTTATTCTACATGTTACGAGCGAACTATGCCAACTAAACTAGTGTAAATGCGATTTAACCTAAATTGTTAAAATTTTAACATGATCTTGTTCCTATCTTGTTGGAGCGCCATATTATAATCTCTGACTGCTTCCACTCGTCTAAAAAAGCTTCAAATAATCGGTAAAAGTAAACATTCAGAATTGCCAACACAAAAAAGCTAAATCGTTTATAAAAAGCATTAACAAAAGAGGACCCAAGTTTGAACTTTGTGACACCCCAAGAAATCGCAATATACATTCTTGATATGTTTCCACTGAATCTTACAATAAAAAAACATTTTTTTAAATAGTTTTTTAACAACGTAAAAAACCCCATAGTTTAACACCCTGTATAATTTTAGAAATTACTATTCAAAAATAAACTCTAAATATAAACTATTTTAGTATCCTTTATTTTTCAATAGTTTATTATTAGATGCGTCAAGTATTTGAATAAATAAAAGATAACATCCAATTTTCGATTCAAGATAGTAAATTTTACCGTCCCAGCTCTACGTACTCTGGTTAATAATTTTTGGTCCTTGACAAAGGTTTTATTTTAATTAACTGAAAAATAAATTTAATGAAATAATTCGGCGGTTTAAACGTTCGCTTCCGTTCGACAATGTACAATTTACCTAATAAAACACGTTAGTTAACTGACTGCTATCTTCATACATTAAGGACACTTGAAGATGATAGACCCTTATTATCTATAGATTATCTACGTGATACTAGAACGTTTTCAATACATTTTCCACTGATTACAAGATAAGCAATTTTGTATTAAATTGTTTGTCCTAACAGTAATGAATACATTTAATGAAGAAGTTTAGGTCGGGACTATACCGGGTGTTCAAATTAAAGTGTTACAGCTAAATACCGCCTTTTATAAAAAAAACGTTTCAGACGAAAGTTTTATAGTTTTGTAGAAAAAAATTTTTGGCTAAAATCGTTTTTTATAGCTAACCATAATATGGCCAATTTTTTTTTTCGCCCAGCAAAATTTTCAAGTAGCTGTTACTCAAAAAGTAAAAGTCCAATAAAACTGTAACACTTTAATTTGAACACCCGGTATATTAGACTAGACTTCATTGGAAAGCCCGTATTTAAAAAAAACGTGCAGAGCTTGTACAAACTATAAAAGAATGAATTGGTTGCTAGTAAAAAATCTCCAAATTGTCCACATAGCAATAAACAGGGACGGCTTGTGACCAACATTTTGGGAGTTCACAGTAGCAGAATATAGATATCGGTACAGATATAGGTAAAAAACTGTGTTTTAGTAAGGTATATTATAAACTTTCTAAAACACAAAGTTTTTTGATACATCTGTACTGATATCTATATTCTGTCACTGTGAACCCCCAAAATTTTGGTCTCGAGCCACCATTGGCAATAAATCAATATGTTTACACAAGAAACTGATATAATAGGAATTCCATATTTTTACCTAGTTTTCCAAAAATTCAAATTTATAGGTAACTGTTTTCTCAAAGAGTTTTGAAATCTTTTGAATTTTTTATTATTTTTTTACTTCTAAAATCTGTTACTTCAAGAACAAACTTACATAAGTTATATAATTGGTTTTTGTTAAACTTTCATAAAAATATTAAATACGGACAGTGGCGTAGCCGCCATTTTTCATGGGAGGGGTTTTTAAGAACTATGGGGGGGTTTCATCAAGAAAGTGAATAAAAACAAACAGTCAATAGCGATTAGCGCCAATACTATAGCGGAAATGGTGACGCAAGGACCATCTATGGGGGGTTCTAGTTATTTCTAGTCATTTACCTAGTCATTTCTAGTAATTTCTAATCATTTCTAGTCATTTCTAATCATTTCTAGTCATTTCTAGTAATTTCTAGTTATTTCTAGTCATTTCTAGTAATTTATAGTAATTTCTAGTTATTTCTAGTAATTTCTAGTCATTTTTAGTCATTTCTCGTCATTTCTCGTTATTTTTAGTCATTTCTAATAATTTCTAATAATTTCTAGTCATTTCTAGTCATTTCTAGTCATTTCTAGTAATTTCTAGTAATTTCTAGTAATTTCTAGTCATTTATAGTCATTTTTAGTCATTTCTAGTCAGTCATTTCTCGTCAGTCATTTGTAGACATTTCTAGTAATTTTTAGTCATTTCTAATAATTTCTAATAATTTCTAATAATTTCTAATAATTTCTAATCATTTCTAGTAATTTCTAGTAATTTCTAGTAATTTCTAGTAATTTCTAGTAATTTCTAGTACTTTCTAGTAATTTCTAGTAATTTCTAGTAATTTCTAGTAATTTCTAGTAATTTCTAGTAATTTCTAGTAATTTCTAGTAATTTCTAGTAATTTCTAGTAATTTCTAGTAATTTCTAGTAATTTCTAATATTTTCTAATAATTTCTAGTAATTTCTAGTAATTTCTAATAATTTCTAGTAATTTCTAGTCATTTCTAGTCATTTCTAGTAATTTCTAGTAATTTCTAGTCATTTCTAGTCATTTCTAGTAATTTCTAGTAATTTCTAGTCATTTCTAGTCATTTCTAGTCATTTTTAGTCATATCTAATCATTTCTAGTCATTTCATTTCTATTTATTGATTTCTATTGATTTGATTTCTATTGATTTCTATTGATTTCTATTGATTTCTATTGATTTCTATTGATTTCTATTGATTTCTATTGATTTCTATTGATTTATATTGATTTCTATTGATTTCTATTGATTTCTATTGATTTCTATTGATTTCTATTGATTTCTATTGATTTCTATTGATTTCTATTGATTTCTATTGATTTCTATTGATTTCTATTGATTTCTATTGATTTCTATTGATTTCTATTGATTTCTATTGATTTCTATTGATTTCTATTGATTTCTATTGATTTCTATTGATTTCTATTGATTTCTATTGATTTCTATTGATTTCTATTGATTTCTATTGATTTCTATTGATTTCTATTGATTTCTATTGATTTCTATTGATTTCTATTGATTTCTATTGATTTCTATTGATTTCTATTGATTTCTATTGATTTCTATTGATTTCTATTGATTTCTATTGATTTCTATTGATTTCTATTGATTTCTATTGATTTCTATTGATTTCTATTGATTTCTATTGATTTCTATTGATTTCTATTGATTTCTATTGATTTCTATTGATTTCTATTGATTTATATTGATTTCTATTGATTTCTATTGATTTCTATTGATTTCTATTGATTTCTATTGATTTCTATTGATTTCTATTGATTTCTATTGATTTCTATTGATTTCTATTGATTTCTATTGATTTCTATTGATTTCTATTGATTTCTATTGATTTCTAGTAATTTTAAGATTATTTAGAGCGATTTACAACCAAAATGTACAAGTATTTCAAGAGTGGTTCACCTCTAGGTTGAGATAGAAACTTCCCAGCGCATCTTCGCAATTAAATCTCATCTAAAGGTTCCGCCTTGTAACGGGAAGAAAATAAATCGAATTATTCGAAATATTTGACTTTGCGTATAGAAGAAGGAAAATTAGAAACGCATAGTGGGTGAAAAGGAAAGGTGCCTGTACAAGTTTTGGGTTGCTTATGTTTTATTTCAACTTGTCACTTTCCAACAGGAAAATACTTGTCCAAAAACAGAGAGAAACATTACACCTTACAATTTCGTGACAAATAATTATTTAACTTCCTCGAAATACCATTTTTTTGTCGAATACCCTTAATTAAATGATTCATTTTTCGCCTCGCGAACAAATAATAATGTGGCAATTTGCCTGAAACATAAAAATGTAGGTTATTAGCGGATTGATACGTGGAAAATGCGCGTCTTTGTCGGTAAGAAAGATTTCGCGGTAGTACGTTCGCTATCTCTGATTCGCGATTGCGTGTCTATATAAACTACGAAGTTGGCTGTGATTATTCTCTTATCGGTTGGTATTCTCGGTAAAACGAGAAACGAGGGGCCAATACCCTAAATGTTCAAACCGAAAATTGTCATTTTTTTCGTGTCGTTTTATTTATTATTAAAAAATACCTCTTCGTATTTATGATTATTATAATCTGATAAATAATAAATTTTATTTTAACTTTACTTATCTAGGGTTGAAAAAATTTATAAACTAAAGTTCTAAACGCACTAGAGTACCTTAGACTCTAGTTATTTAGATATATTACTGGCAAACTCTGTACCTATGGAGATCAGTGTTAAAATAGTACCAGGATGCATCGACGATGTTCCTTAATACTTTAGTTTTGAAGCATTAAATAAGTTGGATGATATTTTTACTGGCACAGCCAAAAAGCTGGATACCATACGCTCAAAAGGGTTAAAATATATACCCATAAAGGAGCAGTTTGATTTATGTTCCTTTTGTGCCAGTATAAACTGAAAAAAAACTCAAAATCTCGCTAATCGTAAGTTTATATACCACACCCTGTATACTATTGTGAAAATAAAATTCTGTCGATTTATTTTTATACATTTTTTGATAAATTAACTAGACACCTAAGTTACAGCCACTTGAAGTGTTCGTTTATACCCACATGTTAATAATTCAGGCTCTAATCAAGTAACAGTTAAGTATTTTTCGAACACACGTTTAACATTGTGAGAAAAAAAGACAATGGCGGGCTTTGAGTGCTGGCAAAAGCAAAAATATACGAAATGGTTATATTTACGTTTAATTCTGATGGGTTGGCTGCCTAACAACCGATGGCTAAGGCCAACGAATGTGGCGAGCAGATGTCTTGGGTTCTTCGTCGAGCATATGTGGCTTAAGCGTTTCTTGCTTGTTGGGTGTAGGTACGTTTTTATACCTTCATTCGTTTTCGTATTTTACTGTACTCATTGAAAGATTTTGATAATTTTATTTTCTAGTTCTAGATTGCGAGAAGGCATTTGAATCGATCGGAATATACTAGAATAAAACAATTAAAATATACACAAAAAAAAAACGTTTTCAGTTATCTAAAAAGATAAAAAAGGTTTTTATTTAACATAAGAAAAATATTTTATCAAAGTTCTTTACACTGGCCCTTGAAGACATGTTTACATACAAATAAATGATAATAATTACTAATAAATAAAAGTTAGATGAAATAGCATTAAAAAACGTAAAATTAAATTTAAAGATATCGCATTAGCCTGTATGTTTCTACCTGATGATGCAACAACTATGCCGAAATCTGTTTAACAACGATTAACTCCTTAAATGCCAAATAGAGTCTTAGCTAATGATTGTCAATACATTTGCTGTTTAGGAGTTAGAATTGATGCTACTGGGAACTTCCAGGATTATGTTTTGGACAATGCTCTGAAATTTGTGGGGCAAATCAGAGATTTATATCGAAATATTTTATTTAATTTAGAAATTATAAAAAAAAGATTCAATTATAGAATTAATTATAGTCTATTTTTATGTATGAGAGAGTATTAAAATAATAAAGCGTTCGTAATCCATAGGCGTATCACTTCTTTTAGTAGACAGTTAAAATATTTTTTGAAGTTATTCCTCGAGTATACACTTATATTTTCACCTAATTAACCTGCTTATAACTTCTAAACAGCTGAAGGTAAAAAAGTGCAATTTTTTCTAAAATGTTTTATTTTTCCACAAGGTATGTTAAGAACATTGTGTCAAACGGGTTATGTAGGTATAAGGGTTTAAACTTTGACTTTTAAACAACGTTACGTTCATAAATAATAATTTTAATATAAAAACTACTTCTTACCTACAAATCCAAATCAGAATCGAAATCAGAAGATGAACTGTCGCAACCAATATTTACAATGAGTGGCTCGATCAATTCATCAGTAATATTGTCCAACTTCCACATTTTCTCTTTAACCGTATGATTTACTGCCTTTTCCCAGTTTTCAGGCTTCACATTATTTACAGCCTCCAAAAACAACTGTTTAACATCACTCATTTTAAAAGAATTATTTTTTCTTGAAACTTCTCCCTTTATCTGTGCCCATATCAGTTCAATCGGGTTTACTTCGCAATGATATGGTGGTGATCTAACCACCGTAATCCCACGATTTTTTGCAATTTCATCAATTTCATATTTTTTGAATTTCTCTTTGTGAAGGGAACACAAATGATACAATTCTTTTCTCACAGAACCGGGATGGAACTTAATATTCTTTGAATTTAGCCAATTCTGTAAATCTTTTTTTAACCACTTGGTTGTGGGCATTTTTTGTATAAGTCTCGAGTGATAACTTGCATTATCCATTACTATTATACAGTTCTGAGGAAGAAGATCTATAATTTGTTCGAACCACTCTTTAAAGACATCAGCATTCATGTCCTCATGGTAGTCACCGGTACGAGTAGATTCAAAAGTCAATAAACCACCTTTAACCAAACCGTTTGAACTACCGATGTGTACTATTATTAGTCTGCGCCCCTTTCCTGACGGTACCAGTAAATAAATTATTTAAAAAAGCCTGTCTTCGACTTGTAACAGTTTCATCTTGCCAAAATTTATTTGGTTTATGTTCCTCGTTGATCCATGTTTCATCTAAATAAAATATATTTCTTCTTTGGTTTCTCATTTCTTTTATAGTCCTTAGGTAATTTCTTTTCCATACTACAATATCGCTTCTTTCTATTAAAATAGACTTTCTGGAATGCTTTTTCCATAGAAAACCTATTTCTTTTAAAAGTTTCCATAGTGTGCTTCGACTCATTTCAGGGTAATCCTTATCACCTCGAACCGTGGCAAGAACTTTGTCTACTGTCGGAAATTCTTTTCTAAAGAAGAACGCATGCACTTTCCTTCTAAGTCTTTCTTTCAAAAGATTTTCTAATTGAAATTTTGGTTTTCCTGGAGCTTTATGTGCTGTTTGAGAGTCGCCATATTTCTCTTCTTTAACAACTCTGTAAATAGTAGATTTCCCAACACCAAGCGTAATTCCACTGTGTCATCAACACTTTTACATAAATGTTTGTCTGTAAATGATTTATAACAATTAAATATTAATGTTTTTTCATTAACTGTTAAAGGACCGATTTGTTGTCGTTTACTCGGCCCTTCCAAATTTTCCATGATCACACTAGAATTCATACTGCACCTTGCAAGTTGCAACTAAACGACATTTAGTAAACTATCAAGAATACACAACTTGGACCTCCTTACTAAATGGAAAACCTATAATCGCATTTTCGGTGAAATTTGTTGGGAAGGTATTTATCTACTTATAATTCGATTACTGTAAGAAATTCTTGGAATTAAAATAAAACAAAATTGGCAAATAGGTACTTATTGAAAATAATCTGAAGATACGGCTATGTAATCTTTAATGCACAGGGCTTTTGGCATGTCCAAACCTTTTTCTATTGTTCTGTACAGCTTATGTTTATAAAGGACCAATAAAAGACCCAAAACTTGTAATAGCTCAGGTACATTTATTACAATTTTAGGAAATATTTAGATTATTCTGTAAAAATATTTAAAATGACCGTACTAAGTTTTGCATTAGAAATGCTGTTTTATTATAATATATATAATAGACTATAGTTGTGTATTATTTGCAAAAACATAATAAAAATCGAATATGCTGTAGTTATTCTGGGAACAGGTGGCAGCATCACCCAGAATTTTATTATTGGTAAAAATGAAATATATGGATATGGATAGTTATTTTTCAAGGACAAAATAATTGTAAACCTTAATTGCTCAATTTTACTGTAAATCGGATTTATCATTTTATAATACTAAATAATTATTTGTCATTAGACAGATACATATCTAGTTTTTATTTGATTTAGTAAAAATACGTGAAACAATTTGCTGAGAATTACTATTATCTTGAAATTGGAACCATTTTCCATTGGTAACTACTAACTACAGAGATTCGAATATCACGGTATAATATTTTATACTAATTATTATTTTATTTGTATTTTAAGTAATATTGTGTTTTTTTTTGCTAGAAATGATTACCATTTAATTCCTCATTTGTAATTAAATAATTCTGAATTACATGCATAGATCCTTGAATAATAAACATTTTCTAAGGAATTATAATTCTCAAAAATAACTAAGTTAAATTATTTATTTATTAGATTACTCAACAGGTCAATATCCAATTACAAAGTAAGAATAGATTATTTCAAAAATATACTAATTTATTGTTCACCCAATGAAAAAAGTTGGGAGAATACTTTTAAAATTTCTTGAAAACATTTCATAGAACATTATTAAAAAAATCTATTATGAATTGTATTTTAAAGCAAATCAAGTTGACAACTTACCGATTCATAATAATTATTACACATGGTGAGTATATTCAGATCCTCGTTAGCTCTGAGGTATAACCCAAAAAATCGAGAGAGGTAAAAGTGGTATGCATACCCAAACCTGTCCCAAAAACATACCGACCAATGATTCTGAGATCGTTTTCCATGAAGACATTGGAAAAGCTATGCGAAAAGTACATAAGGAATGCGGTGATCACAACAACACCATTACACCCAAACCAACATGCATACACCCCAGGCACATCCACTGATTCAGCCCTTCACCTAGTTGCTGACCGGATAGAGATCCCTGGACAATAAGGAGTCTGACATGGGTGTTTTCAAAGACATAGAAGGTGCTTTTGATAAAAACACTTTTCCCAATACACTCACTAACCAACAAGAATGTTCTGCAAATGGTTAATGGGTGGATACAAACATGCTCTCAAAGCGAGCAGTAAACATAAGTGCAGAAGAGGCTTGGTTGCGAGGGGATGTCCACAGGGAGGGGTGCTATCACATCTACTGTGGAACATGGTCCTCGACATCCTCATCAGCCGCCTCAATAATGATAGTCACTACACAATAGCATATGCAGATGACCTGGTCATTTCAATCCTAAGAAGACTGACATGGATGAAAATGGAATTAAAACGTCCAGAACTCCTAAACACAAAACTAAACTTTGCAACAGAGGTAAAGTACTTAGGTCTCACCTTTGACACCAAGTTAACATGGAACTCGCATCTAGAAAACAGAGTTAAAAGAGCATACATTGCTTAAGAACAATGCCGCCGAACCGTGGGGCGCACCTGGGGTTTCTCCCCTAGAGTCGTTGCAAGGACTTACACGGCTATCATAAGACGTAAACATTCCCTTGTGAAATTCAAGGAAAGATGGGATGAAACAAGAAACTGCAGAGTTGCCAGGGAGCTCTTAAGTTATCCAGACAAAACTGCAGCAAACAAATGACTATGACTAGACAGAATCTGCGCGTAGTCACAGGCATTCTGAGTGGTCATTGCCAAGTACGAAAGCATCTCCATATCATGGGGCTGTCAGAATCCGCACTCTGCAGAGGGTGCGAACAAGAAGATGAAACCATCGAGCATATCGAGCATCGAGCTCTCATTTATTAGAAGATTTGTGTTCAGCGAGTATCGGGTAACACCGGCCGATATAAAACAAGCACCTCTTGGCGACGTTGTCAACTACATTAAATCTGTAGGCTGGCTCACGAGTTAGGAAGTGCCTATCATCTTAAGAGGATGCACAATGGGCCTAATGAGACCTAAGTGCCGTGGGGTTAACTCATCATCCACACGTTACAGATACACATGGTATATACATATAGGTGTACTCGTATATAGGTTACTTTAATAAAATATTTGTTTTTAGTATATTCAAATTAAATATATTTGTGTTCTTGAAAGCTATACGAAAAACTGCCAAATTGAGACTATAACTATTATTACTAAAATATTTCTAATATTGTACTAATTTCTTTGATGTTTCACACAATCCAAACTTTTGTAAGCCACTAAAGAAATCATTACCCAACTGTGGCGACATCATAGCACCACATAGTCTTACCTTTAGTTTTGACTTTTACGTCAATTTATTTTAAGGTTTCTTAGTGAGTTTTTATTATGTTTTTATTTGAGGTTGGTCAAGTGTCAATGTCAGATGGTACCATTATAATATCACATATATTATGATCTTGGTCGACTATACTACACTATACTCTGTTTTTAAACTAAGAGGAGCGATTTGAATTTAAGTTGGCAATTCTGTAGCCTTCTGATTGGTCAGATTACAGTCAGTTTCACACATTACTTTTTAGCATGAACATCAGCTAATAATTGATATTGTTGACAGTTCTGACATTCTATAATTTGATATCGCATCCATTACTTAGTTTTTTTACTTTATTTCGTTAATAATAGTTCTTCAGTAAGCAATTGTATTGAAAATTTACAATTATGGATCCTTCTACACTGAGTACTATTAAAGGTAGCAATTCCTGAAAAGCCTTTCAAGAAAGGGAAGACACCTTATTATTTTACATGCTGATTCTGAAGGTTTTGTAGAAAATGCATTATTGGTTTTTGAAGGTAAAAAGATGGGAGATTACCATGAAGAGATGAATTCCGAAGTATTTTAGAAAAAATAATTTTATTATTGATTTTTTAAAACTAAAAATTGATGAATTTCTAACCAAAATGATTAAAATGTAACTAAATGTTTAAGCAAATGTTATTTATTAGAATAGAATAAAACTATTTACAAAATTGTTATAACATTTAAAACACCATCTACTACTTTAGGGATAATCTTAATTTGGCACAATGAGTTAACATTACTTTCACAAAAAATATTTCAAAAATACTTAAAATTAATACATAGGTATGTATGAATAGTTCACTTTAATAAATATATGTTGACATGTAGTGTTATGAAGATGCTGGTTCCAGTTTTCAATACAAATTCTGACTCATAGACCTGTAAACTTTTGAATGCCTTTATTTGCCCTCTAGTGCATTAACCATGGGTTAACACTAAATAAGCCATAATATCCACATTACTCATAGAAGAGGTACCAGTTATTAGGTTCTTTCGTTCGTCCCACTGGTGTAGGAATGAACTACACCAACGTACACTAAACCTTTCGTTTAACCCGGTGTAAAACCCACTATACCTTCCTGTGGGCGTTGTGATGTCCACTGGTGGATATTTTCTCCACCAGCTATTTAACAGGAGTGAATTACACTCGCTATGTGTATAAGGAATAAGGAGGGAAGTAAACTTAGGAAATAAGGTGGTGTAACTGGTGTAATTTACACTGGTGGACACTGCACCAACAGCGAACGAAAGAACCTACTGTGTGATCCACTTGTCATTCACTGATTAACTTTTACTTTTTATACCTATAACAAATATATCCTTAAAAATGTAAACAGATCTTTATATTTTATACTAACCTGGCTACATCTTGATATTCCATTAACAATTTTCTTAAATATTTAATATCCATTTTAAAAAGATCATAGTTATTTTCAAAAAGTCGATTTCAAAAGCAAGAAAAAAGTATTTCTGACATCAATCAACAACCATATTGACTTTAATTTGACAGTGACATTTCGTTTTAGACACACATTTCAGATCACAATAATGTGAAATTTGCGACCGTTGTCTGGGACCAATTAAAAAATTACTTCTATGATATTTATTCGTTTCTTAACCGCTCATTGGCCGTTCGCCGACTAAGGCCGATAAAGATAATTATTTCATAAATTTTGAACACGACTATATTTCGAAACTCGCTCTTAGTAACAAATCTAGTTACTTTTCCCTGTGTAAATGCGTCTTTTCAATTTGCTCCTCCTAGTTTAAAAACAGAGTATACTTATCCGATGGATGGTAACCATGGAAAAGGGAAACAAAAAATTGATTGATTACTGATTCGAAATACAAGACGTACCTTTGACACATTTTTTATATAACGATTTTTTTATATTTTAAAATAAAATTATCATTATTTACTGAGATCCTGATTTCCTGCTATCTACACCAACTAACATTTTTTGTTCTATAGTAGTAACTGGTAAGTTTTTATTGACCTAAAAACATATCAATTATTCGCGAAACGTAACCGCTACTCCTATAAAACCCCTATAGCTCCTAAATAAAGAATCTTATAAAGGTAATAGTCCATTTAAAATAACGGTGTTTTTCGACTGTACTTGTTGTTTTGCAAACTAAGCCACCCAAAAAACATATAAGATGACAGTTCGCGAAACATCGTGACTGGTCAGTTTTTCCGAAAATTCACCCCTTGGGAGGGGTATTTCTGGCATGTGGGGGGTGTCACACATATTTTCCAGTCTCGACCTCTCGATTTTCGAAATCAGCGACCCAAAAAACATATGAGATGAGTTAGTTTGCAAAACAACATGTACAGTCTTTCGCATGAAAGACAAGTGCCATGATCTCACCACCATCGAGGTGCTTGACAATTTTGCTTTACTACTGGTAATTAAATTGACTTCATATAGTTTTATTAAAATTAACGATTTATTTATAATTATAAACGAAATAAAAATAGAAATATTATTTATCGATTTTAATGCATAACTAAAAGATATACTGACAGTTAGTTTGACAGTTTTAAAGGAACTAGGGAATATTTATTGGGTGCTTCAACATTTACGGAGTAAGCTATAAAACTTCTAGATTAAAAATTTTATAACGATGTTTCCGAGAATGTTATAAAACCTTATAAAACTTTCCAAGTAAATGAAACGTTTTAGATGCAGTATTATAAAGTATTTTGGTATTCACTGGGCGCCTTACAAAACTTGTAATACCCATGGTTTTGTTGTAAAATTAGAAAAACCGCACTAAAACTTAAAGTTCCTTATAAATTCATCATAAATATTAGTTAATAAAGAGGAGATGCTATGACGTTTCAAAAGTGTCCGCACCTTTGCATTACACTTTTATGTCAAATGTCAAACTCGAGATAGAGGAGGTAAAATCTAGGAAATACCCCAAGTCAAATACATAGTAAATAACATATATATTCCACAAAATAGAAAAACCACCCCCTATACAGTATCCCCCAGATGTTCCGACTCTGCACAAAATCTAATCAGCTCACCGCAGGCCAAAATAAAACTCATGGTTAAAATTCAGGGGACCCCAAAACGTAAAAATCCGTCAAAAACTCGAGTTCGAAAAAAATCATGATTACTGTACTTTCGTTATCTATATCCAGACAGGAAACTAAAACTATAAAGAGAAGAAAAAATTAAAAATGAATAAAAATGTATTTTACCTTTTTGCCTGCTGAAAGCCTTCATTGTTTTTATTCCCATTCCGCTAAAAATGTCCACACACATTGACTAGAGTGATATTATTATAATATACAACGAAAAACATATAGGATAGAAAAATAAGTTAAGAGATATCACTGGTATATCACAATATTTGGCATAGTTTCTTGTTTAGTACGTTTCAGTCACTATTTTTTATCACTACCTTGATCAGTTCATATGATTATGTTTATTTTTGATTGAATTTTTGTGTTATTTCTGATCATCCGAGGCACAGTTTTTAATAAATGTTTTAAGCACTGTCATTCACGTTTTCTGAAAAATAAAATTTAGGGTCAATATGTCGTTTATGATATTTTTAGACAGATGTCAATAAATTATTCATTAGTATTTATTAAATTAATTTCTTTTATAGATTATTGATCCAGTATACGTATCAGCTGTGGATGGATCAATTTGGAAATAAAAATTATCAAAGGGTGTAAAATCGGGGGTGTATGGTGGATTGGAAATTCACACATACTGAAAAAATATATTTTTTTAAAGAAGTAGGGTGTCCCTGGATGGACTAAAAAAGAGAAAAATTCCTTTTTTTTCAACTTTTAGAGAAAATGTTATTCTTCATAAAAGTTTTAGCTTGTTTCAAAAATAATAATAATCCAAACAGAAGTTGAGTATCTCTTTGCTTTAGTGAAATAATAACAAAAAAAATGTTTTTAATTTATTATAATTCTTCAACACGAAATAATACAAAAAAAAAGAAAATTCTTGGTTTATTTTATATTATTCAATACAAAAATCATCGAATTCAATGCGCAAAAATTAGTTGTAAACATTTGTATGGTGTCTTGAGAAACAGAATTAATTGCCTCCCTTTTTATACCTACTCTTCACTCTTGGAAGAATATTATTAATAAGTTTACTTTGTCGGTCACTCCCATGTCACGTTTGTTGTCCACACCATAAATCAAAAACGAAAATTGATATCAACTTGAAAATTTCAGAAAAATCAAGCTTTGTAAGGGGACAAAGCCTAGTGATTTTACAAAAAAAATCTGAATAAAAATGGAGGTATTAAGGGGGGTTGAAATATTAAAAAAAATTCTAAGTCAAAAACGAAAAATGATATCAACTTGAAAGTTTTAGTAAAAATGAAGCTCTATAAGAGGACAAAGCCTAGAGATTTTTAAAAAATCTGACACAAAATGAAAGGTCAAGAGGGGTTGAAATAAAAAATAATCAAAAATCTAAAATAAAAAGCAATATCAACAGGAAATTTTTAGTAAAAATCAAGCTCTATTAGAAGATAAAGCCTACTGACTCTGAAAAAAATCTGAATTAAAATGAGGGGTTTGGAGTGAGGGTAGCCATATGTGAGTAGTAGGGATTAAGTGTAAAGGTTAAAGAAAAGGTCCTTTATTTCTCACAAGTCAATTTATTGGCGACCGGTTTCGAAGTTGTCACTTCATCATCAGGCACACCTAAATGGAATGTCAAGGAGTCAGTTGTAATAAAAACAATTATAAAAGCATGAACGGACTTTAACATATACAAAATAACAGAAAAAACACAAAAGAAAGTTAAACAATAACCTTGACTCACCTTGACTAATTCCATAAAGGAAGCGCTACAAAAAGTTTAACAGAACGAGTTAAAAAAGTCATGTGTAATAAGTATTTTTTAAAAAATTTTTAATGTAGGTTAGGTTAAACCACCAGATGTCTTTTTGAATAAAATAATTAATTAATTAATTAATAATTAATTAATTATTTTATTATTAATTAATTAATTAATAATTAATTAATTATTTTATTCAAAAAGACATTTGGTGGTTTAACCTAACCTACATTAAAAATTTTTTAAAAAATACTTATTACACATGACTTTTTTAACTCGTTCTGTTAAACTTTTTGTAGCGCTTCCTTTATGGAATTAGTCAAGGTGAGTCAAGGTTATTGTTTAACTTTCTTTTGTGTTTTTTCTGTTATTTTGTATATGTTAAAGTCCGTTCATGCTTTTATAGTTGTTTTTATTACAACTGACTCCTTGACATTCCATTTAGGTGTGCCTGATGATGAAGTGACAACTTCGAAACCGGTCGCCAATAAATTGACTTGTGAGAAATAAAGGACCTTTTCTTTAACCTTTACACTTAATAAAATGAGGGGGTTGAAATTTTTAAAAAACGTCCTAATTTAAAAACTAAAAAAGATATCAACTTAAAATGTTTAGTTAAATTCAAGATCTAAAAGGGGAACAAGACCTTTGATTTTAAAAAAAATATGATTAAAAATGGGTGATTTAAAGATAGGGTTGATAAAAACAAAAAACAAAACAAAAACGAAAAGAGATATCAACAAGAAATTTTTAGTAAACATCAAGCTCTATAAGTAGATGAAGCCTATGATTTTAAAAAAAAGCTAAATAAAACTAATGGGTTAACAAGGTTGAAATATTAAAAGAATCATAATTCAAAAACAAAAAATGATACCAACTTGAAATTATTAGCAAAAATCAATCTCTATAAGGGAACAAAGCTTAGTTATTTTCAAAAGAAAAACCTGAATAAAAATGGAGATGTTAAAGAGGTTGAAATATTAAAAGAAACCTAAGTCAAAAACGAAAAATGTGAATTTTAAGCATAAAACAAGTTCTATAAGGGAGCCTATTGATTTTGAAAAAAATTTGATTAAAAATAGGCGGTTAAGATGGGTTGATATAAAAAAATCCTAAATTAAAAACGAAAAACAAAAAGCGATATCAGCATGAAATTTTTAGCAAACGAGAAGGAGAAGAACCCGTTTGATAAAAAAAAATTGATTAAAAATGGGGGTTTAAGGGAAGTTGAAATTAAAAAAAATCATAAATCAAAAATGAAAAGTGAAATCAACATATTTTTAGTAAAAATCAAACTCTATAAAGAGACGAGGCCTATTGATTGTAAAAAAAATTTGAATAATAGCTGATAAGGGATGTTGAAATATTTAAAAAATTCTAGCTCAAAAAGGAATAATAATATCAACTTGAAATTTTTTGGAAAAAATCAAGGTCAATAAGGGGATGAAGCCTAGTGGTTCTGAAAAATTCTAAATTAAAATTGGGGGTTGAAATATTAAAAATAGTCGCAACTCAAAAACGAAAAGAGATATCAACATGAAATTTTTAGTAAATATCACGCTCTATAAGGAGCGAAGCATACTGATTCTGAAAAAAAAAATTGAATAATACGGTCTAAGGGGTGTTAAAATTTTTAAAAATGTTTAGTAAAAATCAAGGGAATGAACAAATAAAATATTGAAAAAATCCTAACTCAGGATAATCAAGCTTTATAAATATTACTAAATATTACCACTACCCCCCAGTCTTAAACTTTATTACCACCAGGCCCGACGAGGGGGAGGGGGTAGCTGTAGAAAAAATACAAACTTAAAAACTTTTTTTATAAGCTGGTCAGAAAAAGGAGAAACTGGTTTTCAAAAATACAAGCTGAGGACCTTTTTTTAGAAATTTCACATAGAAAGGACCTAATTTTATAAAAATGCCCCGAGACCCCACCTCGCGGCCTAGGCGGCCCAGATTACCACTAACCCCTCTCCCTCCCAGACTTAAACTCTAGATGCGCCACTGATTCTAAAAATTAGTTCATAGTTTATTTGAATTTTCCTTTATTAACAGTTAATAAAATTAAAATTTTGAAATGAAATCTGTTTCCAATTTTACTTATTTTATATAATTTTGGATATCACCCTGTATGGCGCAAAAAATAAAATACTTATTTTGACTAAATCAATTGTATCAAAAAAAAGGTCGACGTGTGTAACAAAAAAAAAGCTTCTAAAAAAAAGCTCCGCTAGTATATTTATATTTTTGTACAAACCAGGTCCCTTTTTCGAAGATATCAAAGAGTAAAAAAAGACATTTTCCAACGACCACATACGAAAATTATAGTTTGCACTTATTTGTTCTTAAGAAAGTAGCTTGTATCACACGAGTACTGAAATACATCTATCACACACGTATTGAAAAATAGCAAAAGACATATGAATTGAAAAGTACAAAAATATCGTCCTATGACCTGTGACATGTACATCAAAGTTATCATTATAATTTGTCATTACAAATTTTTATATAATATCAAATCAACAATAAAGTTTTTTATATAGGTTTTTAAAATTATAAAATAATAATAAAACATGTTTACTCACTATTATTTATCGAATATTGAAAAAAAATTTTCTATAAAGGTACTTATGGAAAGAAAATAATTTTCTTCTCCTTTTCAATAGTGCTATTTTCGGTTTCAAATACGACAATGTGAATTTTTGAGGTTATGTTTATGTTGGTGTTTACAATACACCTTTCTGTTTGTAGGTGTCTTAGTTTGAAAATATTTCAAGTTTATTGTGATTTGTGTTCAAATACATACTAGTGTCTACAAGATAATTCAAACTTTAAAATTTAGTGTTATTAATGCATTTAAAAGAAAGTGAAGGAAAACTTATTCTTCATGGCTATTCTGATTATACTAAACCCAACAGGTAAGTTTAAAGTTTAAAAATTTGAAAAATTACATTAAGTAGGCTGTGGTATTAATTGTCAAACACACAAGCAGTCATTTTGTAAAATTTTATTTTATTGTAAAATTGTACTGAGCTCGCAAAAAAATGGATTCTAGTGATTCCGAATGTACCCCTCCAGAAATAGCAAAAGCTGCTAAAAACACGTCGCTCAAATTGTTGCCTGCTAAATCTAGAGTAAGGTATCAATATGCTTATGATCAATTCATTAAGGGCCGTTTGCACCACTTCAATTTACGATTACGGTTTAGCTAAGATGTACCTTGACTTAAGTTTGGTATGTTTTGCATAGGTTTCACTTAACAAAATCTATGCTAAGGTGAAGAACAACTTGGCAGCAGTGTAAAATTTTAGAGAATTAGGCATTCCAAACTGAATGGCTACCAGTGGGTTTTGACGGGTTATGATATGGCAAAATTATGGCAACCCTGTAGGCCTGGTGATTTGACAAGGTCAATGAAATAGATTGTTACATAGATTGATCATCCATATTTTTCAAAATAAACATAAGCTTATGCCTTGAAGTAAAAATGTAAGCAATTATTTTTTTTAAATATCTAAAGGCTAATAATTGGTTTTAAAACACATTTTTGCTAAACCGGTTCAAATTAATAAATATTTGCCAGGCAATATGGCCGCTCGTAAACGACCAGCTTTGAGCAATCTATATAACTATATATGTATCATTGACCCTGTTAATGACAACTTGACAACAGGGTTGCCATATCTAAACTGTCATTACCCACTGGTAGCCATTTGGACAGGTCGTTGGAATGCCTAATTTGTATATTACTAATCAATGTCAGTGTCAAATTGTCATCTATTTGATTAAAATTTGTGTTGTAATTTTGCATTTTGTACTTTAACAGTTAAAATAAAACAAAATTAAAAACTGAAACCAACGTGCACCAAACTATTCAGTTAAAGAAAAGAGTTTATTATTAAACATTCTATACCGCTATCAAAACTTTCAAAATATTGCGTTCTGTGATAAATATGTCGAGATATCCCAAAAATAATTAAATTTAACTCATCAAAATCGTCATCATCATCGAAAATATGTTCCAAAAATTCCATTTATACTTTATTTCGGCCACACTTTTATTTAATTCTAATTATATTATTTTCTATTGATAATAGTATATTATTAAACGAGCAATTTATGGTAGCCATTATTCACGCAGGGTGACGTTTGCGTCCCGAACCGTAGGCGAGGGGCGCAAGTCACTCGAGTGAATAATGGCCATAAATTGCGAGTCTAATACTATACTTTGTCCACGACCATTATGGTTTCTTTATTAAATAAAAGTTAAGTGTAGAATGGAAAGTTTTTATTAAACATAGGTAACTAACTGTTGTTATTTTGACTTTTCAATTTTTAGATTTTTCGAGTTTTCGATTTTTCAATTTTGGATTTTTCGATTTTTCGATTTTTTGAGTTTTCGAGTATTCAATTTTTCAATTTTGGATTTTTCGATTTTTCATTTTCGATTTTTCGATTTTTTGAGTTTTCGAGTATTCGATTTTTCAATTTTGGATTTTTCGATTTTTCATTTTCGATTTTTCATTTTCGATTTTTTGATTTTTCGTTTTTTCGTTTTTCGATTTTTCGATTTTTCGATTTTTCGATTTTTTGATTTTTCGATTTTTCGATTTTTCGATTTTTCGATTTTTCGATTTTTCGATTTTTCGATCTAGAAAATATCGTTATGATCTTTAGTTATCTACCGGAATGTGCCAGAATTACAAAAGCGTGAATTATCATAATTCACTCTAGTGATATATGGGTACCATATGCCTTTAGTTAGGAGGTAGAATATTGATTTATTATCAGGTGGTCGTGGACAAACATATTAAACTTGTCAGATTGACGTTAAAAACACGCAAAGTAGATGATACCTTCGGCTTAGTTTAACTATTACTTAAGTAAAACTTAAACTATTTGGATTGTCGTCAGAAAATGAAATGTGTAACTTAGGTGATACTCAAAGTTAAGGTTCACCTAAGAGGAAGTAGTGCAAACGGCCCTTAATGAATGAATTATCATCAAAAGTACTTTGTGGACACAGTACTCAATGTTGAGAAGTACTCTGTCTATTGAACACAATGTTGATATTTCTAAGTACCTAAAATTAAAGGCATTCTTAAAGAAAAAAAGTGATGGCTAAAAACAAAAAAAGCCAAAGTCCTGTCACAACAAGAAATAAATAATTTCATAGAAACAGCTCCAGATGAATTATATTTATTTACAAAGGTGAGCAAGTTTAATATCTATTATTTTGTTCAATGTGTGAGTATTTTTTATTATTTAAGGTTGCACTTATCCTTGGAATATCAGGAGCATGCCGAAAGCAGGAGCTCACACAGTTGACTATAAACGATATAGAGGATTTGGGTACAGCAGCTGTGATAAAAATGGATAACATAAAAAACCAAGTATCCAGAAAATTCACGATTAGTGGACCGTTTTATACCATATGCCAATCTTAGGAAACCAACCACTCAACTAAGGTTTTTTCTTAATTATAAAAATAAAAAATGCACCCAAGTAGTGGGTATAAACAAAATAGGCACTGTGCCAAAGGTAGTGGCCGAGTTTTTAAATCTTCCGAATCCAGAACAATATACTGGCCACACCTTTAGGCGTTCTTCTGCAACAATTTTGGTAGATGCAGGAGCAGGTCTTGCTGCATTAAAGCGCCACGGGGGATGGAAATCCTCTACCTTGACCGAGCAGTACATAGATGACTCTGCTAATAAAATAATGAACACCATTCAACGAAGAAGTTGCATGTAAAAACATTGAACAATACTCTGAACAAAATGCTGAAACTACACAACCCAGATATAGTGCAAGTTTGTGTACTTCATCTATACAGCAACAAATTAATGTAGATCCACAAGAGACATTAAACACATATATTAGGAGAACCACTGAGAATAATAATACTGCAACATTACAAAATTCACTGCAATTTAGTAAATGTTATAATAACAATTTTACTTTTAACTTTTATAACGTCCCAGAAAAAAAGTGTTACAAAATTATTAATAATTATTCAGTTCATACAGTTTAGTTACAAATATTTCCTAATTATTTAGTTATCTCTAGGTTAGTTACAAATATTTTTGATCCTTCCATTAGTTATCTCTACTTTAGATGTAAATTTTTATAAACTATTTTGTTATCTCTGCTTTAGTTATAAATGTTTCTTATTGTTATATTAGTTCTTGTTCTGCTTTAGTTATAAATATTTTTTAAACATTGCATTAGTTCTTGTCATTTCAACTGTTACAAAATGAAAAATATTTTGGAGATTTTTTTTACTTTTCAACACATGTGTTGATATTCTTTTCAACACATGTGTGATATACTTTTCAGTACATGTGTGATATGGTTTAATTGACTTTCTCATTTAAGAAAGACGTTTTTTAAGGATTTTGTGTGTGGTCGTAGGAAAAATAGTGTACACAACTCGTTGGAAAGTGTATTTCTCGCACTCGTTTAGTTTCCGCTAAACTTCAACTCGTGCGAAATGTTGCACTTTCCACACTTGTTATGTAATATAACTATCACATAAAACTTTTGACACGCAAAAACTGTATTTGTAACATTCCAATTCATTAATTCGTATGACTGAATTTCCGATATCACCCTGTATTGTGCAAAAAATAAAATACTTATTTTGACTACACCAATTCTAAAAAAAAGCTCAGCTTGTATATTTTTGTATAAGCCAGGTCCCTCTTTCAAAGATATCAAATAGTAAAACAGGACATATGTCGTAAAAAAGGACATTTTAAGCTTTAAAAAGTAGCAAGGACATTTTGATTGAAAAAAGACAGGTGGCAACCGTAAATGAGAGAAATAGTCTTTGCACAAATGACAAAAAAATTTAATAGAAAATTAATACTGACTGGCATTCCCCAATTTTCTGCAAATTTGCATTGATTAATAAGATCTAAACCTAGGTATAAAACAATTCAAATTAAAATGATTTCAGTCTTAGTGAGAGACAGTAAGAAGGGATAATTACCCCTACCCTAGTACCCCCACTCCGATTTTGCACGCTTCTTTACTATCATTTACATTTTAATACAACTAGGTATTATAATCGTAATTATTACAGTCGCATCTCAAATTAATCTAACCTCAAACTTCCTCGGTAATCGGTAAGAGTGCGTTTTATCGAAAAATATCATGAACGACTCTCGAAAGACCAGTTTTATCCCCGAAAACAACTACTACTATAAATAGTATCGTATTTCACTCGAGTCGCACAGGTTTTTCGCGAATTCGGAATAGAGACCGCACAAACACAAAAGATTTTCAATTCGTAAACTTCGGGTAAATATACAAAGAAGGCACGGAACAAGAGAAACAGAAGAAACTCACACGCACCTGTGTAGCACTAGCACAGGCAGGCACACAGAACATGAATAGGACCGTGTACCAGTTTCGAACACTCGGCGGTCCCCTCCATCTATCCCGAATACGAACTTATGAATGAATAGCCTCGCTGCAGGGCGTCACGGCCGGAACTGACGTAGTACGAGGAGCGAGTGTAAGGTTTCGGCGAGAGAGGTTAGGAATTGGTCGTTTCTTTTTTAATTTAGGGTTCTTTTTTTGAGATGAAGATTATGAGATGCGTTATGCTGCTGCTGTTACGATTTTTTTTGTGGTTTGATGTACGGTTTCAGAAGCTTTCGAGTTTTTTTAATTTTTGATAATTTCAAGATGTTATATCGGTTTCTCGGTATAGATCAGATCTCGGGTCGCAATGAGTTAAAAATCAGGGTCGTCTTTTCGTTTTTCGCGCTTGATAACAGCTTAAAACTGTACCTACCTGTTAAGGGTACGTTTTAGCATAATGCTAATGTTAAATATTTGGAATGTCAACTAAAAAATTATTTAAATATCCCAAACCTAAGGAAGAAATTTATCTCACCCTTCTGCAACATCATGAAAAGAGGTTTATCATCAGGGATAGGGGCGGTTTCTCAATTGGTTCATTTGTGCATTAAAAACCCAGTTCCATTTCATAAAAACAGATTATTTTAAAATAAATAACAAAAATATATTAATAATTCAATTTTAATCATCGCGTTTCCGTGGCGCTCTTTTATAAGTGAGCCCGAAGGAGTGAGAAGGGTTCTCAAAAGTCTATAGCTAAAAAGAGATGTCGCACGTTAACAAATCCGTGAAACGTAGTGAAACATAAAATCACTTAATTCAGCTTAATTTGCGCAATGCACACAGTGACGTCACAAAGTAGGGCGGGGCATACGAACTTTTCAATTATTAATATAAAAGAGATGCTATAACGATACTACAGATCTTAGATTGCAGTAGCCAGCCAAGAAAAATCATTGTACATTGTAAAAGAAGGTATTTCACGAGTATGACAATTTTGTTATATATTTTATTGGAACAAATATAATTTCTTGATCCTAGTACAATTTTGTATGAATACTTGTTTTATTCTGTAGGTTGTCCCTAATGAATTTAAAGTTATAGAAATATGTCCTATCTATACTAGAGGTACTGATAAACAGTGTCAGACTGATGTAGCGGTGAAGATTTAACTCGATTGCTTTAACAAAAAAAATGGAAGCTAAACTTACATTACAGTTTTTTTTTAGACGATATAAAAAACTAAATAGTTGTGTCTATGTTAGGTATGTACCTATTTCATGAAGACTTAACTTATTCTATGTCTGACTTTTTCAAGATATGATGCTGTACCAAAAGATCTTAAAGATCTATTTAAACGACTGGGCTTCCATTATGGACAAAAATAGCCAGTAAATGTTATATATCTTAACTTAGCAAGAGCATTTAATCGTGTTCTTAAAAAAACTACTTTTTAAGACGGAAAAAAATTTTATTCGCACTTACACAAGGTCATAGTTGGGCAATATCATCAGAATATTCATTTCTGAGCGGTGTTCCTCAAAGCTCTGCTATATGACTGTTACTGTAACAACCCCAAAAAAATTAAACTTACATGTTCAATTCTTTTTCGAACTCCCTAATCTGAATATTTTCCTAAAAATTAAAAATATAAATTTTTTCGTTCAATTATCCTACAATGGTTAGTTTGCTTCTTTTTCTTTCCTTTGCTTTGTTGGCTGCCATCATCTGCCCTTCCTATATGTCCATTTTCGTATTGCTTCCTAATTGTTCCCTTGATTCTGTCCAATGTTTTTGGTCCATTTGTTGAGACTGTCCCTGCTCCATGCTCTGCATTTTCATTATTTGTTTGTCGTCGTCCTCGTGTTTTGGTTGGTGATACTGGTTCCTGTGTAGTACCCATGGCGTCATTGCTGTTCCTATGCTGGCTATCAGATGTACTCCGAATCCGAGAGTTTGGTAGATTTTCATGCTGTTGAGTATTACGCTGCCAGCGTAATGGATCATTCGGAAAAATACGTAAAATCCGATACGTCCACTCATGAATGTTCCTATTTCGGAAAACCATTCCCATAACTGTTTCATGGATGATTTTGGATCTCGTTCGTGTTGAAAATGTTTGGTGCGGAGTATCCTTGGCTGTTGGCTTCTAGTCCTGCTGCTCGTCTGATTAGGATATCCTCTACTGCTTTTCTCTCTGTAACGAAGTTGAGGGTTCTTTGAGCATCAATGTTCTCTTTTTGTGCTCCTATTGGCTGGATTGGTTCGAACTGTATTTTTGGCTCCTTTTCTACTTCTAGTTCTTTTGGTGGTGATACAACTCTAGGATGTGGATTTAGGCCTATCCATTGATCATCTAGGTAGTATAGAGGTGGTATCAGGTTATTGCAGCCTATTTCTTCTGCATAATCTTGAATTACCCTGGTTAATGGCGACATAAACTTTGACTGGTTTTACATCGTGATTGGCAGTTCGTGATAACACTTATCTGTTCGTCTGAACATAACTATTTTCAGTGTGCATTTTCTGATATATAGTACTTCTCCAATGACTCTTCCTATATATTCTGTCGCATGCTGCATTAGTTGGCTTACGGCGTTGAGTAATATTGGAGCCATTTGTGATTATACTTCAATTCCGCATAGTATAGCTCTTTTCTGCAGTGCTAATGCAAATAATTTGGTAGTTTCTTCGACTACTATTATTTCTTCTTGTGTTATTTTATTAATATTATTTTCCCCTTTTCCTTGGTATAATGAACTCAGGTGATCTTTGCACGATGGGAGGTTGAATTGCTCCTAGATTATTTCTCCATAAGTCGAGTCGAAACAATATTCTTTTAGGTAAGGATAGCTTACGCCTCCTTGTAGGTGTATCTCGTTCTTATCTAGGCTTATTGATATGTCCTAATCTCTGGTCATAATTGATACTGCTGCTACTATTACTACATCGGTCCATAGTCGTCCATTTTCTTGGTAAGTTACCCCTTGGCATGTTCCTTTGTCATCTAACTGTCCTTGTAGCGTGATGGATGCTGTGGTTGTGCCGTTCATTGCTATGTTGCCAATGGTTTGTCGGAAGATCTGTAGGGACTGGTATCTATGCTTAGTTCTGCACTCCTCTGCTCGTAGCTTGTGGATTGACTTGGATACTCCATTTTCTACAATGGAAGTGTGGCTGTACACACCACAATGAAACATTATTTTGGTGACTTCTACTAGGCAGGTCCAAATGTGTTGTCGCTGAAATTCATTTCTCTGGATAACTGGGACCGTGATATCTTCGCTTTCGTAGGTTAACTCTGGTGTGGGACATTTTTGTACATCTTTCAATGAAATGGTTGTGGTATTGGTCGCTTCTTTGGAACAATCATATGCTATGATTGCGCTTACACTTGGTAGGATGCTGATGATGACCAAAGCTAAGGTTGTGTGACGTTGTTTTCGGTCCATTCTTCTTTATTCTTTGTTGATAATACCTTGCTCGAAACGTAGTGACAAAAATTGACTAATAGTCTAAAAAATAAATTACTCAAATTATTATTTAGGGAATAAACCACTACTTGATAATATATCCAAACTTTTAGTAAAATAACTTATGATTCGTGACAACTAGATAAACTTCCTATTGAATTATATAGTTTGGATCTAAATAGTACTGGAAACTTTAGCTATATAATAATCTAAAATATATATTAGATAAATATAATACTCGGGACGAAAAATGTAAAATTGGCATTTATATGTAAATCATTTAATTATTATCAACCAAAACATTTTAAAAATAAGTTAAAGATATTTACCTATATTACACAATCGCTGCACAAAACTTTCCTGTACACATTTCGGTATTTCGGGACTCATAGTCCCGAAAAACGGGAGCTCTCGCCTTCGGCGAAAGTTCTGAACCTTAGTCCGCACTCGAAGTTCTTTTTTTTCTGTCCAGTCTCTTTATATAAACTCAAAATTTACGTGATAGTTGTTAGAATGCCAACTTTCTACTTTGAATTCCCTAGTTCAATGTAAGCCATTGACTGGAGTAATCTGATTGTTTGTTTTATTTCCATACGTGTTCCTTTTGAATTTTTAAATTTAAAACATTAAAATGCTTTTTTAAAATTTTTGATAAATTCTTTATATTTTCAAATAATAATGCCAATTATTACATTACATATTTCTGGTATACGCTGCTGATCTACGTTTATATTTTCATATTTCTAGTTACCTGATGACACTAAACTCTACCCAATTACAAAAAGATTTGGAAAACAAATTTTTGAGTTAAAAAAAGATGTCGAAAAAATTAAATTTGAATGTGAAATTACCCACATTTTATTAGATGTTTGCTAAAATTGTACCTTGCAAGCAATAATGTAAAAAAAATCATAAGCAGTTGTTGAATTTGAAAGTTGACCAAATAGATAAGAATTAAAATTAACAAATTCTAACCACAATTATGATATGAAACACCAGCATTTTTTCAAATATAAAACGTTCAAAACTTTTATTGAATGCCTGCCTAATACACTAATACACTAATTTTATTATAAATACCCATAAATAGAAACTACAAAACAAATAGACACCAATCAAAAAGTAAATATTTAGCAGATATCGCCCCCTTTCAATTTCAAATAGAGGGTATTATCGAATTGCCCTTTTTCGTACACCCTTGTCAAAAAAAGCGATATAATAAGGATGTTTTCCTTATTGGCCTTTAACTACATTTTAACCTTTTGTGAATTTTTACCTGACGAAGATAAGAGTAATGCGTTTAGATCGGTATACACTTGTTCTACTACATTTTTAGGAAGAAAGCTCGAAATTTTATCAATGACCGTTTGTCACAGATGTTGTACGAGGTGAGTCATCGATAGGGAATTTTTGGATTTAAACAATAGGGTATCTATTTTTGTAATATCAATAAATAAACGAAACTGGGTTAATTTTTGAAAACTGTTCCTGTTTAATCAAATATTACCATAATTTTTAAATGCTTTTTCTAATACGTATACAATAATGTTGCAAATTGGCAATTTTTTATTTTTTATGGAATAAATCTGTTATTTACGCTCGGAGAAGAAAATTCCTAATGCCTATTGATTTTGAAAAAAAATCGGATTAAAAATGGGGGGTTTAAAGATGGTTGAAATTAAAAAAAAAATCATAAATCAAAAATAAAAAACGATATCAACATGAAAATTTTTAGTAAAAATCAAGCTTTATAAGTGGATTATGCCTATTGATTGGGAAAAAAATTTGAATAAAACTGGGGGGTTAAGAGAGTACAATATTTAAAAAAATTCTAACTCAAAAACGAACAATAATATCAAACTGAAATTATTGAAAAAAAAAATAAGTTCTATAAGGAGATGAAGCTTATTGATTCTGAAAAAAAAATCTGAATAAACTGGGGGGTTACAATATTAAAAAAAAAATTCAAAAAAAAGTCCAAAACGAAAAATGACATCAACTTGAAATTTTTAGCAAACATCAAGCTCTGTAAGGAGAATTGCTTTGATTTTGAAAAAAAATCTAATTAAAAATGGGGGGTTTAAAGAAGGTTAAAATTAAAAAAAAAATCATAAATAAAAACTGAAAAGCGATATCAACTTGAAATTTTTAGTAAGCTCTATAAGGAGATGAAGCCTATTGATTGTGACAAAAATTTGAATAAAAGTGGGGGAGTTAAGGGGGGTTAAAATTAAAAAAAAATGATTGGAAAATCAAGTTCTATAAGGGGATGAAGCCTATTGATTTTGATAAAAATTGATTAAAAATGAGGGTAAAGGGGGTCTTTTAAACTGTGTAGAGTATAATTTAGAAGGCCAAGCGTTATATATCCTTATTCTAGTTTGTATCCGCGTAATTTTATGTATTATGATTGGACTGATCTTATAAAATAAACATTTTAGTTCACTTGTTTTATTTGCCAATATAAGGTATTAAAAATATATATTTTATTTGACATGTGTGACACATTGTAAAACATATTAAATTTACAATAAAAACTGAAAAACGGATCTGTTTAATATTTTTTACATAAAACCTGATAAAAGTGATAAATATTCAAAAATAATCTCAAAATATGAAGAACAGTCAGCTGCCTATAACTAATAATGTTTATACATGGTTTTCGACGTATTAAAAACAAAACAAATATTACAATATTACAAAGTTTTGAGCCGAAAATTATTGGAAAAAACTGAACATCCATTTTAAATTAGCACAAGCCGCCACTGACTACTGGTATTGTATTTATGTATATATTCCTCAATACATGTACACATTTTAATACCTGTATTTTAATTTCTGTATTTTAATTTCTGTATTTTAATTTCTGTATTTTAATTTATTTTAATTTCTGTATTTTAATTTCTGTATTTTAATTTCTGTATTTTAATTTCTGTATTTTAATTTCTGTATTTTAATTTCTGTATTTTAATTTCAGTATTTTAATTTCTGTATTTTAATTTCTGTATTTTAATTTCTGTATTTTAATTTCTGTATTTTAATTTCTGTATTTTATTTTCTGTGTTTTAATTTCTGAATTTTAATTTATGTATTTTAATTTCTGTATTTTAATTTCAATTTCTGTATTTCAATTTAAATTATTTTTCTCTTTTGTGTGATGATGCTAAAAATATTGAATTTGTATTTCTTTTAATGTTTGATCTCTATTTTAGTTTTATTTATTTTTTATTTTTTTATTATTTTTTTTTATTCTTTATATAGCAGGTTCCGATTTTTAACAAAATGTAATACAAATATGAATCTCTTGACAACGCAGCATCAGACTTTCAAAACAAAATATTAACACAAAGCCCACTAATGCAGCAATCCAAAAATCTAAAAATATCACCAATATTTTTGCCTCTAAAACGTGCAGCACTCTGTACAAATTACACTATTTTCCGATTATAGAAGTTTTCTAAGTAAATAAGATGATTTTTGTTTCTTTTTTTTATACTACATCTATTTTTTTCACTGGAAATGACAGCTAAATGACAGTTCCTGTTGAATGTCGTTTTTCACATTCGATTCGAACCATTAATAAAAAAGATATGATCTCATGCCTTTTTCTTAGCCACTGCACCAATTTTTTTAACTGGAATTGACAGCTAAATGACAGTTCTCGTTAAATGCCGTTTGTCCACATACTTTGATTACTATACGAGGCAAGAGAGAGGTCCGACACGCCCAACATAGGGCGCGGCCATTTTGAACCCTGTGACACAGTTTACAGCTAAATAATCAGATCGCTCACTCTGCGTCGGCACTTTTGATCTCAATGTTTCAGTTTATACACTGTGCAACTCAGATAATACAATATATGACAACCGCCTATAATAAAACAGCAGTCTTCTGCGTATCCTGAATTTGTATCCCTGGAGTGGATGTTATTTTGGAACTTTCAACTGGTCCGAGTGAGCTAACTGATTCTTTAGCAATAAACTGTGACTTCAAAAATAATATTCACTGACACTGACAGCAGCAAGCAAAATATCAGGTGCGTTTTAATCATCCGCTTCTGCTTCCGGAATTGTCGGTTTAGTCGTTTTAACCTGTTAGATTAAAACAAGAAAACCGACAATTCCGAAGCAGAAGCGGATGATTAAAACGCACCTATTAAAAATATTGCGCCAAGATGTAGGCAACACGTAATAAGGGTTCAAACACTCAGAAAGCTGCGCAGTGCGACCATTCTCCGTATAGTAAAAGAAAATCAAAGTATGTGCGTTTGTCTCATTTGGTTCGGAGATATCGATGTAATATTGGTTTTGTTTTTTCGTTTACTCGTATATTTTTCGTACACATCGTATTTACCCTTGTTCACGTCAACGATGTCCACCATCTTGGAACGCTTAGCCAAGTCGCAAACCATTTATTCAAGTTTTAATTCTCGACACTAGCAGGTGGCGCCATTTCGTGGATTCTTTTAGTTTAAGTGAGCGCATGATTTAATAATGATATATGTATTTTTTCTACAGCCACATGGATATTAGCTTATCTACGCACAGATTACAAAACGAAAAAATATGCTATTACCTTCAACTAAACGAATATATTTCATATCCATTCTAGGTAGTGAGAACACTGCAAAAAAATTAAATCCACCAATCACCGTTCATATTTTGAACAACCTACTGCTATTATTTTTAAACTTTTAAATAAGTGACAATTCTGTCAAACTAATTGTCAGTATACTTTTTAGTTATTGAGATTAAATATACACTAAAATGGGTTATTCTTGTATAGGATCGATAAATAATAGCATTTGTTTTTATTTCGTCTATAATTATAAATAATTTGTTAATTTAAATAAAACTATATGAAGTCAATTTAAATACAAGTATTAAAGCAACAAAAATAAAAGAATAGGTAGTCCTGTGGTCAGCGTCTTGCCTTCCACACGGAAGACTCGAGTTCGATTCTAAGATGGGGGAAAATGAAATGAACATTTTTTTTTTCGTTTATTTTATTTTAAAAATTATTAAAAGTCATAAATTATTTAAAAATTAGTTATTTTGTCTTGATATCCTAAAATATTTTTTTACTTGTAATTTTTCGTTAGTGGGTCGTAGAAAAAATATACTGTACAACTCGAGTGGATTGTTCACATCGGACTCAGACGATTGGGCACTCCGCCTACGGCGTCGTGCTCAAATTTTTCAAATATAAATATCAACTAAAAATGATTTAATTAGTCCATGAGAATCGAATCGCTTAATTTGTATCTTCCGTGTGGAAGATAAGAACACTATCGAAATAAATTTGCAATAAATTATCAGAAATTGAGTTATTAGCATATAGCGCAGTTTTTTATTTTCACATGGTATCATCTCATGAAATATACATGGGAACAATCTCGGCGGAGATTCCTCACCGATCGCTTCTCAGATCGCCCAAGAGCGAGTCATTAAACGCGGTGACATATTCAAATCAAAACAATCAGACAGGTCCGGATCCAAGTAAATATAAAACCTAAAAATGCCATTCTGGCTTGAACCATCAATGTCGAAAAACATACAGATTGTTAAAAATAGGGCAGATAAAATAAAAAAGGTTTTCCAAACAATTTTTTTGGAATCACAATAATTTTAGTTTCTAATTAAAAAAAAAACAGCAGGACCAGATAAAATGGAAACTAAATTCATATATATATTATAATCCTTGCGTTGTCTAGTGAAATAATACCTGTCTAGTGAAAATATCTTACAATTATTCCCATTTTTTAATTCTAAATTCATAGCAAAATAAATAATAATTATAGACCAAAATCTAAACTGATGGCCACTCGAATTTACACAGAGATTTTTAGGCAAAATTTAAAGTTTAATATTTTCAATAGGAATGCAAATTTTTGAACACGGCTTGCAGATTTTAAGAGCTAGTTTTTTTCGGATTAAGCTGCATGACGTATATTTATCGAAGGACCATAGGTTTATTATATACAGGGTGATCAATGAAGTCATGCAAAAAATCAAAAAGTTTGTATGGGTGAAATTTCCGCAAAAAATGTGTTTGGTCGTTGCAATATTGTTTGTTACTAAGGTAACATCAATATCTCTATACGTTTTTGTCAGTTTTTGGATTAAGGCCCTTAGGCCTTGTACACACTACTAAACATAAAATGTGGGTAGCAAAATTTTTAAAATGCTATAACTTAAAATTGTATTGACGGTTATTGATGATTTTTGCGGATTTGGAATCCTTATTTTACGTAGATTTTCTATGGTCTAAGTATTTTATTTGAGTATTGAAATTTACACATTATACCGGGTCGATAATAGACGAAAACGTAGCAACAAGAACAAATTTATTACATTATATTATACAAGATTGGTTAACAACGGCCAAAAGTAAATTCTTACAAAATTTCTAATTTTAAACCTAATTTAAAGGTTCCTGCAATCCCTAAAAAGCACGGTGTCCTGTAATAACAAATATTGGGTATGTATGGATAGGGATACTTTGTGGTAATTGGTATTAGTAATTTTTAATAAATAAAAAAAAATTAGTCTGAAAAACATAAATTGTCTGTCCATTAATTTTTCAAATGCCTACTTTAAAATATGGGCATAGAGTAAACAAAGAACTCTGTAAAACTGAATGACTCTTTGAGACAACAAACTGAGGTGAGAGTTTTGTACAGAACAGTGAGAAGGATATTAAATAAAAACAACTTGAGGTGAGAATTTATTTTTACAAAAACTGAAATAATGCCAAACCTTAGAGCGCATCGTACGCTACGTTTTTGCGGAAATTTCACTCGTATAAACTTTTTGATTTTTATCATGACTTCATTGAAAACCCTGTATATAATAAACCTATGGTCCTACGATAAATATACGTCATACAGCTTAATTCGAAAAAAACTAGATTTTAAAATCTGCAAACAGCGTTCAAAAATTTAAATTCCTTTTGAAAATATTGAACTTCAAATTTTGCCTAAAAATCTCTATGTATAAGTTCGAGTGACCAGCAGTTTATTATAAATAATTTTGCAAAAATATTTGAGCAAGCTGTCAAAACAGATTACTAATAAAATTCCCGGACAAAAATAAAGTCTCGTCGAAAATTTAATTTGGAATCATAAAAATCTGGCACTGAAAATGAGGCATTACATTTACTTGAACCTATAGTCAGTGTTTCATCCTTATTAGAACAAATCAACAAAAAAATATATATTCTCAATACCAGTATTTAATGAAATTATCAATAGCGAAAGACTGGCGAGAGACTGGAATTGAGAATATCTATTTCTTGCTGATGAGGACGAAACCAGTGCAAGAATGACGTTCTTCTTAGTGAGCAAAATCAAAGATAGAGTGTTGAAATAAAATTTCTATCTACCTGTCTTTGGATATAATTAAATTCTTGTTGTAGTAGCCAAAGGAGTAGTTATATTATACCTACATTATTTATGCTGCATTTTTTAGTATTCTGAGTTGACTTCTGTAAAACTATGCAAGAGAAAGTTTAAAACCTACCTCACTTTTGGACCTTCCTTAAAATTTAATTATTAAGTACTATTTGAAAAAAAATTAATTTGATACCCTTTAATTTTTTATATCGTTTATCGTAATATCAAAAATATATGCTAGATAAAGTAATTTACAGAAGTTTTGTTTCTTGTTGATTTTCATAAATTATTGTTTCTTTAGAATTTCCTAACGTTATAAATTGTGGTTTTATTATTTTTTATTTCGGTATCTATGTTATTAACTAATAATTAACTAATTATATTTCTCGTCTATTCTAATTCTTTACTACACTTTTACTCCAAACTCTGAGGTTCCTTAAGATTCAGTTCTTGCTCATGTATATTATATCGGATCCAGCTCAGCTCAAAAGGTCTAAATCTCAAACCAAAGAATTCTAAATCAAGTTATTTTTAGTCCAAACAAAACACAAACATCCTGATTATACTAGGCATTTAGATCCAGATGAAATGCAGTTTACAGTTTCGGAATAGACTCATTCCTGAGCTTTTTTTAGACATTCATCACATTTTTGATAGCGTAAGAAGACGTGTTGAACTCAACGAACCTTGGAAGAAAGAAAAATCGAGAAATGGCACTAAAAGATTTTCATCCAAACCTATTTTTGACTACAAATAACTAATATTTATACAGCATTCTTCTAAATCATCTTTAACAATATTACCAACCAATCATTCTGTCTAGATCCCAAGTGTTTGGAAGCAAAAATAAAAGAAAAGAAAACAAGAAATCAGGATTTCCACCACTATCAGGATTATATAAGACCCCAAAAACCTTCCAAACGATATCCTAGATCATCTGGAGATGAAATCAGGGGCGGTTTCTCATTGGTTCATTTGTGCAGTGAACACCCAGTTAAATTTCATGAAAACACATTATTTTAAAATTACATAAATAACATAAAAATATAAATTTTAATATTTTTATTTTCATACGTGTTAATCTATATTTTTTGGTATATCATTGCCGTCTAGCTGATCGCGTCTCTGTATACCTAAGTATACTGTGTCTGTGAGTGATGATGAGTGAGCCTAACACGAGTGAGACGATTTGGCGAATGCATATAGCTAAAAAATAAGACAACACGCCAACAGATCCTTCAAACAGTCAAAGAACACATTAATTGGCGCGCCGCTCACAAACAAGGTTGCCAAACCAGTGTTGCCAGTCTAGTACAATTCACAATTGTACTAGATGTGCATCAGTGTTCACGTTTAAAATATGTATATTGTGTTCCTTGTTTGGGTTTGTTATCAATAAAGACCCCCTTTTTTCCCTTCAATGAATTAGATGTCACTGCAAATAGAATTCGAAAAATCTGATACATTTAAAGAATCTGATACATTTAAAGAATCTGATACATTTTTTAGACAAATCTGGTACATAACAAAAACATATTCTGGCAACACTGTACCAACTCAAACAAACTGTAATTCCGTCTTCCGTCATTCCTCTATTATGATTATTTTTTATTTTACCTTAAAATTTTTTTTTCTACTATTCATACAGTATTCTGTCCGTCTCTCCGATGTCACATTTTTTGTCTGCACGATAAGTCAAAACCAAGAATTTATCAACTTGACAATTTTAGGCAAAAATCAAGCTCTAATCTGATTAAAAAAAATCATGATTCCTATACTTTCCTTATATCTGTATATACATAGGAAAGTAATAGGGGATTAAGATGGGTTGAAATTAAAAAAAAATTCTAAATTAAAAACGAAAAGCGATATCAACATGAAATTTTTAATAAAAATACAGCTTTATAAGAAGATAAAGCCTATTGATACTAAAAAAAATATGAATATATTGGGGAGTTAAGGGGGGTTAAAATGTTAAAAAAAACTGAAAAATGATATAAACTTGAAATTTTTAGCAAACATCAAGCTCTAAAAGGAGAAGAAGCCCTTCAATTATAAAAAAAAATCTGATTAAATATGGAAGATTTAAGGGGGATTGAATTTAAAAAAAAAAAAAAATCAAAAATGAAAAGCAATATTAACATGAAATTTTTATTAAAAATCAAGCCGCCCTATAAGAAGATTAGGCCAATTGATTGTGAAAAGAATCTGGTTGAAAATGGGAGTTAAGGGGGTCAGTTAAACTGCGAAGAGTATCATGTTTGTATCTGTGTAATATTATGTATTGTGATGGGATTGATCTTATAAAATAAACATTTAAAACATTTTAGTTCTATTTATTTGCCAATAAAAGGTATTTAAAATATATATTTTTTATTTGAAATCTGTGACAAATTGTGAAAATTATAAAAACGGAAAAATGGTAGGTAAAGTTTCATATATTTTTTAGACAAAAATCAATGTTAAGCTTTCTACATAACCTGATATATATTTAAAAATAATCTCAAATTATGAAGAAAAGTCAGTTTACTAACTAATAATGTTTATAGATGATTTTCAACGTATTAAAAACAAAATATATATTACAATAACTAAAATATTCATCAATAGTTGTAGTGCTTGCAAACAGTATGATGTTGATAATAATAACTACACTTAATACAAACTCAAATAATAAAAAAAACAGCAATATTGGCTCTTGTAGAAATTTTTGAACCGAACTTACAAATGATAAAATTATTGGAAAAAGTGAACACCCATTTTAAATTACCACAAGCCGCCACTGGATGAAATAATACTGAAAAAGCAATCGCACATATAAAACTACTTGGAGTGGTACATTTTAATGATACCTCTATTTCTGTTTGTTTTTAATCCGGTCCTGTCTTCTACTACTATAAATGCGGTAATTTAACGAAGAACGAGAGGGAAAAAATTGGACCCGACCACAATCACATCCGATTTGTATAATCGACTAATTAATAAGTCGACCGGTAATTTGCATCGAAAAACAGGTTTTATTTCGGAGCCACACTACATTTTGACGTGTCTATACTAATTTGGGTGAAGGCACATCCGACGATATCGACACAGCATATATGATCGGGGTCAATAACATATCCGAAAGGCGGAAGAAGTCGTTAGTACTGATGGCTGACTGAGAACGAGATTTAAATATTCGTATCAATGGGATTTGCAAGATATTTTCATCAGAGAAACCTAGGATCAAAAAAATCTTTTTTTAAGGAGAAAAATCAACGTTTAATAACATATTCTATGTAAAGTTAGGTTTTTAGGTTCCTAAATAAATACAGAAGTACTTTAGAAACATTGTTTTGGTAGTCAAAGATGCATTGTATCTTTCTGCTTTCCTTTGAGGAGTTTCGGCAGGCTTCCCTCAACCGGGTCTGGGTTCCAACCTATATAGCTTCCACTCAAGCTCCTTTCAATCAGATTAGGGTACCCTATGTAAAGTTAGGTTTTTAGTTTCCTGAATAAATACAGAACTATTTTAGAAACATCGTTTTGGTAGTCAAAGATATACTGTATCCCTCTGCTTCCCCTTAAGGAGTTTCGGTAGGTTCTCCACAATCGAGTCTGGGTTCCAACCTAGCTCGACCCAATCAGACTTGGATTTTAGCTAGGCTCTCCCAATCAGGCATACAATTTCCAACCTAACTCCTTTCAATCAGATTAGGGTACCAATCAGGCTTGAATTATAGCCTGACTCTCCCAATGAGACACGGTAACACTGCATTTTTAAGAGATTATTGTGCAATTATATTGATGTCCTATTTATTCACATTAATTCAAAGTTATAAGAAATAACGGCAAAAATGAAACTAGGCAAGATATTAAAGTCTTTTGACTGTCTGGGAATTACAAGGACAATGGAAACAACCGTCACAGCTAACATGGTAGCACTAATAAACTTGCTTGCCTCCACTTCACTATGTGTTTGATGTTTGCAAGCTAGAACCACAATGTAAAAACTTAACACTATAGACTAGGCCAAATGACTCCTACAAAGTGTTAGAGGAACTAGACATGAGAACATGTCACGTATAACTAACCGATACGAAAACTCAGCAGATCCATATAATTAAAGCTAAGTGATGTCAATGATCGTATGGTACTATCTGATAAAGATAAAATCTGATAAAGAAGAAACGATAAAATACATGTGAAATTGACTCGTTATAAAATGTATAAAGTAGAAGCTTATAAAGCAATTTTAAATGGAGGTTATGGTTGTGAAAACATTATACAAGTAAAAATGAAAACATAACCAAGTCAATGAAGAAATTAACTGGTCAAAGAGACTGCTAGATCAAGCCAGTAATTGAGTTGAGTGACATCAAAGAAGAACGAACAATTAGAGTTAAAAAACGAAAAATGCAATTTTTTTATTTATTTGAAATATATATGTTATTTTGTTCTGATTATTTTTTTTAATTCTGGTAGTTTTTATACTTTACCAGTATACCTACTCTATGAACACTGATCAAAAAGTACTACGGGAATACTGCCCAAAGTGTTTTATTATGAGCAAATCGTGTAATACAAATCATGCCATCATTCCTAATTGAATAATGAAAAAAAATCTGTTAAATCTAAATAACGTAGCCGTAGTCGTGGCCGTAACACCACCAAGGCGTGGACGCGTGCTATTAAGTAATCTCTCGGCAATGATTCATAAACAGCCAGCCTGCCATGCCAGCCTTTTAAATATTTATATTTACATTGTTATAAAACAATTAATAATAACTAGGTTATAAAATTAAAAGTGAAAGCAAATTGCTAATTTGCTTCTTCGTAGAGCGAAGAATAGAACGATTTTGAAAATAAAAGTTTTTAGCGAAACTTCAAAGCAGATTAAAATGACCTTGTTTGTAAGCATTTGTTTATACGATTTAAAGGTTTGATGATGAATTTATTGCAGCATTCTAAATTCCACAAGGGTCCAATCGGGGCCCGTTATTATTCCCTATTTGCATCAATTTTATTGCGAATGTATTGTCATTCTGACGTTTTCAAATTTCTATGGAACGTTGATGGGTTTGGAAAGTCAGCTATACTAAATGTGTTCCTGATGAAATAGCAGAAAGTGAGAGTGAGAAATGTGAGAGGCAAAGGTCGTGGTTAACGGGGTAAAATACTCAATAGTAGTATTAGGCGGGAAAAAACTATAAAAGGAAGGCCACCCGCTCGTAGGTAGAGACTGCAATTATTTATTTGCGAAGACAGGAGATTCCAAATGAAAAAGGAACTGCTGGGTGAGAAAAAATAACAGTTAATAACACTTGAACGTAAAAATAAGAAGTTACTTAATATCCATGATGATGGGTTCCCATATATGTATTGATATGGAAATTTCTGGATGACTTCATAAAATTGGAGATAGCAATATCGAAGTGAGGTATGGAAAATTTTAGAATGCAATAGAAGTTGGGAGGAACATTTCTGTTTTTTTGAAAAAAATTGATTTTTAAATATTGAAAAAGAAAATGTCAGAGATGAGAATTATAAAAATTCAAAGGGTGAATATTGAATGCTGATATAAAGTTATAGATAAAAGTATTATTAAATTATTGAGTTGTACTGATGTTTGGATATATGAGAAAAGTTGAAAAGAAGATAAATAAATTATATTTATAAAATCAGACAGCAGAGAGAAATAAAATAGAAATCAGATATAAACAGAGACGTTCGAGAATAGCATACAAGTAGAGATAAGCATACAGGTAGATACAATCAGACAGATAGAGACGGCAGAGATGGGCAAAGACAATAGAGATAGGGAAATGTGAACTGTGAGCAAGAAGAAACCAAGAAATAATCTTTTACTAATTTTACACAATATTTTAGATCTTTTGAAACACCCCGAAATTTAAAGGAGGTTTCCATATCAATATAATACATTGATACAAAAAAATAACAATTGAAAAGAATCCATGATAGTGTAGCCACGCGTGTCCTACGACAGTTACCATTTTGTTATTAAAAAATTCATTGTTGGGGGTGATAAATTATAAGAATGTCCACAACTCAACAAATTTACAAATAGGAGTATAAATGTAAAGTATGTGAAGCAAGATGACAAAAAAAAACCTTAACTAAATGTTATATGCAGGTAGAGGCCGTTCAAACGGTAAGTGGAAAAGAACTATTGACAATAGAAAATTATATGCTTATAAACCATCGAGGTAGAATAAAGTAGAACCGACATAAACACTATTTTGCGATATGAACGCACTTCAAATGATGGAAAAATGTAATGAAAATGGCGACATGAGTCGTACTTTGATTTATTTGAAGTCAATAATTTTATATCTGAAGAGTGACGGAATGAAAATAATTTTATCATTTATATGAAGCTAATTAAATAAAAATGGCATTTATTCTCGCCAAAACTGACTACCTACACTATCTCGAGTTTGACATTGACTTGACCTAAAAATGTAATGCAAAAGTGCAGACAATTTAGCATCGTCATAGCATTCTTCTCTTTATTCTATCTTAATGTTATAAATACAATATATAAACAAACAAACAAAAATTAAAACTTATGAGGAATAATTTATTGACATTATTGCAACCAGACATGGTATATTGGCTTTATAACATAGTGGTGAGACCGATAATAACATACGCAGCTTTGGTGTGGTGGCCAAAGACACAGCAAAGGAAAGCAATAACGAGGCTAAGCAAGGTACATAGACTTGCCTGCCTTGGAATAACAGGTGCAATGAAAGCAACCCCCACAGATGCAATGGAAGCACTAATAGGACTCCCACCTCTTCATTATGTGATACAAGGGGAGGCAAGATTAAGTGCTTAAAGATTAGGGAATACACTGAAAAATCTTGACATTAGGCCAGGTCACATGAGTATCTCAAGGTTAGTGATAGGAGACGTGCTAGACATGAGATCAGACCACATAACCAAGAGGTTCTCTTTTAATACTCAATTTGAGGTTTTAATACAGGAAGGAGCGGAGATCACCATAAGGGAGCCCAATGCCCAACGACAGGAACAAACCTGGTATACAGACGGGACTAAGACTGCGGAAGGCACTGGGGCGGGAGTATTCTCCAAAAACTCTGATACTAACCATAGCTATGCTATAGGAATACATTGCTCGGTATTTCAGGCCGAGGAATACGCAATTTTGAAATGTGCAAAAACGAACAATGAAAGAGCTGTCGAAAATCAGCATATTAAATTAATGTCAGACAGCCAAGCAGCACTTAAGGCCATATCGAGTCAGAAAGTTACGTCGAGGCTGGTATGGGAATGCATAGAAGAACTAAGAACACTGGCAGACCGAAATAGAGTAAAACTATTTTCAGTGCCAGATCACCAAGGATCGAAGGCAACGAAAAGGCTGACGAACTTGCAAAAAGAGGGTCAGAAGAAACACCGGAACTAGACACAAACCCAGGAGTACCAAAAAGTACAATCCGGGGTTTCATAAACGACTGGATTCGGGAACAACATATTGGGGAAGCACCTCAAAACCTCTACATGGAAAAGCCTTCATAGGCAGACCATGTCCCAAAAGAACTGGAGAACTACTCTTTATGAATAGGAACCAGTTGAAAGTGATAACAGGGTTCATGACTGGGCATGCCCCAGTAAAGGGACACTTGAACAAAATTGGCATGTACAATGGGGAACTCATGTGCGGACTATGTCACAAGAAACCAGAAACGGACAAACACATACTGTGCATATGCGAAGCTCTAGATCGCATAAGACAGGCTCTTTTTTGACAACCCCAGGTTGATCCAACAACGTATAGAACCTACTCACCCAAGGATCTGTACAAACTTGTACAAGGTACAAAGGTGACAGAGTGGGTGCTATGAACTAACATGGGGTAAAACACAATAAGCCAATAGGCTTCAGTGTTATTAGGAGACATAGTCAGACGAGCCCAGGGAAAAAAAACCACAGATTTAATGAATAGAATTTGAAATTATTTAAAAACGAAAAGCATTAAATCATAATTATAAATCTTTATGAGAATAATCCCAGAACCAAAGTTTAGGTTCAATTTTTTAAACTATACAGATAACCTTATTTTACAATAAGCATGACCTCTTTAGAAAATTACATTCATTTATTATAAGATGCAAAAAAACAAGCTGCTAGAATTTGTGGTTAACATTTTCTGGGAGACAATTTTTCTGCATTATCAATTATATGATTTAAAAGTCTTGTAGATACCAAGTTTTGGAAATGGGACGTTTCGGCGTGGCTATTTCGGCGTGGCCGTTTGGACGTCGGCCATTTCGACGCCGGCCATTTCGACGTTGGACATTTCGGCGTTGGAAGTTTTGGCAAACTTAACAATATAATTTGTATAAATTTTAAATAATTGTTATATTTATTATAATTAGGTTTATTATAATTAAATAATAAAACTGTTTTCGTGTCGAAAGGAAGACTAAAATAAAATGTCTATATACTATTGCTGTTCTTGAGGTAGGTCTTCCGCTAGAACATCAAAGGCATAATCTAAATGATCGTAGGAACAAATGCCAAAGATATCACCGTTCTGCCATTTAGAGAGAATTGTAGATCAGCATTGTACTCTCTCGTATGTCCCATAGAAGCCACTTGTTTCCTCATATTTTGGGCCAAGTGAAAAAAACAACCATTTATAGTAACGCCTGTTCGAAATCAATATATTATTCTGGGTTGCAAATTTGGAACAATTTCTTTACTTCACTATTATTATACTAATGTTGATATAAAATATTAATTACACTAATATTAATTACACTACTATTATAATTCTGATAGGTACTTGAAAAACAGATTAAAACATTTTTCCCATTCCCTATGCAATACCTCACTTATTTCAATATTTACTTATTTCATAATAAAACTTACAGCGGTTTTAACATACATACTAAAAAATAGTATTCCCGACGCCGAAACGGCCAACGGCGAAATGGCCTGACGTCCAAATGGCCACGCCGAAATGGTCACGACGAAACGGCCACGTCCAAATGTCCTAAACCCCCAAGTTTTATTACTCATATCAGAAAAGTTGATAAGGTTTGACGATATTAAATATACCGGGTGTTCAAATAAAAGTGTTTTATAAAAAAACGTTTCAGACGAAAGTTTTATAGTTTTTTGGGCAAAGCATTTTGGCTAATATTGTTTTTTTTATAGCTAACCATAATATGGCCAACTTTGTTTTCGCGCAGCAAAATTTTCAAGTAGGTGTTACTCAATAAGTAGAAGTCCAATAAAAAAAAGTTTTCTTTAAGTTTCTTATTTTTTATGAACTTTCAGAATATTAAAAAAAAATTGGGTTCCATATTAGCTATAAAAAAATGAATTTATCAAAAAATTTTCCCCCAAACAACTATAAAACTATTGTCTGAAACTGTTTTTTATACAATGCATATTTTCGGCGGTATTTAACTGTAACACTTTAATTTGAACGCCCGGTATATGTTTGTGGTTCTACTTTATAAACGTTTTTTTATCCAGAAGCTGACATTAATCATTTTTATAAATACAAAGACAAAAACCTTGAAAAGTGTCTCTATTTATTTTGATGACTGTTGATCCTTCATCCAGTCTTGAATTATCGTGAATCTAACCTGTTAAAAGAGAGACTGTCCTTTCTATCATATTAAAAACAACCTTAAAACTCGTTTACAACAAACACCAGTAGCCAAACATACGTAAAAATTACATGAACAGTATTAAAACTAACCTAACCCATACCTACACCCATAAACCCATTCAGACACCGGCGGAGTGGTTTCAGGTAAAATCGTCCATAGAAATTCCTATTCGAGGATTCCCCAAGTGAACGTTGACGACAACCGATGCACCGCGGGGGTACGGGGGCCGGAAACGCAGCGGGGAAACCACCCTCGCACATACGCCGGCAACCCTGGCGGCCGGAAGTCGTAGTAAGAACCCGCCGCGAGGCTAGCTCGAGACGTAGTAAAACGATTTCTGTAGAGATGGGAGCGACCGAAAGAACGGTCGAAGAATAAATTAATTATTAGATGTTTTTTATACAAGGAACGGAAACTACAACGAAATCTCCCACTTCAATGAGATTTTGATCAACTTCTGGTTCTCTCTCATAAGTGCTGGTAGAAGGTTGCTCAAATACAGACATTTCATTTTCGTCTTCATAAACGTTTTCTTCCTCTTCTACGCAAATGTTTTCCACATCACTCTCCTCAAAAATGATATTGTCTTCTTGGGGAAGATCTTCTGTTCTCACACCTTTTCCAGGGGCAACATTCAGCTTTTTACCCCTCCTCGGTTTTTCGCTTTTTTCCTCCCATCTACAGTCTTTTAAATATTCGGAAAAACTTTGGCTCCAGTGATCATTAGCATTATCCTTTTCTGCTGTCTTTCCGGGCAACTTTTTCAAAACTATTTCAGCGTTTAATGGAACAATTCCACAAGCTCTAAAACCAGATTTGATATTTTTGTCGATATTCGGGCCCAAAGATTCTAAAGTTTTCTTTAAAAGACGAAGAAATTCTGATTTAGGCAGGACACCTTTATTTTTCATTTTCCAATCAGTCAAGTTTGCACGCCAGTGTTTCTTCATGCAAAAAGGCGCAACATCCAGAGGTTGCAGCAAGTGGGTGGCATATGGGGATAATAAAATGAAATGAATCTCGTTTTCTTCACATTCCTTAATCACAAACAATGACAAGTGACTGGAAAGATTGTCGCCAATTAACAACTTTCGCCCTTCTAACTTGCGGAAATATGGCAAAACCACTTGTAAAAACCAGTCTTCAAATATTGGTGTCTCAAACCACCCACTTTTCGATCTACTGTATACAGTGCTTTCTGGGCCCCCTCCTATCCAAGTTGGGTAAATATGAAGAGCTCGGTATACGACATACGGAGGCAGCAAAACACCTGAAGCACTAGCAGCCATCATAATTGACGTGCTGCTTTTAGAAGAATCAATAATTCTATTTATATGTTTGGATCCTTTTTTACCAACGACCTTTGATCTTCCAGGATCGTCAGTTAAATTGGATTCACCATAATTAATTATGTTCTCTGGAGGAATAGGTCCCATAACAGCCTGAAGGTTATCAAAATATTCTTGAACTTTTTGCCTATCTACTCCTCTTGATATTTTGTGCAAGGCGCTCCGATAAAATTTTATGTCTAAACATAAATCCATAAAACCAATCTTCCCCGGGCATGTTGTCTTTAAATCCTGTGATTTTTGTTCCGGATCTGTCCAAATATGATTTGACGATTAGGCGAATATCCAGCCTAGTTAAGGGAAAGCCCCATTCGGCGGAAGTTAAAATTCCTTATGCCAGTTCACTCTCTTGTTCTTGGCTTAATTTGGTTTGCCCGCCACTTTTTTTAGCGTGCTTACCTGTCATTTTGTCATTTATTGTCGATTTTGGTATGTTGTAGAACTTTGCTGCCTCCCTCAGGGTCTTCCTTTTAGTCCTGACATCTTCAACAGCCTTATTTAAAGCCTCTTTGGCATAGTTGGATCTTTGTTTTACGCCAAAAGGACGCCTGTAATTTCTGGGCATGGTGTCCGAACTCGCCCCACGAAAAGCTATATTTTTTCTATAACAAGAAAAAAAAATTCGGGAATGAAAAAATAAATGATAATTATTCATGAATCATTACAAAACATATAAACCTACATTATATGAAAAATTAGATTCAATTGCTTACAGATCCCTTCCCTCAGATGTTTGTTTCTAACGTTATAAAAAATATGCAAATTACGACCCATATCAAAATATCCCGTACTTACCACAAACTTTCTCTAGCGGCAATTTCTACCTAACTGGAGTGAAATGAGACAATATTGGACATGTAAACACATGCAAAAAACTTCGCCAATGAAAAACGTGCTCGTGGTCACGTGATTTCCCACGCCGCGCACCATTGTCCGAACTCGTACTACCTGTCCGATCTCACCCCAGATTACGGTACTGAACAAGCCACACAAATAGTTTTTACCGCGAGAGGGCGCTAAAATCAACAGTAATGGAATGAATAGTCATACTGCCGAATTCTCCATAAAATTACCTGTAAAACGATATGCCACTTGCCCCCTTCGCATTTAAGAATCTAAAGGTAACACCTTGAAAATAAAATTGAAGTGTTTCTTCGATTTTTCATATTATTTACTAGAAGAAAGATGAGTATCAAGGGTGGTAAGTTTCCAAACTGACACCTGGTCTTTAGGAGTAAATAACTCTTAGAATAACCGTTCCAACTCTATAATCTCAACTAAATGTTTTCGACCGAATGTCTAGTTCGTTACCAACAAAATTAAAACGATCAACAAAATACCTCTAATGAGGAAATTTTACCGTAAATAAACATAAATTCTTCCATTTACCAATTGATACATCAGTATTCATTATTCATGCGTCAATGGAATCTTCACAGGAAGAATTAAATTAATTAAGTACGTACTTATGTATCCAGTGACCATATTTTTTTTAAAACCTAATAAAATTTATTTGTAGAAAAATTTTTTACTAGTAAAAAAATCCAATTGAATGCGTAAAAGATTCCTACACTTGACCTGCACCGACACAATAGAAAAATTAATAATAGAAGTACCTACATCTAATCCCCCTGTATTACATCCACCTGTGCGAAAAGGGCATATCCCTAAAACCTACCCTACGACAATGAATGGGATCCCTTTAGGGCTTTATTCTTTGCAAATTGAGAATTGCGATGGGATAATTACTAGGTATCTATAGGTATATAAAAATTTGGATTTTTGTAGTATTTCCCAAATAATGTAGTGAGATGTCCTACTGTGTTTTTGAATTTCGGTATGTCTTTGTTGGATTTTTCGTGTAGACGTTGTTATTGGATTAAGATGATCTTGTTCATTTATTTATCCCGGTTTGCAAAGTGATTCTTTTACCAACATTAGTTGGAAGAGCCTTAGATCTAGCGTGTAGTCTGTCTTTGTGACTTTAATGCTAAACTTCGTTGGACAGCCCGTTTGTTTTTATAATACACCAATCATTTACCAAATCACATTTTCTTAAGACAGTTCTGTATGGATTCGACTTATTGAAATAGCTTGAGATCATCTGAGTATAATAAGAATTTTACTTCAATATTCGATACGATAAATAATATAAAAAGAAGCTGCCTCAAAATAGAGCCTTGATGAGAAATATAATTTTATTAGATGTCTTAAAAATAGGACATGTATACGAGGTTTTCCATTAATGTGGAAAATAACGTTAGCTTATTATCAGATTGAAAATTATAATTGTTAAAACTTTAGTCAACATCTGTGCACAATTTCTAATCAAAAAGGCAAGTATATTGTCAATGCCAACTGTTGTTTCGGTTTAAGTTTTTTAAATCAAAAAATACCTATCCCTGATGTATAAAAGTATTAAGTAATTACTAAGTGGGTTTATTTTCTGTATTAGGAAAAGTCGAAGCAGTGTAATTATTCGAGAAAAAGTTACAAAACTTTTTATTATGTCGTGTGGATTATCTATTCGTGTAATTATTATAAAACATAGTCCTTGGAAGAAATGATGTATTGCCAAGCAATTTTTTACCTCGGTCTGCAACTAGTAAAACTGTCATATACTTTGTTGTTGTTTTGTATTTTTTCACAATTTTTGTTGAATTTAAGGTGTTCTATAATGTTATAATTATCGTCTTGTCTTTCATCTTCTTCCTTTCCTGCTGGATTACCGTGACATATCCTTATCCTGCTTGCTAGCTGGTTTTTACCTAAATATTTTCCCCTCTTTTTCTTTATTAATTCATCAAATTAAATGCAGTTTAACTTACAAATAGATTGGTTCTTATATAACTTTTCTTCCGATAATCACTCATTTCTTTCTTATTGACCCTCTGTGTCCTGTGAAAATTTTACTCATGTCTCAAATGAAATCAAATTATGTTTCAACAAACTTGATTTTTTAATAACAATTTAGCTTGCCAATTGCAAATTCTGATTTTTATGAAAGTTTTTAAAATAAAAGTTGTTTGCGATATCGATCTCTATAATTTTTGTTTATGCATGATTTTTCTAAAATGGACCGTAATGAAAAAATTGTAGGAAATTTAAATTTTTCAGTATTTTCGTTTTCCATTAATATCTATAGAAAAATGTTTCGAGGTAGATGTATGTGGACAATGTATATATTTAGTTTATCCTCTAAACATTTATAGAGATGCTGTAATAGGTTGTACAAAATAACCGGAAAAAGCCTACAATAACTAGATAGGAAAGTCATGTGTTGGACACATCAGATTTTTTATCTTTCTATATCAGTATTACTTATTGTTATTAGGAAAAAAATTTAGTAGTACGACTCAAAAGAATAAAGCTATTAGAATTATTTTTACTTTCCTATCTGTATACAGATATAAGGAAAGTATAGGAATCATGATTTTTTTCGACCTCGAGTTTTCGACGGATTTTTACGTTTTGAGGTCCCCTGAATCCGTTTTGACTATTTTCGCGATGATGTCTGTGTGTGTGTCTGTGTGTGTGTGTCTGTATAACGCATAACTCATGAACCGATACACAGAAAAACACCAAATTTTAAACTTAAGCTTTGTTTCAGCGTCCAATGAGCTGATTAGATTTTGGGCAGAGTCGGAACATCTGGGGGGGTACTTTATGGGTGGTCATTTTTATATTTTATGGAATATATCTGTTATTTACGTTTGGAGAAGAAAATTCTTCAAATAAAAGTTACTTCTTATAATATTATCTATAATTTTTGTTATTTACAAAATTTTCCTAAAATGGTCCGTATTCGAGAAATTTGACAAAATGTAAAAAAATATTTTTTTTTATAAAAATTGTTCAAACAAAAGTTGTTTGTAATATAATTCTCTATAATTTTTGTCTTATAGATACTTTCTCTAAAATGGACCGTATTCGAGATATTTGAGAAAATGTGTAAATTTCGAAATTTGAAGAAAACTCAAAAACGGATAAAGAAAAAATCAATAAATTTTAAACTTAAGTTTTATTTCGGCCTGGCGTGAAATGATTAGATTTTGGACAAAGTCGGAACATCTGGGGGGATACTTTATGGGAGGCCGTTTTTATATTTTATGGAATATATCTGTTATTTATGTTTGGAGAAGAAAATTGTTCAAATAAAAGTTACTTCTAATATTATTATCTATAATTTTTGTTTTTTGTAAAAATTTCCTGAAATGGTCCGTATTCGAGAAATTTGACAAAATGTGCAAAATTCTGATTTTTATGAAAGTTTTTGAAATAAAAGTTGTTTGCGATATCGATCTCTATAATTTTTGTTTATGCATGATTTTTCTAAAATGGACCGTAATGAAAAAATTGTAGGAAATTTAAATTTTTCAGTATTTTCGTTTTCCATGAATATCTATAGAAAAATGATTCGCGGTAGATGTATGTGGACAATGTATATATTTAGTTTATCCTCTAAACATTTATAGAGATGCTGCAATAGGTTGTACACAATAAACGGAAAAAGCCTGTAATAACTAGATAGGAAAGTCATGTGTTGGACACATCAGATTTTTTCTTCAATCATTGAAAACATTTTCTGACAATCTAAAAAATCCACTAATAATTCTCAAACTATAGTATTTTTTATTTCAAAATTCTATTTTCAGGAATTTATTTACTATATCCATATTTTAAAAAAACATACAATTTACAATACGTACAATTTTGCCCCCAGAAATATCCATATCAATGCATTAAAAACTTCTCTCATTTATAAACGTATAGAAAATTAATATTTAATTTTTTTATTATCCTGCTGGGATTTTTTCCGCTTTGACATTAATATGAGAGCTCCGGAAGAAGTGTTATCATTTTTATTAATGAATCAATATTCCAAATTTATGAAGGCTCATTTTGGAAATTTACATTGTCGTAAACTCGTTTCCAAACTTGTCATACTACTAATTTACAACTAGGTTAAGAGTTACCTTTGCACAGGAAGTGATTAATAAATACTCAAACATTGCAAAAATAAAAAGATGTTCGAAGATAAATGATGAAATTTCCGGTATATCGTACTTAAAAGAGTGTTTTCATAAAATGTGTAAATTGCTTCATTTATAAAATATTCACGGTTTTCGATAATTATAAAGAATATGTAAGAATTCATTCGATTGTGAGATTGATATAAGATAAGTTTGATGAGTTATGTGTTGCAGCTTGCATAGAACTATAATAATAACAACAATATTTGAATAATAATAATCTAAATTACAAAGTAGTACCAATAAAAATTGCAAATAAATAAATTGATATGGAAATTACTGACGTCATCAAAATTTGTTCATTTTGAATCATCATGGGGTGGTAAAATTGCCAAAATAAAAAAATTTGAATTAGATACATATTTTTTTTATAGATTGTCAATTGAGATTTTTAGAAATCTGTTAGATGGAAAACGATAGTTAGGATGATTTTTGGATAGTATATATATAGATTTTTGTTTAAAATGTTGATGGCACGAAAGAAAATTTAAAAAAAATATATATATAAAAAGGGTAACCTTTCCACCATAAAAGAAAAATATAGAGACCGACATAAGGATAGATACAGATACAGGAGGCGATGGCAAGCGATAGCAAACACCAAAGAGTATATAGAAGTAAGGTATAGATATAGGGAAAGGGGACGATAGCAGAAAATAGCAGAAAGCAGACAAAAACAAGAAATATTTATTAAGAAATTAATTTTTACTTTCCTGTCTGTATACAGATAAGGAAAGTATAGGAATCATGATAGGAATATTATTTTATATAAACTTTGTCCTATACGATATTTTCCTAAAATATCCATATAATTTCTCTAAAATGGACCGTATTCGAGATATTTTAAAAAAAGTGCAAATTTAGAATTTTGAAGATACTCAAAAACGGATGAGAAAAACACCAAGTTTTAAATTTAAGCTTTAATCCATCCTGCGGTGAGCTGACTAAATTTTGGGCATAGTCGGAACATCTGGGGGGTACTTTATAGGTATAAGGTTGTTTTTCTATTTTATGGAATATCACTGTTATTTACGCTTGTAGAAGAAAATTATTCAAATAAATGTCGCTTGTAATATTATTCTTTATTATTTTAGCCCTTTACAAAATTTTCCTAAAATGGCCCGTATTCGAGAAATTTGCCAAAAAGCGAAAAATCTAATTTTTTAGGAAAAATGTTCAAATAAAAGTTATTTGATATGTCATTATCTATAATTCTTGTCCTATACATGATTTCTCTAAAATGGACCGTATTCGAGATATTTGAGAAAAAAAGAAAATTTCGAATTTTGAAAATAACCCAAAAACGAATAAAGAGAAAAACACTAAATTGTAAATTTAATCCATCCTGCAATGAACAGATGAAATTTTGGGCATAGTCGGAACATCAGGGGAGTACTTCATTTGATGGTCCATATCCGAGGAATTTTACAAAAAGAACAACATTCAAATTTTTAAGAAAATGTTTCAAATAAAAGTTGATCGCCATATCATTATCTAGAATTTTTATTTTATACAGATTTCTCTAAAATGGACCGTAATGGAAAAATTTGAGCAAAAGTATTTTTAGTTACAGGGGTGATACAATAGGTTGTACAAAAATACAAAAAAGTCCAAAAAAATACAAAAAAAAATTCAAAAAAATACAAAAAAAACAAAAAAAATACAAAAAAATACAAAAAATAACCGAAAAAAGCCTGCAATGATAAGAAAGTCATGTGCTGGAACCCATCAGATTTTTTTTCTATGTAATTGACATTAATTGCTATGGTTATTAGCCTGGATGTATTTAGAAATTTATTTTTGCAAGTGAAATTATATTATTGGTATTAGTAGGTATATTTTAGATACAGTATCGTTCCTCTCGGGCGTTTTTTTTTATTTTTGTATACCGGGCGTTTCCACATTAACTGGCGCCAGCCAACGTGGGTCATACATTTTTGGAATAGATTTTTGAAATACCCAACGTGGAGCAAACATTTTTGGATTAGATTTTTGAAATATTACTTGGAATATTTCAGTTTGGGTAAGACTTTTTTATAGTTTCTTTCATTTAATTGTTGATTTTCGTATGAAGGGTGTTCAATTAAGAACATAGAACTGAAGATTCTCCGATTAAAAATTATACGATTAAACAAAATGTTATGAGGTAAAATGTTACTCGAAATACTGGGTGTTAAAGTAGAAAATTCAAAAATATTAATGACTGTAATTTTTTTATTACTTAGTATAGTTTTACTAAATTCGGCAAACGTTTTTGGTGTCATTATATACACATATCTGCAAAAAAAATCAGTTAAATAAAATTTGCCAGTGGCGTATGGCATGGGTAAGTAACACTTTCATCCTTTCTAAATTTTACGCCACTGTCCAAAAACTTATCTGACTATAATTTTAAATGTTTGATGTTTTTTACATAAATTATATACTCTTGTAGGAAACTAATAAAGTGACTTTACTTTAATTTATTTTGAATTTCTAAAATTTTGAAATAATGATTTGTACATGATTTGTTTAAAAAAATATATAAAATTATAGTCCAAATAAGTTTCTGGATAGTGGCGTAAAATTTAAAGAGGATGCCAAAATTTATTTAACTTATTTTTTTGCTGATAGGTGTCTACCGAATTTAGTAAATTATACTGAGTAATAAAAAATTAAAGCCATTAATTTTTTGAAAATTTTCAACTTTAACACACTGTATTCGTATTATTTTTGATCAGAGAAACAGTTTTCTGTTTCCGGTTTTATTCTCAATGGAACACCCTGTATAATTTGGATATAAAATTTAAATTCTGAAGGAGGTAAAATCAGTACAGCATTAAATGGATTTAAGAGGAGGAAAGAAAGTTGGTTTAAAAGAGAAACAATCTAAAGAAGTGGAAAAGGTTGAAAAAGCAAAATATGAATAATACAGTTACTGAAAATAAAAGAACAGAAGAATGCGACAATAATTGATGAAAAATGTATTTTGTTTATTTGTCTATTGCGGTTAATTTCAACTAGTGGCAAAACCAACTTCCCTAGTAGCCAATCATCACAAGATACAACATTATTAAAAAGTTTTTTTAAATCTTGTTCCTTTTTTTTATTGTTTTTATAACAGTCGTGTGTAATTATAAGGTGGACTGACTATTTATATTTGGTTTAGAATATATTCATGTCTCCAATAATAATTATTAAATATTGAGTAATAATAGTTTTGAAAACAATTTTGTAAATGAACAATAAATTCATTGGGATCAATTGAAGGTGAATATGTAGCAGTGATGCTGTTATTTAATATTAATAGAAGTTCTACTGCATCTGTTTTGTAGATAGTTGAAAGTTTGCAGTTGTATTTGTGATACGATTTTATGTAAATATCTACTATATTAGTAAACTATATTGTTATCATGCTATATGGGAATGATTTCTTATTTTTTTTTTACCGGCTGAAAACCAGTAATTTCCAAGATGCTTGAAAAACTATCACGATCATAAGAAAATTGAAACAAATGTATTTTTAAAATGTTCATAAATGTTTTCCTTTTTTCTTCATTGTTTTAATGAAGAAACAACAAAAAGCGACAGCTATTAAGACCACAATAGAATTAACCGAGACAGTCATTAAAACATTTAAAATAAAAAAAAAAACCAGCAGGTGTTAAATGCGAACAGAAACGAGTTCCAACTAGTCAGAAAGCATCATCCATTCTATCATCGTGTTTTATTTGATTTTTTTTTCTGTATAACGTTATTGTTCTTTTAGTAATTTTATTTACATGTTGTTTAGTGGCGTCCATTGTGTACGGACGGCGGGTGCAGCGGAGCATGAAGAGTGTGTCCCCTCTTTGGGCCCCAAATGACCTTTAGCCACCACTTTCGAACGTACATATATGCCTACGGTACGGTTTTTGCTTCTGCTCGATGATACTATTAAAAATACATCGAAACACCCAAATTATCGTCTTTATCTCTGATGCTGGTCTCGATTTAAGGTTCGTTTTGGTTTGTTTTGTGCGATGATGGCTCGAAAATTGGGGAAACGGTAACTTAATGACCGTGGTGGTACTTACCGACTTACAGGGTAATCCAGACGCTATCCAAGTTAACTAAGAGCAAGAGCGAATATACTATGCTTTCATTTCTAAATTAGCCATTCGAAATAACTTTTCATTTTACGTAATTTTAGGAAAAACAAATAATAAGTCAAATTTTATATCAGTAGGGTAGTTTAAAAATATTATTGACCTATTTCCAAGTTTTATTATCCCCTAAAAATATAACAAGTGGTATCGGGATTATCTATATGCGCAAACAAGTTTTTTAGAGGCGCAGAAATTAGAGACAAAACCCCTTGTCAACTCTAAAATCTCCGCCACTGCTTCATACAAAGCCAATCATTTACCAGTGAAGAAAGTACTTTTTTAGATACAAGTATTATTTGTATAAAAACTGATATCTGTGCGACAAACTCTTTGACACCCATAGAATCTCAAAAACATTTTAGAATGTAAAGATTGTATGTTTACAGGAATAAGATACCCCAATTCATCTCACCTTCAATTTTTAAACCTGGGTCTGGAAATGTTCATGCCTTTCTAGCAAGCTACGAAAGAACGGCGATTGCCAATGGGTGGGACAGTGGGTTAAAAATAAGCTATCTAGGATCATTCTTAGAAGGGGTGGTAAATATGTGATTCACCCTGTAGGAAAAAATTGAAAATAAAAATAAAACTTGGGTTCAGATCAAAGCCAACCTGACTCAAGAATTTGACGAGGGTGACTCTCACAGAACCCTTGAAACGCGCATTCTAAACAGAAAACAAAGGAAGGGAGAAGCTAGACCCAGAACTATATACCCCCTACCGACTCCTCAGGCATAGTAATATGACCATGGAAGGATTCAAGGATGTCATTTTAAGTTTACAAGACATCATTAATAATAAAGCTGCAGTGAGCCTGCTCACATACAATAATGCTGAACCAGCTCAACAGAATCCAAATGGGGCCCAAAAATAACTTAGCAAAACAAAATTTTCTAGATGAATTTGATTTATAGATTCATTGGTTTCCCACAACTCAGTTAAACAAACAATGTCAACACTTTTAAAATTATCAATTTCCAGAAGGATATCACATATTTTGCACATTTAGTAACAATAACTTTGGATCAAAAATCATCTCTGGGATTGGGGATTTCTCCGGAGATATAAAAAATTATTAACACATGCATTTTTGCTCAAACTGATGGATCCATTGCTTTTCTGAAATTTTCTTGGTAAATTTGCACTTTGAAAGATACATATGATTCCGGATAGCGAGATTTCAAACTTTCACATACTACCTCCGGGAAATCAAGCTTCAGCAAATGTTCCATAGTTGTTACATCAGTACTAGGCGTCCAATAATTACTTTTCTAAAATCTACACTTAAACTTTTAATCGAATTAAATTACGGGTTTTGAGCTTACATTAAATTGTAATTAGATGAAACAAAATGGATTCTATGTGTTTTGAGGTGATCTTTTCGAAAAAAGGCAAAACAAAATGTAGCCGTTTTTCGAAAGTGTCGAAATTTTGGATTTTGTCAATTTTTCAATTTTGCGCAGGCGCATGTCGGAAATAAATCAATATTTTTAAAACGCAGTTTACGACATTTGAAAGCTTAGAAAAAATGCTAATTTTTATGTCTCTTGAGAAATTTTGATCCGATGCACCGTTCTCGCGGTATGGACAATTGAAATTTGTTTAGTATTTTGAGGCGACGAAGGTCGAAAAATTGAATTTGTTAAATGTTCAAACACTAAATTCTTTATAACATTGTTAAAAATTAAGATATTTGAAAAAACAAAAATGCGTTTTGAACTTAAGGGATGTGACTAGTGATTCCCAGAAGGGGGCAAGATAAATCCCAAAATTGGGCATATGGCGGAAGGGCAAAATGCACCGCGGTCCTAATTTCATTGTTTGCCTATAACGGCCAAACTATTTGAATTTTTTTAAAGCCACTTACAAAGCTTACTCTTAAATGTGAAATATTATGTGTGTGTGAATTTCACCGACATCGGACCATAATTGGCTAAGATATCAAACAATTAAATAATTTTTTTTTCCTTAAAAAAATTTTTTTTTTTCGAAAGTTTGAAGTGGCACAAAAATGCCAAAAATGCACCCAATGGCTCAAAACTTTTTTTTTGAGTACTCTATTGTGTCTAGAATACGATTACATTACGGAAAATTCTGCAAATATATTTTATCTAATTTTTTGACCACTGTTCATTGAGTGACGACCAAAAAACACGGTTTTTGAGAAAAGTTGCCTAAAATTGACAATTTTTAGTTTTTTTGTCTGAAAATTAAACAAACCCAAATTTCATGTCTTCTAAATGTGTATACAAAGTTTAAAGTGTGTATGTTTCTTCTAAGTTGTAGAATTCTCCCGACAAAAGTCCCATTACACGCGCTCCGCGGGATCCAAAACTCGTGTATACACTACATTACTGTAATTTGATTTTTTTGCATTTTCCAGTTTTAAATTTCTTACATATCTAAACTTATTAAGCTTAAAATTTATTAAATTGTATTTTACTGACTTGTTATAAGACGTTTCTTGAGTTTTGTGCAAAATATAGAATTACCAGATATTAGCGAACAAAAAGCAAGCTTATCACCAAGTTGGAACTTACACTCAGGCTTAGGATTAATTTCCTAACATTTTTAAAGTATACCTATTTGTGTATTTTTTTGTGCTCTTTTCGATGGCGAAGTTAGTTTTTTCAAATATATTTATTTTGTTAGATGTTTTCGGAAAACCCGGAAAAAATCACATGGGAAAAAAATTAAAAAAAAACTACGCCTCTGGTTTCCTGCGAATTCCCGAAAAATTATGTCAGATTTCGCCGCGGGACTTATTTTATTTGAGAGCCAACAAAAAAATACGCAACTTCTCTCATGGGCACATATGTCTAACATTTATAATTTCGCCACAAATTCATCGCAAATTTCATGTCCATGGTTCTGATCAAAAAAACGAAAAAACGACTTTTTGGTAAAAGCACTTCTGGCGGCGAGAAATTCGCCATTAAAACTACCTGTGCAATGAATTTCCGAACTATTTTTGCCTCCTCTTTCGAATGGTGCATTTATTTTCACTATCGGAATGATACTTGCCCAGATAATTAGCATTTTTACAATGGAAAATTCTGGAAAACCCGGTTTTTCCTAATTTAAAAAAAATTGAAAAACTGCTACATCTTTTTTTTTCTTTTTTTCGGAAAGATCACATCAAAATACACAAGGTCCTTTTTGTTTCATCCAATTACAAATTAATGTAAGCTCGAAGGGGCTTTTTTTCGTTATTTAATTGGACTATTTGGGATATCCGTATATTGATTCCATTCACTCATAGTGCCAATAAACAAGAATGTTTTCCCTAAATTATGATTGATTTAAAAATTATATTATTTTTATTAAACTATTGGACTGTTTGCAAACTATAATTTCCAATGATTTTTCAGTGCTTGGTAAACTGTTTATAGGCTGAAATTCATAGCTTTTATTTGTTTTACAGATTTTTTCTCAAGAGGAACTTTGCCAAAAGATATTAATGAAATGCAACCATACATGTCCAATGACTAAAAATGATTATTTTGTAAAAAATTTACTACTTAATATTGTCCTATCACAAATCCTATGTTATTTAATTTAGAAGTAATGTCTTTTAGTTTATACAAATCTAATAATATAAAATATTCAATTCTACAATTAAAATCCCGATGTCCAATACCCTTAACAATTGTTAGAATAGTGAATAGTGACAATAGCAACAATTAATTTTTTTCCAGATGATTCTGTTGGTCTAGAAACACATTCAACATTGAAATAACGCTACATATATATAAATATGTATTTAAACCGTATACAAGTGTTTATTTTTAACCACGTCTAGTTTAGTGAATGAAATGATGCTTTAGACGAATCCCACAAGAATACGTCACACCGGAAATCAGTTATAATCTTCTCTAGTCAGAGTCGGTAACAACTTAAGTACACACATGATGAGATGAGCTCTTCTCTCCGATGCTGCTGCTTTTGCATCGTTAATATTATGCTCGTATAAGTACTTCACCGATCTCAAGACTATATTATCAAAGAAACTGGTCGAAAGTATCGATGTAGGCCACGCAGCACTCTAAAAACAACTTTTACCTGTTGCGACTTACTCAATATTTATTATGCTGATTGCAATTAAAGATATATTGGGAAGCTGCGCAGGTGAGCTTGATGTCTTAATTTAGTTATCCACCGACGATGTTTATATATTCTTATGTATGCTTACTTTACTTGCGTAAAAATCTACTTGTAATTTATTTTGTAGTTACTGTTTTTTTTTATTACTGAGTAAATGCCATTTAAATATTCAAGTAATTCGGAATTAAATTGATGATTCTATAATTAATAGATGTAATTAAGAAGTACAATGTTTCTAGAGCAAGTCAAATTTTCGAAATTTTGAGGTACCCTAATATTTATATACAGAGTGGATCGGATTTAATTTGCAAATACAATATCGATTAAATGGGAAAAAGTTTGATGTTTTGATTGGTGTAGTGTTTCCAAACTTAATCCAATATAGGCGTGTGTACCGGGATTGCGTAATAATTCGCGTTACATGCCATGCGAATGCTACAAATTCTATACCCTCACATTGCAAATAAGCGTGAACCGTCTTGGTATAGCCTCTGATGTGGCACACTTAAGTTTTAAACATCTACGCACCTACAGTTGATGTTAAGTCCACAAGTGAGCGGCCAGAATTTTTGGCTCGCCTGGCTGCTTTAGTTGTTTTATCTTTGATCAGTAGCGTGCATGGTTTGAAAAATATTCCCAAAGCGTTTGTTATAAATTTGTTTTTATTTTTCGGTGTTTCTGTTAAATTTTGATTTGTGTTATACGAGATGCTTTCTGGAGACCTTTTCAGGTAGATGTAGATGCTAGAGTCATAATTTTACATGCCGGAAATGAAAATGGCTTTGTAGCAAACGTTTCGCTACATTCAGCAAAATATGTCAATAAAGCTCTGCTGGTTTATCATGAAGATATGAATGCAGCAGTTTTTAAGAACTGGTTTGCTGAACAACTTTTACCAAATATTCCAACTAATTCAATCATTGTAATGGACAATAGGCCATATCATTCCCGGCAAATTCACAAGAAGCCAAGTAGTGTCTCTAAGAAATCAGATATATCAAAGTATTCAAAAGATAATAACATTGATAGTCCTGCTTCCGTAAAAACAAAACCACAATTGTTACAAATTGTTAAAGTAAGAATATTCCAATAGAGTATTGTAATGTGAGCCATTTTATTAGTCAGTCATGCTCTAATACTCCAAGTCCCTCTCTGTATTATTTGGCCTTTGAGGCTAAACTTGTCCGCTTATTATACATAATTAAACCCCTTAAGACCAAACCTATGGGACGACTATGGTGTAGACACTTTCGCGAACATTCCAGGGTCAACGAGATACTATTTCTAGAACGTGATAACGTTTCTGGTACATACTGGCAATTTTGGTGGGGGAGCATTCTAGGCCACCAATTTGTATATAAATTGGTGGAGGAGAGCCATCAGTTAGTAGATATATGGACAGTGCAGATAAATAGTAATTAGTAGATAGACAGTGGTGATCAGTTTAAAGACATTCGAAGTATATATAAATTAAAATAGTATTGTTTAAAATAAATAAGTGTTTAAATAAATTATTAATAAATAAACTGTTGTTTGAAAATAAACAAACATCACATTGGTGTCGAGAAGTGGAATAGTGTAATAAATAGTGGACAATAATGGCTAAAAGACTGTGTGATTTAAAAGTGACCGAGCTACGTCGGGAGTTAGAAGATCGTGAGTTGGAGACGATAGGAAAGAAGGCAGAACTGGCGGAACGGCTTAAAGAAGCACTAGAAAGTGAAGGTTTGGATCCGGAAACGTATCTATTTTCGGATGACGCTTCTTCTATAATTTCTTCAATTTCCTCTGATATGAAAACCGAAATATCATCTGTGAAAAATGAAATTTTCTCTTTAGAAACCAAAGTTTCGTCTGATATGACCTCTATGAAAACCGATATTTCTTCAGACATTTCCTCATTGGAAAATAAAGTTTCTTCAGAAGTTTCTTCTATAAAAAGTGATATTACTTCCTTAGAAAGTAAAGTTTCGTCCGATATTTCTTCTTTAGAAGAAAAAGTGTCTTCTGATGTTTCTTCCGTGAAAAACGAAATCTCTTCTTTAGAAACTAAAGTTTCTTCTGATATCTCCTCTTTAAAAGATGAAATTTCTTCCGACTTGGAAAACAAAATGTCTTCTCTGAAATGTGAAATTTCTGCTGATGTGGAAAATAAGATGACTTCTGTTGAGGAGAAAATAATGAGTTCCGTTGAAGAGAAAATAAAAGAAATGAAAAAGAAGAACTGGAACATTCAGACCCGGCCAAAGACGTTGAAATTAAGTGCCATGAGGTGGAGTCGAAATTGAAATTGGAGGAGCTGTAAACTCTCCTCGTGTTAAAGCCCCAACTTTTGACGGGAAGATGTCTTGGACGAACTACCTTAAGCAGTTCGAAACAGCTGCCAGAGCAAACGAGTGGTCTGAACGAGAGAAGGCAATAAATTTGACCATCGCTCTTCGAGGAGACGCTTTGGATGTCCTTCAGACTATACCCGTAGAAGAGACAGATGATTTTGAACAACTAAAAAAGAGGCTAAATATGCGATATGGCCAGGAACACTTGGAGCAGGTATACAGATTACAGTTGAAGAATCGCAAACAGAAACGTGACGAGAGCCTTCAAGAATTTGAATTAGATATTGCGAAGATGGTACGATTTGCCTACCCGTCAGCTCCAGAAAACATGATGGAATGTTTGGCTGTTCAAGCATTTGTAGATGGACTTCGTGACCATGAAATGCAAAGAACACTTCGTTTAGCCTGTCACAAAACATTGGTCGATGTCTTGTCCGCTGCTCTTGAATATGAAGCGGCTACGCTGGCTTCTGGTGGATACAGTGATGTAAGGACTGTAAAAGAAGAACAGGGAAATAAATTGGACCAATTGTTTCACATGATAAAAAGCCTTATTGGGAAGCAACCAAAGACTAATAGGTGCTGGAATTGCGGTGAAATGGGAAAAGTAAGCAGTTCGCGCAAACGTCCAAAGAACACCACGAATCGAAAAACTGTGCCGGTGGCTGTACAGGAAGGAACGGTGTTACCTGAAAGTAGTGAAACCATACGAGTAAGGCGGTTGCAAGGAACTGTAGAGAAGGCAACGCCTGTCATGGCGGAACCTTCGAAGCGCAATAAAGATGTTGATCAAGGAACTCTGATTGGAAAGGGGTTGGCCACATCTGTTAAAGAAGTTACAGTACGAAGAACGTCGGTTGTCAGCGATGAGTGGGCCCCTGTCAAACTTAGGGAAGAACAAGAGAATGATCCCGTTTTAAAGAAGATACGAGAATGAAAAGAGGAAAATCGTCGACCTACTTGGCAAGAAGTATCGAAATTCTCTCCAGTAGTTAAATCATATTGGGCTCAGTGGGACTCGTTTAGCCTGGAAGATGGCTTATTAAAGCGAGTACTTAAAAATGATGATGATTCCGAGAACAGAAGACAGTTGGTCATTCCAAGAAGTAGAGTAGCTGAAGTACTTCGTCAATTACACGACAGTCCATCAGGAGGACATCTCGGTATTAGGAAAACCCTTCAGAGAGTTCGGGAAAGGTTTTACTGGATGAACAGTTCCGATAATGTAAAGGACTGGTGTAAGAAATGTACCACCTGTGCTATGAGTAATGGACCTGAACGAAAAAGGAAGGATCCCATGAAGCAATATAACGTTGGTAGCCCATTTGAGAGGATCCCCTTAGATATTGCTGGACCATTCCCCGCGACCGAGGATGGTAATAAATACATTTTGGTGGTTATGGACTATTTTATAAAGTGGGTGGAAGTCTATGCCATTTCAAGAGGCCGCGACTGTTGCAGATGTATTAATAAAAGAGTTTATCTGTCGATTTGGAGTGCCCTTGGAGATTCACAGTGACCAAGGCAGAAATTTTGAAAGTCAACTTTTCCGTGGAATCTGTGACAGACTAGGCATGAAAAAGACCAGAACCACAGCATTGCACCCACAATCCGATGGAATGGTAGAGCGAATTCAAATTCTTCATTTTTTATGTATATTTAGCGATAATGCTTTACCACCTTGTTCGATTTATATGATTCTTTTTTTTGTTAGTAAGGGGGTACCTCAGGGGTGGTCCCATATACATTTTGTTAAGATGTGGTGATGGCATCTGCACGTTTTTGAAGTCGGTTTTTTTAATTTTTAATTTCTAATACTTGTTACTTGTTTTTTGTTTCTTCTTGTCTTTTTTATTTGTTTGTCTTTTTATTGGCTTTTTGTGATTTCAAAGTGATTTCGGTGATGATTGCGACCATAATTTTGGTGATGATTTCGGAAATTTCAAGAGTTGTAGAGATTTCGAGTGAAAACATACCTGTATTTCGGCAGTGGTTTACCCCTACGCACGAACGTTAAAAATTCAATTTAATTTTTTTAAATAGAACCAAAATTCAAAGAAACGAATTTATTTTATCCAATCTAATATCAAAATCACCCGTTTATCATTTTAATAAAAGTACATACATTCACGACAGCCACAATATGCATATACGCGGCCCATATAAATATCGAGAGCGATAATCATAAACAAGGCCGGTGTACGTGTGTGACAAACAAAGCTTATACCAGCCAACGAATCAGAAATAAAATTCTATTATAAATATTTCTGGCCGACCAAGTGCGCGTTTGTTCACTGTGGTAAATGTTAATGAGAGATAAAGATCGAGGGATGCAATAAATATATTTAACAGAAGCAATCGGGTTCGCTTCGGCTGTCATCATATTTTCGCGTGCGTACACCAGAGGCGTTGCTGTGCAATAACTATAAATAAGCAGGCGGCGCAAAACATACAGAACGAATTAAAAACGTTCGAAGAAAAAAAAAACGTCGATAATTAGAAAGGTTTATTTATTTCTTACGTAGACGTAGTCTAGGAGAAATCGAAAACTATTCAGAATCCATTAAAAATATGCCAAATATTATATAAATGCAATTTGTCTTGGGACAATATGGTAACATATTGTTTAAAATGAAATTGTTTAAACAATTCCAAAAAAAATAGTATATAAAAGTATAAGTGGATATAACGGTCTTTAAAACGCGCGCGATTTTTCGAGCAAGTGTTTTAAAGACCAGTTATCCACGAATACTTTACGCTATTTTTTTTTATTGGTATACTTTGAAATCCTAAATATTGGTATTATTTCTACAAAAAAATGGAAATAAGAACTAATAACTGAAAATGGTTGAATTTGTGATGTAACATCAGTATACCTCGTTGTCATGAAAATGAGACAAACAAAAATTTATTTTTAATCTGTCACGTAAGATTAAATGTCGCAACAGTTGTTATTGTTTAAAATGACTTCAAATATTGAGTATTTAAATAATAAAGCAGAATCGCGCTTAATACCACAAAAATCCGAAGCAGTTTATAAAAAAGAATACGATAAATTCAACACGTGGATGGAAGAGCAAATGGTTACACATATAGATGAACGAGTTGTTCTCGCTTATCTCCAGAAAATGTCAGAACAGTATAAAGTATCGAGTATGTGGACTATCCATTCAAAATTACAAAGTATGTTGAGGATAAACAAAGGGGTCGATATAAAATCGTTCGTCAAAGTGCATGCATTCATGAAGGCAATTAGCAAAAATGAGGTAGTCAAGAAGGCATATGTATTCGAGGAAGACGATTTGCGGAAGTTTTTTACAGATGCACCGGACATTACGTATTTATTTTTGAAGGTGTTGAATAAATTTTTTGAAAAATTTCTCAGAAATATTTTATTTGACATTACAAGGCACTCCTGCCAGATCAATATTTAAAAAGTTGGCATTTAGACATCACGTTTCTCGGGTTGTTGATGTTGCCATGTTAACTTTAAAACACGCGCGTTTTTTAAAGTTCGTTTTAAACACGTTGAGGCGTACTTTAAATAAGTAAAATAGGGTACCAATAAAAAAAATATATTTTTAAACGAAAATTTTCTTTTCATAATATTTACTTTAAAACAAATAAAAATGATTTTATATTTTTTTGTAAGTTATTATTTCAGAAGATATTAATTTGTAAAATGTATATCGTCACGATCTTGACGAATAATATTAAACAATTTTTCTCTATAATGTAGTTAAATAACTTCGTAGTGACAAATGTGAAAATTTTGATGTATCTCTTCTACTCATGCGTTGCTAAGATACAAAAATTTAAATTCTGTCAATGATTCAAAAACTGTAACCTTTCTAGACATCTTATGTTTAAATAAACCAATTTTTAAACATAAATATCTTATTTTTTATTATTTAATATCACAAAATGAATCAAAACAACTCTCAAATATTCAAAGGTAATATAACGAGACCATCATAAATAGTCTACTATTTTAATTGGATCTATATTTTGAAAGTTTTTGATATCATTTTCTCGAGACATAATTTTGTCAATAATAATCTGAATAGAGTCCGACAACTTTAGCCACCAAATTATCAAGCAAATTTAAAAAAGGCCGAACGTGAATACATCTTTTAAATAAACGTTTCTATTATTTCAAAATACACTTATACTGAAAAGAGAAGAAAAAAGATATACATTTAAAAATTATACATATAATGCTTAAACAAAAGATGTTGCAATGTTGAAATGTATAGTTAACGTTGTGTTTTATTTTTAATAGTTACTGTGATTGTTCCATGGAGTTCCCTGAACAATTTGGGATTGAGCCACACCTGGCACGCAGACGATATCCTGATATCCAGTAGCAGAGATCCTGGGTAGACGAACACTTTATTATTGTAATTTCCTTTTTATTGCAAAGTTGTTATCACTTATTTGTGTTAATTTGTATTGTAAACCTGAAGATATCCATGTAGGCCGAAACTAGTATCGACATTCTACTTTTTAATAAATATTGTTATGGAATTAATTTTGAGCTACATTCTCAGTTTAATTGTATTTTTGCTAGAATGACACATTAAAAATGTTTTTAATAGTTAATATAAAAGTCACTTTATGATACCTACTTAAACCCACCCACTTCTCTCTCGAATTCCCATCAATTTTTTCATTTCCAATTCTTTGAATCCACTATTAGCAGCATTTAATTCGGCAAAAGGAAAGGACAAAGGATAATTATTAACAGCAATAAAAAAAGACGAAGATTTTCTGCTTTATCTGGATCAAATTAGCAACAATTATTATTGTGTAGGTGAAGAGGTCAGTGCATGTCTCGGGTAGCGCTTCTTCGAAATCAACAAAACAACGTTGTGAATTTATTGTTAGGGTGCGAGGGGTAAAGGGGGACGACAGTCTGGAGGAGGCGAGGCCAGGCCCCACGTGTCCACCCGACCGTGGTTCCGCCGTCCGACCATCGAAGGTACCTATAGGTACCATATATGTGTCTAATGGGTACCTTTCTGGAATACGTACGATGAAATATGTTGTTCCGTTTTTATTTAAATCGACTATGGAAATTTGACATATTATTAATTAATTAGGATGTCAAAAATATTGGCAAGAACAACGGCGTAATTCAAAATAGTCGATTTTACAGTATGACGTTTTTAAATTTATAAATGTTTTATTGTATTTTTCAAAATATAATTAATTTAATGATAGGTTAAAGTGACCATATTTTGAAATGTAGAAAGAGGGGCAAATTGAAACATGGAGATTTGGAGATTTTTCGTTGACGAATTCTATATTTTGTAGTAGTAGCGGTTCAATGAAGAACAAAAAAAGAAAAGGCTTAAAAGCGGGACAAAAAATTATGAAAAATAACAAATCATTATCACAAACAGGCCATAGAAATAGTAAGGAAAGCCAATTCCATTATATCAAAAACAAAATTATAAGGAGAAAATAGTGTGTCAGAGCTCATGCGCATAACGGTGCTGGCTCGGACAGGACCGGTGCAAGTTTTTTATTGATCGAACAAATAGTTCACACGATATTTCAGTTATACATTTTTAGAGATGATTCTATATAAAAAACGATGAAAAAAATTCAGGATAAATATGTTTCTAAAAGTCCTTATTAAGAAAGATATGGCATAAAATATGAATTAGTTAATTTTCGGCAATCATTAGTGCTGTAGTCATGAGATTTTGCTTGTAACCTGACATCTTATTTGATTTAGTTATCATTTGCTACAAGTAAATTTAATCTGGGGCGTGCAAAATAGCGGCAGTTGCATTTCCCCCAGAAATATTATGTTCAATATTTTTTTACATTTTGTCAGCCGAGACTATGAGTCGTTACTTACAATTAGATAGAAAACCTTTCATGTTACCATTTTCAGTATAAATTAACAGAAGAGTTTCTAAGTTCGTTGAGATCGGGTTTATGTTTTAAAATGCCTTGAAACCTGTATTTGAAAGTATGCCCCATGCCAACTTCGCCAATGACGTCACAAATGTTAAGTAAAGGTACAATTTAATAGGATTAATATTCACTTTCTACATTTGAAAATATATCCGATGCCAACTCGGCCAGTGATGCCATAAATGTTAAATTATTTTAAATTATACTCGACTGAAACACGGTCTCTGACGTCATGAGCCTTGTGTAAAGGTATATATCCCAAATAAGCAATATTTCATGTTCCATCGGTATCAGGAATAATAGAAGTAGCATCTCATTTAAAATAAAACGAAAATAAAAGAACTGTTTACTATTTTTAACAATTTTTAACAAAGTCTCATTCGTTGGGTCTAATGAATAAAGCGAAGCAAATGCTTTTACTTCAAATTTATGAAGCAAAACCCTCGAAGTATATGATAAATAAGTTTGGAGATACCCATTGCAGACTTCGCGTCCGGGGAAGCGATACGTGTGTGATAATTATGACGGTTATAAATAATCCAACAGCCGTAAAACGTTACAAATGACGCGTAGAAACATCACCAAATGATTTTCGACACCTTTTTCGTTTCAACGAAGCAAATGTGCATTGATTAGCAAACCATTTCTTTGGTGAGGAGAATAATGAGACACGAGGTGGTGCATTATCACCGTCTCAGAATATGAAAGTGTTTTTGCGTTACATCGCTGATCCAGGTACCAAAACAACGTGGGGAAAATAATTGGAATTCAGCAAAGTATTGTGTCAAAAACAATTACTAAAGTAACGGACACAATCTGGCAAAAAGCAAATCTATGGATAAAGTTTCTATCATCCAATGAGAAAATACGTGAAGCCCAGCGTATTTGGCAGCAAGTTTATGCGTATCCAGCCACAGTTGGAGTTCTGGATTGCACACATATCCGCATTCGAATGCCTTCCAAATTTGGAGATGAATATATACACCAAAAAGGTTTTGCTAACATCAATGTACAAGCAACGTGCGATGCGCAGGAGAGATTTACAAGTGTAGACGTACAATGGCCCGGTTCTACCCATCACAGTAGAATCTGGAAATAGTCTGCTATTTGTGCCGTTTGCTCCTGGCAGATGAAGGGTATGGAACAGAGCCCTGTTTAATGAGTCCTTATCGAATCGTGAATACACCACAAGAAACCGTGTACATTAATTTGTTGAAGAAGGAAAGGGGGTGCATTGAACGTTGCTTTGGACAGTTGAAGTAAAGATTTTCAATACTGCAGTATAAAGTTCGCGTGAAGCTTGAAAATATCCCTAAAATAATAGTTTGCTGCGTTATTCTACACAATATCGCAAAAACACTACCTTAATCTGGGGCAACTTGGTCACCTATGACGTAATTTTTGTTTTTGTTTATATTTATCAGGCTGTTTTTTTTTTTTTTGGTGGATTTTCAGGTCCCTCTCGTTTGTTTCAGGTAAATAGTCAGTGAAACTGGTAAGAACGTACCAGAGAACCCCCGGGGCAAAGCCCTATCAAGATGATTCTAAAGCAAATTTGGAAAAAGCCATAGAAGCTGTTGAAATGGGTATGTCAAAAAATTAGCTGCCGAAACATATGAAATACCCAGGATAACTTTAATTCGGAAGATATTTGGAAAAAATTCGGGTTCAGTAGGCCGCCCAGCGGAAGAAGAGCGGAGTATATCAGAAATCCTTGTAGTGGTGGCCAATTGGGGGTTCCCATTCACAAGGCTCGGTGTAAGGACGGAAATCGCTAAATACTTAGACAAACAAGGAAAAACATTTAGTATCTTCAAAAACAACACTCCAGGAGAAGATTTTCTAGATGAATTTATCCAGAGGAATAGACTCTCCATTCGCCTGGCATCCAACAATTTTTCACCAATATAAATCAGGCACTAAGCGATGCGGACGATTTGAATATATACAACTACGACGAAACTAACGTCACGGACGAACCTGGGGCCAAGAAGGGGGTGGTCCCCTGAAATACAAAAAGGGTAGAAAGGGTACCAAACCGCTCTCGTACCTCCATTAGCATTATAGTGTGCGGAAATGCGAAGTGGGATCTCCTGCTCCCATGGTTGTCTATAAATCTGGACACCTTTATGAAAAATGGACATAAGGAGACCCTCCAGGAACGAAATATGCAAGCAGCCCTTCTGGTTGGTTTGACATGAATTTGTTCGAGATGTGGTTTTTCAAAGTCCTCCTCCCGCACATAATGTAAACCCGAAAACCCGGTGCCACAACTATTGTGGTGGGTGATAACCTCGCCAGCCACTTTTCGTCTTTAGTTATTCAGTCCTGTAAAGAGCATTCTATTTATATTACTCAATTTCCTGTAAACGCCACGCATCTAATGCAGCCACTTGATGTAGCTGTATTTGGGCCGATGAAGAAGTGCTGAAAAAAAATTAGACCAATGGAGGAAAGAAGGCCGATACCCAGGAAATCTTCCAAAATAACAGTTTTCCAATTTGCTCTCTAGGTTATGGAACGGCATGTCTGACGCTGTCAATCAAAATTTGATATCTGTATTTCGAGCCACTGGGCTTTATCCTCCTAATCCAATCGAGGTCTTGAAGAGAATTCCTGATGGAATTATACCAGACGATTGAGACGCAATTGTAAGATCTCTTGATGCATCATTGGTAAATCTTCTGAGAGAACACAGAGGGGTTGGCAGCGAAGCAAGTCCGAAGAAAAAAAGGGACAAGAAAATTAAACCAGCTAAAAATTTGGCAAGAGATGCAGATAATGAAGTAGCTCCCACAGATGAACCTATTGTAACTGTCCCTGTAGACCTTGTAGGCCCCAATAAAACCATTAAGTCTCCCTCCACTCAAGCATTGGAGTCACTAGATGTCCCAGGACCCAGGTGTAGTACAACGAACAAAATTAAGAAGAAATCCCGTCCAATTCAGCTCAAATAGATGCGAAGTATGGCCTTTGCTTTTGTAATTGAAAAGACTTTTTGGCGGACAAGATTGGATTAAATGCACCCAGTGCCTTAAGTAGATATGTGGCCCATGCAACAACGGAGGTAAAGCTCCTTATTTTAAATGCGATTACTGTGACGATTCAGATGCATCAGAACCGTTGAAATATCAAGATGATTCTGGGGCAGACAAAAACGTATTACCTAGTGATCAAGTTAATTAAGTTAAGAGTTACCTAAGTTTAAGTTAAGAGTGTTACCTGAGTTACATTTCAGCGTTACTTTTATGTTTTATAAGTTAATTTTGGACCCATATGTATAAGTTTAATACATTTTTTCAACATTTTTGTCTTCATTTTTTAGTAATATTCTAATAAAAAATGGGCTATTTATGAAAATTTTGTGCCTTCATTTTTATTTATGGGACCTATTGTTTTGTCAGATACCGATAATGTCTCTCCGTCGCTGGGCAGCCTGTATATAAATATATACCTCTCTACATAATTATAATTTTTTGGTAGGTGTAAATCATATAATTTAAAATTCTTTTGTGTTAGGTATGTTTAATATACTTGGCAACACTACAGAGACAAGTCATGCATACTGCGCATGCTTCTAGACACACTATTTTGCGATGTCAGGCGCAGAGACACGTTTTTATGCACAGTGGGTTTCAATTTCTGCTTCAATGTTATATTTATATTGGTCTTCTATATTATATCTATGAAACAGGCATCCTTTAGACATAGGTCATTATTATTAAGATTATGAATTTAGAAGAAGCAACTTTTGAGTTTGAAATAATTGGGCCTTAATAAAAAGAAAATAAATTACATAAAACATTATTTTATATAAAAAGTACACTAAATTATACTTCTAAATCAAAAGACGAAAAAAAGTGTTCGAAATATGTCAATATTCTTGAAAAAGCACGGCTCGGGAAAATATCCAAAATATTCGTGAGCTCGAAAAAATTTCTAGAAAATTTGCTAACCATAACATAACAAAGATTTTATTTACATAGTTAAAATATATCTACAGTTCAAAATAAGGGATAGTATATTGAAACACTACCAGGATCTTCATCCTTTCATGCTGGTCTTGGGTCCGTCCGGACTTGTCCACCTATATCAACCCGTTTTTTGATAAAAATGGTCAAATATTGCAGCCCTCACTCCTTACCATGCGGTATCATTGAGGGATTAGGATTGTTTTGGAATCGGAAATGGGAATTTGTTATAAGGATATGTTGCGTTTGAGTTATGGTTTTTGTCCCCTGAAAAAAGCTAGAAAAAACAGGGTTAACCGTTACATTTTCTTGTAATGAAACTTGGACTATCCAATAATTGCTACTAACATAATTTATACCATATGGATAAAACAAACGATAAAATCTTGATACAAGTGGTTTTATTCCGAGAATAAACCAATTTAAATTCTATCGTTTTATTTAGAGAAGGGTCGAATTTTTCCCTCGGCCCGTAAAAATAAATACAGCGTGTTTTCTGAAGCATGACAACGCTCAGGTGTCGATGGTTTCTACTGTGGGAATCGCATACAGGTGGTTCGAAAACATGGATCTCCCCCATGTGTGATTATGGTGTTTGTCTATCTACATCGATGTAAATTGTAAATTTCGATGGTGGATACGTAATATTATTATGGTGTGTGTGTGCAGTTTAATGGTTTTATCTTAATTATGATGGAGAAGATAATTGGAATTTCGACGTTGATAGGTTTGTAAGTTGCGTGGGAAAAATTTTGTCATATTTCTAGGTTTTAATAATAAATTAACATGAAGTAGATATAATTTCTCTAATTATGAAAATAAATTTTCTTAAATATAATTAAATTAAAATAGAAAAGTTTAAATTAATCAAAGAGCTAATAAAATTACTTGATCTGCTGTATTTTGTTGAAGTTGTAGAATACTTATTATTTATTTTCATACTGTACATTTTTAGGATAACATTTTGCGGTGCGCCTCTGATAGATTAAAAAAATATAAAATTTCAAAATGAATGTTCTATATATTTTGTTTAAAAACTTTGTGTCTCTTGTAGGTTTTTGTATGTGCTACTGTTATCGAGAGAAAAAAAAACGATTTTTTTGTAATTAAAGGAAAGTAAAATGTAAAAAAAATCTAGTAAGCTATGGCTTAATTATGGATAGTCTCTTGTTTTTATTAATTTTGACAGTATTCATTTGTCGTAACTTGTATCTGCATATGTTTATAAAGAACATATAAAGAAAAAACAAAACTTTTAAAATTCAACACCCTGTAAATCGGTAACGAAGAGTCTGCTGACCTACGTTTATATGAATTTGTTTGTCATTAAATAAGACAAACGATATTTAGAAACACCCCGCATAATAATATTATTATTTTGGTATTTACTGACATGAAAAGACTAATGGAAAATATTCCCGCTATTCTCTGGGTTCCTTATAATTTTTTAATAATTTCGGGTACCAACACCGACAAAAAAACATTTTTCTTTCTTTCGTAAAAATTTAAATTGTATTTTATTTAGTATCACGTGGCGTGCCCATTGACCCGTGCCGCGCCATCAGGCCGTGAATGAATAGATGAAGCAGTGCTACAAAAATTAATTGGTACACTCCGGTGTTGTGTACAAACGGCACTTTCAGGCTTCCTTCTTAAGCCAGATATCCCGCATCCGGTCTTACACTACTTACGTACACCAGCCACTAACTAAGTAACATTATTAGTCAGGTTACTCTTTTTTTATTGATATTTCAGCCACCTTTTAACAACTGTAGAGAAGGTAAAAAAAGTAAATCTTAATGGCTTAGTCAAAAAGTACCCTGTATGAGATTGTTTAGTTACTGTTTTTATGTGTATTCTTATTGCAGTTGTTACGTTAATAGTATTAAATAACATAGTAATGCAAAATATTAATATACGAGGGAAACGAAAAAGTTATTAGATACAATAGGTACAGACAACTTCTATATTATGGAAAATTTTGGATTAAAGGTACCATTTCGGAAGGCGCGACAGAAGACAACAGACGCGACGGCAAAGGCGACCAAGAACGGTCTCTTCACGTGTAAACACATGCAATTATATGAAACGCATTTCGCAAGACGCGACTCTTCGAGAAACAGAAGTCGACGACACATTAGATCGGTCTCGGGGTAGATTAGTCGATATTTTATAGAAATAGTAGTTGGAAAATTCTTTCGGCCTAGGCAGTGTTGCCAGATGAACATTTGCTGGAACAGTATGGGTGAAAAAAAAAACGTAGATCTGAACAGTAGATTTTAATAAAGGAGGAAATAATTATAATTTGCAGTGTAGTAAATAAAAAAAAGACGTATATAAGAAACGAAAAATAAACATTTTTCTATCCAAATTAGAAAGTAAACAAAGAATAAAAACAAATATTAACATTTTTAATATAATATCTGTAAAAGGTCTTTACAAAAACATATCACATATTCCTTAGACCAAAATAAGTCGATTTAAGTAAAATTACCTTAGTACAAAGTTGCTTCGTTTCGGCTCCAGAGGGCCTTGAAGTTACAATTTTTAAATCGTTTTTCCCATATAAATTTAAAACGGCATACGCGATTTTGCTGAAATTTGGTATATTGGCAGAGTTTTATGTGGCAAAAAAATGGTATTAAAATTTTGTCCGATAATAATACATAGGCGTAGAACTTGATTTTTTAAATAATTGCACCTTTAAAAATTCTACGCCAATGGAAGAAAAGGAGTTTGAGTATGAAATTTAGATTGCGCAACTCATTTACTTTAAAAAAGGTACTCTTGATAAGACTCGATTACTCTCATGGTTTTCGCTAAATTTCTGTTTTAATAATTTAGAGTGTATACGTTTCACAAAAATATTTATTTACAACATAATCAAAATAGAGATTTTACAAAAATTGTTCAAAATGTTCACCATTTTCACGCATACAAAGATTTATAAGTCGAAGAAAATTAAAATGTATCCTTTCCATAACTTCTTCATCACCTCTAAGATTGTTTATTGCATCTTGAATACGTTGCCAGAGTTATTCCTCATTTTCTACAGGTTCCCTGTAAAGTGTGGATTTCAGATGTTCCCATAAAAAGTAATCCATCGGTGTTAGGTCTGGGGAACGTGGTGGCCAGTTTACAGGTGCGTCATTACCTCTGCCTATCCATTTGTGTGGATATTGTTCATTCAAGTGGTTTCTAACTTTTAAAGAAAAATGTGGTGGAGCTCCATCTTGCATAAACCACATATCTCTCCGAAGTTGGAGAGGTAAATCTTCTAACAATTCTGGCAACGTATTTTGTAGAAAATCCAAATAATTTTCTCCAGTTAATCTTCGTGAAAGTATGACAGGACCAACAATGACATTACCAATTATTCCAGCCCACACATTAATTTTAAATTCGTGCTGAAAATGGTTTACCTTTATTGCATGCGGATTTTCAACGGCATAAACATGTTCATTATGGGTATTAGTTATACCTCTTCTTGTAAAACCCGCTTCATCGGTAAAGAGAACCTTCTTGACAAAGTTTGGATCTCTTTCTCTTTACATATTAACAAATCGACAAAAACCCAAACGAATTTGAGGATCATGGACTAATAATTCTTGTACTGGCTTCTTATGGTATGGATATAGCAATTGTTCTCTAAGCACTTTATGAACGACATCTTTACTTACTCCTAGTTCCCTTCCAATTCGTCTGGTGCTTAATTCTGGATCTTCTTCAACACGTTCTAAAATGTCTTCTTCAACTTCAGGAATCCTTACAAAACGTTCTCTTCTATTATCAACAGTGTTGGGAGCAAAGGAACCGGTCTCCCCAAGACGTCTCTCAACAGCAGCAAAAGTTGGGTGGCTAGGTACACGACGATTTGGAAACCTTTCAGAGTACACCCTGACACTCTCTCGGGCATTTCCTTCACAAAATCCTAATGTCAGTAACATATCGATATATTCTGAATTGGTATATTGTACAGCCATATTAATAAACCACGCATTTGTTTTTTTAATTATTGAGTCAGATAGAACACTTTCAATCGTTAACAAGAGATTAGGTGTTAAAACTTGACAATATTTTTATTTAGATGAAACTATGGAAACCAACAATAAATGTTTTTGTATACGTATTGCAGGCAAATAATTAATATTCCTCAAAAAATCGTACATGGCAAGAATCAAGTATTTTTGTTAAAAGTCTCGATTAGACGTGTTGAAGAATATAGGAAAAAATTACATTTTTATGTTTTTCATCGTATAAAATTTTGTCCGATAATAATACATAGGCGTAGAACTTGATTTTTTAAATAATTGCACCTTTAAAAATTCTACGCCAATGGCAAAAAAGGGGTTTGAGTATGAAATTTGGATTGGGTGCTCATTTACTACAAAAAAGTACCCTTGATAACACTCGATTTACTCTCATGGTTTTGACAAAGTTTGTATTTTAATAATTATTGTTTATGTTCTAAAATTACTTAAATGCAAATTTCGTCAAAACCATGAGAGTAATCGAGTCTTATCAAGACTACCTTTTTTAAAGTAAATAAGCTGCACAATCTAAATTTCATACTCAAACTCCTTTTCTTCCATTGACGTAAAATTTTTAAAGGTGCAATTATTTAAAAAATCAAGTTCTACGCCTATGTATTAATATCGAAAAAAATTTTAATACCATTTTTTTTTGCCACATAAAACTCTACCAACATACCAAATTTCAGCAAAATCGCATATGTCGTTTTAAATTTATATGGGAAAAACGATTTAAAAATTGTAACTTCAAGGCCCTCTGGAGACCAAACGAAGCAACTTTGTACTAAGGTAATTTTACTTAAATCGACTTATTTTGGTCTAAGGAATATGTGGTATGTTTTTGTAAAGACCTTTTACAGACACCCAACGTACGGAAACAAAAAAGAAACCAATGAAAAATAATAGATACCTACTTCTTTTAGATCAGTCTTAATCAGATAATTCAAATACGTTGTGTTTGGCATGCATGTTCTTTTTATGATGCCCTATTAATTCTTTGTTGCATTTTAAATAAAAACATAATGATTATCTTGAGGTTTTTTTTATGGAGCAAACTTACAGTAGTGGACGTGCTTTTACTTCAGCAAATTTACTAGAGAAAATATTCTTTGACCATTTGCTGCAGAATGAGACAAACTTAATAAATTAAGAACAAACTTTGTTAAGTTGGCGAAAACAGTAGATTTCATGCCTAAAACAGGAGAACAGAGACAAAAACAGTGGATCTACTTAAAAACAGTAAGTCTGGCAACACTGATCGTTCCCTTGAATTGTGGTCTGCGGGTGTCGTGTCGCCTGTCTCCTTGCTTTCCAAATGTCTGAAGTGTAACGTAAATGCATCGGTCTCCTTTGCTGTCGCTCCTGTTGTCTTCTGTCGCGCGTTCCGAAATAGTACCTAAAGGCGACGATAGATGGAAGCAAAGGTTATATGATGAGGTTGCAGGCGTTCAGGATAGTGTTCAATTTCTCTTCCATTATAATTGGCAGTACCATAAACAAGGTGCATATCAGTAAGTTTTTGAAATGAGAAATTATGGTCCATTTTTAACACAAATTTTGAATAAACAAATAGTAACTTCGGTTTTAAAATTGGCAGCTTTGAAATGTTTATGGTGATACAGAAATGATTTTGTTTCTAAACAAAATAGTAGTTTGTGCAACAAGAGTGGATATGATGGCCATATCGCACGAAGACGAAATTTGAGCACAACACTGTAGGCGGAGTGCTCAATCGTCTGAGAGCGATGTGGACAATCCACTCGAGTTGTACAGTATATTTTTTCTACGACTCCCTAACGAAAATTTACAAATAAAAATATTTTAGGTTATTAACTAATTTTGAAATAATGTATGACTTTTAATAATTTTTAAAATAAAATTAATTAAAAAAACAAGTTCATTTAATTTTTCTCCATCCGGGAATCGAACTCGAGTCTTCCTTGTGGACACAGGACATTCTTTTGTTTTTGTTGCTTTAATACTCGTAATTAAATTGACTACATATAGTTTTATTTAAATTAACAAATTATAATTATAGACGATATAAAAACAGAAATGCTATTATTTATGGATTCTACACAAGAATAACCCATTTTAATGTAAGTTTAATCTCAATAACTAAAAAATATACTGACAATCAGTTTGACAGAATTGTCACTTATTTAAAATTTTAAAAATAATGGCAGTCGGTTGATCAAAATATGAACGGTGATTGGTGAGTTTTATTTTTTTGCAGTGTTCTCATTACCTAGAATGGATATGAAATATATTCGTTCAGTTGAAGGCAATAGCATACTTTTTCGTTTTGTAATATGTGCGTAAATAAGCTAATATCCTTGTGGGTGTAGAAATATCGAACGAAAGACAGTGATGTTCAACTAAATGAAGAATTAATTTAGTTATTTGGAATGATTAAAACATTTTAATGCTCTAAGAGTCCAAACGGCTCATTTGCGGACACATGTTTACTAAACAAAAAAGTTGGTCACTTATCACCCCTTACCTTATCATCGGGGTATATTGGGACACTCTATATAAGTTTTCTGTATCATTCTAGCTGTGAACTCGGAAACTTTTTATAAAAAGTTGTTGCGGATGTTTCAGCTTCGGAAATGTACAAAATTTTACTTTAGGAAGATAGATGTACTTTCCTGCACTGGTGCAGAAAAGTGATATCTTTTATTATGCATTTTTACTTTCCTATCTGTATACAGATATAAGGAAAGTAAAGGAATCATGATTTTTTTCGACCTCCGGTTTTCGACGGATTTTTACGTTTTGGGGTCCCCTGAATCCGTTTTGACTATTTTTGGGATGATGTCTGTGTGTGTGTCAGTCTGTGTCTGTGTGTCTGTATCCACCATAACTCATGAACCGATACAAAGAAAAACACCAAATTTTAAACTTAAGCTTTATTCCAGCCTGCGGTGAACTGATTAGATTTTGGACAGAGTCAGAACATTTGGGGGGGGGGGGGGGGGGTACTTTATTGGTGGTCATTTTTATATTTTATGGAATATATTTGTTATTTACGTTTGGAGAAGAAAATTCTTCAAATAAAAGTTACTTACAATATTATTATCTATAATTTTTGTTCTATATAAAATTTTCCTAAAATGGTCCGTATTCAAGAAATTTGGCAAAATGCAAAAAAAACAATTTTTTTAAAAATTGTTCAAATAAAAGTTGTTTATAATATAATTCTCTATAATTTTTATTCCATACATAATTTCTCTAAAATGGACCGTATTCGAGAAAATGTGTAAATTTCGAATTTTGAAGAAAACTCAAAAACGGATAAAGGTTAAACATTAAATTTTAAACTTAAGTTTTATTTCGGCCTGAGGTAAAATGATTAGATTTTGGACGAAGGCGGAACATCTGGGGGGGGGGGGTACTTTATGGGAGGCCGTTTTTATATGTTATGGAATATATATTATAGAAAAATGTGTCGAGTTAGATGTATGTGGAAAATGTATATATTTAGTTTATCCTCTAAACATTTATAGAGGTGATGCAATAGGTTGTACAAAATAACCGGAAAAAGCCTATAATAACCAGATAGGAAAGTCATGTGTTGGACACATCAGATTTTTAGACAGATTATAACGTGGAACAGATTAGCATTTATTTTTATTTTTGCGGTTTAAGAATGTTGGTTTATTTTATAAAAATATTACTAAATTTTGTAGTTTTTGTTTAGATTTTGTATAAATTTTAAGGGAAAGAAAAATAGTTATTACAGATTTATTTTATCTCGTGTTTTGGACAGATCTTTATGTTTTAGGTCCGTTTTTCCCATTTTCGCGATGATGTCTGTTTCAATATCGAAAAAATCACAATTTCTACTTGTATACTTTCCTTACTGATTACAGTAAAGTAAAAAGAGTGCCCAAAAATCACTAGAACCCTATTTTGTCAGCTTTATTAATGCGTTGTTAGATAAAAACCGATATAAATCAATAGACGGGTAGACAAAGAGCATATTTATTTTCTGTCTTCGAGTCTTTCGACACGATATTTTGCAATGGTTTTTGTCGAAGGCAACGTACAAAACAAATACATCTTTCGTTTAAATAAACTGAACGAAACGAACACAAACCCACCCATACATCGAACGGTCGTCGTATCTCTTAAAAGATTTTTCACCAGCGCGATAAGATAACAACCATCTGTTGTTTCTCTTATTAGTTCTTGTTTGTACGGGGTCTGTCGTTTTTCTAACATCATTATACCACAGTTTAAAGAATATACCAAGAAAATAAAATGCCTGGTTCAAAAATTTCGTAACAAACTGATTATTAATAGCCATTTTTACTATAAACAGTAAGTAATGTAAAATAGCAAGTGATGAAATACAACAGAGAGTAGAGAGCCTTTACTGATCTTATAGCTAAAATGAATTAAATGGTTAAACAGTCAGAATTCAAGAAAAAGTTTTAAAAAGAATGGATAGACTAGAAAATAATAATAAAAGACAAAATGACACCTAACCTTAGGATTCTCGAATTGAACACCAGCAAGAGTTATTACTGACCTCAGAGGCATAACGTATGGATTTATCGCATCCTTACTTCAAAAGTGACACAACTCAAAATTCACAACTTTTGAGTATTATCTTAAATGTGATTAGTAAACAACAAAATTGTTTAAAATTGATTTAGAAAAGAGTCGTTTAGATGGCGCCTCTGTCATTTTTGAGGTTCTGATGTGACTTAAGTCAAAAGATGCGGATTTTGAGTCAAGGCCCTTTTGAAGCAAGGGTGCGATATATATTTTCTTTTAATAAAATTAACGTGTCTCGGCATCTAGTGGCCACTGACACGGGATCTGTGATACATTTGGTTACAGATAAATTTGGTTACATATAAAATCAAATTAAATTAAACAGTCGACAGTCTTTAAGGAACTGAATCACAGCACTGGTTAGGTAGACCGAGAATATTTTTAAGAGTTCCACTGAGCTTGTGTTTGCGATGATTTAAGCTTTAGTGTTTGCAATCTAAAAGTATATGCTCAATTGTAAGTCTCACACTATCACAGAATTCACAGATAGGGGGATTCTGTGAGGACATCAGGTTACCATGGGTGAGCCGGGAATGACCTATTCCGAGTCTTCTTATAACGCTTTTGGCTTTTCTTGTCATTGGAGGCATCTTCTGAGCGGTAACTGTGTTTTGTGTTGCGTGTATTCCAATGTGTTTGCCATGTGTGAATCATCGTTTGTGGAGCTGCTGATTTTAAGTCTTGATGAAGTTGAATTTGCTCTATTGGCAAGTCAGAGAGACAAGTTTGTTTCGCTGCTTGGTCTACACGTTCGTTGTCAGTAATTCCTACATAAGAAAGGATCCAGATGATATTCAACAGCGATACCTCTAGTACGTTGGTGGTGGCAGGTGTCGAGAATATCTTGAACTAAAGGATGTTGTGAGTAGTTGTTTTTGATGGAGTATATTGATGAAAGGGAGTCTGTACATATGGCAAGTTTTTTTTGTTACCATGTACTGGAGTTCTCAAAACTTGTAGTATTCCATATAGTTCAGCTGTGTGTATACTACATAAGTCAAGAAGTTTGTATGTTGCTATTGTTGTGCCTGCTGTAGTAATAGCACATCCAGTACCATTAACTTCTTTGGAGGCGCCAGTGTATAGGATTTTGTCGAACGGCTGGTGATTTATCAGATTTTTGAATTTTTGTCTGAAGACTATGTTAGACGTTTTGCACTTGTAGATGCTTAGGATTGTGTTCAATAGTGAAGGTTTTTTGGTTAGAAAGTTTTATGGGAGTTGTAACTTTTTCAATAGTGAAGGTTTTTTGGTTAGAAAGTTTTATGGGAGTTGTAACTTTAAGGTTAGTATTTATTATAATAGAGTGTAACATTTGTGGAGATGAGAGCGAAGGTCTAGGTCTGTTTATAGCAGCTGGTTGTATAGAGTCAATTAATTTAAATACTGGGTTTTGTGGGTAGGCAGATATCCTGGAAAAATAGGATAATAGTTGGCATTCTCGTCGTATGAAAAGAAGTGGTTCAGAAGATTCAATGTAGATGCTTTCAGTGGAACTGGATCTAAAAGCACCTAGACATTCATGATGCTGTGGTTTGGATAGTGTCAAGAGATTTTAGATACGTTTTGGGGGCGCTCATATAAAGGATACTTCCATAATCTAGTTTAGATCTTACCAATGATCTGTAAATCCTTATTAATATTTCTTCTTCTGCTCCCTATTGGTGATGTGCTAATGATTTTAAGATGTTAATCCTCTTTAAACAGTTGGCTTTAGTTTCCTGTATATGTTGCCTCCATGTGAACTTTTTGTCAAAAATTACTCGTAAAAATTTATGTTGATCAACCACATGTAGCGGATCTCCATTAAGACTTAATTGTGGAAGAAGAGAATTGAGTCTTTTACTAAACTGGATTACTTTGGATTTAGTTGTTGAAAAGTGAAAACCGGATTTGAGAGACCAATTGTGGATGCTATCTAGAGCCTTCTGAAGTAAAGTACAAGTACTAGCCGTGACTTTGCCTTGATAGTAGATAATAAGATCGTCGGGATATAGTACATATTTGACAGGTGGAATTATTGAGGAACATATATCATTAATACTCATCAGTAATAACGTGGTACTCCATTCTCTAGCGCGTGCAACGCAGACGTTTGCCCATTTGTTACGACTATGAAAGATCAGTTGGTCAAGAAGTTTTGTAGAGAGAATGTTTCCAGATAAGTTAAAGTCTGTGAGTTTCTTGAAGACCAATTGTTGAACAAAACGATGTTGATAAATAGGTATACAATCATGGACTGATGATATTCGGATTTTTAGGTTCCGTACCAGAAGGGTAACCAACGGGACATTATTACTAAACCTCCGCTGTCCGTCCGTCCATCTGTTTGTCAGCGGGCTGTATCTCATGGTCTGTAATAGAATGTGTATTTCTGTTGTCGCTAGAATAACAAATAATAAAAATAAATTAATAACTAAAGAAATGTTTTTTGGCTTTTATTTGGTTTTTTACTTTTTGTATTTTTTTGCTTTTTGTATTTTTTGTATTTTTGGTTTTTTCTGGCCTTTTCTGGCTTTTTATGACTTTTTCTGGATTTTTCTGGCTTTCTCTGGCTGTTCCTGTATTTAAAAAGTACCTATATAGTATTAAATCTTGTACTATGGTGCGGAACCCTTCATGCGCGAGTCCGACTCGGATTTGGCCAGTTTTTATTAATAATTTAGGTTTATCTTGATTAAATGTTTGAATTTATGGAGCCTCAGTATTGCGTCCGCAACAAAATTCGATTCAAATCAATCAAAACAATTCATGCAGAAGGAAAACAACAAAAATAAATTAAAAATCAAAGGGACTACCCAACTAGAAACGTTTTTTTTTTTGGCTTTTTTGGTGTTTTTTGCTTTTTTGTATTTTTTGTATATTTTTTTGGCTTTATAGTCTTTTTTAGCTTTTTTGCTTGATCTTAATAGAGTATTTAAAAAGTATTTTTAAAAATTAAAGGCTGCTCCCTAAGTAGACATGTTTTTGGCTTTTATTTGGCTTTTTTGCTTTTTTTGGCGTTATTGTCTTTTTTTAACTTTTTTGCTTGATCTTAATAGAGGATTTAAAAAGTACTATGTAGGTACTTTTCATCTATGACGAACAAGACAACCAGATTGAACATCACGCTTAAAAATTTAGAAGACATTAAAAAAGTTAGGAGAATGTGCAAGAAAGCAAGCAGAATCTAGAAAGTGTGGGAAAAGTCCAAGAAATGTAAAAAACAGATAAATATGGAGGAGTAATAACATTATAAACTTTCAGGTAAAAACAAATCTAGATCAAACCATTTAAACTCATCGAAGAACACTTGATAGACATCTATGACAATTAGAGAAACGAAAAGTTTGTTATCACGCTTCAAAACAGAAAAGAAAGTAAGAATATCGTAGAAAGTGTGAAGTAAAGATAAGAAACATGCCGAAATAAATGTTCAATGGAAGTAATAATAAGGTAGACAAAAAGAAACAACTTGTTCTTTTATTCCAAAATTTACATCTTTACAAAAAAAATTAATACCAAAGAAAATATTTCATTCGTAAAGGTTGAACGTTTCATGTTGCCCCTGAACACATTTAAAACAATCTATTATGTTATTAAATTAAAATGGTAGGCAATAGATATAAAAAAAGGAACGTTGATATCTTACGGCGATCAGCAGCACTGACAGGCCGGTCGTCGCTAGTCGCGGGGTCAGGGCAAGTCAGTCAGTCCATCGGGTGTACATTTAGTCCAGCGAACACAATAAAACCGAGACCGTTGAATATTCATACCTCTTTGTATTATATGTAGATTGGTTTGGATTAGCATAACGATGCCTGCCGACACTTGTTGACAATATAATATTTTATCGATAAATACAACAAACTTACTTATAAATTAACTTCTTTAATGTGTTTTATTTTGAACAATGATGTTGATACTGATAGCGAATTATAGTTGTATTTAAAACATGTTCCTCGCCTTTTTGAAAAGTGAAAAAAGGACTACGGTGTTGACAGAGGCTCTGGTATACAAAAAGTCCTTTCATCTTTCTACTAAACTTCTAAAAAAAGGTTGTTGAGCTTACCAAAAAAACCTCCTCGTCATTCTACCGAGTTTTTAGAGGTCCTGGAAATTGACCCTTTAGAAATATTTCATTTACTAAATGAGTAAGAGGTTTCTTTATAAATTCACTAGTTATTCCGTCTATTCCTGGTGCTTTTTTCGGTTTTAGATCTCTTATGGCATTTTCTATTTCCTCTTCACAAGTTGGTAGAAAAAAAAGCAGATTGGCAACTTTTTTCTGCAAAGGTTTTACCTACATTGGAAAAATACTCATTGAAATAGTTTGCTACATCTTTTTTTTCAGTTAGTTTAACATTGTTTTTATCTATTTCAATTCTATCATTTTATTCAGCTTGTTTTCCAACGAAAGTATTCACGGTTTTCCATAGAGTTTTACTATCTTTACTGTCTCTAATTCTATCAATAAAATAATCTTCTTTAGTTTTTTTTACAAGTTTATTAAATTTGTTTTCGTATCTCTTATATTCTAGGCTTTTTGCCTCATTTTCCGGATCCTTTTTTTTTGAACAAGATATAAAGTTTCTTTGTGTTTTGCCGATTTCATCAGACCTTGTGTAATCCACGTTTGCCTTTTATTGAATTTATTAAAATAATTAATTTGGATAGTTCCAGTTGTTATAGAGTCATTTATTTTGTTTATTAACGGGTGTCCCAAAAGTTTTGGGAAAAAGTTTGTCTGTGCTCTGCGGAGTATTATCTAGTTAGCCATGGTAATAAACGTTGCCCTGGGTTTTGTTTACTTGGTTGACAGCCCAGTTGCTATCTGTCTGTAGGCATAATGGCGTACAAAATTGAGATTCGAAAATCTATTTATAACTTTGTTGGCAGAATGTCAAAAAAAGATATCGTTAATATTTTCCGGAATCAAAATATATCTAAAACAACCATTTACCGAACAATTCAAGAATGCGAACAAGGAATACCTTGTCTCAACTTGCCGAAAAGTGGCATTTTGGGCAAGATTGTCAAGCAAAGTTTATGAAAATGGCTGGGAAGCTCAAAACGAGCAGCAGCTGCGGCGTAGGCTATTCCAAAAAATTAGGAAGTTTGATGTTGAAGAGTGCCAAACCCTAATGAGACGCGTCAGGACAAAACTGCGCCATATCGAAGAAAATGGACCCCTAGCGGTACTGTAGTAGTTTTTATTTATTGTTAAGGAACCACTTTGTACGTAGTATTATGAGAGATAAAAAATTTTTTTAAATATTTTTTGTCTTTAATTTTTTTCCCAAAACTTTTGGGACACCCGTTAGTATGTCTGTTTTTTCATCAATGTTTTCAATTTTGTAAAAATTGTTCCAGTTTTCGTTTTTAATAGAATTTAAAAATTTATTTTCATCTAATTTTGTATTTTTCTTTGTTTCAGATGAAGGTAAGCAGCTTTGTTCCAATTCGTTAATTAATATTATGGGAAAGTGATCTGTAGTATCGTCCTTAAGAATGAACATTTGATGTTTTACATTTTCTGGCCCGTTATATAAAAAATGATCAACGCAAGATTTTGATCCCTGTTAAATACGTGTATACTTATTTACTAATATTTTGTTTCAGCTAATAAATTTATATAATCTTGTGTTAGTATCTATATTTGATCCAGATCTATCTTACATTATTAAAAAAAAACCTGAATTTAGTCAGTCCAAGACATCGTTTTGTTGAACCTATGCTGTCTATATACATAAATATATCTCTAATCATGATCATTGAGGTTTGATGACACTCCAAGCTTGATTGAAAGATCTAACACGTCTTCTCTAATTTCCAAATATTAAGTAATACATTTTCTAAATAAAAATTATTTATAAAGTGAAATTAGTTCAAAATAAGATTTGAGACGACATATTTTTAAACAAAAACATTTTATCTGCTAATGACCATGACCTAAGTTGTCCATCAATATACCAAGAGACCAGAAAGTTTAAAAATTGTACTTTTACACATACAGGGTGTCCCAAAATTTCGTGTACATAGATCTACTGTATGTTGGTGAGATCAAAATAAGTCGATTGAGCCAAAATTACCTATATCATAAAGTCCATCGTTTGCCTGTAAGGAAGCTTCAAAGTTGGAAGAAAATTTTCAATTTTTTTTTAATAACACAAAAACGCTTCGTTCGATTTTTATAAAATTTGGTGTGTAGCTATTTTAATTGAAGAGCCATTGTTCAAAGCAAAAATTATGGAAGGGTAAAAACCACCCTAATCCTACCATAAATGACATCGTATCTTTTTTTCAGGGCAGCCCCTGTTCCCTAAATTTTTTTTTATGGAGAGCTATATTTATTTGTAGCATTTTTTCTCTCTTACAAAAAACATGTATCTCTCATGGTATTTGAGTAAAAAAAAATTTATGGACTGAGGGTTAGTCACTTAAAAAAAGTTGGTGGTTGTCAACGTTACAATAAACAATTTGATAATTTTGACAGATATGTATGTTGTAGAACTGTAAAAATTGTCGATACTACTCATTTTATGTATGTATTGTATTTTTTCTGTTTCGATTTAAAGTTTTTGTGAAGGAGTTATTTCAAACATTTTGTGGTTGTGGAGTACACATTCAATGAACAAACTGATATGTTGCTAGTGCTTGGTTTCTGTAATGGCAACTGCCGTGAGAGTGTTCTGGTATACCATGAAAGATTTCCAAATCGACAGATTCCGAATCACCAGACTTTTACTTCTATCGAGAGGCGACTTCGAGAAATTGGTCAACTGAAACCGAACAGAAATAATGCTGGAAGACCTCGTCATGCTAGAACTCCTGCTGCAGAGGAGGAAATACTTGAAATAGTTGAAAATAATCCCGGAATTAGCACTCGACGACTGGCACGCCAAACTAGGATTTCAAAAAGCACATCCAACAGAATAATTAGAGAACAACTTATGTATCCCTTTCACATTCAAAGTGTCCAGGAACTCCTACCTCCTGATTATGAGTCTCATTTGCATTTTGTACAAGTTATTCAAGAGCCCAGAGCGGCCGATCCAGTTTTTCACAGAAAAATTTGAATGTATTTAAAGCCTCAAGAGAACCTGTAGACTTAAACCGACAATAAGCTTTATCTTTTTCTTTGATCATTTTGATAATAGACCCATTAAGCCATGGAGGATACATTTTATTACTAGCTTTCTTTTTTGGAACATGTCGTGAAAATGATTCATATTGTTTTTCATTTAGTTTTTTTACACCGTCATTCACATCAGTTATATTATTTAAAAACTTAAAAACTTTTAATTAAATACTAAACTTTTTAAATCCAAAGTTATAACTGAAGACATTTTTGAAGAGGTGTAAAACCTTTTTTTTGAGAAGCTCCTCAGAAAAAAGACCAAGTTTATAAAAATATAATCGGAGGACCTTTTTTTTTAGAACCCCACAAAAAAGGACCTGATTTTATAAAAATACCTATTTTTTTCAACCAGATCCTCTGTCGTCTCATTCGTAAATCCCCCAACCTTAATTACTAGAATACCATCAGAAAATAAAAAAAAACAATTTTTCTATAGGTATATTTAGTGTTGTAGATACCTTTTAATCAAATATCCCCAAAATAGCCGAAAGAGATAAAACAATTATTTACCCAGCACACGAGTAAATTCCGAAACAGACGAAATATATATATATCTGTGACCTCGCGCGGCGATTTTTGATGGCACGTCTGTCTCTCGCGAGCGATGTTTGAAATGGACATTCGTGGGATTCCACGGTCTTAAATGAGCCGATTATGTCGTGTGTACTGAGCAAACAATTGTTGTGTACACGAGCAAATAGCGTCAAAACAGTTTGAACAACGAAATATAATTATTAATAATGTTTGAGTGTTAACACTTTCGTTGTTTTTGATAATATTTACGCAGCAAATATTGTAGGGTTCGTCAGAATGGATGGATTCGTCAAATATGAGAGAGTTCTTCGAAAATTCGTGACGAATTTGGGAATCGGAATAGCCGTTAAGCCAAAAAAATAAATTCAATGAAGTTCTGAAATAGAAATGTTTTCTAAAAGCGTGACTAAAATTAAAAAGTAAATAACACGAACATATTTACTTTAATAAGTCTGATAGAAGTGTTTCAATGAAGTGCTTCAAGTAGGTACTGTGCTTCAATTTTTTTTTAAAATGTCTATTTGATATTCGAATCAATTTTTTAAAAGTACTTTGGGTTTTAAAGCCCTTTAGCAGTATTTAAATTTCTTTTATAGTAATTAAAATTATTTAAATTGCTTTGAGCAATATTTCTATATTTATCTGGAACTAAAAACAATGCAAAACTTGATTTCAGCAGGAACAACAAAGTTATCTCTCTTCCATAAAACTCCAACCAGGGCGTAGAGGTATAGTATGTTCGCTATACTTACGCGGGTTTCGGATTAACAAAATTATGCAAATTAGTCATTGACAACCAGTTCTAATAAGTCTCCTCCCAAGAAATTAGGAAAAATTGCCCTAATGGTCAGATTTAAATTAAAATAACATTAGGGTAGGTATTAAATTTGTTACAAATATTGCGGATGAATTGATTCTTTACAAGTGTTGATATTGTATGTATATTGTAAATTTAGTGGAAATTTTAAAAATGCCTAGACGTATATTAGATGTAGATAGTCCAATTTGTAGTTTACATAAGTATTTTACGGATGAAAAAGAAAATGGCGGTCCTTTAAAATCGGTAATGTCTGTACAACAACGCGTATGCGATGCTCTAGTAATTAGTGAAACCAAATTAAAAGGAGTATTACAAAATCACAATAGTGAACTGCCGAAAATAGATCACCGCAAAACTCGCCCATCATTGAAAACGAAAGATATTCCCGATGGAAAGAAATTTGAAATTCATGATACCATTTATCGAATGAGGGCCAACAAGGAACATGTGACCTTAAATACAATTCTCTCTGAATTAATAGATAGAACATTTGACGACATTGGCAGAAAAAGTCTATGGCAAGTGATACATAACTTGGGTTTCAAATTTCAAAAGGAGGATAACAGAAAGGCCCTTTGTGAAAGAAGTTCTGTCGTGCACAAGAGAATTAACTTTCCAAGAAAATATTCTAAATTTAAAGAAGAAGGGGCGAATTTTATATATTTAGACGAAACATGGATATTTTCTAGGGGTGCAACCAAGAGAATATGGCAAGATGATAACGTAAAGTCCATCAAATATACCAATGGAGAAGGGAAGCGACACATAATTTTACATGCAGGAGGGAAATTGGTTTTTATAGAAGGTGCTGATTTAATATTTTCTCTAAATCAAAATCCAGTGACTATCACGATAATATGAACACAGAAATGTTTGTAAAATGGTTGCATGAAAAACTTCTCCCAGGTTTAAGTGAGCCCAGCGTAATTATTTTAGACAATGCACCTTACCATTCTGAATTATTTAACAAAAGTCCAACGAATTCTTGGACTGTTGATAAAATTAAAGAATGGTTGACAAAGGAACATATACCATTTCCTCAATATATATTAAAATCAGAATTATTACGCTTAGCAAATATACACGTAAAACCAAAAACCTTTGTTGTGGATCAGATTATTGAAAGTTACGGTCATCAAGTTTTACGCCTGCCACCGTATCATTGCCAGTTTAATCCCATCGAATATATATGGGGAATAGCAAAGCAATATTATGACAACCATATTGGGCCTAATGGTTATAGTGACGACGCAGTTCGGGAAACTTGGCGAAAAGCACTTTCAATTGCAACTCCAGAAGTGTGGCGGAACTGTATATCCAAGTGCGAGAAACTAATAGAAGATTGGTGGACTCGTGAAAATAAAATAAACGAAATAAATCCAATCATAATAACAATTAATGGTGATGACAGTGATGATAATGACGATTGTGATATTTTTGATGATAATGACTGATTTTCATTTTTGTTGGCAAGTTCAATTTTTTTATTTTTCATTTGAAATTCTCTTCATGGAACAAATTTTTATGTTAGAAAATATTTTATTTGAGCTAAATAACCCTCTTGTTATACATAAACCATATTTTCTGTGTGAAGTGTAATATAAAATTATTATTAGGTTTATAATAGCCACATTAGACTCCATTAATGAAGAAGTTTAATTCTGCTCTCAATTATACAAAAGATTTTCCATTATTATTTAATTAAAAAGTTGTACATTATTTTTCATTTCATTTAACCAGTTGATATTTCCCCAAAGAACAGGTCAAACTTTCGGGTACTTACCTGGAAATACTCATAAAATTTTTAATCAGAAACCCGCGTAAGTATAGCGAACAGACTGTAGCTGATGTTGCTGGGTTTTTTTATTGACGTTGTCTACGTGTGACTTATTGACTTGAACTAACAGTGGTTATGAAAGTATTCATTTTATTAAAATTAATTTAATTTGAGCTTCCGTTTATTTCTGATTTTCTGGTTTAATTAGTTTAGAATGTGTTTATTTTCGCATGAAGCAGTTTCTGGAACCAAGAACCAAACTTGCAAACAATATTATTGAAGTCGTACCATAGCAAAACTTTCCATTGTTTGTTTAAATAATGATTGTGGTACCAATAATGTGAAAGCAATGAAGCATCTGGAATCGTCAGTAATGGATACCAACTTATTGATTGGAGGACAGAAAATTTTCAATATATTCTACCCACCCTATTTGCTTAAATGTACAGCATCTCTGTTTAGAAAACATAATATAAAAATTAAAGTTCACACGCACCAAAATTTAGTGATATCAGGAATACATATGACATAGATTCTATATTATCTATTATATAGTTCATTATTCAATTTAATAAAATAAAAATCATGTTTCAATCGCATAAAAAAACAATATACAGATTCATCTCACCAACAAACATCAAACTTAATTCGCTTAGCAACAAAAACCTTTAGAACAATAGGTTTCTCTCTAAATAATTCAAACCACATCTCTCTCTACATATAAGTATATTTCCGTCACTCTCATTAAATGTTCAAATGAGTTGTCTCTCCCGCCAAGATCATACGATGTGCTATCGGCTAATAGACATTTAACACCGTAACTCACGTGACTTCGCCAAGCGCAAAGCTTCGATCTACAGGCAGAATCAATTTTCAATTTTTTTTCTGGCGAGATCATCGCAACACAATTAGGAGTTTCAAACCAACGTTTAACTACAAAATATAATGTAAATCAGTATATTAAAGGAAGGTACATTTTTAATTTCAACATCAGTGAAGGTACATTTGAAATTCAGGAGTTATTTGCTACACAAACCACCCGTAATCCATTACAGTCTACTCAAGAAGGAAACTCCACCTTTCAGATCCATTGTAAGTCTCTGTTAGTTTAAGTATGTCATCTAACTTGGTCAGCCACAGGTTGTGGATTGATTTTTCTTTATCTTCTTTTTTCTTCTTTTTCTGCTGGATTGACATTGATGTGTTTTTTAGGTAACAGTGTTTGGTAAGAACACTGTTATTCTTAGAATGTCCATTTCATTTTTTTTTTTGTAATTTAGTCTACAAAATTGTATCCGCCATTTTGTTTTTCAAATTTTTCAAATTCTTAATTAGTGACCCTAAAAAATCCGACGTACAAATCTTCATACAAGTGGTGTTACGCCATCATATTTTGACCTCATTTTCGTAATTTGGTACCACAGTGCGACGGCGCAAAAGGGTCTTTAATTTTATAGAAATGAAGATTATAGACCATAAAAAAACACTCTTAATGAGAAAGCGCCTTTCTCTCACAACAGGTAAAATATCCGCATGTACAATTTACCATTCTTCCTTGAAATAGAGCATTGTTTTAAATCAACTGTTTAATCTATATCGCCGCCTATTGTCGATTAGACATCGCTAAATCAATCCGTATCACAGAATTAATAGTATATTGTTATTTTTTTTCTGAAAACTTTAGTTGAAATAGTTATAAAAAAAGTTTTATTCAAACTTGACGACTGACATAATTTGATTTGATTAATTATATTTATGTAATGATAACCTTGTTTGTATACATTGTTTTTAAACGTGGTACAAAAACTACATTTACAAATATAGTTTTGTTCCAACTTGATGTTTGGTACCGTTCTTGTATCATACCAATATCTCTGAATAGTTTTGGAACCTAAAATGAGTTGGAACGCTTTTAAAACTGCTGAAGGTTCATAAATAGAGAAAATAGAGAAGGAAGAAAATTCTAACCAAACTTTTCGAAACGAAAATAAAAATGGATGTTATTGATGTTTTATTTTATCATTCTATATTCTAGAGCACAATGGAAAATATTGGTAAATAATGAATATATTCTGTGCAAATTATTTTGTTTTTTATCCTTTCTTGATTTACCATTAATTCTAAATCATCGTCACTATTATCATCATCAAAAAAAATCACTGTCTCCTTCTATATCAGTCAAAACATAAAAACGCTGTAAATTTGTAGGTTAAGTTAACTAAAACTAACCTGTATCAACACATATCGATTGCTTTGCGCAAGTCAGTTCTAACAGTTCTACAAAAATTTGTGAATCGATATGACAGTACAGAAACGATTCCGGAATCATCCATTTTTTAGTTGTAACGAATTCTGTATCAACCCGCACATCGTACAAATTAAGTTGGAACGCTTGGAGTGTAATACAAATTTCTACAATTATAGATCTTTTCTCTACAATAAATAGTACATATAGGGACAGGGACAATTTGTAGTAAAAATTTCCAAATATTTGTGGAGAATGTATTGTAGAGTTATTATCTACAATATTTAGTAAAAATATCCAAATGCATCATGAGAATTGTTCTACAAATTGTTATAATTTTTGCTATTCATTGTATGAATTTATATTAAAAATGTATTGCGTTTTATGAAAATAAATACGAAAATTTTACACAATAAATAGTAAAAATTCATACAAATTGTAGTAATTTTTAATAAAATTTGTAGTAGTATTCCATAATTATTATAATTATAACCTAGAAAAAATGTTCCTTAATAAAATATTCAATTTATTATTTTAATATAAAAGATTCAAATTCTTAATTACATTATGTAATAAATAACAGTAATAATAGCGCCCTCAGTCTCAGTTGGCTTCTCTGCACCTGAAAAATATGAAATAAAAATTAATACCATTTGAACTGTTCATACCCTTAAAACGGGGATAATTATCACCTTTACACTGATTTGGATATTAAATGACTAAGTCAGATAACTAACAAAAATGAGAAAGTAGGTATGTCACAATTAAGACAAAAGAACATCATTGAACTTGGCACAAAATTCTATCGTTGACCACAACTATTTTTTTAAAATAATCTACTAAGGTTATTTAAATTAGTTATCTAAAGGTAAATTATTCAGAAACAATAATAAATGTACTTACCACCAATAGAATTTATTATTAAAATTTTCTCAAACGCATCGGTCCTTATAATATAATAATGTGTTATAGGTACTCGTATATGTACCATGCTTTGTTATGTGAACATGGCGAACGGCTACTGCTGTCTGGCCATTTATGATCGACGTCAGAAAACGTTGGCCAATAGCAGAATTCTGTATTATAGAATATTTTTGAACAAAATTGAATTTTTTTCATAAGAAGCGATGTAAAGTATTACTATTTTTTGTAGAGAAAATTACTATTTTTTGTAGAGATAATTATTAATATTTGTACAAATTTTTACAGAAGTTAGTAGTAGTAATTACGATAATTGTAATAAATTTCTACTTCTACAAGCAATAGTAAAATATACTAAACATTGTGGACTTCTTTCCTATTGTTGTAGCATTTTATTCGACAATTCAATTGCTACAATAATTAATAGTTTTTAACTATAAATTGTAGTAAGATTTTCTACAAATTCTTAAGTATTTTTCTACAAGTCTACTACTACAACATTGTAGTAAAATTTTCTAGTCACATTTTTTCCGTGTAACATAAACCAGTTAAAACAAAATATGTCTACATATTTTTTAATTTTTACAGGACCAAATCTCCTAAAAAGAACGTCGATTTGGATTCTAAAAATCCTTATTGACGTGTCCCAAAATTTTCCAGCGCCATACTCCAAAAATGTGTAATATCGACTTATTACTTTGCGCCGACCACAGATTTGACCATGTCTGAGTTCCCACTTTTTGACCACCCCTAGAAACATAAATATTTAAAATAAATAAAGCCCGCTGGCGCTCATAGTTTATATTTTAAAACTGCATTCACCATAGAGGATTGACAAAATTTTGACCATCTTTGACCACCTATTACATTTATCTATCCATCCTTTAAAATAATCGCAAGGGGTAAATTATACAAAAATAAAAGTTCTGAGACGTTGGAAAAATGATCAATCGACAGGAAGGCTCAATTAGATCCAAAGATGTTTAAAATTATGTATCAATGTTTGACGGCTCTGAAATAATTCAAAATTTGAAGAACAAATTTTCCAATCGACACAAGGGCGCATTAATGATGCATAATAGCTTAGAATTATGTTTAGACATTTTACCACCCACTAAAATAATTATAATGAGCTCAAAATGGGTGAACATTTACAAACCAAATTTTAACTGATGCGAAGGTCATAAATTTTAAATAAAAACAAAAAAAATTAAACTGAGTTTATTATCCTGTGATGTTACTAGGATTTAGCCTTTAAAACAGGGGCGGTTTCTCCATTGGTTCATTTGTGCAGTGAACAACTAGTAATATTTTTATTGCTCCCAGGCTGATCGCGTCACAGTATACATACCAGTACCAGTATATTGTGTCTGTGGCGCATAATGATGAATGGACACAAACGAGAGAGAAGATTTTGTGATTGTATATAGGCTAAAAAGGAAAAACAACACACCAACTGATCCACACACCTAGAGAAATATACCGCTAAAGAACGACTGCGCATCTGATCTGAGTGTCTACTGAAACGAGATAGAATATTCCGCCATTTTGCCAGCTAATTGTCAGATTTTAGTGTCAACTTTCAATGTCAATAATGTCGATGCTATTTTAGAGTTTTGCATTGTTTTCGTTTATGTTCAGTTCCAATATACCATCCCAAGTTTAACACAGAGACACCTTTACGGGGAAATTATGATTTGTTCTTCGATCCTGCATTGACGAATCCCCTGGGTTCTGAGCAGTCAAACGACAGCATTATCTTACATTTTTTTCGAACGATTTGATCAATTTATCTGATTTTAAAAGTATTAGGAATATGTAATAATGCAAATTCACAAAATAATGTTAATAGTTGATGCATAAACAATTTTTTTAATAATTATAAAATGCCTAGTAACAAAGGAGCTTGATGCATGCAATTTGTTTAACAAAAACGCATAATGTTGGTTGCATACCGTCTGGCTTTCACATTACCATGCATTGTTGGTTGCATATATGTTTTGACAGATTTCTGGCAAAATGGCGGCTTATTAGACTTTTCAATTGTTGCCGTGTCGGATGTCTCTCTTGCGCTGTATAGTCATCTAGGTGTGTGAACTGATCCTTCAAACTGCAAAAGAACACATCAATTGGCGCGCCGCTCACACAAATACAAACCAGTGTTGCCAATCTAGTACAGTTCACAATTGTACTAGATGTAGTATATTCTCAAAGCATCTGGTACTCTCTAGTACTTTTTTTCCTCAGTGTGCAGCACGTGTAAAATATTGTCACGATTCGGAGGTCCCCACAAGGGGGACCTCCGATGGGGAGGATCCGTTCCTTGTGGAAAAAAGCCTCGTGCATCCCCTCGACATTACCTTTATAACTTTCTCATAGTTTATTGTTATTAAAACTAATGTTTAATAATTATTAAATAACCAACCTTGCACATTATTGCTATTTAAAACAAATTGTTGACATAATTAAACAAAGTTTTATGTACAGGATGTTATTTAAATAATTAATTAAAATATAAATTTATACGAATCGTGACAATATACAGGGTGTCCTTTAAAATGTGTCCCAAAATTCTCAGGCAGATTCCTTAACCAAAAAATGGAAAAAAAGTTCCTATAGACCTATGTCCTAAAGTGCCCCCTAAGCGAGCAACAGCCTCTCGAAATCATTTTTTTTATTTTGATTTTTTGAATTTTCTTAAAAATGGAAACAAATAAAAGAACCAAATTTTGGCTGTTAAATATGATCAATAATAGTGACCTTTTGACACCTTCAAAAAGAAATTATTTCGTCAGGGGTGTACTTGGGAATTTTTTGAAAATTTTGATTATTCATAACTTTTTTGTGTTTTTGGTAATGACTTATCCATATTTTTTTTTACATTCTACATTGAAAACTACGTCAAAAAGGAATACTTGTTTGATCTCGATTGGAGCAGCCGTTTCCGAGAAAACATCATCCAAAGATATTCGTGCAGTTTAGGTTAATTTTCAATTTTGGCTGTTGTAGCCAAAAAGTTGGAAATCGAGGAACACGGCTTACATGTCCCTATCCTTACTTTTGAAGGTCTATTCAGTGGCAAAAAATATTAGTTGATACAGGGTGATCAAAAATCGGATGTGATTTTGGATTTTTGATCACCCTGTATCAAATAATATGTATTTTATGTCACTGAATAGACCTTAAAAAGTTAGGATAGGGACTGTAAGCCGTTTTCCTCGATTTCCAACTGTTTGGCTACAACAGCCACCTGAATTTGAAAAAATGTGATTTTTGAGTAGCTGTAGATCCTTTACTATTCATATTAGATAACAAGTGTGATATATCATTGAAATCAGATTATCGAGCAGATTCTAAAAATATAAAAATATACAGGGTGTTCCATTTAAAAAACATAACTTTGATTTGGTACGGCCTTATGAAACACCCTGTCACATCGTAACTAATTTTAAAATGTGAAGCTTAAAGCTGCCTACTTTTATTATAACAGATCTACAGAGCTTCCTCACACTAATCAATCACCCTGTATACTATTTTTAGCTCTCTAAATAAAATTTAAAAATTTAGTTCCCATTTATTTATTATGAAGACCATAAGGTTTGTATTTAGCTGTTTAGAATAAAAAAGTAAAAATATGTATTTTTTTGGCGTTTTTGTGTTTCATGGATAATTTTTTTCGCTCACTGATAAAAATGTTTCTTCAGTTAAACATTATTTCTAAAAGTGTTCTGGTGCGATTCGTTGTATTGTTATTATTTTGTTTAAAATGGCTCACAATAACTACAATAATGATTACACATTCGGCGAAATGACGGACATGCACTTATGTTTTGGACTCGATTCTGGAAATGCCAATGAAGCTCGCAGACTTTATCAGGAGCGCTTTCCAAATAGGCATCTTCCATGCGCTAAGACGTTTTCTAGAATTGACGATAGACTTCGGGAAACTGGTACATTTAAGAAAAACTCTAGTAACAGTGGAAGACAAAATTATGTGAGAACTCCTGCTTTGGAAGAAGCAATTTTGGATAGGGTAGCTGAAACCCCATCGACAAGTACCAGAAAAATAGCAAATGGTAAGTAATTACTTATTTATTATTTTAGCTACCCCGTACCTTATCGTATAAAACTAGTTTTTTTACTTGTTATTGCTTCTCTTACATTTCACGACTTTTCGTATCGAAAAGAGTTGCGTTATGCAGAAAAAATCTGATTTCCCAAATCAATGGATTCTCTTTCTTAACTATTCACTACACAGATTCTCTCATTTAATTTCAGAAGTGGGAGTCGGACGTAACACGGTATGGAAAGTTTTGCGTGAACAACAATTGTACCCTTACCACATTCAAAAAGTTCAGGCACTTAAAGCTACTGATTATGAGCCGCGAGTTATCTTTTCTGAATGGTTTCTTGGAAGATGTAATCAAGATGCAATGTTTCTTAATAAAGTGCTATTTACCGATGAAGCTGGTTTCACTAGAGATGGTATAATAAATTTTCGAAATATGCATGAATGGACTGAAGATAACCCTCACGCGGTTGTTGAACGTCACCACCAGGATAAATTTTCAATAAACGTCTGGGCTGGAGTTATTGATAATTACCTTATTGGACCATTTGTTTTGCCGAATAGGTTAAATGGAGCAGCATACAGGCTTTTTTTGGAAAATAACTTACATGAGCTTCTTGATAATATTCCGATTTAAATCAGACATAACATGTGGTTTATGCATGATGGAGCTCCACCACATTACAGCCTTGAAGCTAGACAGCACCTTAACGAAAGATTTGAGGGTAGAGTAATTGGCAGAGGTTGTCCTGTTAACTGGCCACCTCGTTCACCAGATCTAAATCCAATGGATTTTTTTGTTTGGGGTTATTTAAAATCATTGGTTTATTCCAGTCCTGTTGAAACAGTTGAAGAATTGGAAGAACGAGTTTTTCATCATTGCGAAGTTCTTAGGAATAATCCTGAAGTATTTTTTCGTGTAAGACAGTCTATGATGCGACGGTTGCGCTTGTGTGTGGAAACCAATGGTCGCCACATTGAGCATCTGCTTTAATTTTTTTTGTTTTGTTTTTTTAGAATAAATATTTTTTTAAACCGTTTCTTATTATTAAATAAAAATAGTCCCACCACGACATTTGAACTACAATTATTTAGAGAGAGCTAAAAAAGTTATTTTTATTTACGAGATTCACCGAGGTAATTTAGGAAAATTGAAAATTAAGCTAAAGTGGACGAATATCTTTGGATGATGTTTTCTCGGAAACGGCTGCTCCAATCGAGATCAAACAAGTATTCCTTTTTGACGTAGTTTTCAATGTAGAATGTAAAAAAAATATGGATAAGTCATTACCAAAAACACAAAAAAGTTATGAATAATCAAAATTTTCAAAAAATTCCCAAGTACACCCCTGACGAAATAATTTCTTTTTGAAGGTGTCAAAAGGTCACTATTATTGATCATATTTAACAGCCAAAATTTGGTTCCTTTATTTGTTTCCATTTTTAAGAAAATTCAAAAAATCAAAATAAAAAAAATGATTTCGAGAGGCTGTTGCTCGCTTAGGGGGCACTTTAGGACATAGGTCTATAGGAACTTTTTTTCCATTTTTTGGTTAAGGAATCTGCCTGAGAATTTTGGGACACATTTTAAAGGACACCCTGTATATTGTGTTTTTTGTTTGGGTTCATTATCTATAAGGACCCCCTTTTTTCCCTGTTCAATGAATTAGATGTCACTGTAAATAGAATTAGAAAAATCTGGTACATTTAAAGAAGCTAGTATATTTTTTAGACAAATCTGGTACATAACAAAAACATATTCTAGCAACAATGAACCAAATCAAACAAACTGTCACTGTCATTCCTCTACTATGAAATACTTTAAATAAAACCATAAGATTATTTTAATCGTGCTCATTTAAAAAAAATGTGTTTAATTAAGAACTTTGTCTTAAATAAATTAGAAGTATGTGTGTCAATTCATCGATTGTTCCCGAAAAAAATATCTGATTTAAAATAGGATATTTAAGGGGGGTTGGAATTAAAAAAATAAATAAATCAAAAATGAAAAGCGATATCCACAGTAAAAATCAAGCTCTATAAGATGAGGTTTATTGAATGTGAAAAAAAAAAATGAATAAAAGTGGGGGTTAAGGGTGTCTGTTAAACTGCGAAGAGTATAATTTAGAATGCCACGCATTATATATATTTATTCTAGTTTGTATCTGTGTAATATTATGTATTGTGATGGAACTGATCTTATATAATATACATTTAAAACATTTAAGTTCACTTGTTTTATTTGCCAATAAGGTTATTTTGAATGGTGTTCTGTGTAGGCTTTGTTACTGTTACCCAGCGCCACTTTAGGAACAGCACTGTTAATTAGAACCCAACAGTGAATGGTTTTAAAAATAATCTCAAATTATGAAGAAAATTCAGTTGACTAATAATGTTTAAAGATGGTTTTCAACGTATTAAAAACAAAACAAATATTACAATAAATAAAATATTTATTTATTAATAGTTGTAGTGCTTGAAAACAGTATGATGTTGATAATAATAACTACACTTAATACAAACTGAAATTCTTGGCACGTTGCAATAATTCTTCTTCTCCTATAAATACATAATTATTTAAAAAAAATATATGTTGCATGTAGCGTTGAAAGGTGCTGGTAAATAAATATATTTTTTGTTTATTATGTATATGTATCTATTCAGGTCTAATCTTTTAGCAAGCCATTAATTTGCAAAATAGTCTAGTCGACAGGCCATAAAAGTGGTTCTACAAGAAACAGAAGCCATGCAAGGAAGCACGTCAACTGATAAATTAATGTCTTCGACGTTGCTGATAAGACTGTGATGGAGATGGTGATAGTTACTGAGTTACGGATATATTTTTCATGCACTCAAATTAGGATGAGTGAAATCTTTTTCAAGATTTTTAATGAATGACGAAAGATACTTTTCCTACGACCACATACGAAAATGATAGTTTGCACACTTATTTGTTAAGAAAGTAGCTTATATCACACGCGTACTGAAATATATATCACACACGTATTGAAAAATAGCAAAAGACACATGTATTGAAAAATAAAAAAATATCGTCCTATGACCTGTGACATGTACGTCAAAGTTATCATTATAATTGTCATTACAAATTTTTATATAATATCAAATGAGCAATAAAGTTTTTTATATAGGTTTTTAAAATTATAAAATAATAATAATAAAACAGGTTTATTCACTATTATTTATCGAATATTAAAACAAAATTTTCTATAAAGAAAATAATTTTTTTCTTCTTTTCTATAGAGTTATTTTCGGCTTCAAATACGACAATGTGAATTTTTGAGGATATGTTCATGTTAGTGTTTACAATACACCTTTCTGTAGGTGTCTATTAGTTTGAAAATATTTAAAGTTTATTGTGATTTGTGTTCAAATTCATACTAGTGTCTACAAGATAATTCAAACTTTAAAATTAAGTGTTATAAAGATTACTGGTTAATGCATTTAAAAGAAAGTGAAGGAAAACTTATTTTTCATGGCTATTGTGATTATACTAAACCCAACAGGTAAGTTTAAAGTTTAAAAATTTGCTGTGGTATTAATTGTCAAACACACAAGCAGTCATTTTGTAAAATTTTATTTTATTGTAAAATTGTACTGAGCTCGTAAAAAAAATGGATTCTAGTGATTCCGAATGTACGCCTCCAGAAATAGCAGAAGCTGCTAAAAACACGTCGCTCAAATTGTTGCCTGCTAAATCCAGAGTAAGGTATCAATATGCTTATGATCAGTTCATTAAATGGAGACAAAGGGAAACAAATAAAGAGTTCGTTTTCTGAAAATGTTCTACTGGCCTATATGAATGAATTATCATCAAAAGTACAAAGTTTGACTTTGTGGACACAGTACTCAATGTTGAACTACTCTGTCTATTGAACACAATGTTGATATTTCTAAGTACCTAAATTTAAAGGCATTCTTAAAGAGAAAAAGTGATGGCTATAAACCAAAAAAAGCCAAAGTCCTGTCGCAACAAGAAATAAATAATTTCATAGAAACAGCTCCAGATGAATTATATTTATTTACAAAGGTGAGCAAGTTTAATATCTATTATTTTATTCAATGTGTGAATATTTTTTATTATTTAAGGTTGCACTTACCCTTGGAATATCAGGAGCATGCCGAAAGCAGGAGCTCACACAGTTGACTATAAACGATATAGAGGATTTGGGTACAGCAGCTGTGATAAAAATAGAAATAGATAACACAAAAAACCAAGTATCCAAAAAATTCACGATTACTGGACCGTTTTATACCATATTTAAAAAATATGCCAATCTTAGGCCACCCACCACTCAACTAAGGTTTTTTCTTAATTATAAAAATAAAAAAATGTACCCAACAAGTAGTGGGTATAAACAAAATAGGCACTGTGCCAAAGGTAGTGGTAAAGTTTTTAAATCTTCCGAATCCAGAACAATATACTGGCCACACCTTTAGGAGTTCTTCTGCAACAATTTTGGTAGATGCAGGAGCAGATCGTGCTGCATTAAAGCGCCACGGGGGATGGAAATCCTCTACCGTGGCCGAGTAGTACATAGATGACTCTGCAACTAATAGATTAATGACTGCTAATAAAATAATGAACACCATTAGCAGCACAAGCACATTCAACGAAGAAGTTGCATGTAAAAACATTGAACAATACTCTGAACAAAATGCTGAAACTAACAATCCAGATACAGTGCAAGTTTGTGTACTTCATCTATACAGCAACAAATTAATGTAGATCCACAAGAGACAATAAACACATATATTAGGGGAACCACTGAGAATAATAATAATAATGCAACATTACAAAATCCACTGCAATTTAGTAAATGTTATAATAACAATTTTACTTTTAACTTTTATAATGTCCCAGAAAAAAAGTAAAACAAAATTATTAATAATTATTCAGTTCATACAGTTTAGTTACAAACATTTCCTAATTATTATATAAGTTATCTCTAGTTTAGTTACAAATATTTTTTATTCATTCCAATAGTTATCTCTACTTTAGATGTACATTTTTATAAACTATTCTGTTAGTATCTCTGCTTTAGTTATAAATGTTTCTTATTGTTATATTAGTTCTTTTTCTGCTTTAGTTATAAATACACATGTGTTGATATTATTTTCAACACATGTGTGATATACTTTTCAGTACATGTGTGATATGGTTTAATTGACTTTCTCATTTAAGAAAGACGTTTTTTAAGGATTTTGTGTGTAGTCGTAGGAAAAATAGTGTACACAACTCGTTGGAAAGTGTATTTCTCGCACTCGTTTAGTTTCCGCACTCGCCGCTACGCGGCTCGTGCTAAACTTCAACTCGTGCGAAATGTTGCACTTTCCACACTCGTTATGTAATATACTATTACATTCTCGGGTATTAGAGAGTCGAGAGTTTGTTATGACTAGAGCTAGGAATATTTGCAAAATGCCATATTTTACATATGTTGCATATATATACAATTTTTGATTTTAAATGCATATATTGACATTTTGTTAATTTTTTGGCATATATCTGATGTACTAATTGGCTGGACATATTAAAATTATGAGTTTTGGACCAAAATAATATTTTGTGAAATGCCTTTACAGGTCGATTTCCTAAAATTTTGAAGGATTAACTTTTCCCTGTAATAAATTACGGTTAATGGTGTACTTGAGAGGATTAAATTATAAACACCCTCCTTAAGAGCCCCGCATACCGCCTGATCAATTCAAATGCGGGATTTGCTGGTTGCGTCGTCTCTAACATCCATCTCTTTTTATCGAAATAAACAATATCAACTGAGAATACATTGAAAAAGTTGTTTCTAAATTCGGATACGCGTATATAAATACGGTAATAGAAGCGAAACGACGGTTAGCAAAAAAACTGTGTTTTACCGTTTTTTAAACTATATACGCCAATATGACGAAAACTGTTCAAAAATTCGTAAAAATTTATTCTTGATTATTATTAGTCAAAAGCTTAAGGATTCTAATAGTTTTCAAATCATATTTTTATCATAAGTCATAAGCGAGATAATTAAGGTAAACTAACATTATGTCACAATATGCTTGATGTATAGAAGAATATAACTTATTAACATATTTATAAGTGCGAAAATTGCTTACAGGAATTTAAAGTGGTAGATATATTTTGTATTTTTTAATTTATTAAAAGTCGGAATAAAAGCTAAAAGATGTGCAAATTTTTATGTTCTAATAAAAAGTTGAATTATAAATTCAAATAACTAATTAAATTTAATTTTTTTAAAAAATTGTTCAAATAAAAGTTGTTTGTAATATCATTCTCTATAATTCTTATTCCACACATTTCTCTAAAATAGACCGTATTCGATTTATTTGAGAAAACGTAAATTTTGAATTTAAAAAAAAAAACAAAAAAATTTAGTCTGTAATCCATCCTGCGGTAAAATGAATAAATTTTGGTAGTCGTAACATCTGGGGGATACCTTATAGAGGGTCGTTTTTCTACTTTATGAAATATATCTGTTATTTACACTTAGAGAAGAAAATTCTTCAAATAAAAGTTGCATATAATGTTATTCTCTATAGTTTTTGTTATATACATAATTTTTCTAAAATATTCCATATTCAAGAAATTTGACAAAAAGTGCAAAATTCCAATTTGTAAGAAAATTGCTCAAATAATAAAGTTATTTGCGAAATTATTCTCTATAATTTTTATTCTTTATAAAATTTCTCTAAAATGGACCGTATTGGAAGAATTTGAAGCAAAATATAAAATTTAAATTTTTCAGTATTTTCGTTGTCAATGAATATTTACAGGGGTTATACAAATTAACCGGAAAAAGATTGTAATAACTAGACAGGAAAGTCATGTGTTGGACACATCAGATTTTTAAATATAATGTTTTGAGTGTCGTGACAGTGACAGTTTATATTTATTTTTAAGAGAAATGAAAATAAGTATTGTACTAATTGTTTTTCAAAATATATGAAATGATTATAATTTCACCTAATGTCTACCGGCAAAAGACCGGTAGGCCTTCGTTCAAGCTGACGGCCCTCTTTCAGGCAGTGGGCCCTCTTTCAGGCAGTGGGCCCTCGTTCGGGCAGTGGGTCCTCGTTCGGGCAGTGGGTTCTTGTTTAGATTTTTTGTTTGCAGATTACATTATAAGGTTTATTGACAAAGTCCAAATTGACATAACATTTATACCTAATACTTAATTAGGCAGGATCGGTTTCGTGGCCAATATAAATCAAACAATTTTTGTCATAAAATATATTTATTGTGTTATCTTGCTTGTTGTATTTTAATATTCACTGTTAATGTAATAAACTGATAAAGCATTGTATGCTTAACTTTAAACCTAAGAAATTGCATAGGTACCTACATAAATAATCTGTCTACTTTTGCAAGTTTTGGTCAAAAATTTGTTTAGGTAAACTTTAATACGATGGAAATTAACATATTTTACTGAAGTACATTGCTTTTAAAATTCTATGTGATAAAATTTTGTTCCTAAGTTATGTTCATAGGAAAAATTGTATACATAACTCGTTGAAAATCGTTATTTCTGTACTCTCACTTTCCAAATTAGTTTTGGAATATACCATTTTTTTTACTTCTTTTACGCTTCTAAAAAACTTCTCCCAAGACATAATTAAAAATAATAATTTTTTAATGGGAGGAACTTCCTACAACTAATATTTCTAAAACCATTACACATAATCTGGTGGTCTGCTCATCGCAGGTTCTGTCTCCGACCTACGTGTGGCAGAAGTTCTTGCTTACAACACTGAGTATCTAACTCAAACCACATAAAAATAGTACTAAAATTACTTACATCCTCCAATATTGTTACAGGTTCTTTTTCTTTTTAAAGAACAACACAAATAGTTTTTATCACAGAAACAATAGATGCGCACTGTTATTGTATTGTACTCTTAGGCCCGGTTTTTCAATGTAATGTTAACTTGGAGGTTAACTAACTTCTACTTGAAGGTTAACTTTTAGTTAAAATAAGAAACGTTTTTTAATGTAAATTGTACTTCTTGTTAATTGACCTAGATTTTAATTTGGCAACGTTGTATTTTTATGTGTTCTTTGATGGTTCTGTGGTATTCTCCCGGTGAATATATTGCCTTTCATCGTGGGTATTCTAATGTTGTTTTCCTCGATGAATGACATATTCAAACTAAAAAAGAAAGATAACTTATAAAGATTTAAGAAGACGCCAAATTTTCAATTCTTGGAATTTGGAATGTTTCTATAAATCTATTCAAGAATCTATTATTTAGGCAGAGACAACATTTAACTGTAGGTCCCGAACTTCATCAATGATCATCTCAACAGTCCGCTTCGACAATCTAAATATTTTGAAAAAATCTAAACTAACATATTGTTCCATAAAATTAAGCCTCTGTCGAATTATTTTTGGCCTTCTCACTATTTCTTCCTCTTCGCTATTGTAGACATTAACAATATTTAAAGCATCCATAATGTCAAAGCACATGTAGGTTATAAAGTGAAGATTATCTCTTAACAATGGGTTAACAGTACCCTGAGAGTAAGGTTAAAATTAGCTTTCGGTTAGTCTTTAACTATCAATTGAAACAGAAATGTTTTAGTTAACATTCAGTTAGCTCAAGGTTAGAGTAACTACACATTTAAAAACCGGCCCTTAGTACTTTTAGTAATTAGGAATTTTTAAAACAATGGGCGTGTCAAGCGTTTGATCTCCTTTTTTATTTTACCCTGTTCTTTAGTATCCGGTCGGCGTAATAAATAATTATCATAGGAAGGTAATAGGTAATTAGTTAATTATATTTCTTGTTTGGAACTAAGATTTCTTACAAAACCATTTGCTCAAATTTAGGTATATTGTTTATTAAAATTCTTTACGGATTTAAAATTATTTTTCCAACGAAGAGATTCTAATAAAATACATGCATTTTAGCATTGTATTTATTTAATTTAGTATATAAGTAACTAATATTTAATGTAGCCTTATTATTTATATAGTCCGTAATAATTATATAAATATATTTTTAAAAATAAGGACGTTACGGTCAAAAAACGAAATATATGTGGTGTGCGGGGCTCTTAAACCAACAAATTTTGCTAAATATCCTTTCAGGTAGTTGTATTAATATCTTCAAATTTCTAAATGACTCAGTTTACTTTCAACTTCATTTCAGTCTTTATTGTTGTGTTGTGTTAACCAGTGGGAAAAATGGTAAAATTAATTGAGTCGTGGGTAAAATCTTATTCAGATTTTGTTGTAGAAGGTGATAACCAGGTGTTTCGTAAAACATGTTCTAAAATTGTAAGTACTTTTTTATTTTATATTTTATTTTGACCTTTCACAATGGAAAATCAAACGACAGTAAAATATTATTTCAACTCACAGTTAAAAAAAAGTAGGGCAACTTTACAACGTACGCATTTATTTAATTTAATTAAAACTTCAACATCTACAGGAATTTATTTGTTTTAGATTCCATGTAAAAAAAAGTTTCAAATCGACCAACACGCGAAAACACATTCACATATAGCAAAGTAGAAATCTAAAGACACTCGCAGACAAAGTTAACTTCCCTTGAAACAATATTTAGAATCTGGATCGTCTAGAAGTGAACAAGCTATTTTTAATGAAGATTTATGAAAAGCTTTAGTGACTTCGAATATCCCTTTAATACGATTAAATAATCCAAATCTCCGATCATTTTTGCAAAAATACTGTAAATTTAATATTCCAGAGCAAAGTATATTACGCAAACGTGGTGTTGACAGTTTGTACATTGAGACTCGTGAAAAAATTCGTAAGATTACCGTTGGAAACCATTAATAAACTACTAATAAACTATTTCGATCAAGTTACTCTTATTGTATATGCTCTGCATATTTTTCAATTTTTTACGCATATATTGAAGTATGTTGCGGCATATATATGCGCATATTTAACTACTTTTTGGGCGCATATATTCCTAGGTCTAGTTATGACTGTTAAATAACATAGATCTGTTTTATATTTATCTTAACGTCGATTATCGTATAGTAAGTTAAGTAATCTGCGTCTAATTGTATTGTTATAATTTTTTTATACAGTTTTTATTTTACTTGATATCAGTTTTCAAAACGTTTCCTCGAACCAGAGGATAGTTATTGTTCCCAATAAGTTTTTGGGTATGAATTTTGCAATAACCTTTACAATAATATTGTAGAAGCGTTTATCACTAACATTGACGTGTCTCCACAGACATGAAAAGTTTATTTAGCTTTACAAAGTTTGCCTTATATAAGTTGATTTAAAAATTTAACAAACTCACATTGTACCAGAGTCCAGAGTATCTATTTTCATGACAAAATAAACATATCGGTTACAGAATTACCACTTTTGCGTTTTCTTTCCGATATTACTATTCGATTTTTTTTTTTTGGAAATCAGATCTGCTCTATCGGTTCCATTCTAGTAGTCGAACTAAACCTTCGGTTTTAATTATGTTGTCTTCCTTTGTCTTTTTACTTGAACAATTAGTGGTTTCCGCCCCGATACGAACCCACAAATCGAGAACACGTAGCACGTGTGCGATGCTTTAGACTAAATGAAAGAAAGAAAAATGACCTTCGTCATAGATGCCGCCACATCTAAACCACAATGCGTTGCGGGGAGGAAGATGATTCCAAAGCGTGCTTCATTTAATTTTTTATTACAAATAATGCCTTATTTTTGATCATAAAATGTTAATAGAGTGTTATTTTTTATATCTGCTATTTTCCTTTTGATATAATGCAATGCATGTTGCAATATTAGCCAAGGGAGTAGTTGTTTTCACGAGGAAAACGGTCGAAAACTTTGCTGTGACACGGACTTTCAGATTTTATTTTCCATTGTTTATTGGATAATTATTAATTGGGCCTCAGTGTGTATTCGAGCACTAGATCATGGAACACATTTTTTTTAATGTAGGTGGAAAAAGTGTGTAATTTTTAAAACCGTGGGAATTTTGAGAATAAGTGATGGGAAATTTTATATTTTCAATTCGGCAACACTGTTCATGTATCAACTTTAATTCGAAATATTTGTAGCTTCTGAAAACTATATTGATTATCGATCATTTTAGATCATATTTATGTACTATCGTGACTCCCTCTTGCGTTAGCAAAACGTATTTAAATCTTTATTATTTTTGGTTGTTTCTAATTTAAGAAGGAAAAATACAGCTTCCCATTCAAAATCTCTAAGCAGCTCTCTTTTGTTTTATCAACAAAACTTCAGATTCCTTCCTAATCTAGTTATTTGAAAAATTAATGTGTTCAATCAAATGTTGTCCATTTAGTAACTTTGGAAATTTCTAAATTATAAATTCATACATGTGAGTTTATTTTCAAAACATTCGAAGATTTTTATTGAATTATATCTTATTTTTATTATACAAAGTGTCCCAAAAAGTAGGTCAATCTGTTAACCATAGATTTCTTAGGTCATTGTAAGGAACCTGTTGCGTTTTCATGTTTAATTTATTCATTTATTAGCTTTTGATATCAATATCTACTTTACCATTGACAATACTTTCTTCCCAAACCAAACGGATTCGATGGTAATAGAAACACATTTATGAGTTGTGTGTGCGCAAGCAATAAAATCAATCGAGCTCAGTATATAGAAAACCTCAGTACAATATTAAAACCGAGATCGACTGAGTAAGTTTTTCGTGTGTGAACCGCATTTTTCGTATCAAGACCGCATTCTCGTATCAAGACCGCTTCAGACGTTAAGTGTGGGCCCACAGGAAAAATAAAGAAGAAATTATCCCGACCTAGAGCCACCAGCAAAGGTAGGGTGAAAAGATTGTCACTGTTTTAATTAAAAGAAATAAATTATTAGCCAGCCCAAATTCACAGTCCATTATAAACGCAACAGAACCTCCATTATCATTTTTCGATTGGAGCCAACATTTAGGGGGGTTAGAGATAATAAACCCCTTGCAACTAGTGTCCTCTATGAAGTAAATGACATTTAGGACCAAATTATGATTTGTCATCCCAAAAAACCCCGGTGTACCAATTTTAAGCCATAATAAAAAGACGAAATATAATGAAAACGTATTTTTTAAAGTTAACTTTGTCACCCGGTATATTGAACATGATGGCCCCATTCGAAAATAATAATATAGGTTTCTTACACTGACCTATGGTTAACGGATTGCCCTACTTTTTTGGGACACCCTGTAGAAAGTTACTTTCAAATACATATTGTAATTATTTTGCATTATGTATTAATTTTTTTGTTATAATTTAGTTTAGACCTGTTTCATCAGATTTTTCAAATTTGTCAAACTTTTTATATACAAAATTTCTTTATTGATTTCAAGACGTTTGAATAGATTTTTGAATTATCTTAAAACATTTTGAAATATTTAATTTTGATGGTTCTAAATTTTATTTCAATATATTTATTGATTGTTATAAATAACATTATTCTTACCTTAAAAAAAAATAAAATAAACAAAAGTGTACTGGAAGGGTGCAGCTGGTTTTTATTCTATGTTATTAAAAAATGATATAAAAATAAAATAAATTCTTGTTTTAACTTGTGTAGGTATATTTAAACTTTGACGTTATAAAAATAGTAGTTTGTGCAACAAGAGTGGCGAAATTTGAGCACGACGCCGTAAGCGAAGTGCTCAAGAGTCTGAGTGCGATATGGACAATCCACTCGAGTTGTACAGTATATTTTTTCTACGACCCACTAACGGAAATCTACAAATTAAATAAAATATTTTAGGTTATTAAGACAAAATAACTAATTTTAAAATAATTATGAATTTTGGTGATTTTTAAAATAAAATAATCGCCAGCCGAGAATCGATCCCCGGCTTTTCGCGTGGAAGTCGAGTACTTTGTCCATGCCTCTATGGCCACTTTTACGATTTTGGTTTTAATATTCGTAATTAAAATAGTTTCATATAGTTTGTATAAAATTAAATTTTTGTTTCAAAATATGGTTCAAATAAAAATCGAAATTCTATTACTTACGATTATTTATCGATTCTACACAAAAATAACTCATTTTATTGTATATTTAATCTTAATAATTAAAAAATATAGTGACAATTAGTTTGACAGGATTGTCACTTATTTAAAATTTTAAAAACAATTAAAGTTTAATCAAATTTTAATTAACATAACTGGAAACACAAAAAGTTGATTGTATGTCTAGTACCTACATTTAACTTAACTTTCATAACTTGATTATAGACCGTAGCATTTTAATGATTCATAATTTTGACCCTTTAAACAAAAAAATGTATTTTCCTACAACCACACATATCACACTATTTAGTCTTACAGAAAGTGCCCTATATCACAAGCGTGTGGATAAGAATCTACTTTTCACCCGTGTGTGAATCACTACTTTTTACACGTCTGTCAAATATGTCAAAATATGTCAAACGCGTAATGTCCATATTAATAGTAAAATATATTTGATGATTAAATCGTGAATATTGATATTTATACATAGATTCTAGATATTTTTTTTTTACATTATTTTTAGATTTTTTTTTTGTTACTATATTTGATTAGATAATTCATGTGAGAAGCTTATTAGTCAGTTCATAGAGCGCTCAACTTTATCAACGTTGCATGTTTCGACTGTATCGCGACGCGAATTCAATCTCCCCTCTCCCCCTGAAGGAGGCAGTTTATTTTATTAATATTTATTTTAAATAGGTACATTTTATTTATCTTAATCTAACATCTACAGTTATCTTCGCTAGGTATGTATTTTATACTATATTGATTAATATTAAAAAAAAAATTGAAAATAGTTAATGTTTAATAATAAAAAAGTTCTTTTTCATGATTGCACATCTTATTATTTGTTGTATTTAAAAAATCTGATGTGTCCAACACATGACTTTCTTATCTAGTTATTATAGGCTTTTCCGGTTATTTTGTACAACCTATTGCAGCACCTCTATAAATGTTTAGAGGATAAACTAAATATATACATTGTCCACATACATCTACCTCGAAATATTTTTCTATAGATATTCATTGAAAACGAAAATACTGAAAAATTTAAATTTAGTACTTTTCCTCCAATTTTTCCATTACGGTCCATTTTAGAAAAATCATGTATAAACAAAAATTATAGAGATCGATATTGCAAACAACTTTTAGTTTAACAATTTTCTTAAAAATCAGAATTTTGCACATTTTGTCGAATTTCTCGAATACGGACCATTTCAGGAAAATTTGACATTAAGCAAAAATTATAAATAATAAGATTAGAAGTAACTTTTATTTGAACAATTTTCTTCTCCAAACATAAATAACAGATATATTCCATAAAAGCGGAGTTTACATAAATTACCTAAAATTACAAAATTTCACACGAATCGTAATATGTTTCGATGCGTAGGTGTATAAAGTAATAAAACTGCGTTCACGTGTAATAATTATAGAATATATCCCTTAATTCAGAACATTTACGCGTCATTAATGCAACGATCGCCCAGCACACGTGCAAGTAGGTACGTTAGTAAAATTACATTTTGTAGTTGGTGGCGTGTCAGTACTTTCGATTTTTTCCAATTCTGATGCGTGGGAACCCAATTCCACTAGCTCTGTTTAGCAGGTGTCGCTAAAAAGACCGTTAAGAATTCGTTTTCCCTATCACTTCCATGCGATTCACTCTTGTTTAAGGTATAGTGTTGCTTTTTGATATTAATTATCTTTATTTCAAAAAAAAAACAACAAAATTGACAGATATAATATATTGTTTAACGAGCCAGGGATGTTTATGTTAGTGAAATGAAATATATTTATTGAAATAGGTAACCCTAATATACAAACAATTTTTTTTTTTTTGTTAAGAGGAGTATTTACTTGGCTGTAGAGCGGAGCATGCAAGGGTTTCGTAGTACCCCACTTTTAAAGTTTATTTTTGACTTATTCTAAAAGAAAAAAATATATACGTGTAGATAAAGGATAAATCTATGCTCCTCTGGAGACACTTTTTTAAAATTTTAAACTGTTTTTTCTAAAAAAAAATACAAAACTCGACATTTTTTACCCATTTTCTCAATTTTTTTTAGAAAAAACTAAATTGAATTTTGAAAAAGTGATTCCAGAGGAGCATAGATTTAACCTTTACCTATACGTACATATTTTTTTCTTTTAAAAATAGTCAAAAATAAACTTTAAAAGTGGGGTACTACGAAACCCTTACATTGCAAGATTTTTCATCTGGAAAGTGGCGCCTCTGATAGATTTTTAAGAAATTAACATTTGTGAATGAAAACAATTTATAATATATTTTACTGATGTTTTACGAGGGATGAATAAATTTTACGTATTTGTACACCTTATTTTTTACGTAATTTATTTCTGTAATACTAAGATTGGTATATATATTATATGCAAGGGTTTCATAGTACACCAATTTTGCGGATTATTTTTTAATTTTACTAAAAGAAATTTTATGTACAGGTAAAGGCTTAACCCATACCACTCTGGAGTCACTTTAAAAATATGAATCAGTCTCTTTTGAAAAAAATCTAAGAAAAGAAACAAAAAGAAATAGAAATGTTAAAAAATGCTAGAACAATATATTTAATTTTTGCCTACAGGAGCATTTATTTTTATTACAATAAAAATAGAAATACGTTAAAGCTTTTTCGTCTAGAGGGTGACACCAACAAAATATATATCTTTGTATACTATTTAGTGATTTGAATTCATGTTATTTTTTACATACAGTAATTTCGCTCAATTATATTAAATTAATTTTATCATTTATGTATTAAAAAATATATATCCGAAATTGGAAGGTATACACTGAGATGTGAATTATAAATATGTTTTTGTTTAATGAATACCTCTTCGAGTCAACAATAATTATTAATTCCAGCATGTTAATATCTCTTCAATCCGTTAAAGTAATGTAAATATTTTTTTTTGCTTTCGGACATGGCTTTGACTGTCGCACCATTTGAGGCGCGTTGCAAGAGAAAATTTTCTAAAAAGTTAGCCAATGTCTATAAATGAGAGAAAAACGATTGTGACAAGCTGATTTTGTATTGTGGAAAAGACGGAAATGAGTCACTGCTTTAAAATTTTGAGAAATTTTTAAAAAATCTCCTAAAATCTTTTATTTAGTTTTAAAGCCACCCGATATGGCATGGACCATAAATTCAGAGCAAAATAAGATTTTTTTTCTATATAACTTCTTATCGAGACATTGTGAAATAAAAAAAACAGACAATTAATTAAAAGCGTACTCACAATTTTTTAGGTATAGAAGTTTCAATGCTATACTGTTTTCCAAATTATGAAAATACTAAAGAATATTAAAAAAAAAGAGCCAATTAAAGAATGTGTTAATATCTACAGAAGAACATCTTTTTTTTTTTTTTTTTTTTTTTGAAACAAAGAGTGGTCGAAAATTGTGAAAATAACAACATATTTTTATTTCACAAAAATAATAAGTTAGTTTTTGTTTTTTATGTAAATCATATCATTTTCAAGGCAATAAAATAGAAGAAAAGTCAGCGAATACCGATTTCAAAAAGGTCTATTAGTTTTTATAGGAAATGGAAAGAACGCTTTTTAATCAAGTTAAAATTCTTTACTAATTTCGCGGTTTCTCTTCGACGATGTCCGGTCTCCGTCTTGTTTAAAATCTATAAACGGATTAAGGTATTTTGTAACGTGTTAAAAAATGTAAGAAACATTTTGAAGGATTTTTATTTTTTTTTAAAAATTAGTAAACTTTGACAAACATATACAATATTCTAAAAGATAAATCACATTTATGTGATTATATAAAAATTTTATTTATTTTTCTAAAAGTCTGCTTTCTATATGTTACTTTTTTCAGAAAATGTTATTTCTGATAAAACTTAGTGTTTAATTAAACCGTAAACTTTATTTATTCAAAAAATTCTGTATTATAAATATAAATTTGGCTGCACAGTGAACTAGGTACTCTTCTAGGAACCGAACCCACGTTTTTACATATAAGATTAATTTAAGAAGATAACTCTACATAGTAGTTTTTTAGTTAATACAATTAATATAGATTATTATTTAACCTTTTAACCTAATTCAAAAAGGGGGAGGTTCTCAATTCGTCTGTATATTTTTTATGTATGTTCAGCGATAATTCTTGAACACAGTCCGATTTAAATGATTCTTTTTTGCTGGAAAGGGGGTACTTCCGGGATGGTCTCATATAAATTTGGTCAAAATCTAATAATTGGGTCCATGAGAAAATCCTCAAACTTTTTATTTTTTATGTATGTTCAGCGATAATTCTTTACCACCTTGTCCGATTTCTATAATTCTTTTCGTTAGTAAGGGAGTACCTCAGGGGTGGTCCCATATAAATTTGGTTAAGATGTGGTGATGGCATCTGCACGATTTTAAAGTCGGTTTTTTAAAATTACTTTTATTACTTGTTACGTAAATTAAAAGTTTAATAATTTGGTGCTTTCTTGATGCGTCGTTTTATGATTTCACTTTGTATATGTTTAAGTACAGATAATTATTATTACTGGCAGTTTATTTTAAATCATTAAAATAATATTTTGTTAATCCAAAAAAGGCAAACAAAAAAGCCATGTCACATTCAGTGTAATATTAAAAATTAGATATATAAATATATTATGTACCAACAGACTAAACTTTCACTTTCAATCCCGCCTTTTTGTCGTAAAAGACTTCTAAATTTTTACCAGTGACGTCCGTACCAGGTTTGAACTGAATATTTTTGAACAAAAATATAATACGCCACTGCTTTTTCCAAAAACCAAAATTATCTTTAAAATCCTTATTTATTTTGGAGCAAATTTGGTTTATAGACGTACTTTCGTACGACGCACCCTTTTCGCGTAAGAAAATAAAAACCAGTTTATTGAAACTGCTTTTCATATTTTGTTGAAATTTGGTAGGAATCCACCATGAGTGGAAACACTTTTTTTTTGGGGCAAAATTTCATAAAAATATCTAGAGTGATAAGAAACTTATGATAAAATAGTTATTTTTTTCTTAAAACTTTAACACCCAAGGATTCACACCCTTAAGTATCGGCACTCAATTAATAAATACCCTGTATTAATTGATCCTATTACCTTATTCGAACCAATCGTCTATTTTTTCGTTATTTGTATTTATATTTCACACCTCTTTACTCCTAAATGTAATTTAATCTAACTAAGTCTATTCACTAAATTAAAATATAAAAATAATGTAAAACCCTCTAAAAAATCGAACTGCGTTATAACAATATCTTGCAATGCACCGAGAAAAACAAATACGATTCTGGTTCCCCTAATTTAGGTAACTCTGACTCACTCAAGAAATGATGAAGGTCGGTAGCCGTGTTGATTTTTCTGTTCCTATATGTTCCAACTTCGCGTTCGAGTTTGGAATACGTATCCCTCGTATCTACATGCAATTGTTAAAATTATGAATGAATGCGGATTTTGTTTAGTCTCGGAAGTAATTTTTTAGTATTTAGGCTCCACCCTTAAGTTGTAATTTTTATACCTACTAAACTACCGTTGCCCCGCAGGTCTTTTAGTTTGTAATGTAAATTTTCCTCTTAAAAAACAACAACTCAAATTCAAAATACAAAAATCAGGAAAAAAAAATTACAATTTATGACTGAACAAAATAGAAAAACAATTAAAGTCCAAAATATATATAAAAAAAATAAATATATATAAAAGTTCCAAATACAAAATATACAATCAAATTTTTTTAAAAAGAGATTTGCACATTTAATCTACTTTACACTAATTTCATCAATCATAAACATGTTTTAATACCAAACGGTAATTTATTGTAATGGTCAAAGCATCTAAAAAATAAGGAATTCATTGATGTTCGTTTATTTGTTCTAACTACTGTTATTTCTGGTAGAGTAGTTATGAATATGATTGTTAAAATTAATATATTCTCGAAAATAAGGTGGGGCCAAACCATTTAATATTTTATATACAAACACCATAGTCAAATAGTATGATCTCTCATAAACCTAAATACATTGCAGTGATCTATGCATGGTAGATATATAAGATCGGGCCCCGTGACAAAAAAAAGCTCTTCAAACAGAAACTTTTCCTCTTCTACTTGACAATTTTCTTAAAAAAAAAGTACTCAAACAAAAAACTTAAAATAACAAAAAACCGGTTGCCGGGCCCCCCTTATACCGCTGCCGGGCTCCCATTTAACTCCGGGCCCCGGGAATTAGTCCGGGCCCCGGGAATTAGTCCCGGCTACCCCCCCTCTAATCGGCCCTGCCTCAATATAATCCTCATACCACGGTTTTGCAGTTTTTATAACTGTGTCGTTTGGTTTAAGTTGAAAATAAAGATAACCGATGAAAAATAATCAAAATGTTTGATTAATTTGAATAATTGAGCAATAAACTGTAATTTTAGTTTCAGCTGATAGGTTTTTTGATATTCTTGCAAAGAAGTAAAGTTTCTTCGATATTTTTTTTTTAAATATAATTAAAATGTTCACTAAACAATAAAAAATTATCTAGTTGAAAGCCAAGGTATTTAGTAGATGTTACAATATCAATTTTCTCATCGTTAGTTGTAAGATTAATTGCATTTAAGTCTATATTGGTATATTTATATTTAGTAGTTATTATCATAGCTTTAGTTTTTAATACGTTAAATTTAAGTTTATTATAAATTAAATAATTATTGGCAGAGTTTAGAGCCCGATTCATTTTTTGTATCGCATTTTCCAAGCCATTAAAGAATCATCTGCAATTATATTTATAAAATCACAATCAACAAAGAAGTTTAAATCATTTATATACAAGATAAATAAAAGTGGCTCCAGAAGGCTACCTTGGGGTCCACCAATGTTAATTTTCTTTTCAGCAGATATATTATTATTAACTTTTACTCTTTGTTTTCTTCCAAATAAGTAATTAGTAAACCAATTCAAAACACAACAATTAATGGCATATCCAGTAAGTTTCTTTAAGATAATATTGCGATCTATTGTTTCAAATGCTCTCTTTAAGTCTAGAAACACTGCTACTACATAGTTATTATTGTCTACCTCCGTTTTAAATTTACATAAGGAGAGTTGCAAAGCTGCTTCACAAGAGTGTTTTTTGCGGAATGCAGATTGGTTAATAAATAAAATATAATTGTGTTCAATATGTTGAAGAGTTTGTTCATATACAACTGATTCAAGCACTTTTTCTATAGGTGGCAAAGTATTTATAGGTCGGAATTCCGAAGCATTTGTATTACTTACTTTAGGAATTGGAATTATTGTACTTATTTTTAGTGAATCTGGTACTGTTGCAGTCTGAAGAGAAGTATTAATTAGATTTAAGATAACATGAACACACGTTTTAAATACTTCTTTCAACATTTTGGAATTAAGAATTTCATAAATAGTACTGTCATGATATCCCTATTCCGACCCTGTGCCTGTGTACGCCGCGGCCTTCACATGGCAACCAATTCGTGATCGAAGCAACGCTGACGTGTGGAAACAGTCGGACTGCGTCTCGAATGTAAAAGAATACGACGGAATGTCTGCCGCTGAAGCACTGGAAGTGACTGGAATGGCGGAGAGTGCCGCTTAGTCATAAAAAGGAATGTTCGAGAGCCTCTCGTATTTTCCAGTAGCGGATTTGGACTAATATAAATAGCCGACGTATCAGCGCCGAGTTTAGTTTTATGTAGGACATTGTATTGAAAAGTTAAAGTGTAAGAAATAAATTATAATTGCTAGTTAGTGTCTAAATATTACATAAATTAAATAGTACGTCTGAAATAAATTGTAAATAGTATGTTTTAAATAAATAAACTACAAATAAATTAGACTTTCATCACAGTACATTTATTGTCCAACGACTTTACAATTACTCTCAATTCACTCAATGACAACAACCGAAAATTTGAAAATTGAGGATATATCGCTCACTGGGTGCAATAGTGGCACATTACAAAATTATTAGTTTTGAGAAAATTACCGATTTGTAAAAAGTATTTAAAAGATTTATAAATTCTACCTCAACTCTTTTATTAATTGAAAATTTGATATTAATATGTGCTTAAATTAGGTATTAAATTGAATTATTGCTAGTTTTATAACTGAACGTATTTTTTTACTTTAATTTTGAAAAAAAAAAACAACTAGTTGGCCGTTATTGAGTTTTTTACACATATAATTTTTATGAATAAAGTGGGAAAGTCTTAATAAAACTGCAGTTCAAAGTTAATTTAATTACAAAAAATGGGTATAAAAATATTGTTTTGTAACTGTATAAGTTCATATAATTATCTGCGAGCTCTAGGAAGTTAAAATTACCTACTCAAAAAATAACAAAAAAATCCCAATCTGCAAATTAACAAAACTACTATTCAAAAATAGAAAAAACAAAAAAATACAACTGTTCTTTATACTTTGGCACATTTTAGGCTATTATAAAAGTGACTGTATTGTTTTACTAAAATTATAATATTCAACTTACTTTATCGTACTATTTAAAATATGCCACTGTTGAGTCTATTTAAGTTATTCACTCTGCGGTGATCACTGACACGCTGAGTTTTTGTGCCAGTATTGCCGCGTCATAGTTAACAAACGCGTAAAATTCAATAGTGACACTTGTTTTATCTAACGGTACCAGAGTAAGATAAACATGTCTCACTAATGTTGGTTGGTAAAACAAAAAATTGCGAGTGTCATGGTATACTAAACTAAAAATGTGCCACTATTGCACCCAGTGAACGATTTTTTAAATGCTCCCCATTTTTCATTTTTATCAGCACCAGAAGTGGTCTGAAATTATTTATACATTTTATCCCTATCCTTTATTTTATAATGAATGTCATTATCAAACCATGGAACTTTTATACTGGCAGACTTGTATAGGCGCTAGATTATTTATTACCGTTTGACAGTTCTTATAAAGTTCATCGTATATTTACATCAGTAGAATTTATGTTCCAATTACATGATATTAAGTCGAGTTTAATTTTATCTAAGTTAGTTTTACTAAAGTTTCCATACATTTTAGTGGTTATATTTATATCTTTGTTGTTATTGCTAAGATTAACAAATATTATAGAATGGTCACTAATTTTCGGAGTATGATGAACTGTAGCATTAACAAAATTATTATTAACTAATACATAATATATCAAAGTTTTACTATTATTTGTAATTCGTGTAGGCTAGTGTGCATGCTTATTTTATTCTGTAAGTACTCTGTGTTCTGGACTCTGTATTCTGTACTGTGTATTCTGCACTGTGTATTCTGTACTCTATATTCTGTACTCTGTATTCTGTACTCTGTATTCTGTACTCCGTATTCTATACTATGTATTCTATACTCTGTATTCTATACTCTGTATTCTATACTCTGTATTCTATACTCTGTATTCTGTACTCTGTATTCTGTACTCTGTATTCTATACTCTGTATTCTGTACTCTGTATTCTGTACTCTGTATTCTGTACTCTGTATTCTGTACTCTGTATTCTGTATTCTGTATTCTGTATTCTGTACTCTGTATTCTATACTCTGTATTCTGTACTCCGTATTCTGTACTCTGTATTCTGTACTCTGTATTCTGTACTCTGTATTCTGTACTTTGTATTCTGTACTCTGTATTCTGTACTTTGTATTCTGTACTCTGTATTCTGTACTCTGTATTCTGTATTCTGTACTCTGTATTTTGTACTCTGTATTCTGTACTCTGTATTCTCTACTCTGTACTCTGTATTCTCTACTCTGTACTCTGTATTCTGTACTCTGTATTGAATTTAAGTTTTATGCTAAATGTCAATGTTTGGAATCTACTAAAATAGATCAATCAAACTAGACAAGGTAAACAACGATTAAAGCATATCCAGAATAATAGATCTGATAAGTTAATTTAATCTAATAATGTCCATGTTATTGCTTAAACCTAAATCAGGCTGACTGCACGCACCTTTATTTCTGCATAAAGAAAGTGCCGTGATTTACCAGGGGTGGCAACTGCAAATTGATTTTTTAAGTTTAATTTTTTTTTATTTCAAGATTTATTATTGTTTATTATTGAGAAAATTTATTAGGCATTAGTTTTTTTCGAATCAAGTACATGAATTATTTGTTTCGCAATTTCTGGTTTTCATTATTTTAACCAAAGATAGTTAACGTACCTAAATAGTAATGTAATATTTGTGATATTAGAGTAACTTTCTTAAAGATAATAAATATTTGGAGATAATTTATAATACTAGAATTTGTTTTTAAGTCAAACTCATTAGACAATCTTTAGAGAATAATATTTTCATGAAATTAGGAGTATTTTTTATATAAACCAGTCAACATTTGTAAAAATGGATTGTACTTTGTAATAATGATGGTAGGTGGGGTTATCCGGGTTTTCCTCACCTGTAAATAAAATGGCACCATCAGTCATCTTTAAGTAGTCTCAGAGTGACATAGCAAATAATAATAGCCATTCTTGAGGTTACTCATATGGTCGTGAAGTGTAGGAAAATCTATTATTATTGTTGTATTGCCATTTATTTGATTGATTTTTTTTTTTTGGGAATTTTTAGTAAATATAATTATATAAAGCTTTGTATGGAATTTATGGTATCCCTCATAATTATTTGTCATAGAATTTTACACTTTTATTGGCATTTCATAATTTTACAAACAGCTAACAAAAAAGCAAAATTTGAATTATAATTAAGAAGAAAATTTACTCCAACAATTATCTTTTTCTAACCAATACGAAATAGAATAGAATAGTTTTTTTTTATTTTTTGAAAAATATGTACCTTTAGGTAAAAGTGAAATTATTCCGAAGTTTGATTTAATTATTTTCTCAAAAATTGAAAAATCTTTACACAAACAAAATTTTGCGTTTTTTACCATCAAAATTTAATAAAATTTTAAAAAATTGGCTCCTGAGGAACATATTTAACGTTTACCTATACGTACATGTTTTTTATTTCATTAAAAATGAAAACACGAACTGAAATTTTGGACAGCTATATTTCGTATTAGATAGAAAATAATTATTACTAATGTAAATTCTCCTTTCAGTAGAAAAAAATTCCGCCAATTTTCAAATTAAATATATTACAGATAGCTACATTACCGACAGAGTAATAGCGTAGTTAATTATTACAGATAACTACATTACCGACAAAGTAGGATTAGTTCAACCACCCGCACCCACAGGGGGGCTATTTTCAAAGTATGGGAGCACTCATTTCTCTCAAGATTCTCATCAGAAATGTCATACGTCAATGTGGAAATGTTGTTTTTAAAGGCATCGAGGATTAAAATTCTTAGGAAGATTTTAATTATCTCTAAATAAACCGAGAGAAACAGTCAGTGAGTTCACACTGGCCCTAACAGCCCTAAAAATACGGTTTTACGTTGACGTATGACATTTCTCTTGAGAGAAATAAATTCTCTCGAGTTTGAAAATAGCCCCCCTGGTCGCTGCAAGCAAACTTGTTGCCAAATTCTACAAAGACACGGCAACTCCCGAAATACACCAGGGTATCTATTCTTAAACCTCAGGGAGTAGAAATTTTGAGGGAAGAACGAGACAAAAATACAAATTTTATGCGTTGCTGACAAAGAGGAAAACTCGGTTTTCTATTCCCTGGAATTCAAGAATAGCTACCCAGTACAACGTACCAAAGTTTTCACTCGAAATAACTACAAATTTTCTCGAAATTTTCGAAATCATGGTCGAAATCATCACCGAAATCAATTCCTGTAAATGCAGCAGCTTGTGGATCAAAAATCAAGGGAAAAGTAAAAAAAAGTCATAATATAGAGATATTTTCAGGTAAAATCACCGAAATCTCATAAAAAAATAAGTTATTTCAAAAATAGTAAGGTACATTTTGACCTCAGTGGTTTCCCCCTCGAGCTAGATGTAACTAGTAGGCGCTGACTCATCTCCCCGATTGTTTCGAAGGAAACAAAAGCGGAGCGAAGCCGCGTAACAATAATAAAAACGATCTTGACTTCGGCGGATCGCAGTCGGCCAAGCCGCGGGTCGCCTTCGTTCCGTTCCATAGCCAACTGGCAACTAAAAGCGAGGTCAAAGGTCATTCGGAGGCGGAGTCAAATTATCCAATCAGAACCGACGTTCGCGTGATGTTCTACGATTTTATAGGACAAAACAAAGGTATGCCAGGAATGCTAGTTATGCGATGCGATGCGGGAACAAATAATTGAATATTTATCCACTCTGTACAAGTTTTATTATTATACATTACATAGGTAGTTGAGTTGTTGTTTGTTCGGTTTAACCTTTTTTGATTTAATTTCAGACGTGATTCAGTTACTGGTGTGTTGGATCTTAATTTAGACCAACTATCTTTAAGAAAAAATGTGTAAGACGCATATTTTTAAACGTTATATATAATATACTTAAATAAAATTAGGAAATGCTCGATGATGCCTTTATAAGCCAAAATCTAGGCTATTTAAGTCAGGGAACCTAGAGGGCTATGACTGAGGTCCGCACCATCATATCCATTCGTTTTCATAAACTTCATTTTAATATACTCGAGCCACAAACAAAAAAAATGTGCTGGGGCGCTATCGTGCATATACCACATCTGATTTCTCAGCAAAAGAGGTAGGTAGGTAAGTTTTCTAGTAATAAAGCCAATTTGTATTGCAAAAAAGTCCACCAGACAAAAATAAAGAATTCCGCAGTAAAAATTTAGGTTTACCGAAGTTGCAACAGTAACAGTCGCAAAAACCAAATTATGCCTTGTTTACCTACGTCGCTTAGTAACGACAGGGTCACGCCACTGGTGTAGAACCAACATTTTTATACCGATAGCCATTTATTTATTTATTTGTTGGCGATGTTTGAAATTTGAGGTTGTGTTTTTGGAATCGTTTATTTGTTAAGGAGGTCCTTTCGCCACCAATGTTAAATAAAAAATATTAGATTATGACTAAAATTATTTTTTTTCTAATAGTTAGTCCTTATTTATCTAATAGTGAATTTTTAACTATACCTTACCGTGCAAATTTTTGAGAATTTTTTTTTAAAAATGTGAGTATTTGTACAGTGTCTTATGAGAAAGTAAGACCTCAACAACAATTTTCGAATTATAATTAAGTATACTTATTATTTATTGATTAGATGGAGTAGAAAAAAACTAAAAATAAGGTTATTGAAATATTTAGATTTTGTTTTTTACAATAAAATATATAGGTTACCGTGGAATTTATTGAGAAATTAATATTAAAAAATCACAAACAATTTTCAACTAGGTTACTTGAATTTTTTTTTTTTAATATTAATTTCTCAATAAATTCCACGGTAACCTATATATTTTATTATAAAAAACAAAACCTAAATATTTCAAAAACCTTATTTTTAGTTTTTTTCTACTCCATCTAATCAATAAATAATAGTATAATTCGAGAATTGTTGTTGAGGTCTTACTTTCTCGTAAGACACTGTACAAATACATTAAAAAAAATTCTCAAAAATTTGCACGGTAAGGTATAGTTAAAAGTTCACTATTAGATAAATAAGGACTTCAACTATTAGAAAAAAAATTAATTTTAGTCATAATCTAATATTTTTTATTTAACATTGGTGGCGAAAGGGGTGGCGAAAGGGGTGGCGAAAGGACTACCATGTCTCCTAAAAAACGTGTTGGTTTAAAAGGAAAAATTATCCATAGTCAAGAAAGATTATAAAAAATGTTGCCACTTTTATGCAAGCAGAATCTGAAAAGGGAATTCAAATTGCTATACAAATTATTAATAAGTAGAATAATGTTGTAATTTATTACTCCTAACCAGATCAGCCATTTCCATATTTATATTTATTTAAGCATTAAATTTGAAATGGTTACGCTACTGATTTGAAGTTAAACAACAAATTTTTAATATATTGCTGGTTATAGTGACACGTTTGCGCATACGACTGCAACTTCAGGTGGCTTTTTCTCTCGTTAAACGGATTCTACCACTGGCAGAAATCAATCCTTAAAAGTAAATCTCGAGGAAGCAGCGCATGCGCCCTTTAAAGACGGTAAGTGTAAGTGGTAAGAGAAAGTGGTAAGGGTAAGTGGTAAGGGTAAGTGGTTAGGGTAAGTGGTAAGGGTAAGTGGTAAGGGTAAGTGGTAAGGGTAAGTGGTAAGAGTAAGTGGTAAGGCTAAGTGGTAAGGGTAAATGGTAAGGGTAAATGGTAAGGATACGTGTAAGTGGTAAGGGTAAGTGTAAGTGGTAAGGGTAAGTGTAAATGGTAAAGGTAAGTGGTAAGGGTAAGTGGTAAGGGTAAGTGGTAAGGGTAAGTGGTAAGGGTAAGTGGTAAGGATAAATGTAAGTGGTAAGGGAAAATGGTAAGGGTAAGTGGTAAGGGTAAATGGTAAGGGTAAGTGGTAAGAATAAGAGGTAAAAGTAAGTGGTAAGTGTACAGAGAATCACGCAATGTACACTTAATGGTATTTAAATGTTCACCGATTTTCCTGGTGCTAGTGCCTGGATATTCTTTTATTTCATTTAGAACAGCTTTTTGGGTATGTGGTGTTTTAATAGTACCAGGTCTACCTCCATCGTTGGGTATGTTTATTAAGAGTTTCTACAAGACACCCATTGGGATAACGCTCCAGGTATAGAGGTCAGCTTCTTTTGTATTTTCATTCGTGAAGCCATTGATGATATGCATCTCAGTCGGTTGAGATGTTATAAGATTATAAGGATTATTTAAAACACGTTTACACCTTAGAATTTACAACTTTTAAATTTATAAATACATGCAGACAAAAGGTAAGACTTCAAATGCGAATTGTCAAAATGAATAAAAACGAGAATATCCACAATAAACCCAAGCGCGGCACCAGAGACGTGCCATGCCCCCCCCCCCCCCACCCCTCCTCCTCCCGAGATGAAAATTCTTACGATTTATGGGCCTTTTATTCAAAAAAACATGCTAAAAATTCGTCTTGAAGCTGCCTTTGAATAAACCTAGAGCACTAGACCATTTTAAAACAATTAGTCTCATTTGGGCAATTACAGAAAAAACAATTCTCGATATCAAGAAATCAAAAAGTTGATGAACAAAACACAAAATTCACTTTGTATTTTAGAATCTACCAGCAGCACACCGAAATAAGTTAAGGGAAGAAAAGGGGGCATAACCCCTGAGAAAATATAATATCACACTGTAGATGATCACAATTTGGTATGCCAATGATGTAAGCATGTAAGCAATACCTAGATTCCAAATTTGAACTAAATATATCTCAACATCTAGTTGTTATAGTAGGTATAAAGAAAAAACAAAACAAAATCTTGAAATTTCAACACCCTGTGAAATAAGGCAAAAAACTACCCCCTTCCGTATGTACATGAAGTTTTTTTTTTTTTTTTGTAAAAGCTGTCGATAATTACGCACTGATGGAGTACCCTGTATATGTGTTGGTGTCGTTGAATAGGTAAATTTATAAGGAATGTTATGCTAAAATAATATACAGGGTTTTGCATTTGAAAAAATTGAGTCATATTTTAGACATGTTTTAATACATTTTGTATAACATAAACCAGTTCTACCATCACTATTCGTTAGCTTAGTATCTTATGTCTGTATTTTAAATAATTTTTAAATCATTGTAAACCTACCTAAATTATGATTATTTAATTTGAAGTCTGCATCATTCACTAATTTCATAAAAAAATTAATTGCTTGGCAAACCTGTAATATTTAAAAAAAAATTCTAGGGTCAAATACAGTATTACCAAACCATTCTAAAATTGAAATAAAATACAGGGCATTCTATTTAAAAAATATACATCTTTATTTGCCAGACAAAAACGCAACACCTTGTATATCCAAAAATATTTTTAAAATAGGCATTTTTCAATCTTTTTAACTTGTTTGCGCATTAATAAAACATATTGAAATATTGAACAATTACGCACTAATGAAACACCCAGTATATCCTGCATTTAAAAAAAGGAAATAATAATCATACTAAATATCTAAAAATATACAGGGTCTTCCATTTGAAATAATTATCTATGATTAAAAAAATCATATTCATTTACGGTGCAACAGGAAGTTGTATTACAAAAGTGACATGTGCCCAAAAAAAGTTGTGCAGTGAAAATTGAACATTGATATCTTAAATTCATTTTGAGATAACCATTTAAAATTGATTCAGAGGGTATACAATTTTTTTATCTAATAAGGGTAAGTTTTTTTTAATAAGACAGCTTGTAGATATATTTTAATTTTTTTCGGTTGGGTGAAGAGATTCAATAATGGAAAAGCCTCCTAGACCACCAGATCTGATCTCTTTAGATCGTAATTATGTGAGTAAAGGATAAACAACTGTGGTTGAACATCTTGAAGATATATTTCGATTTTTTTTCCATTCATTTTATTCTTGTTAGACATTTTTCTTCATGATATTACACCTTTAAAACAAAAGTAACACTATACAAAAAAGTTTTTAATTTTATACCCCAATTCTCATATTTTCAATAAAATGACTTTACAGTAAAAATAAAATTATTAAAAGACAAAAAATATTGTAAAAAGAACGTTTTCTAAATTATTATATTTTTTTTAACAAATAAAAATAAAAATGCTCTACTGTAAACTGTTAATTTTCGTACTTATGTTTTCAAAGTGCCAGTTTTCTCTAGATAAATATATCTTGTGACCAACATGGATTCAGGAAAAATAGATCTACAGTTACAAACCTTGTATGTCCGACGCAATTTAATTCGGAAGCCTTGGTTAGGAGAAGTCAAGTTGATGTAATATACACAGATTTCTCCAAGGCCTTCGACAAAATTGATCATTTCATCTTGCTCCACAAGTTCTATTGGTTTATGCCATCAAATCATTCAATTAATTGCTTCGTATTTGTTGGGTAGCCATCAATATGTTCAATGTCGTGGTTACATGTCAATACATTTCGAACAAACATCAGGAGTTCCGCAGGGATCAATTTTAGGTCCCCTTTTATTTATAATTTTTAGTCGCTAAAATCGGGCATATTAAAGTTTTAATGTATGCTGACGACCTAAAATTATTACTTGAAATTAATTATGTTAACCATTGCTTGCGACTTTAAAAGTGTTTGTCCGACATTGTAAAGTGGTGTCTCGATAATTCACTAACAATGTAAAAAAAATGATGTAAAGCATGTAATGCAATGTAGACAACCATCTTTTTATCCTGTGTTCGGTCAGTTTTTTTCCTGGATGTTTACATTGTATTTTATAGCTTTTTAACAATTTTGTATTTCCCATCCAGTAAATGCTGATTACTGTTGGGTGGTGTAACAAATAAATACATAAATAAATAATGTAGAAACCGCCTAGTCCACCAGATCTGATCCCTTTAGATCGTCATCTTGTGAGTGAAGGGAAAATTGTGCGACGTTGCCATTTATCAGCAACGCCTGTCACACTGTACAAAAATAAAAACAACTCAATATTTATTATTTTTCTTTTCAAGTTCTTCAAGTTTACCGAAACAATGGCTCATTTACTCGTGAGAGATTTGCCTTTGGTAACTGGAAATAAGATAATAATAATGACTTGTCGGGTCAGTTTTTTTTATCTCTCGAAACAATATAAGCACATTTTTGAAGGCGAGAGACATTTATTAATTATGGTAAAAAAGATATTAAAAGGTCTCGGGAGCTGTTAATCTGGTTGATGTTGATATTTCCTGTCCGAATATTCATGGGAAAATAAAAGGATTAAAAGTTGCTGCTGTTTTGATACGTTTTCGTTTGATTTAATGAGGATTTTTGCTTTCAGCAGTATAAATAAAAATTTACAAATCAGAAAAGGTTTTTTTTAACTAATTTTTACAAATAAAAATTTTGTTTTGATATTTATTAGACCTATATTTTAATGTTTTTTTTTTCACTTGTACAGGGTGTTTGATTAAGGAATCGTAGTGGTTGTATCTCAGAAACAATTGATCCTACGGCTTCGAAAAAAAAATTTTTATAACAAAAACGGTCAAGAGAAAATGCTGGAAATTATTTTGAACTTTCTATTTCAACCGTTAGAGGGCGTAATTCGCTATGGTAATTCAAAAAAATCACTTTTCCCCTATAAATGTCTAATAATAGTATGATAATAATAATCGAACGGTAATTTTGTTTAAATTTTACAAAAGTTTTATTCAACACTTTTTGCTCTATTCAATAAAATAACAGGTAGGGGCGATTGGGAACCTTAATTTAATAAATGTATTATAACTACGGTGTCGTTTATCAAATTTTGAAAAGCTTTATATCGATTAAAAGAAAATTGATTGTTTAGTAAAATATTTCAAAATAGTTCTGATTAAGTTGTTTAAAAGAGCACTAGTTGGCGTTGTTTAAGTAGTAACCATTTTTTTGAAGTTTTCTTGAAAAATTTAAATGGAATGTTATAATTTTTATACGTTATTTAGAAAGAGAATTAAATTCTGACAAGAAACAAAAAACCGCGTCTTATTATCTTTTTCCTAACCGAATATAAGCAAAAGTCTATTAATGGTGAATAGTTCACTTAAATATTAATAAATAAAATTATTGATATTTTAATCTAGTTTGCTTTGAAACGTCAGTAATTTTCGATAGCTTAACTGTAAAGCGATTAAGACAAAAAATATTAAAATCGGATTTAAATTAACTCTTTAGTGTAAGTTTACTGGTTTAATAAAACTAATTGCGAAATAAAAATTGAATATATTAATAAAATACAACAAAACAAATAACTAAACACAGAACAAAATAGAGAATGCAATACAAGAATTAGAGATAGTGCTCGAATTGTTTTCCATCTTTTTTAATGCAAATATCAAGTCTCTGTCTAGTTGAATTGACAGCAGCTTCTATTTCAGCCCTAGGAATATGATCAATTTCAGTTTGTATTCGTTGAATTAGATCTTCTCTACTTACAGGCTAGTTTGGTAAACTAAATCTTTAAGTCGACCCCACAAATAAAAATCTAATACTGTGAGGTCGGGAGATCTTGGTGGCCATGGAAATAGACTACCTCTTCCAATCCACCTATTCCGAAAATGCTGTATCCTGCTGTATTCACATATTACGGCGTACCTCTAGTGAAATATTTTCTAATAAAATAGGCAATTCGTCTCTCAGTAATCTTAAATATCGCTCACCATTTAAATTTTCATTAATAATAATAGGACCTATCATTTTACCGTCTAAAATTCCACACCACACATTTACTGACCACTGACCTTGATTAAAAACTTCTCGCATCCAATGAGGATTGTGGTCAGACCAGTAATGCATATTATGCCTGTTTACAGATCCATTACTGGAAAATGTAGATTCGTCAGACCACATTATATGTGATAAAAATTGTGGATCCTCATTAAGCATATTCTTAAGCCAATTACAATAATCCAGTCTTTTATCATAATCTGTTAATTTCAGACCTTGATGAAGGGCTACATGGTATGGATGGAAAAGATTTTGTTTTAAAATAGAACAAACGCAGTACCTAGTAAGTCAGAAGCAATTTTCCGTATACTTATATGTGGATTTGCAGCAACATATGCTAATATATTTATTTCGTTAATTTCCGTTCTGTTTCTTCTACGTCGTTGAATAGCTTTTTTAGGTTGAACACAGCCAGTTTCTTTTAAACGAATCGCCAGATTTTTAAATGTTTCTCTTGTTTGTAAAACTCGCTGAGGATATCTCAACGCATATTCTCTGGATGCAATCGGGGCGTTCTCAAAACATTCAAAATATACTTTTAACATGTCATAAGCTTCGGAATTACTGTAAGGCATGATGTCTTTTAACTTATTAAAATATAATTAATTTGACATTTAAGCTTACTGACATTTCAAAGCCAACTTGATTAATATATCAATAACTTTATTTATTAATATTTAAGTGGACTATTCACCCTTAATAGACTTTTGCTTATATTCGGTTAGGAAAAAGATAAAAAAAACGCGGTTTTTTTTGTTTCTTGTCAGAATTTAATTCTCTTTCTAAATAACTTATAAAAATTATAACATTCCATTTAAATTTTTCAAGAAAACTTCAAAAAAATGGTTACTGCTTATACAACGCCACCTAGTGCTCTTTTAAACAACTGAATCAGAACTATTTTGAAATATTTTACTAAACAATCAATTTGCTTTTAATCGATACAAAGTTTTTTAAAATCTGTTAAACGACACCGTAGTTATAATACATTTATAAAATGAAGGTTCCCAATCGCCCCTACCTGTTATTTTATTGAATAGAGCAAAAAGTGTTGAATAAAACTTTTGTAAAATTTAATCAAAATTACCGTTCGATTATTATTATTATTATACTATTATTAGACATTTATAGGGGAAAAGTGATTTTTTTGAATTACCATAGCGAATTACGTCCTTTAACGGTTAAAATAGAAAGTTCAAAATAATTTCCAGCATTTTCTCTTGACCGTTTTTGTTATAAAATGTTTTTTTTCGAAGCCGTAGGATCAATGATTCTGAGATACAGCCGCTACGAGTCCTTAATCATTATTTTTATTTTTTTTGTATGGTAGTTTTTTATTTTGCCATTTCTTTTGTAGAAATGCCATTTCTCTTACTATTTTATCTTCTTCTGACACTGTCATTTTCCATTTTTTTTTTAATTTTTACAATTTTTAAGGCTTAAATTCCCTGACATTAAATTTAAAAAATTGACAGATTAGAAAATAATTTTTTTTAACATTTTACATGATTTTTTAGGCGAGTGTCATAAAAAATTACATTTTACGGATTTATTAACATCCCTAAAGTGACCGATGTAAACTTAGCGACTAATTTTCCGAAAATTGCCGAACTGTCAGTAGCGTCGTAATTATTTACAGAAGATATTCCAATTATTGTAGGAGGCATTCAAAAAACTGCATGCATCTACCACTAAGATATGCAAATAAAATAATTAATTTGACAATATTCCACTTTATTATTTTAAACTTGGTAGGACATAAAAGAGAAAATAGTCGCAATCAGCTTTACGTCCTTGGTACACAAATAACTATTTAGCTCTCTCAACCGCCTAAATCTACACTAATTTCTCCACACCTCCGAACACTTTCTCTACACCCTCAAGGAAAACCGAAGACTATTAACCCCGTAATCCGTTCCATTAGAATTTAATACATCTAACCTCAAAAAAGAAATTGGCCTCTATCTTTATTTGCCTCGCAGTCCGCTTCAACTGTTCCTTTGGTCACATTAAGCCCAAGGCCTCGGGCAGCACCTTTAACTTCCAAGTCCTAATTAACTTCCGAAATTAATCCAGAAAGCCAGCGAAGGAAAGGGGTTTTGATCTTGTCACGGAAGGTCGACACAATCTTGTCAACAGCCGATTTGGAGCCAGGAAGTGTCGCCGAACGCCCCCAAGGGTTATCGGAATTGATTTCGTTTTCTATTGAATGGATATGGCGTTCAAGTTAAAAATATTTTATCTATATTTCCTCAAGAGGACACGGTACGTTGTAAACTAGAAGACCTGCGGAAAAAGTCAGTGGTTCAAGAGGTTTAAAAATTAAATATTATAAAACTACTAAGGAGAATAATTTAAATCTGCCTTCATTCGTCATTTTAATTGTTGCTTATAAATACGGGGTAAATCCTAACACGCGAAGTTGAGGTGTAAAATATTCGACAATAACCTAAAGAAAAACAAAAAATTAAGTAAAATAATCACACCATTAACTCTTCTAATAAACGAAACCTCAACGTATTTTTGGATTAATTTAAAAAATACGTTGATACCTCCCATTTTTAAAAAAGGAATATAAAAAAATGTTTATCACAGACCTATACAGTAAATCCAAAATAATACATTTTATCTTTTGTCCATGGTCTCTAAATTATCATACATGGATTAGATAATCCTATGTTTTTTGTGAACAAATCAAATTCTTTGATCCGTCATTTGTTGTTGTCATTACCATGACATCTTAGATAACAAAAAATCCATAAATAATAAATATCCATAAATAAAATGTATGATCCTGGATTTAAAATGTATTCTTTTTTTATGCAACCCACTATAGTCTATTTTAATGTATGAGAGTAATAAAACAGCATTTCTAATGCAAAACTTAGTACGGTCATTTTAAATATTTTTTAAAAATAATCTAAATATTTCCTAAAATTGTAATAAATGTACCTGAGCTATTACAAGTTTTGGGTCTTTTATTGGTCCTTTATAAACATAAGCTGTACAGAACAATAGAAAAAAGTTTGGACAGGCCAAAAGCTCTGTGTATTAAAGATTACATAGCCGTATCTTAAGATTATTTTCAATAAGTACCTATTTGCCAATTTTGTTTTATTTTAATTCCAAGAATTTCTTACAGTAATCGAATTATAAGTAGATAAATACCTTCCCAACAAATTTCACCGAAAATGCAATTATAGGTTTTCCATTTAGTAAGGAGGTCCAAGTTGTGTATTCTTGATAGTTTACTAAATGTCGTTTAGTTGCAACTTGCAAGGTGCAGTGTGAATTCTAGTGTGATCATGGAAAATTTGGAAGGGCCGCGTAAACGACAAAAAATCGGTCCTGTAACAGTTAATGAAAAAACATTAATATTTAATTGTTTTAAATCATTTACAGACAAATATTTATGTAAAAGTGTTGATGACACAGTGGAATTAGTTAGTAGTACGCTTGGTGTTGGGAAATCTACGATTTACAGAGTTGTTAAGAAGAGAAATGTGGCGAGTTTCAAACAGCACGTAAAGCTCCAGGAAAACCAAAATTTCAATTAGAAAATCTTTTGAAAGAAAGACTTCGAAGGAAAGTGCATGCGTTCTTCTTTAGAAAAGAATTTCCGACAGTAGACAAAGTTCTTGCCACGGTTCGAGATGATAAGGATTACCCTGAAATGAGTCGAAGCACACTATGGAAACTTTGAAAAGAAATAGGTTTTGTATGGAAAAAGCATTCCAGAAAGTCTATTTTAATAAAAAGAAGCGATATTGTAGTATGGAGAAGAAATTACCTAAGAACTATAAAAGAAATGAGAAACCAAAGAAGAAATATATTTTATTTAGATGAAACATGTATCAACGAGGGACATAAACCAAATAAATTTTGGCAAGATGAAACTGTTACAAGTCGGAGACAGGCTTTTTTAAATAATTTATCTACTGGTTTAAATCCTCCATCAGGAAAGGGGCGCAGACTAATAATAGTACACATCGGTAGTTCAAACGGTTTTGTTATTGACTTTTGAATCTACTCGTACCGGTGACTACCATGAGGACATGACTGCTGATGTCTTTAAAGAGTGGTTCGAACAAATTATAGATCTTCTTCCTCAGAACTGTATAATAGTAATGGATAATGCAAGTTATCACTCGAGACTTATAGAAAAAAATGCCCACAACCAAGTGGTTGTGTGAGAAAAGAACTGTATCATTTGTGTTCCCTTCATAAAGAGAAATTCAAAAAATATGAAATTGATGAAATTGCAAAAAATCGTGGGATGACGGTGGTTAGATCACCACCATATCATTGCGAAGTAAACTCGATTGAACTGATATGGGCACAGATAAAGGGAGAAGTTTCAAGAAAAAATAATTCTTTTAAAATGAATGATGTTAAACAGTTGTTTTTGGAGGCAGTAAATAATGTGAAGCCTGAAAACTGGGAAAAGGCAGTAAATCATACGATTAAAGAAGAAGAAAAAATGTGGAAGTTGGACACTATTACTGATGAAATGATCGAGCCACTCATTGTAAATATTGGTTGCGACAGTTCATCTTCTGATTTCGATTCTGATTTGGATTTGTAGGTAAGAAGTAGTTTTTATATTAAAATTATTATTTATGAACGTAAGTTGTTTAAAAGTCAAAGTTTAAACCCTTATACCTACATAACCCGTTTGATACAATGTTCTTAACATACCTTGTGGAAAAATAAAACATTTTAGAAAAAATTGCACTTTTTTACCTTCAGCTGTTTAGAAGTTATAAGCAGGTTAATTAGGTGAAAATATAAGTGTATACTCGAGGAATAACTTCAAAAAATATTTTAACTGTCTACTAAAAGAAGTGATACGCCTATGGATTACAAACGCTTTATTATTTTAATACTCTCTCATACATAAAAATAGACTATAATAACGTACCATTATTACTAGATTCTATTAGTTACCACTAGCAGTATAGACAGTGTCCTGAGTACTTTCTTCAAGGTAATTTTCCAACTAAATTAAATTTTTATAAAAGGAAATATCCAAAAAAATGGTTATTACAGGTCTATGGCAATAACAAATATTCTCTAAGATCAGTGGCGTAGCAAGACATTTTTCATGGGAGGGGTTTTTGAGAACTATGGAGGGGTTCCATCAAGAAAATGAATAGAAACAAACAGTCAATAGCGATCAGTGCCAATACTATAGCAGTAATGGTGACGCGGGGACCCTCCATAGGGGGTTCTCAACCCAACCCACTCCCCCCTGGCTAAAATATTTAAATATGCTATGTTAGAACAATTACTAGTTTTTTTGAATCTTAACAATATAATAAACGAAAACCAACATAGATTTAAAAAAAATCATAACAAATAGAATGAAGATATACAGGGTGTCCCATTAGTACGTAATTGTTAAATATTTCAATTTGTGTTTAGACACGCAAACAAGTTTCAAATAAAAGTTATATGGATTTGAAACATACATATTTTAAAAATATTTTTGGTTATACAGGATGTTGCGTTTTTGCCTGGCAAATAAAAATGTATATTTTTTAAATATAACACCCTGTATTTTAATTCATTTTTAGAATGGTTTGGAAAAACTGTATTCAACACTGAAAGAAAATATTACAGTTTGCCAAGCAATTCATTCTTTTATGAAATTAGAAAATGACGCAGACTCCAAATTAAATTACCATAATTTAGGTAGATTTACGTTAATTTCAAAATTGTTTAATATACAGACTGATAAGATACGAATAGTGAGGATAGAACTGGTTTATTTTATACAGAGTGTTTTTAAACATGTCAAATATGGCTATTTTTAAGTTCAATTTACTCAACTTCTTTAAATGTAACACCCTATATATTGTTTTAACATAAAATTTCTTATAAATTTGCCTATCCAACGGTACTAACATATACAGGGTGTCCCATCAGTTAGTAATTGATCGACAGCTTTTATTATTAGAAATTTTTAATATAAAAGTTGTAGGGCCATATTTAAATATACAGGGTGCTCCACAAAGATGCTGACCAAATCCTTATTTTTTAAGCAAAACACCCTGTAGGTAGTTATACGTATTTTCACATCGTCAAACAATTTTAATTGACTTCATTTATTTATTTTGAGAAAAGGCGAGGTTACGATTTTCTAAATTTTTTAAATGGAACACACTGTATTAATTGGTGGTATAAATACAGGGTATTCCATGTAAAAAATTATGAAAATCGTAACCTCACATTTTGACACACCCTATATACAACATAGCAAATGAATGAAATCTATTAAAATCGTTGTCGATGTGAAAACAATAAAATATGTTTAACTACCTGCAGGGTATTTTGATTTAAAAATGTATAGGTCAGTCCCGCGTTTATGGACCACCCTGTATATTTAAAATCCCACTACCTTCGGGTCATAACCTTGAGGCCGTTTCGAATAACTTATCGACGACAACGATATATATCAGAAATAAGACATAGATATATTTTTTATTTCTTCACGGAAAAAAATGTGACTAGAAAATTTTACTACAATGTTGTAGTAGTAGACTTTTAGAAAAATACTTAACAATTTGTAGAAAATTTTACTACAATTTATAGTTAAAAACTATTAATTATTGTAGCAATTGAATTGTCGAATAAAATGCTACAACAATATGAAAGAAGTCCACAATGTTTAGTATATTTTACTATTGTTTATAGAAGTAGAAATTTATTACAATTATCCTAATTACTACTACTAACTTCTGTAAAAATTTGTACAAATATTAATAATTATCTCTACAAAAAATAGTAATTTTCTCTACAAAAAATAGTAATACTTTACATCCCTTCTTCAAAAATATTCTATAATATTGTAGAAATTCTAAGTCATGTGAACAAAACAGAATTCTGCTATTGGCCAACGTTTTCTGACGTCGATCATAAACGGCCAGACAGCAATAGCCGTTCGCCATGTTCACATAACAAAGCATGGTACATATACGAGTACCTATAACACATTATTATATTATAAGCACCGATGCGTTTGAGAAAATTTTAATAATAAATTCTATTGGTGGTAAGTACATTTATTATTGTTTCTGAATAATTTACCTTTAGATAACTAATTTAAATAACCTTAGTAGATTATTTTAAAAAAATAGTTGTGGCAAACGATCGAATGTTGTGCCCAACGATCGAATTTTGTGCCAAGTTCAATGATGTTTTTTGTCTTAATTGTGACATACCTACTTTCTCATTTTTGTTAGTTATCTGACTTAGTCATTTAATATCCAAATCAGTGTAAAGGTGATAAATATCCCCGTTTTAAGGATATGAACAATTCAATTGGTATTAATTTTTATATCATATTTTTCAGGTGCAGAAAAGCCAACTGAGACTGAGGGCGCTATTATTACTGTTATTTATTACATAATGTAATTAAGAATTTGTATCTTTTATATTAAAACAATAAATTGAATATTTTATTAAGGAACATTTTTTTCTAGGTTATAATTATAATAATTATGGAATACTACTACAAATTTTATTAAAAATTACTACAATTTGTATGAATTTTTACTATTTATTGTGTAAAATTTTCGTATTTATTTTCATAAAACGCAATACATTTTTAATATAAATTCATACAATGAATAGCAAAAATTATAACAATTTGTAGAACAATTCTTATGATGCATTTGGATCTTTTTACTAAATATTGTAGATAATAACTCTACAATACATTCTCCACAAATATTTGGAAATTTTTACTACAAATTGTCCCTGTCCCTATATGTACTATTTATTGTAGAGAAAAAATCTACAATTGTAGAAATTTGTTCTACATTTTTTTTTCCGTGTTCATTAGGACTAGTTAATAATATTTTCTTAATATTACTAACTTCCTCTTGGTTATAGAAATCAATTTCTCCACCTCTTGCCTTTGGGTGGAAGATGCGTTTTAAACAGTTGGTGAAAGCATCAAACAATTTGTTTGTAACTTCTTGCACAAATCCCATTTTTTTCGTATTGGGGATATATGTTGGATTAATTTGTTTTTTTACAGCTTTCTCAGGTACTTGTTTAGATTAATTTATATTTATTCTAGCTCTGTTCGTAGCAAATCTGTTTTAATTTATTTTTATGCCCTTCAGTTCTCATTCTATGGCTTCCTTTATATTAATCCATACCTAAACATTACATCCCTAAATTTAGTTAATATTAAAGTGAAACAAATAATGTGGACATAACTCCTTATACTCTAGAGGAGAATTAATTACATAATGGTATCATTATTACTAAATACTATTAGTTACCACTAGCAGTATAGACAGTTATAGATCCTCGTAGTTTTTTTTTGTACGGCAACACTGCAAGTGACTTAAGCTAATCACCCATTAAATCATGCCCAGCCAGAATCGCAGTGGCCGTGCCGTGCAGGGTGCCCTCGAGCCACTGGAGTGCCAGTGGCTTGAGTACGCCTATAAATAAAATAATATTTAATAGTAGTTGTTGAATGTATAGCATGGACGGAGACGCTAATAAACATAAGCGTAAATAATTCGCTCTTCTGTCAAGCGGCCCATGGGAAAAATTTAAACGCAGGTGCACTATTTGAATTGCAAATTATATTCTTACTACAAACGCAACATACACACATACGCTCGCATCACATCGTATACGGTGTTGAGAATAAGGTCGGATCTCCCTTTTTCTTCGGTTAAGTATTTGAGATTTTCTATAGTTTGATTTTAAAATAGTTGAACGTTTATTTTATTATTTTAATTTATAATAACTATTTACAATAATATATTTTATATCGCATTTACTACTTATTTATTAATTTATATATCACATTCATTTATGCACTAATTTATATGGACATTAACTTATCTATTAATTTATATTAACAATATTAAGGTATATGATCGATTTCTTAACTGGAACTCTCCGCTTCAACAAAACAGCTTATTTATATACAAATCTGGCCATTCTAGAATGTACTAGACATTTTTCAAAACAACAACTGGTGACACTTCTTAAAATATGCATCGACGGATCTAATTTTATATTATAGAGTATCTCCCTAGACCAAATATCAGCGACTATTTTTCTGGAGAAATAGTCAATGTTTGGTCTAGTGAAATAGTCGTCTCAAATATAACACGACCTTGATTAATATTCTGCTATTTTTCTTGTTGCTAAATTTCTCGAACATTTTACAATTTGATTCTACATAATTTTGGCATCAATAATTAATTGATTAAAGCCCTCGAGCTAAAGCTCTCGGGCTCTAATAAGATTATTAATGCCGAAAATTATGTCCCATTAAATTGATATTAAAATATTCTCGAGATTTAGATTCAACAAAAATAGCTGACTATTATCAAGGTCTTGGTATATTACCCTTGAATAGTGCCTTCACCAAAATAGCTCTCTAGAACAAATGATTCATTACGACCGACGATATGTAGTCGTCGTCCTTTAGGGGGAAGATTGAGAATAATCACTTCAATCGATTATTCTTGGTACTCTTAAAAGTGGAGGCCGTAAGAGGCCAAATAAGACAGATAGGAACTTAAAAGATTAGATGCTAAACCACGATCGTAGTGGTCAAAAATGGCCCACAGCTAGCATTACAATAGATTGCAATCTAGCCTGGATTGTGGTTTTAAAACATCATTCCTAAATTTTTGTTTTGGATAAATAAGAATTAAAGGTATCTGTATGTAAGTTGTGAGGATCATAAATATTCATAAATATTCGTAAATATTCATAAATATTCATAAATATTCATAAATATTCATAAATATTCATAAATATTCATAAATATTCATAAATATTCATAAATATTCATAAATATTCATAAATATTCATAAATATTCATAAATATTCATAAATATTCATAAATATTCATAAATATTCATAAATATTCATAAATATTCATAAATATTCATAAATATTCATAAATATTCATAAATATTCATAAATATTCATAAATATTCATAAATATTCATAAATATTCATAAATATTCATAAATATTCATAAATATTCATAAATATTCATAAATATTCATAAATATTCATAAATATTCATAAATATTCATAAATATTCATAAATATTCATAAATATTCATAAATATTCATAAATATTCATAAATATTCATAAATATTCATAAATATTCATAAATATTCATAAATGTTCATAAAAATTCATAAATATTCATAAAAATTCATAGAAATTCATAGATATCCATAGATATTAATAAATATTAATAAATATTCATAAATATTCATAAATATTCATAAATATTCATAATTATTCATAAATATTCATAAATATTCATAAATATTCATAAATATTCATAAATATTCATAAATATTCATAAATATTCATAAATATTCATAAATATTCATAAATATTCATAAATATTCATAAATATTCATTAAATATTCATAAATATTCATAAATATTCATAAATATTCATAAATATTCATAAATATTCATAAATATTCATAAATATTCATAAATATTCATAAATATTCATAAATATTCATAAATATTCATAAATATTCATAAATATTCATAAATATTCATAAATATTCATAAATGTTCATAAAAATTCATAAATATTCATAAAAATTCATAGAAATTCATAGATATCCATAGATATTAATAAATATTAATAAATATTCATAAATATTCATAAATATTCATAAATATTCATAATTATTCATAAATATTCATAAATATTCATAAATATTCATAAATATTCATAAATATTCATAAATATTCATAAATATTCATAAATATTCATAAATATTCATAAATATTCATAAATATTCATAAATATTCATAAATATTCATAAATATTCATAAATATTCATAAATATTCATAAATATTCATAAATATTCATAAATATTCATAAATATTCATAAATGTTCATAAAAATTCATAAATATTCATAAAAATTCATAGAAATTCATAGATATCCATAGATATTAATAAATATTCAAAAATATTCATAAATATTCATAAATATTCATAAATATTCATAAATATTCATAAATATTCATAAATATTCATAAATATTCATAAATATTCATAAATATTCATAAATATTCATAAATATTCATAAATATTCATGGAAATTCATAGATATCCATAGATATTAATAAATATTCATAAATATTCATAAATATTCATAAATATTCATAAATATTCATAAATATTCATAAATATTTATAAATATTCATAAATATTCATAAATATTCATAAATATTCATAAATGCTTCGAAACTGATGGTTAATAAATAAATACCTCTGTGAGAAATAAGGGACCTCTTCTTTCTATCGTCTTATTCAACAAATACGAATTATTTGATAAAAACCCGAGAATAATAAGGACCAGAAATTTTATTTATTGAGAATTAAGCAGTATTTGCTATCCATTTTTAAGTAAAAACAATTATTTAATGTTACGTTTATTTATTTTAAAGTTTATTATTTTTATTTATACTTACACATATAACCTAATTTATTTATACTATACTAATTTATATATCACATTTATTAATTCAATAATTTATACGGACAATATGAATATTCTCAAAGCGATGTCTCAACTTGAACTAACTCCCTGTAACATCAAAACAGCTAAATTATATAAACACAAATGTTCTCGCATTCACCAGAACTTTCCATGAAAACTTTAGACACCTTTCCGCCATAACATACGTCGGCAGACCAACCATTTTTAGATTGTGGTGTTTCCGGTAAATTCTGGAATTTTACTAGTTGACAGCGTATCCTAAAGTATTTCGGAGGTTGATTAATTTCTTTGAATATTCTTGGTGCCGTAAGAGGCACAGATAAAGCAAAGAGGGACTTAAAGAATTAGAGCACAATAGGATTGGTCGAAAATGGCTCGCATTACATTAATTATTATTCAGACTAATCCTTATCATAAATGTGAGCCATATTCAGAGAATAAACGTTCAAAATCATTGCAGAACATACTAGATAAATATTCGTGTGCGTCTATGGCTTTCGGTCGAATCTGTTGAATTTTATTTATGTTAAAAAGTTTCCATAGGCACAAAGTTGCAATTTTGTAGCCAATCATAAATATTAAAAGTTAAGAGATTTGTGATTAGGTACTAAAATATAATGTCAGTTCTTTTGGAAAACAACTGTACAGAGTGAGTAAATTGCATGTAACTGCATGTATAAAAATCTTTTAGCGCTTAAAATAATAAAAACAATTAATGGATTATGGAAATATGGATATAAAAGTGTGTGTAAAAGACACTTTAGTATTACAAAAAATACACGTATTCGGAGTGGGCCCAAAAGTTGGTTCAGTATGTGTCGCTATTTTACAAGATTGCTTATTTTTTAATTTAAATTGCAATAAATTCATTTGTATCATCCATAGTTTTTTCTTTTGATTTTAAAAACACAAAATTGTAGTAAAATACAACTTTTTTTAAAAAAAAATATGCATCACTCACTACCTATTGTTTCCTAATAATTATTTTTAAATTTTTTATACAGCCATTGCACTTATTGCAGTAGGATTTAGAAGATGGTTTCAGAAGAGGTTAACTTGTCTAATCTCATTATCATGTTCAAGAAATAATCCACTTGCAATTAATTACTATTTTTTTTTTTTCGTGAGTAATAAGATCAGATATAATATAAATAATATTAAATTAACAAGAACAGCTTAAGTTTTGCGATAAACATCCTATTAACTCAAATAATTCCCAAAATAACGGAAAATGTGGTTTAAGGGGATGTGAGTTTTAAAAATTATCCGCTTTTAAACTTAATTTATAACCACCGTAACGTAACTTAAGAACTTAACGTAAGAAGTTGAAATATTAAATTTACGCATACTTATTTATAAATATTCGTAACGTAATGTCATGAATTCCTAAGCCGACACTGTATACGCACGCAATCAACTCGTGACCGAAGCAACGCTGACGTATGGAAACAGCCGGACTACTCTCGAATGTCTGCCGCTGATTCACTCGAAACATCTGGAATGGCGGGGAGTGCCGTTTAGTCATCTTCGCGAAGTCTCTAGCATTTTCCAGTAGCGGAGTTAGACTAATATAAATAGACGACGTATCAGCGCCGAGTTTAGTTTAATATAAAACGTTGTATTGAAAAGTAAAAGTGTAAGAAATAAATTAGAATTGTTAGTTAGTGTTCAAATATTATATAAATTAAATAGTACGTCTGAAATAAATTGTAAATAGTGTGCTTTCAAATAAATAAACTTTAAATAAATTGAAGTTTCGTCACAGTAACTTAAGAATTTAACGTACCGTAAAAAGTTCGCCAACTTTTAATTTTAGTAAGTGGATATCTTCATGTATCTACCCGAGGCCCCCCCAAAGGACCCTGTACATGCATTAGAGATTAAAAAATCAAGATGTGTAGAACATCTCATTTTAGCAAGCAACAAATAACAATGTGTTTGTTTTGCATTTTGTGTAGAGGTTTATTATTTTATTTATAATATTTTTTATTAGTTCTTTGTTTGTTGCTCCTGGTAAAATACAGCAAAGCTCTGAAGCGAATCATAGTTAGTGTTTGGGACAAGTGCTTTGAAATCAAATAATTTTTATTTTGATATAATAAAGTATAGTTTTGAGTCAATGTTCACCTTCCAGGACAAATTTTTGTTAAGTAAAGACGTAGTAGAATTTCTGTTTCCATCAATTAAATTATATTTGTTATATTTCTACTATTTTATCCATTTGTTTTTACACTGTCGATATAATAGTCCAGTCATTTAAGCTTAAATTAGGTAAGAATCTCGGAACTGGAGATACCCAGCTGTAAGTCTGTAAATACTTGTATATTGACACGCTAAAAGTTATTTCAAAACCTACATATGGTAGGGTGTACGCAACTATTAAATTTCAAGGTCAAATGTCACAAAAATCGGTTTTTTGCGCTTTTTTGTAAATATCTCATTTTTTATGGGTTTTTTTGCTATTTGTATTTATTATCAATATTGTAGAATACAAAATTCTCTACAAATTTTGTTTAAAAAAATTCAGATTACAGTAAGAACGTAAAAGCTATGGAGCAGCAGAGAAGATGAAACAATAGTTGTACCAGTTACTCAAGAAAAATTCTTATCAAATCGAAATAACAAAGATATGCTCATTAATATGTAAATTGAAAAATTACAAGCTGCAAATATTACTACTAAACAAGCCAGAGATATTGCTGATGTTCTTATTGTTGAAACTGCAATTGAAGAATCAAATTCTGAAAAAACTGCAGTTATAATAGGACAAGATATTGATTTACTTGTCATTTTAATTGGGCGTACACTGTCTTACGAACAAGACATTTTCTTTAAAAAAGTTGGGAAAGGAAATGTAAAAACGGGGATATACTTGACTAAAAGTTTTGATAATTATCCTCATTCCAAAACACATATTTTATTTCTGCACGCATTAAGTGGCTGTGACACAACTTCTGCGCTTTTTAAAAAGGGAAAAAATCATTTTTTAAAGTTTTTGAGAAACTGACAAATTTGAATGAACTAGCTGCAGCATTTGAGAAAGAAAATTGTTCGGCCCAGAGATTATTAGAGAGTGGAACTCAAATCTTATTGGCAGTCTATAATGCTCCGAAATCTGTGAAAAGTCTCGATCATCTTCGTTATATGCATTACGTCAAGTCTACAAAACTTAATTAACCTGTGCAGCTTTCAAATATTCCACCAACAAAAGCAGCTGCTCATCAACCTTTCAAACGTGTATATTATTAAGTTCAAACTTGGTTAAGGCATGATTTGGAACCCCAGGTATGGAGTTGGGCAATGCGAAACGATTTTCTGGAGCCTATCATGACAATTTTACCACCTGCTCCAGAAGATTTGCTAAATACAATTTTCTGCAACTGCAAGAGTGGTTGTGGTTCGCGATGCTGATGCAGGAAAGCGGGCTTGCAATGCTCTTTAGCTTGTGGTCAATGTAATGGGCAAGCTTGTTTCAATGCTCTACCATATCAGAGCGACATTAACGAAGATGGAACCTTTGACCCCGAAATCATGGAAGAACTTGAGAGAAATGTCGTTGAAGACGATAATGAAGACCAGTTTGAAATTTACCAGCAGCCGGAAGACGACGATGAAGAGGAAGAAGATTATTAAAATTATAAATTGTAGTTTTTGTACCTTTTATTCCATTTTTTTACTTTTAATAAAAATAAATGTATTGAATGAAATTTTTTAATAAAAAGATTAATTCATAATTTATTTGTTTTTTTTTTTTCATCATGTAAGAATTTATTAATATTAATTAGGTTAAAATTCAAATATAATTCCTATATTTTCATTAACAATTTTGCAATTACATGGGCAGGTAAGTGTTGTTAAATAAATTAATACTAAATAAAAAGTGGATAGGTTAGGAAAAAAAATGATAAAATATAATATAATAGTTAATAAAAATTGACAAATATTTATAATCATTGATTTATCGATATTTCATCAACTATATATGGCGCGTTTTCGACCGGAGGCACCGGTTGACCTGAAGTGATGCTGTGACCGCGCGCTCTCCGTCATCTATCTCGAAAACGGTTCACCGTATGAAAAATTTTTTTAAACAAAATTTTTAGAGAATTTTGTATTCTACAATATTGATAATAAATACAAATAGCAAAAAACCCATAGGAAATGAGATATTTACAAAAAAAGCGCAAAAAACCGATTTTTGTGACCTTTGACCTTGAAATTTAATAGATGCGTACACCCTACTATATGTAGGTTTTGAGACAACTTTTAGGGTGTCAATATACAAGTATTTACAGACTTACAGCTGGGTATCTCGAATTCCGAGGTGAACTTACTATAATGATTGGACTATAACGAATTTCGTAGATTAGAATCATTTGGTATACTTTTTGGCTGACTACATTAAAACGGTCAAGGCCAAAATCAGGGTAGACGCTTTTACTGTAGGTACATACCGAGAAATCAGTCGACTCCAAAAGTCTATTATGCTTTACACCCGAACAAACCAAAACAAAAGCAACTTATCGAACTTAGATTGTTGTTTATCATCAGGCACCATTTGCAGGACATCCCGTCTTGACTAGATAAACTCACATCGCGCCAGACACACGACGAACCACCAAAAACAAACACTCGAGAAAGGGGCGGTTGCCCGTTGACGCGGCACTTCCTAGTTAGTCGGTGTTTCCCGGTTCAGGTTGACAAGAAAAGAGGAGAAAAATGTGTTTTAGTTCCGACTTCCCTACAGGAAATGAAATATTAATCACAATCGCGGATAAATAAGTAAAGAATTAAGCATTCGAAGTCGAAATATTACATTTCTGTTTGGATGTTATCGGTCAGGATATTGTGGTTTTTTCTGTTGTGCGAGGAGTTTTAATTTGTCCATTTAAATATTTGGATTTCGTTTCTTTATCTACTAACGTGACGTGATTGATTACGATTTATACAGGGCGGTGCGCGTAACGGTGCAAAATGTTTTAAAGAAGAGAGAAAAAAGAATAATTTATTAAGTAGGCACGCCTAATACCGGGTGACAATGAGACCAGGAAGCGATTTGGATCAAATTTGGAACAAACTTGACATAGTTTCCAATTGACAATCATGCTTAAACAGAATGGCCGACTTTCAGTTTTACCGGAAATGTCATTAAGTTTTGTTTTTTAAATAGATCATACACAATAATAATTAAAAGTAGACAATTTTAATTAAGATTTGTATATAAGAAGGTTGGATCAATTATTATTTATAAATGTCTGCTTATTATATTCCAAAACTTACCTCAAGAGTCCTGGTTTTAGCGTGCAAAAATAAACGATTTTTACTTTTGTTTTGAATCCATAATTTGTTCCTTTATGTAAATGTAACTTACCTAAAAAAAATATAAATATAAAAATATTAATTTTTCTATTCGGTAAAATTCAAATAGGAAATCTATGTTACCCACACTGTTAAAAATATTGTAATGAAATAAATCAAATGTTCTTGAATTTTTCCTAAAACATACAAAAAATAGATAATAAACATTATTTGGAATAGGCAATGAACATATTTAAATAAAAATAATTAAAAAAAAAACGGTATTTTTAAAAATATTGTAAATAAATCAAATATTCTTGAATATTTTCTAAAACATACAAAAAAATATATGTTTAAAATAAAAATAAATCAGAAAAGAAAAACGGTATTTGAAATTGTGAAGTATAGATTTTTTCCCCACAAATATCTACGTAATCAGAGCACAAAATTTTTAAAAAGAAAAATAACGAGGTTAATCTAAATTTACTCTATAGTTTCATAATTATTTATTTACTTAGTAATTGTAAAATAATTACCTAATAATTATACACTCTAACCTCATTGTTTCAAATAGTATCTTGTCATATTTCTCAAGTTAATTTTGTAATGGGCTTTATCTTAAGTTTAGTGGTATGTCAAACTTGACATTTCTTCTACGAGTGTCTACTAACAAATATATACTCGAGGAGTAAACCCACTGGTGTACTATAGTTTAGAAGAAATTTATACTATTGTACTATTTGTGTAATATCTGTGTACTTTTAGTGTACTATTTGCATACTATTTGCGTATTATTTGCGTCTATTTGCATACCATTTGCGTACTATTTGCGTACTATTTGCGTACTATTTGCGTGCAAATTTATTTTGATACCATTCATCTACATTTAAAAACTTTAGAAAAAAGCATATTGAAATAAAGTTTGATGTTACCTGTAAATAGTAAATATTAATTTAATTATTTAACACACCACCCAACATGTTATGGTTTGATTTGAGATTAAAACAATTTACAAATATCAAATTAGCAAAGGTACATTCTTCTACATCGTAATTGGAGGCACATTTGGGACATGTAGGGTCTTTTTTACTGCATTGATTTGATAAATAATAAAGAACCCAACAATTAAAAGCCTTAAGTGGTTCCAGGCGCAGTACACAGGACAATCAAAATCAAACCCGACGCTCAGTTTACCAAGTTTCATAGCTTTGTGGTAAGTACTTGTATCCACCTGGACGACAGCTTGGAACAGTTTGCTGTTCTTTAAAACAAGAATTATTTTGTTGATTAAAAGCATTCTCAAATTTTTCAGACATATTGGAGATCTTGATCAGTGGATGGAGAAAAGAAATAGACTTCACATTATATTTGCCACCTAGATTTTGGAAATTTGGAAGAGTCATCTTTATTGTCACAACTAATAACAAGCCTGCCTTGACGAGTTCCAGTGACATTTGAAACATTAAAATTAGCCTTTATGAGATCGACAGTTCGCAGAATTTAACTTTCTGTTGTAGATACGGGTTGGTTTTTGCAAAAGTTTTCAACGATTGTAGATGTAACATCAGCTATCATCTTATTATTAATATTGTTGTTCATATCATCAACTTTTTCGTTAAATTGCTCATTTATTGTTTTATCGACAATATCAATTTAATTTTACATGAATTAAAAATAAAACTCATATTCCTTGATTTATGCAGCATTTTAAATTCAACATCACTTCACATTACGCAGTCAGGATGGAACCAATTACTACAGGGGCCTTCTCAACCAACCAATGCAACATTAACAATATTTTCCATATATCATTGCATTGCCGAAAAGAGTAACTAGAATAAGACTCAAATAGGAACCCCGTGGAACACCGAAATTTAGCTCGATAATTATAGTTGTTGCATATTATTATTAATCTTCATATAAAGTTGTATTCTGTAGATGCTGAATTTTTTAATCTTGGTGTTATCAGTATCAATGACTTTCATTATACAGTACATTTCAAAAAGTTTTGTACAAAATGGGAAAATAATTTTTCTTACATTTTACAAAAAAAATATTTTTGATAAAATATTCTAGTAATCCATAATCAAGCATCAAATTCACAAAATATTAGGTGGTTTACAAGAAAAATAAAAAGTGAAATTCTTTTAAATTTTAATTTATATCAAAATATTGATAGTTTTTCACCGCTTTATAAAAGGTTATCATAAAACTAGTATCTAAAAACAACGAATATATTATTGTTGGACCGTCATGGCGCTCAACGTGTTATTTCAAAATATACTCATAAAATGAGTAATACAATTCATAGCATCAGCTTTATATTTTTACCAGTTATTAATAAAAAACAAACTAAAGGTCACGAAATGTCAGAAAGGTGTTTTGCAAAATTTAACACCGCCGTCTATCGCTAGCTAAAACCTTAATAAGATCCAAGTGCTAATCGTACCTTGGATGGAATTGAAATGATTACATCACAAACGTTTTAATAAAAATTAACGTGAGAATCGCTCGCGGAATTCATTATATACTTTACATCGTAATGACGGTTTTTATCATAATTTATTACGGACTATATATCTACCGGGTGTAACACTAGTTGAAAACAAAGAAAATAACACAGAATAAGTAATTGTAAATCCAGAGAAATGGATGCGGCTCGTAGGACCTCGATAAATAATTTGTATCAATTATATTTAATCATTGGATATATGAAGATGGATGTGGTGTACACACGAACCAGCCAAAATGGAAAAGTATACATATCATTGGTTCAGGCCAAATCCAAAGTTGCTTTTCTGCTAAATTGCTAAATAAATTATTGCCACAGTTAAGTAGACACTCAACTTAAATGATGTCTTCAGGTATGCCAGGTCAGATTCTATAATTACTTTAGGATGGATAAGAGAAAACCATTTAAAATAGAAGACGTTCGCTACAAACAGATCATCTGAAATACAAAAACTAGTTCTATCATACCATTGGAGTCATGTGAAGTCCAATAATTAAATAAATGTATTTATTAATAATACAAATTAATCATAGTATAAGATATAAAATAGCCTAAAAATATAGGACATATTTTCGTTCAAAGCTACACATTGACTTTTGTCAAAAATAAGGAAGATACATTCTTTAAAAGTGATATAAAAAAAGCCTTAAAATATCCAAAATGCAAAATAAATAGCAAAAAACGAAAAATGCGAGAATCTTCTGAACACAACCAGAGAACAATTCAACAAACAAAAAGAAGCAAAATTAAACCACCCAAATGAAAATGCTCAACAAAGTATTGCACAAAAAGAACAACCAAAACAAAAATTACCACCACCAATAATAGTAACTCAGGTCAAAAGCTTTGAAGAGTTAAGTCAAAAACTAAAAGTAAGCAACACAATTTTGTAACTACCATATTAAATAACTATAAAATCAAATTAAACGTAAAAGATGAACAAGAATATAGAACAGTGACGACACATCTCTCAAACCAAGGCTATCAGTGGCATTCATATGAGATTAACCAAACCAGACCAATAAAAGTGATGGCTAAAAACCTACACACTACCTGCAAGCCAGAATATATAGCTGAAGAATTAAAGTATCGTGGATTTAAAATCTTGGATGTGGTTAATATCCAAAGGAGAGAAACTAAAGAAGAAAAAAGATGAAATCAAGTTATAAAAACTGCTATAAAAAAGCACTGTAAAAAACATTGGAAAACAGTGACGACATTAAGAGGATTTATGAAATTAAGACATTACAAAACCTAATAATCCAAAATGAGCCAGTGAGAAGCCCAAAATTGATGACCCAATGCAAACAGTGCAAAAGATATAGTATGTCTTAACATTTTTGTAATAGGCAACCAGTGTGTGTTAAATGTGCCAAAAGCCATCTTATAGGAGAGTGTGATAAGCCGACAAGTGTACCACCAAAAGGCGCAAATTGCAATTAAGCACATCCAGCAAGCTATAGAGGATGGTAAGTGGTAAAGGAGATACAATACAGAAGAGACCAAGAAAGCAAAATTAACCACAATAGAAATATTATCCAAACTAGACGACCTACCATTAATAACGCACAAAGAATGGCAAATTTGACATACTCAAACGTGACTAGTAATAACAGACCTAATCAAACTGAAAACGAATATCTAACGAACCAAGTAACTGCTACATACTTTCTTAGAAATGTAATCAGTACACGCCTAAAAGGAGAGAGATGAGTCTTTTTATCTCAGAGAATGTTGTAAAAGATTTTCAGTATGTATTTCAAAAGATTTTTTAATTGGTTGTTCAAACACAATTCCTTAAATCTATTATAGAGTTGACTTAATTTATCTGCTAGTTCTTCAGGAGAATTACCATAAGTTGCGAAGGAAACATCATCAGCATATATAACCTTAGAGTTTGCATCCATAAATCCGGGTAAGTCGTTAATAAACAATAAGTTGCCCAAGTACAGAGCCCTGAGGAATTCCCAGATTAACAACTGCTTCATTTGATTGAGTTTTATTTATTTTAACAACTATTTTTCCATATCTTACATATGATATCAACCAAGCCAACATACTGCCACGAAATCCCAAGGCATATAGTTTTTCTTCAACAAAATCTAAGTTTAAGGTATCAAAAGCCTTAGTAAGGTCAAAGAAGAGCACTCCAACAGTTTTCTTGTTATCAAGATTTTTAAAGATAAATTCACCAAATTCATATACATACCCGTTTGTAGACTTCCCAGGGTAGAAACCATTTTGACATTCTGTTACTATATTGTGTTTATCCACATAATTGATAATTCTATTATACATAGATTTTTCAACAACTTTGCTAATCACATTTGAAACAGTTATCTGCCTGTAGTTATCCTTACACAGAGGATCTTCTTTTTTATAAATGGGAGTAACCAGTCCAGTTTTTAGTTCTTCTGGATACCGACCAATTTCAGTTAAGACATTTATTAATTCAGAAAGAGGCTGTGCAATATACAGAGCTATATACAGGATGCGGCAGTATAATTTTCTTTTTTAAAATGCGCGCCATTCAGGCGGTAGGGATCGTAGCGTGGTGGGAGTAATTGCATTCGACAGGCGTTGCTCTAAAGTTTTATTTCCTTCCACGTCAGGCGCCGTCATGCGTTGGAATAGTGAGTAGCGTGCGTTTGCCGTCGAGGCCTACTTTTCGAATGGATTTTCTGTGATCGCGTTCAGACAAATCGGGAGTGTACCAAGACGAAGAACTGGAGTCCTGCGTATGAGAACACCTGAGAACATTGAGGCAGTGAGAGCTTCAATCTTGCGATCGCGCCAGGGCTCTGCGCGCAAACATGCGGCTGTCCTTAGACTCTCCGATCGTTCAGTGAGGCAAATTCTTCACGAAGACCTTCACTTCCATCCATATAAGTTGCCGATTGTGCAGGAACTCTCCGAACACGACTTTAATTCTCGGAGGAACGCATGTGAAGCGCTTCCCGAAAACGTTCCAGAGGACGCAATTGTTTTTTTCAGCAATGAAGCCCATTTTCACTTGAATGGATGCGTCAATAAACAGAACATGCGTTACTGGGCTGATACCAATCCCCGATAATTGCATCAAACGCATTCACCTAAAGTCACAGTGTGGTGTGCAATTTCCTCAGCTGAGATTATTGGTCTGTGGTTTTTTGAAGAAAATGAGGTCACAGAGACAGTGAATTCAGATAGGTATGTGAACATGCTAGAGCAATTTTTTTCCAACGACTTGATGAACTTGATTTAGGGGACATTTGGTTCCAACAGGACGGAGCAACGGCTCACACTTCAAGGGCATCGATGGCTGTTTTGAGGGAACACTTCCCGGAGCGCCTCATCGCAATGTGGGGCGATTTGGAGTGGCCAGCCCGCTCTCCCGATTTGACACCGTGCAATTTTTTTTGTCGGTTTTTTTGAAATTCCGCGTTTATGTCAACCACCCAAGGACCCTACAAGACCTGAAGGCCAACATCCGGGCAGAAATTGCCAACATACCCGCTGATATGCTGGTAAGAGTCATGACAAACGCCAGAAATCGACTTATTCAGTGTATGGACAATGGGTGGCGTCACCTACTTGATATGATATTTAAAACTGTGTAAAACAAAACTTTAGATATTGTACCTACATTATAAAAAAAACTGATTCATAAAATGGGTTTTACTGCGTTTTGTAAAAAGGAAGTTATGTTGCCGCACCCTGTATTTAATAATTTTTGTTGATACATAATGATACTAAGTGAAAATATGATCCAAAAAGAAATTAGACCCACATTATGTAATAAAAAGGGTAAGTTTTAAAACTGAATTAAGTAAGTAATAGAATCAAACTAAGTACACTACTAAGAACAAGAAAACAACCAGAGTACGAGCTGGAAAAATTTGTCATTGACATACAGCAATTGTCATGGAACAATACACCAGAAATTACAAGAAAAACGTAGGAAATTCATGCCTTAGAGAAATAAAAGAACTAACAAATAAGAAAAGGCAAATCACCAGATTTCTTGAAGATAAAAGTAGTTCTCAACAGACTAACACTAATTAAAACGAGAAATAATCACTATTAAAAATGAATCAAGAGACACATATGTCAAAAAATTGAGAAACGATAAAAATACTTATTACTCGCTGTGGAAAGAGACTAGGAAACTTAAACGTCCAATAGTCCATATGCCAACAATAAAAGAAGACGGAAACAGGGCAAGATCACATAAATAAAAAGCTGACATCTTTGCAGATCATCTCGAAAAAAAATTTCAGCCGAATGAAGATCGAGGACTCGATTTATTAAAACAAGAGAACACATAGTAGACATTCCTAGGGTACCGCCTAAAGAAGTAGCTAAGGAAATCAAAGAAAATATCAAATCTGATTACAGGTGAAATACTAAAACAATTGGCAAGAAAAGCTGTGGTTAAACTTATTAATATAATAAACGCTGTATTTCGACTAGAGCATCTGGAAAGTCGCTGAAATTATAATGATACCCAAACCAGGAAAACCACCAAATAAAGTAAAGTCCTATAGATCTATATCCCTTCTACCAGTTTCATCTAAACTTTTCGAAAAACTTTTACTAAAGAGATTGAAACTACTGATAGACAGTAAAAATATAATACCTGACCATCAATTTGTATTTAGAAACAAGCATTCCACTATTGACCAAGTCCAGAGAATAACGAATGAGATAGAAAAAACACTGGAAGATAAGAAGATCTGCACCTCACTCTTTTTAGACGTAACTCAGGCTTTCGATAAAGTATGGTTAGAGGGCCTTGAATATAAAATATAATATAGGCAATATTGTGACACCTTAAAATCTTACTTGACTGATAGAATCTTCCGAGTAAAACAAGAATATTCCAAGCTTAAAGAAATTAAAGCAGGGGTACCTCAAGGAAGTGTTTTGGGGCCAGTTGTTTACCTCCGACATACCACAAAATCAAAATGTGGAAGAAGCTATATTTGCCGACGACACGGTTATAATTATCATCAGTAAAACCATAGAAGAATCGACCAGAAAACTTCAACATGCAACTTATAAAATCTATGAGTAAAAAAATATCCAAAAATATAGCATATGTTTTAACGCAAAATTCCTTACGTGCTCTGCTGTTTAACATTATTTTTAATTGTATGCTAGTTAAAAACTAAGTTATTATAAACAAATACTATTCACTAAAAACGAGGGCTGGCAAGTACAGTTCTTTTTTGCACCTAGGTTTTGCAGAATGTAATTTTTTTAATATATTAAAATTCTATTGATCAAGTTTTGCTTGTATTTTCTGTTTAGCTTTATTAATAATAACTTTTGACATATATGAACTAAACTCTTTAAAAACCTTAAAAATCCTTTAAAAAAACCTAAATAACCTAAAAACTTCCTTATATATTTTTTAATTCTAAGGCTTTTTCCAACCCTGCTAAAAAAAAGGTGTAGTGTCGATATTGCCCGCAGATTACCCCATATTATATCTAAAAATAATTATAGGTATAGCCCATATTCGATTATTACACAACCTGATCTTCCTCATCTCATAATCAAGTACAACTACGCCAGCGAAAGCTGAATGAACCCGAAATATAACAAAAATAAAAGCAAAAAAATGGACCATCACTACTGAATGGAATGAATGAGTCGTTGGGGAACGTGGCAACTGCACCAAAAAGATAGGTTGGGTTTAAATCTAACGAGACGTCCATTTTCAAAATGCCACCACCATTTAAAACCAAATAATCTATAAAATTTATAATTTGCTTTTAGAAGACTGAGTTGTGGATGGATCTATAACTTTAAAAAAATTTGCAGATAATTTATTTCCTGTTTTACTTTTTGTCCCATTATTAAATAAATATCGTTATTTCGTCTTCCGAATTTAGATTTTTCTATAAAAAATTTGGGATTCCATAAGTTTGATTTTCACATCCGACATTTGCTTATCTCTTGGGTACATTTGAATATGATACTCAATCCTGTCCTCCAAAATAGGTTTTAATAAAGTTTTCGAAAAATCCTTTTAGATTACGTTTACTAAAAAATGGAGTTAGTCATTTAGAATGGGCAAAAATAGAAGTAAAATACTTTGTACACAAATGTCCTTACCTCTAGACCATGATTTTTCCAAAATCAAATTTGTAACCCATTTTCTGTTTGTTTTTATGTTAATTAGATGTCGTTTGTCCTTTACCTTTTTACTTTATAAATGTTTGCAAATTTTGACGATGTCCCAATGATGGCTTAAGTAGTCGAAAGCGCTTGACGATTAATAAAAACCTTACACACTTTAAAATTCATTCCTGAACTATCAGTGTGTAAATATCTACAACCTTTGATTTATTATATCGAAGATTGCAAATCGAAATCCGAAATTTCAGAATTATCTGAAATGAGTTGAAAATTCTAAAACAAATCTCAAAACTACCTCCACGAATTATTAAGACCATCCACAAACATCAAAGGTGAAAACAAATACTTGGAGATTTGAAAAAAAGGCTGTCATCGCCGGGGTTCAAAACCAGACATCTTTGTTCTGTACACAATGCCCTTACCGCTAGACCATGACGACACTGACTGTCGAGATTTTTAGACAGCAATTTGATGTGCTAGTTCCAACCAGATGCCGTTTCAGGTTCGTTTTCAAATCTTCAAATACCTCTATACAGCATCGGTATATATGAAAAATGCATTGATGTATACTAAGCTCATATCTTCGTTTGCGTGAGTTGTTACCAATGTAGGTACGTTAAGCAACGTAAACCTGAGTATTTTTAAAATCATCATAACACATGTCCTGATATTGGTAATATAGAGTAACAACAGTAACTCTGCGACATTCTTATCTAAGGTGATAACACATGCTCCACGGCTCGTCTCCAATTAAACTCTCTTGATGAGCGAATCAACTGATATTAATGATCTTGCTGTCCAGCCCTTGATCTAAAAGAAGACAACCCAGAAGACCTAGTCAAGGTTAAAAGTGATAGATTAAAAATTTTACTGAAAGGAAAATATCCTAAATTCATTAGATGAAGGTGTTACAGCAAGCAGTGTCCTGTTAGTAATCCCACAATGGTGGATAACTGTGGCCTTGCGAGCTATAGTAAAGCAGCAACCATGAGTGGGTTTGATCCCTTTAGCACGAACTTACTGATTCTGAGTCCTATTTTCTGTTGCCTGTTCACTGACTGAAGTTTTACTTATTCCAAATACAGGTTGGGGTCTTGTAAATGGTAGTTCTGATCTCTCTTTGGCGAGTTCCTTAGCCTTTCCATTGCCTTGGATACCTTTATGTCCTGGTACCTTATTGTGGAGTGCCAGATTATTCAGTATTCCTTGGCAATTAAACCAGCTTAGACTTGATTATGTTTGAAACAAGGGTCTTCTTGATTGTCTGAGATAATTAAGATGGTTTGTTTCTTGTAATTCCTTCTAGGATTTAAGATACACCTCGATTGCATGTATTTCAGCTTTAATAGAGGTTTGATAACACCTATTTTCTTCTTACTACTTTCATATAATTTTGTTTGAATAATTTTTTTATATGGGATTTATATTGAATCATTGTCTTACTAAGACAAAATTGCTAGTTGGTCGCTCTCGACCAGGTATAATATAGCAAATATAAAAACAAATAATGTTGAAGTCTTCTTTTTCATGTACCTACCTCTTGTTATGTGTTACTGGGTCCAAACAATATGGCTGCCCGTTTGAAATGACAGGCCACTGACAGGTTATAATATGGTAAGTTTTGGCGAAATCAACAACACCACCATGATTTACGCGTGTTCGCTTGTTTATTGTAAACTATGTGATCAGTTGTCATGCGGCGTTGCCAATTGTATCAGTTTTTACAGAAATCTTTCCCTAGGTTCAAACTTGCTAAAATAACATATTTTCATATGAATATAGCGACATTTAAGTGACTTGCAAGTATCGCGTATAGGCGATGTTTGTACAAGAACTAAGAGATTCCACCTAATGACTTTTTAGATTATTTTGAAATGAATTTCGTTAATTAAAGATTACTTCTTTTTTGCGATGACTTATATAGCCAGTTAGATCGAAATATAAGTGCAATCGTTGCCATCCTAAATTCCTTTTTTTTTTCGGATCGTTAACCTCGCCATTTATTTTTAGATTTCCAAATTTCGAAAGTTCGTGAATTGGTAGTTTTTAAAACCTGGCATTATCGCTTACTGAAATTGGCGGACAAGTAATTGTTATGTTACATGTCGATTACATCATCGATGCCACGCCGCTGGGTTGCTATTATTACGACATAAATATATCGCTTTAATGAATTGTCTTTAATTTTCGATTTACCGTGTTACAGTAATTGATTCTTGTTCTTTTGATATTCAATCTAAAAAATTAAATGAAAGATAGTTGAAACAAATTGACGAAATCATTATATATTGATACTTTTTTTCCTAAAGAATAAAAATATTTGGGAAATCCTAAATACATTTTTTAAACTTACCTTTCGAAATAGTGAAAATTGTTTGAAAGTTAAAAAATGTAACCATTTAATTTTTGTTATTAAACGTAACGAATTTCCCATTTCTTTTAGAAGCTATTTAAGAGCTTGATTGACAAGATTTGCTATATTAGATTAGTACTGTATTTAAATCCAATGATAGATCAAACATATCTAATTATAAACTTATAAATGTTTAAATAAGACTGTACGTTTACTTTTAAACACTTACTAATTAAAAAGCATAAGCCGGCCCTGAATTTAACCCTTTAACCTTATGATGGTAAAGTAAATATGGAGAACGAATTGAAAACATCAATCATACTATTCAACGTAACATACCCTGATACAAACTAAAAAAGTAATACTATTTTTTATTTCCCTATTAACACAATAGAGTGTAACTCAAGTAGTTTAGACGGTCACAAAATTTAGTCAATAAGATTTAAAATTCAAGCGTCTCTATAACTGTAATCGCGAATTCTCAAAATAAGCCTGAGAAAAAAGCGAAAAAAGAGTGCAGTAAGAGTGGGGATGATACGTCACAATCTAGAGGCGTAGATAGTTTAGGAAATAACTATATTGTTTTGCGAGGTATCAATTAATTCTGCTTTTAAAGTTGTCTATGCAAAATCAATATTTTTAGACTTTAACCAATCTGAAAGTTTTGCTTTCATTAATTTCATAGTCTAATAGTAGCAGGATACATTGTCCATCACTATTTTGGAATCAGGTGGCAATTTTTCAAGAATATTTTTAAACCAAGTTTTGAAAAACTAAGTAATCCTTGTTTTCATGATAGTCATTCGTATTAATTAAAACAATTAACAATAAGACATCTTCCAGAAATCCTGTGGGTATTATTAAGCGTTTTAATTTTCCTGATGTATCTTGCCAAATTTTGCGTTGATCCACGTTTCATATTTTTTGAGTATTCTCAAGCTCTTATTTCTTATTTTTCTATTAAATTAAATCGAAAAATATATTTGCGTAATGTAAGAATATTAAGTAAGAAGATTAATTAAGGTTAATCACTTTCAATGTTAAAGTGAAGTTGTTACTGTTTTAAACCAGCGTATTTCATTTTCCATTTATTTTTATAAGGAAAAGAGAAACACTCATAATTAGTCAATCCCGCAAGAATTTAAATATGATTCATCCTTTATTTACAATATACAGGATGAGATCAATAAGTATCTACACCAGTGGCGGTTTGCCCGTAAGGGCACTTGCCCTAGTATAATAAACAAAAAAAAAATAACTTACATATTTTATATTTTCCTCAATGCCTATTATTATTTTATCTAATATTCAGCGCAAACCGCGTTGGCACGACACTGGACGACCGGGCGTTGAGCAACGTTCCGAGAATTCCGAAATTAAGTTGAAGATGGGCACATGGCACAGTAAATGTGTGCCTCTGTTGTTTTCTCTCTCATTATGATGCGAAAAATAAGGACAACGACAATATCGATTAGCAAGAGATGAACACATGCGATGGATTATAGGTCACAAGCGGGGCATTGTCCTTATCGTGACGTGCTGTACCCATGGCACAGAACCTAGACCAGATCGGAAGGTACGCAGCGGCATCTTTACCGGCTCCCCTCACAAAGGCGATGCCGGTTTCGGCTTAAGGTGCGAGTTTGTTGGACCATGATAATAATTTATTTATTGTGATTACGAAAAAACGTTAGTTGGACCATTGGAATAGTTAAGAAATAAAACTACAAAGAAAAATAACTTTTTTTTTTATAAAGCAGTCAAAAATATGATGAAAAAAAAAATCAATAATATTTATAAATGGGACAAAATTTTAATTTTTCTTTTGGTTTTGTCTGATTTTTTCGAGGATTTCAAATCTCTGTTTGCATATTTAAGAGTCTAAAAAATAATTTAATGGTGTACATTTTCGCAAATTGTTGGCAAGTATGACCAAATTCTATTTTGCTCATCTCAATAAGGTATGCGTTGGAAATTCCAGGCTTAGTTGACAAACTATCAAATAGAGATATAAATATTTTTTCTAATTTGAAAATATAGAAGAGAAATTTTTCGCTGGGAGATTTTAAATTGCCAAACACCTTTTCTTCAGAGTCGTATGCTTTAAAATGCGTTAACAAGTTAGAATTGTTAAGTAAATTGCATTCTTCTGAGAAATTTACGCATATATCGCAAGAGTGGATATGTAATGATTTTTTGATTTAATAGCCACATAGTTAAATGCATTTTGAGTGGTCACATTTAGCTCCCTGTAGTCACATTCAGAAATCGTTATTGCCCCAACTGATTGTTTTGATATATATTTAATTTTCATTAAACGGAGAACTTGTTTTCCTAAGGGAAAAACGAATCCCGGGATTCCTTTCCAGTGTGTGCCCCACTGCCGTTAGTGCCCACGAGCCGCCTCTGATCTACACTATTCTAAAATTACTTGATAGTCTTGTTACTAAATATTTAACTAAACTATTCAGAATCTCAATCAATCGGTATAAGGTCTTTTCTGGTGTCTACAAAACTCGAGGGGTAAATCGCAGGCCAACATTTCTATTACACCTAATTTCCTTTTAAAATACAAGAAAGTTGTTCCTGTCATAGGTTTGTACTATTTTTATCTTGTACACAGCATATGAGGTGTGACTAATACTATCACCTTCAATCGACGATGAAAAACTACTAGAATAATCCTTATTTATTGTATTTAGTATTCAGATAGTGTTTTATGTTAGGCAGACAGAGCTATCGCATTGGTAGTCGCAATAGAAAGAGCGGGACGCCTAAATAAATGAGTGGGGAAGGTTTATGCGAGCTTATCTCAATTATGAATGAACCAGTTCGTACAACTATGATTCCTGCTTTACAACGTTGCTACAGTGTATAATAAATTATGTACTTTCTTGAAAATCACCTTCAGCTACAATTATAATAACAACAACCGGAAAAATAACTGGCATAAGGAATAAATATATAACTTCTTAATGCAATTTTGAAAGCCTTTTGTGCGTTTTAGAGTCTAATGTTAAGTCAATTTTGAATTATAACCATAAACAATCCTTGTAACAAGACCATCCCATACTTTTTCTTAAAAATTTGTCAACTACGTGTATACAATTCGTGACCTTCAATAATTTTCCCTACACCGCTCCATGCAAATTTTCCATTGGCCATAGTAGTGCTGTTAATTATTTTTTGAAAGCATTTTCTTTACTGTCTCAAATTCGTTCCTTTTCAGTGCTGATTTGATCGTGGTTAATAAAAAAGTCACCCGATGCGAGACCCGGTGAATAGGGTGGATGTTTCAATACAGGGAGTTAAATATTTGGTCAACAATCTCTTGACAGACATTGAAGTGTAGGCTGCAGCGTTGTCCTAAGAAGAAAAGAAGACTGTCGCTGTCAAAAATAACCAATATACTTAACCGATAGTTTTTTTTTTAGAATCAACCAATCTTCTCAATGTTTGTTTGTGTTTCTGAGGTGCAAGATCGTCCTGATCGCGAATCTACTGCGATTACTGCCCATCGTTCGTTGTACAATCAAAACTTGAGTGCGTCATAAACACAAACTCTTCTCCATATCATTCCTTCAATAAAGTAAACGTTTCTATGGCAGATTTTCCGAGTTTCACAAGTAATTTTATATTAGCGCGTTGCTATCCTTAAACATATGAACATATTTCCGGCAGAACACAGAAGCAAGGTCCATCAAAGAAAAATTCCTATGCATATCGGACGATAGAATTATTGTATACATATTAAAGTATATTTTTTTTTAATAAATTGCATATTTGCAACGTACTATTTAATTAAAGCTATAAGTAAATGATATGCTTATTGTAATTAAGGGTCGATCTTTTCACCTTCAGATAAAGTTCCAGATAACTAACTGACGGATATATTATCTGAGAGTTACTGTCTGTCAGATAATAAATTTTCTATTTTTTCAAGTACCTAAATAATATGTGTGGTAGGTATACAGTAGTTTTTAACCTTATGTGGTCATGTAACTACCTGCTTATCCATCAGTGAAGTATTTTATCAGTTATTTCATAAATAAGATAATTTTTCATTTAGAAGTTAAATTTATCCAGAGGTGAAAAGATTACTTTTTAAGTTACTTGGAAGATAAAAATTACCTGACACTTTATCTGAAGGTGAAAAGATCGACCCTCAGATAAAACGTTATCCAGAAGTTTAAAACGTCAGTAGGCTACTGTTTTTAACCTTCTGATTTCAGGTTGAGTATTTTTGATTGAACTCTGCAATATTTTTATATTGGGAGGCTTAGCACAAGGCCCAGAGTTGGATATCATAGATTCAGGTAGGCTTTAATATACCTTCACTATTATATATTGATACAGACACTATTATATAAACCAGTCAATTTTGCAGATCAAAGAAACAAACGAATTTGTGTGCAATGAGTCAAAAACTGTAGCTTTGCTAATAATAATCAATGATTATTAATATCTTTGAAACAATATAAATATATTGAAAGGGCATTCATTAGCCAGAACGCGGATTCCAATTCACGCTGTTTTCTTCTCGGGACTAAATCCATTTGGCGTCGATAAAACATAAATTCCTAAGAGCTAATTACGAAGGTAAAAGAAGCTGAAGATGCAGCGGAATAACGAAAGATCATTCTCAGCGCACCGTCTTCGAACATTTTAAATATAAAGAAAATAAATGGAGGAATGCGAATACGGCAGCCGATCTATTAAATCAAAATAAGCCTTTTCTTCGTTAATTATATTTATATATAGGTATAGGTAGATCCAAAGGCGTACCAATCCTGGATACTGCAGTGTATTGATGTGAAAAATATATTTCCAAATACAGCAATGCTGGATAGAAGTTGTGATTGCTAAAATATGACGTTTTCTTGAAAAAAATTACGTCTATTGTTGTTGATTGTTGTAGTAACTATAGTCTATTTTTATGTATGAGAGAGTAATAAAACAGCATTTCTAATGCAAAACAGTACGGTCATTTTAAACATTTTTACAGAATAATCTAAATATTTCCTAAAATTGTAATAAATGTACCTGAGCTATTACAAGTTTTGAGTCTTTTATTGGTCCTTTATAAACATAAGCTGTACAGAACAATAGAAAAAGGTTTGGACAGGCCAAAAGCCCTGTGTATTAAAGATTACATAGCCGTATCTTAGGATTATTTTCAATAAGTACCTATTTGCCAATTTTGTTTTATTTTAATTCCAAGAATGCCTTACAGTAATCGAATTATAAGTAGATAAATACCTTCCCAACAAATTTCACCGAAAATGCGATTATAGGTTTTCCATTTAGTAAGGAGGTCCAAGTTGTGTATTCTTAACATTTTACTAAATGTCGTTTAGTTGCAACTTGCAAGGGGCAGTGTGAATTCTAGTGTGATCATGGAAAATTTGGAAGGGCCGCGTAAACGACAAAAAATCGGTCCTTTAACAGTTAATGAAAAAACATTAATATTTAATTGTTTTAAATCATTTACAGACACACATTTATGTAAAAGTGTTGATGACACAGTGGAATTAGTTAGTAGTACGCTTGGTGTTGGGAAATCTACGATTTACAGAGTTGTTAAAGAAGATAAATGAGGCGAGTTTCAAACAGCACGTAAAGCTCCAGGAAAACCAAAATTTCAATTAGAAAATCTTTTGAAAGAAAGACTTCGAAGAAAAGTGCATGCGTTCTTCTTTAGAAAAGAATTTCCGACAGTAGACCAAAGTTCTTGCCACGGTTCGAGATGATAAGGATTACCCTGAAATGAGTCGAAGCTCACTATCGAAACTTTTAAAAGAAATAGGTTTTCTATGGAAAAAGCATTCCAGAAAGTCTATTTTATTAGAAAGAAGCGATATTGTAGTATGGAGAAGAAATTACCTAAGGACTATAAAAGAAATGAGAAACCAAAGAAGAAATATATTTTATTTAGATGAAACATGGATCAACGAGGGACATAAACCAAATAAATTTTGGCAAGATGAAACTGTTACAAGTCGAAGACAGGCTTTTTTAAATAATTTATCTACTGGTTTAAATCCACCATCAGGAAAGGGGCGCAGACTAATAATAGTACACATCGGTAGTTCAAACGGTTTTGTTAAAGGTGGTTTATTGACTTTTGAATCTACTCGTACCGGTGACTACCATGAGGACATGAATGCTGATGTCTTTAAAGAGTGGTTCGAACAAATTATAGATCTTCTTCCTCAGAACTGTATAATAGTAATGGATAATGCAAGTTATCACTCGAGACATATAGAAAAGATGCCCACAACCAAGTGGTTAAAAGAAGATTTACAGAATTGGCTAAATTCAAAGAATATTCAGTTCCATCCCGGTTCTGTGAGAAAAGAACTGTATCATTTGTGTTCCCTTCATAAAGAAAAATTCAAAAAATATGAAATTGATGAAATTGCAAAAAATCGTGGGATGACGGTGGTTACATCACCACCATATCATTGCGAAGTAAACCAGATTGAACTGATATGGGCACAGATAAAGGAGAAGTTTCAAGAAAAAATAATTCTTTTAAAATGAGTGATGTTAAACAGTTGTTTTTGGAGGCTGTAAATAATGTTAAGCCTGAAAACTGGGAAAAGACAGTAAATCATACGATTAAAGAAGAAGAGAAAATGTGGAAGTTGGACAATATTACTGATGAAATGATCGAGCCACTCATTGTAAATATTGGTTGCGACAGTTCATCTTCTGATTTCGATTCTGATTTGGATTTGTAGGTAAGAAGTAGTTTTTATATTAAAATTATTATTTATGAACGTAACGTTGTTTAAAAGTTTAAACCCTTATACCTACATAACCCGTTTGACACAATGTTCTTAACATACCTTGTGGAAAAATAAAACATTTTAGAAAAAATTGCACTTTTTTACCTTCAGCTGTTTAGAAGTTATAAGCAGGTTAATTAGGTGAAAATATAAGTGTATACTCGAGGAATAACTTCAAAAAATATTTTAACTGTCTATTAAAAGAAGTGATACGCCTATGGATTACGAACGCTTTATTATTTTAATACTCTCTCATACATAAAAATAGACTATAGTACAGTACGACAAGATTGAGATGGCAAGTCAGAATTAGATGCGCAGTGGAAAATATAAAAACGGAAGAAGTTATCTCAGTTATTGGCTGAACTACGATGATATTATTTTAGTGATATATTTGTGTTCAGTTGTGCAGTATTGAAAAATTTATCTATTTTAAATTTTTTGTCAGTGCACATCTAATTCTGACTTGCCATCTCAATCTTTTCGTACTGTCTATATAAATAGGAAGATAGTTTGATGTTCATTTAAAATAAAAAACTTCAGAAGTATATTTTACTTCTTTACATCAAGAATAGTCAAGTTATAACAGGTTATGGGCCCAGGCCAGACAAAATTGGTATAGTGCTTAAAAATTTAAGATGCAAATGTGCCACGACCTACGTGAGCAAATCAAACGGGGTTATTACAAAATAACCGTTGGGGTACTTATCCCACTTTTTAAAATAAAATATCTTCACACATTACAGTTCAATCACATAGTGTTGGGATAAGAGTCAGTATATCTATACTTACATATAAGACCGGCTTAAGTAAAGGCCAACAATTCTATCAAAGCAAAGAGTTAAATATAGGAAAGGGTTGTACCTTGGGACATTTTTTACTTCTCCAGTTATTGTGCTGACATCTTTCGTTCGAATACAAAAACCTTTTAGCTCTGCAGAGGCTATAACTGTAGGCAACTGTTAGCCAACAATCAAATTTGCCAGCATCAATGCATAGACCACTACTAATTGTTCAAGCAGTTGGTGATTTTTGTCTCATGGTACAACCTGTGGTTTTACATTGAGACAGCGTGGGTTCTACCTTGGGATATGGTAAATAATTGAATATCATAGTTTTTATTATGTTAAAATAAGCCATAACTTTAGGTAGTATGTATTTGTTTTTTATTATTAAAATATCTTAAACATAATTCATACTGAATAAATTTATTTCAAATTAAGATTATGTGGGAATGAAATGTTAAAGAAATTAAATCCACGACGTATTGTTGGAGTAGGCAATACTTTCACTATATTGCACAGATTAACACTGCTGATGTCGTCGACGCTAGGGAATACAAAATGGGTTCTGTGCTTCCTGAGAAACTTTATGCTCACATCTGGTCTAGATTTGTCTTGTTTTACTACTAATCCAATGTAGTAAACATCTCCTTTAGTTTTACCGGTGATTTGAAATTTAGCTAGAACCCAGCTGCCTTTGGAGAAAATTAGCTGATCTTCGTTAGTTTGAAAGAAATTAGAGGAATCCTTATTTTCAGAACTAGAATAGAACCGGCTCCCTCCTGAGCTATTGCCAAGGTCAGGTAATTGTTCCTCAGATAAGATTAGTAGCTTCTCTCTTTGGGCATAACTTGCCTTTTTTACCCCTTTCCTCTTCAATTCTCTGATTTTCTGGCGTGTCAGTGGGAATCATACACCTCCCAGGTGTTCGTCCTCTACTACAAGATTTCCTTGGTGGTGCTCTGGGAAATGGACGAATGTGTTCCGGAGTTACAGCTATAGATGGTTTCAATGCACTACTTGTCGAATGTGTCTCTCTTGATTATTCTGTTATTTTGTCTCCTCACTTTCATCCGATAGTTGGACTTCTGCTGCAGGGTATGGTCTGTTTGTCATTTCAGCAGGTAAAAACTCATCGTCTCCGAACACTTCTGCATTAAAGGGCCAGATGTCAGTAGCCCTGAATTTGGCGTGAATGCCAGAAGGGATGCTTTTCCCAATAATGCGGAGATGTCGTAAATTTTCCGGGTTGGTTGATCATCCAATCCTTTGCAGCTTTGTTATAAAAAGCTTTGAAAGGCCCAAAGACAGACCGGTCTAGTGGCTGGAGTTTATGGTTAGTGTGGGGGGAACGTGAGAAAAACGATGACGTTTTCTTTCGCCAAATTTATCGCTTCCAATGAAAAGTGACTTTTATGGTTGTCCATAATAAGCAACACTTTATTGCCACGATAAGACTTGACCACAGAAATAAAGTATTTCAGGTACTTCACAAATAGTTCTGGATTGGACCAACTACTAGAAGTTGCCATACCAAGGGTGGTGCATTGTTAATCATGTATTCTTTGTAATGAACACGAGGAAATATGATGGCTGGGGGAATAAATGTTCCAGTAGTATTGACGCAAGCTATCACCGTTACTTTTATTCCACGTTCTCCAGATGTAGCTGCTCTAATTTGTTTCGCCTTTATGTTACCTAGCAGACGTGACGGCGTGTGAACCGTAGAGCTACCCGTTTTGTCAGGGTACCACACGTTTTGAGGTTGAAGGGAGTACCTTTCATAGATTTCTTGGAGCTTCCCAAAAAATATGTCAACATTTGGTTTGTTCAATGATGCCATTCGACCTAGGCTAGTAGATTCCGGTTTTCGAAGAGATATTCTGTTTTTATACGAATTACGAAAAGTTCGGTACCACTGTTTTCCTACATACCCACGTTCGTTCCATTTTTCTGGATATTCGACTTGCTTCGGCATATTGGAAAGCTAAGTGTCCTAAGGTGCAACCTAGCACACTTGTCAAAATGAATTTCCTAACCTTAAACAACTAAATTACTTTTCAATATTTTCTTGCATGGACTGCTTGCTTAAACAACATTCCGACAGTAATACATGGAGTAAAATTAATAAATTATGCTTACCTTGTTTGTATACGAGCTGGGAGTTGCCGCAAAATTTTACTTTCAGGACGCGAAAATGATAAATCTGACATTTGACCTCGGAACAATGACTGAAATGGTATTGGTGGGTAACACAAAGTATAATATGTAGTTCTGAGAGTTACCGCTAGAGTGGTTGAATTTTGAGAGAAACTGTCCGAAAGTAAGTAAAACCGTCCCAAGGTACAACTCTTTTCCCTATATTATATTTTTATGATTATGTAATATATGTATGAAGGATATTTTGACTATTTTGTGGTCTCAAGAAAATGTGTATTTCAACTGATTCTGTATCAAGTGCAACTATCAAAATCTACAGCTTACGTACCGATTAAATATATATTTTTTTAGACTTCTAACTACCTACACACTATTCGAGAAAACAATGAAAATATATAATAAAGAAAATTGGAAATGATCTACAAAGAAATGAAGAATTACCAGAAAAAAGGTTAAATTTTATTTTGTAATGGAATTATTAAGGTATATTTTTGGTTCTTCTATCTTTAAAAGCAATTTCTATTCAAAGCTAATATTTGAAATGTTTTTTTAATAGACTTTATTAAAATTATAAATTTAATTATTTGGTAAAAGCTTGAATGCATTTTGAACCGTAACAAATGTACTAAAGGTGCTAAGGTTTGTAGGCAGCTGTTGCTGGAGAAAAAGCTGAAAAGTTGTATAAAACAATGGAACAGAAGAGAGATTGCGTGAAAACTAGAAAACAAAACTTGGTGTCTTGTAAAAATACCAAGTGAGCAAAAAGTGATACCTTTCAAGTGGGTTTTTAAATGAAATAAGAAGAAACCATAGTCAAGTATAAAGCAAGATTAGTTTCCAAAGGTAACGGACCAACCCATAGTGTAGAGTATGAGGAATCAATTTCCAATTGCACAAGTAACTTAATTTTGAGAACTCTGATTGATCTAGCTGTTGAAATTGATATAGATATTCACCACCCAGATATAAAAACTGCTTTCTTAAATAGAATTTTGGAAGAAAATGTCTCCATGGATCAGCCAGGTGGTTTTAAACTTGAAGAGCAAGATAGAAAAGTATGTAAGCTAAGGCAATATACGGACTTAATCATGCTCCAAGTGTCTAGAATCAAACTGTACGAAGAAATTGGTTACAAATACTCCAAATTTTAAAATTGGATACATATTAAATTTGAAATAGAAGAACTAATTATAAGTGCACTGCATGTCGACGACTTTTTCATATTCTCGAGCTGTAAAGAGGAACTGAAAAATCTTAAGGCTGCGTTAGGAACTAGTTTCAAAATAGAAGATCTAAGCAGTATCCAGTATGCACTAGAATTATCTTTTAAACAATTTTAAAATAGCCTAAAAAACAATATAAGTACACAGTAAAAAATTTATATTAAAGAAAAGAAAGGTTTTCATCAGTTTTGATGTTAGTAGAAGATTAACTTCTATATTTTTTTTTATAGGTTCCTAAACGTTTTGAACACTGAGGCAACATATAATTGCTAGAGATCATTAAGTTTCAAAAATTCAGCGTACGCCCATGGTTACAGGTACACACATAAGTTTCAATGTACACACGTGTTCAAAACCGTATAGGATTTATGTGCGATATAAATCGATTATAAAAAAAAAATTGTGACCGATAGTGAAATTGGCGTTTTTGTTATTGGTCTCGATCGCAGCGAAGGAAGAGATATTGGATTTTATTGGTCATTTACGTTGCTTAGAAATGGTATATTATAGACTGTTTATCTGTCAGACGGACTACGTAAATTGGTAAATAACAGTTTTTTTTCTAGGCTGGTATTATTTTAGATTTATTAGTGTCGATTTAAATCAGCGCATGTTGCAATGTTTGTTTTTTTTTGTAAATATTTTATCTGAAATTACAAGGCATGATAGAATTATGTAGGTAGTAGTGAGCAACCATCAGTAAATTGTGATTATCTCTGCACTTACATAAACTATTGAACGCTTTCCAATACGATTGCTAATCATAAAGTGATAACTACAGAGTTAGCATTAGTGCGAGCAGGAAACAAATAATATCAACGTAGTTTTTAATTTTAGCACTTTTACATGATTTTGACATTTTTTGAACAAAAACAAAATTAAAATTATAGAGGATTGGCCAAGCGATTACGAAAAGAGTTTTAATGAAGAATCTTCATTAGCTTACCAACTAGAGGAAGCTACTTAGACAAGCCATCGTCTTTTTCTTAAACAATTATCAAAATCCTAATTAAATTATAGCGTTTTTGATAAAGAATTACATGCAATTTACCTTTCGATTAAACATTTTAAAGTGGGAATCAAGAAATTTTAAAGTTTTGTGATCATAAACTTATCTAAAAAGATAGAAACAGTTATAGTCTATTTTTATGTATGAGAGAGTAATAAAACAGCATTTCTAATGCAAAACTTGGTATGGTAATTTTAAATATTTTTACAGGATAATCTAAATATTTCCTAAAATTGTAATATGTGTACCTGAGCTATTACAAGTTTTGGGTCTTTAATTAGTCCTTTATAAACATAAGCTGTACAGAACAATAGAAAAAGGTTTGGACAGGCCAAAAGCCCTGTGTATTAAAGATTACATAGCCGTATCTTAAGATTATTTTCAATAAGTACCTATTTGCCAATTTTGTTTTATTTTAATTCCAAGAATTTCTTACAGTAATCGAATTATAAGTAGATAAATACCTTCCCAACAAATTTCACCGAAAATGCGATCATAGGTTTTCCATTTAGTAAGGAGGTACAAGTTGTGTATTCTTGACAGTTTACTAAATGTCGTTTAGTTGCAACTTGCAAGGTGCAGTGTGAATTCTAGTGTGATCATGGAAAATTTGGAAGGGCCGCGTAAACGACAAAAAATCGGTCCTTTAACAGTTAATGAAAAAACATTAATATTTAATTGTTTTAAATCATTTACAGACAAACATTTATGTAAAAGTGTTGATGACACAATGGAATTAGTTAGTAGTACGCTTGGTGTTGGGACATCTACGATTTACAGAGTTGTTAAAGAAGAGAAATGTGGCGAGTTTCAAACAGCGTTAAAGAAGAGAAATGTGGCGAGTTTCAAACAACACGTAAAGCTCCAGGAAAACCAAAAAGAAATACTTCGAAGGAAAGTGCATGCGTTCTTCTTTAGAAAAGAATTTCCGACAGTAGACAAAGTTCTTGCCACGGTTCGAGATGATAAGGATTACCCTGAAATGAGTCGAAGCACACTATGGAAACTTTTAAAAGAAATAGGTTTTCTATGGAAAAAGTATTTCAGAAAGTCTATGTTAATAGAAAGAAGCGATATTGTAGTATGGAGAAGAAATTACCTAAGGACTATAAAAGAAATGAGAAACCAAAGAAGAAATATATTTTATTTAGATGAAACATGGATCAACGAGGGACATAAACCAAATAAATTTTGGCAAGATGAAACTGTTACAAGTCGAAGACAGGCTTTTTTAAATAATTTATCTACTGGTTTAAATCCACCATTAGGAAAGGGGCGCAGAATAAATGCCCACAACCAAGTGGTAAAAAAAAGATTTACAAAATTGGCTAAATTCAAAGAATATTAAGTTCCATCCCGGTTCTGTGAGAAAAGAACTGTATCATTTGTGTTTCCTCCATAAAGAGAAATTAAAAAAATATGAAATTGATGAAATTGTAAAAAATCGTGGGATGACGGTGGTTAGATCACTACCATATCATTGCGAAGTAAACTCGATTGAACTGATATGGGCACAGATAAAGGGAGAAGTTTCAAGAAAAAATAATTCTTTTAAAATGAGTGATGTTAAACAGTTGTTTTTGGAGGCTGTAAATAATGTGAAGCCTGAAAACTGGGAAAAGGCAGTAAATCATACGATTAAAGAAGAAGAGAAAATGTGGAAGTTGGAAAATATTACTGATGAAATGATCGAGCCACTCATTGTAAATATTGGTTGCGACAGTTCATCAAAATATGTCCTGGCTTATAAGATTGTTTTCAGTCAGAGTATTTCCTAGGAGCTAAAAATAATCCTCAACATCTTTTCTGTTCATACTGAAGGATCGATTATTGAAGATCCTTTGTGCTTTTCTCATCGACAGCCTTGGGTTTCTCTGAATACATAACCGAAGACATGGAAAACCAGCTAATCTCGATGTTGTGTCTGGGAAATCCGCAAATAAATGGAAAAAAATTTATTTTATAAGTAGCTTATTTGGAGCTGTAATGATCAAAACATGCATCAACAAATGCCCCTGTTTTCGCTAAAGGCGTCCACGATACGTAGAATTCTTTTTTAACTTCTCCTTAAGTACAGCCAATTACTAGAAAGCAGCGCTTTTTACTTCAAGCTACAAATAAATCGAAAACGCAATTCAACCTCGGCAAATACCGATCTATTAAAATTAAAAATCCACATATACACGTATTCATATTCAGGCGTATAATCTTAATCTAGAATGATGCCCCAAGGGTCCGTTCGTAGTAGGTTAACTGACCCCGCATATACCTGTTCATTCATAGATATCGTGGGAACTAACATCAACTAAATAGATAGTTACGCGAAGGTGTGTTGCATCTCTGTTTTTACGCCTCGTTAAATCTATGCTCTATCTCTTTTTCATTTTTCCGAACGTAGAAGCGAGCCGCGGGGCGCAAAAGTCCAGTTTCAGATGCATGCCCGGCAGTTAGTTTAGTCAGTAGCTTTTGTTTTTGTTTCTCGGTTTCCATTCTGCTTGTATTCTGGTTCGTCTATTTTTGATTCGTAGACGTTGATTTACTGTTATGGGTTTCGGCGATATCCGCATTTGTGATTTCCGAATTTGAGATGATATAAGAGTTGTTATTTTATTAAAAAATCAAATGGCCAACGGTTCGTCATGCGCTCCTGATTTTACGCCACTTCATTTTTCGAAATATTACAATCTCATAACAAATATAAATTAACTATTGCTGTAATAATAAGAAATTAACCAAAGATATAGTGAAGGTTTGAGTAAAATAAGTTTTAAAATTAATTTAAAAAAAACTACTTCAAAATCGTGCAGATGCTCTAAAAAATTCAGATTTTTATTTTCTCCTAGATCATCATATCCTGACCAATTGTATACGGATCTACCCCTGAGGTATCCCCTTTCCAACAAAAAATAATCATAGATATCGGACAACGTAGTAAAAAATTATTGCTGAACATCCATAAAAAATATTCCAACAAGTAGAGGAAGTTGTTGGAAATAAATATCATAAAATTAAAAAAAAAGTTACCTCTAACCTATTTCACCCAGGTATCTTCATAATTTATTAACGAAAAGTTGCATTCTTATTAAATTCCAATTCCTTCATTTAACGAAAAATCTTTCAGATAAATCCTATCCAAAATGCTTAATAAATACAAGCAATATTTCGGTACTAATGTTACAGAAAAGAAAAAAGTTATCCCATGAGAATTCAATCCAAAAAACTCCATAAACATATTTCTTTTCACGAAGTAATAATCATTAAAACACTTAAACTGCTTATCTTTCTAGTTTCGAAAAATAAGACCGATTTTTCGACAAGATTTCGATACAAAATTCCGAGAATTTATCAAGGCACACAATAAATCTACCACCCCTTTTTATCCACCCAAAATTCGTTCTCACCGGAGCTACGACAAACTGACGTCATAACAAGCCATTAAAACGGGTATAAATACTCGAACCCAAGGAACTCAATATTCTCTAATTATGATATTATATTCATTCATTTATTTTGTATCCAGTTATATTGCAAGTTCAGTATTCAGTACAATTCCTAAAGCGACGCTGTTCCTAACTAATGTATATCCTGCAATACCTCCTATATGCTGTCAACGTCCCAACGTCCCGACGCCCAACTTCCTTACCTTTCTACATCCTCCACGCTGTCACGTCCCGCACCACATTAGACTGGGCCAAAAAAATTGACCATTTTTTTTTTGAAAATATATCAAGAATGTCATTCAGGATGACAAAAAAATTTCATGATAATTTGAGCCCTCCCTTAGTATTAACTTTAAGAGGCCTATCATCGCTATTTTTGTTTTATAGTCATAATTTGATGTTTTACGTTAGAACTGTCAAAACATTAAAGTGAAAAAAATTCCTTTTCACTTATTTTTATATAAACAACAAATTATAACTAAAAATCAAAAATTGCTATGATAGACCTCTAAAAATTAATATTAAGGGCTCAAATTTTCACGATTTTTTTTTTGTCATCCTGAATGACATTCTCGATATATTTTTGGCCCCGTCTATACCACATAAGTGTTTCTTACCTTATATCCGTCCTGAGTACTTTCTACCGTATATCTCTCCCGACGCAGTACCGTAATAAATTCCTTCCTCTCCGCTAAAATGCTAGGCGTCTCAACGCAATGCGACGCTCAACGCTACGACGTACCCAAATCGACGCCGTCACAACGCTAGATAAAATTAGTACATGATATCCAGTTTACATGAATCTGTCTGTATTTTAAATGGCGAGGCGAAAGTATTACTGTACCTTTTTTGCGATATCGCCGAGGTCCTGTTGGGAATAAGGTCCTGACATTTTCTTCAAAATATTATCAATGTAACCAATAAACCACATGGTCTTCGGGCATTCACCCCGAAAGACAGTTAGGTTAAACATCTGTTTTTCAATAGAAATTATAAATATCAATATTTTAGAGATATTCAGAGATGTATTACCTTGAATAAGTTATGCAAATCTAAACCTAGATGGTAAAATTTAATAGTAAGTTAACCAACTGGCGAATTGACGCTGTTCGTTAACTCCATTGATGATTAAGCTAAATAAAATATATCTTAATAACATGGTCCGCATTTGAGCGGGACTCAGGTGCGATATCAGTAAATAGTACCAATTGTAATATAATTTGCTAATTATTGTATTACATTTAAAGTATGAAAAATAAAACTTTGCATCGAATCCTGGTTTATCTTAATTAACATTATCACAACGTGAGTTGTTCAATCTTGAACCTCAAGGAAATAAAAGAACATCCTGTATATGAAATAATTTAATTCTTTCATTGTATAAAAATATTATTTTAAAATATCGAAATCTTTCGAGTAAGCACGAACAAAACTACTAACTTGCACTAATTTATTTTATTTTGTTGACCTTGTTATGATTTAAGTGATTGTGTTTATGATTTGTGGTTTAATAAATAAGGGTTGATTTTAGAAATAAATGAAAAGTTGTAGTATTAACCAGAATTAACAAAAACTCCTAAAGGTCGATTATACATGGTCCTTCGAGCAAAAGTTAAAAAATGTTGACACCTATGGAGACAGCAAACCAACTGGATCAACAAAACCTGGGGAAAAACTGAATCAAACACTAACCAACGCCAAAAAGACTCAATTTAAACAAAAAACAGATGAAAATATAGCTAAACGACTAAAATATTATACATGGGTATATAAATTATCAATTAATTAACTTAATTAGGAAAAAGGCCAAATACAGTAAGTATGGAATTTAGATCAAATGGGGTACCGGGGGTGTGCCTTTTACATACCTAAATAATATTATAACTAAATACAATGTGTGATATACTGACATTAGTTTTTTGTTAAATTCGCATTTAATTTTTTTTAATTATTTAAAAAAATACTGAATTTGACGGATAACTAGTGCAGAACCTAGCCAACTTTAATATGGGCTATTTAAAAAAGCAGTGGTGAATACTTTAGAACGGTTTTTTCCAATCGTAAAATTAAAAAAATCCCATTTGAACCCAACTTTATGAAACTCACTGTATAAAAGTAAACGTAAGTAATAATTAAAAAATAGATTTTGCAGCAATGTCAAAATAGTTATGTATGCAACAAGTGTGTAAAGTTACCCTTTTTTGACGAATGTGAATGTTGTCGGCACGAGCCGTAGGCGAGTGCGACAATCACATGAGTCAAAAAAGGGACTTTACACACGAGTGGCATACAATATTTGTTCTACTACCGTACACATAATCCACTAATATTAGAAATATAAAAGTTACTTTTTTTCACTAGTGAAAAAAAGTACTTTACTTTACGCACTAGTGAAAAAAGTAAAATGTGCCAAAAATTGTATACAGCAACAAAAATAAATTTATTGGAACTTTACAAATTTAAAATTCTTACAGAACAAAATGACTAACAAATGAAGAAATATTTAAAAAAAATAGGTTTTTAACTCTTATGAATATTAATATTGAATGTGCAATTATTGCAATTACCAAAACTTAAGGTTTTGACCTTTTCCAGCACAGAGTTTGAAAAATGTTGTGATATTACTTCTGTAACCCTATTTTGAGCTTCGAGTGGTATGGATTTGGCCTTTTCAAGTAAAGAGGTTGAAATATTTTGTGTAACTCTAGTTTCACTGTCGAGTGGTTCCACTAATTCTTCATTAGAGTTGTCAACGGTAAAATTGTAGCTTTGTTTGGAAGTGGATGGCATACTGTCATCCATCAAAATTTTATTAGAAATTTTGTATTTTGTGTTATTGTGCTGTCTACGTAGCCTTCTACAACAGCAGATGATTTCCATCCTCCATGTTTTTTGACCGTTAGAAGGTCTCCTCCAGAATTTGCCAGCATAGTGGCTGAAGACCTCCTAAAGCAGTGTCCTGTAAAAGCCGTTGGATTGGGCAAGTTTAGATACGTTGCTATAACATTTGGCATTTTACCAAAAGTATTTATCCCTACAGGCTGTTTAGAATATTTTCCATTTGCGAATTTAAAAAAAAATCTGTTACAATTTATATTTGATGGTCTTAATGAGGTATATTTTTTTATGAAAGATAAATAATCAACTGCAGAATTGGTTTCTGATACTTTGACAATATACACTGTTTGTTTATCTTCCACATCGTTAATTGTCATTTTACATAATTCTTCCCGGCGACAAGCTCCCGCAATTTCAATTATAAAAGCTACCTGAAAAATAACTTATTGTAATGTTACAAATAATTTATTAAACATTAGGAAATATCTTGACGTTGCGCATGTAAAACTCCAAATAAATGGTATTGTAAAAAATATAAAAGTTTTAGGTATAATGTGCTGCCTAACAACCCCGGTGGCCTGTTAGGACAGCAACTGATTTTGTTAGGCAACACACCATACGAACACACATCTCGTTGCAAAACTTTACAGAATATTTTAATTTTATACTGAGCATTCAAGCATTTACTGAGGCATTTACTTACTTTGATCATTAAAAACTTGGAATCTGGAGCTTTCAACAGAAAATTAATTAGATCTTCTCGTTCAAAAATTTTGGATTTTTTCGGTTTATAACCTTTATTTTTTTGTTTGAGAAACGCTATTAACTTGTTAAATTTCGAAATATCAACGTTGTTTTTATATTTTAAGGTTCTTTTAAGCATAGAATAAATGGACCATAGGGTAGAAGCTTTGCAATTCTTCAATTCATCAGAGAAATATGCTAAAATAACGTTTTCCGAATAATTTGTCACCTTATAAAACTTTTTAATTTCTCAAACTTGATTGAGTTTAAAAAAATGCTAAATTGGCTTTAGAATCTAATCTTGAACTTAAGTATACTTTTGTCGTGTTCTGTTATAAGGTAGGTACTAATTAAAAGTTTAGAGATTGACAGTTCTTTTAATCCACACAGCCACGGCCAACTTATTTTTACCAAAATCGACATCCACTGTATGTTTACTTTTAATTAAATCGATGATATTTAGAGAAAATTATAATTAAAATAAACTGTTGATAATTTGATGGACACTAAATAGATATAAGCAAAAATAATTTATTTGTCTTAGAAGGAGATAGCAAAAAAATGTTAATATAAAATAAAACGTTATATTTTGTTGTTATGTACAAATTTTGTCAAATTTTACTTTTTTTAACTAGTGCGTAAAGAGTGCTTTACGCACTAGTGAAAAAAAGTACAACTTTACGCACGGTAGTAGAAAAAAAATATTTTTTTTTTGAAAAGTTTTTCATTTATTTCTAATCGCAGTCAATTAAGTTAGAATTAAATTACCCATTGATCGTTTTATTGATCAGATTGTAATGCGTAAAATACACATAGGTATTTTGTTAAATAAATAAAAAAAAAAAATTATAATCGCTCAAATCCATTCCATTTTTTTGCCTTTTCACCTCTTCCCCCATCTCCAACACTTTGGAGATGCATTTATTACTTTTTTGATTTTACCAAACTTTTGATTCGGTTGCAAATCAGTCTATTAATCATTCGTCCTTCATTCGCACGTTTAAGATTAAAAAAAAAAAGAAGAAGAAAATAAATAAATCCCGTCCGTATTGCGTTTCATTAAATGAGATGTTAGGTGGAGTATACCGTGCACTTTGAAAACTGGTAACGACCAATTAAACGGAAGTAAAACACGAACTACGCGATGGCTGAGGAGTTAATAACGAAACGAAACGACGCCCGAAGGCAGGCGATCGGTAATTTTAATATTATGTTCGACCTCATCATGTTCAATAACTAATGACTTTTATTTCCAAACGATGCTGAATCGTATATATTTAATAACTAACAAAAAAAAAATGAAACCGAAGCTGTACAATTATTATTTATTACGTGGTACATTAAAAATGAGGCCTTTACGATTTCTACACAAATATTTATGCTGGTTTTTCGCTTATAACAATAATGGTAATAATATTTTATTTAAAATTAATTCTGATGCCTTGGTAGGATTCCCCACTCGACCATTAACTGTTGGGTTCTAATTAATAGTGCTGTTCCTAAAGTGGCGGTGGGAAGCAGTAACAAAGCCTACATAGAACACAAGGCGAAATAACCATAGCAGTTGAAGCCGATGACACAAAAAAACAGTAATATTTTATTGAAGAATGACGTTCTCAAGTCAAAGGTCGAGCGTTGAAATTTAATTCCTATCTATGTAGTTTTTTTTTTGGATATAATTCAATACCTGTTGAGGTATTAGCCAAAGGAGTAGCCGTTTTTCGAAGGGAAACGATCGCAGCTATTTTACATCTTGGTCAGAGGCGAGTTGGAATTATTTTCCTTTATTAATATTTTATTTACTCAAATACAATAGTAGTTTGTACAACAAGAGTGGATATGATGGCCATATCCACTCAAGTTGTACAGTATATTTTTTTTACAACCCACTAACAAAATTCTACACATTTAAAAAATTATTTTAGGTTATTAGGAGAAAATAACAAATTTTAAAATAATTTATTAATTTTACTAATGTATAAAATAAAACTAGAATGAAGATATACAGGGTGTTTCAAAAAGGAATGTCATAAATTCTTCCTCAGACAGATTACCAAAAAATAAGTAGATTTGGCTATAACAGAATAATAAAATAATTTTTTTAATTACTATTAAATTTAATAAATACATTTCCAAATTAACGTATATTTTTATCAGTGGCATGGTGAACCAAAGTAACGGGTGGCACACCATTTTTATGGCGTCAATTCAATATTATAAATACCTTTTTTACAAAAATATGAATACAAGAGGTAGTTTTTGCAGGGACGGCTCAAGCACAGTCCTAGGTACACCACTGATTTTTATCCAGAAAAGCAGAGTACCTCTAAAACATATGTGAATGAACTAGTAAACTGTTTAAAGTCAACATTCCAAAAATGTCAAGCAGATTTCTCCAGGCAAAGTATTGATGAAAGTATAGTAAAATTTAAAGGCAGTTCTGGATTAAAGCAATACTTACAAATGAAACCCACTAAAAGAGGAATCAAAATATGGGTTAGATGTGATTCTTGCAATGGTTATACCTATGACATGAATATTTATGCTGGCAAGGAAGATCAATAACAAGAAGGAACTCTTGGCGAAAGAGTTGTATACAAATTAGCCAGTACGATAAAATCAACAGATGTCGTATTATGTTTCGACAGATATTTTACATCTGTAAAGCTTATGACTAACATTCCATTTCCATCAGTTGGAACAGTTATGGTAAATAGAAAAATATATCAAAGATTACAAAAAAATTAAACAGAGGAGTGTCCGAAATTTTTGGAAATAAGTATGGTACCATTTGTGTCAAATGGCAAGATACCAAAGAAGTTACAGTGCTTAGTAACTGAAACGGAAAAACTTATATAGAATGTCCAGAAGCAATAAAATTTTATAATAATTTCATGGGTGGAGTGGATTTAGCTGAGCAAATGTCAGGCTTATATGACATGGGGTTACTAATGGTTTGCCGCAGTCAATAGCTGGATAATATTTATCTAATGAACTTCACAGACAAAAATTACCATTTCTAAATTTTGTAATCCAACTTGCCGAAGAGATCATTGTTTTTGGTAAAGAAAAATTAAAAGTACACGTTCGAAAAAGATCCATCGGTAGACCATAAAAAAAAATCAAGACATATGCTAAATATTGAACATATGCTAAATATTGAAGGCAAAACTCGCCACCGTTGTGCTAGGTGTTCTCAACAAAAAATAGAAAAAAGCAACGACTCTATGCAGGATGTGCCAATTGTACCTGTGCAAAAATTGTTTTGCACCGTACCATACCTGAAAATAATCATTTCAAAAACTGTCCCACTTGTCAATGTCAAAAATCAAAATTTGTGAAACTGTACGTATTCTGGAAAATATATTTCTAAAACATTTCTTTTGTTTTAAATCTTGTAATATTGAAAATAAAAAAGTGGGACTGAAAGGGTTAATATAATTGAATTAGTCACCAGCCCAGATTCGATCTCAGGCTCTTTACGTGGAAGGCTCTTTCTTCATCTCCATCGCCACATTTCGGATTTTAGTTTTAATACTAATTAGTTTCATATATTTGTTTTTCAATGTAGACAAAATAAAAATGCTATTATTTATCGATTCTAAACAAAAATAACTCATTTTAATGTATATTTAATCTCAATAACTAAAAATTATACTGACATTTAAATTGACAGAATTGTCACTTATTTAAAATTTTAGAAATAATAGTTAGGTGTCCAAAATATGAATTGTAATAATGTACGTGTAGATTATAAATACGTTTGGTTTCTCTCTTCCTCTTGGTCTCGGTTGGTCATTTTGAAAAGAAAGTGGATAGTATTAAGGTCAAAAACATCTCTTGTCATGGTCGATACATAAAACATAAATAAGTACGTATTATTTTCCGATCTGACGTTTCAATAATAATTCTCTCGATACGAGTCAAAACGTCCAGCCTCCTCTCTCTCTTTCCTCTCAACAGAATTACACAACAAAACACGATCGACAAGATTAGGCGCCTCTCGAATAAAAAAAATTCCCAGGACTCACTCGAATCGAGCTCCGAACTCTCGAAGTGAAAAAAAAGTAGAAGCCTTCAATCAATGGTAATATATTGCTTACCGAAAATATTGTAATTAAAAAAACGGTACATCCACCGGCTCAGCCTTGACATCTAGTGAGAAAGAGAGGCGAAGGAAGGCGGCTGGAAAGCCAGAGGCGCCGCCAATTTTTTTATTAAAGCAATCTGTTTATTTTGCGTACTTATTTAAATTGTTTATAAATTTTATAGAATTCAGATCATAATATTTAAAATCAATTACAGCATTTTTAATATATTTCAATCCTGCTATCCTACTACACGGGGTGTTTTTGAAATGTATGTATACACTGCGAGTCAAAAATTAGGAATATATCGATAACGATATTTGAAAAAATCTAAAAACAGGCTAATTTAGTCTTTAAATGTCGCTGAGTTTTACATAATATTCGAATTTACAGCGTAATGCGTTTATTAATAATAAAAATGCATTTCTATCCTTTTTTTAAATTTCTTTAAGTATTTCGAAAAAAAAAAAAAAAAATTGAATAAAATTAAAGTAACACACTAAATAATTTTCAATCCTCAAAACATTTCAACATTATTATTCATACAATTAAACATAAACTCACATTTCATTTTTTAAATCCTTCGATTACCTAAATAACTCTCATTCGAATTACACCTAGAGTAACTTGTTTTACACTGACGAGAGAACGCACCTTTTTCTTTTGACATTTGTCATACCAGCGCTGACAGGTGTCATCTGTCACCGCTGTCACTTCAATCGCCTAAAAATGGAGGGAGAACGCTGAAATATAAATCAATTGAATTTTAATCAAATATACTAATCATGGATTTAAATAAAAATTAAAAATTAACAAGGTGAGACGCTCCTAATTATTATTATCTAAAAAGATGACTGCTGAACTTTTTGGATATCTATTGTGACTGTACGCATTTTTAATATTAATTTTTCAATCTTTCTCTAAATTCAAACCAATTTTCAATTATATTCATCACATGTTCTTCTTTTTAAATTTTTAAGTTATTTTTAAATGTAAAAAAAAACAATTTGGAGTACATGCTTTTTTGACGTTTTATTTGAACAATTAAGGGGGTATGGCATAGCCTAATCATTGCCTCCAATACTGGGTTTTTCAATAATTTGTAATCTTTGTTAACTGTTTATTAAAAAATATTTTTTTAAAATTAATTTTTTGACTCAAATTTATAATTTATATTTACACCCACAATCTTTGTACATAAGCACTGATGATGGCGTTATGCCAAAAGCGCTTTGAATTTTAAATAAATAATTCTGCACGAAATACAAATCGTTTTCTCTTAAATAGACCTGTTTTTTAAACTTTTCCAAAAATTAATACATTAATACAATTTATTTCTTACTTTTGAATGCACACTGTATATTTCCTTCTCATAGAAGAAATATTAACAAAATGAAAAAATATTCTAATAATTAAGAGATCTCAGAAAGAAATCGATTTTTCTCCTGCACTGGGCACACTGGAAGAAAAACCAAATCGGTGGTATCCCCCCTGACGGAGGCGCCTAGGTCACACTCATCTAATGCCCCAGGTGGTTGGGAACAGGTTCGATGCTCGCAGCAGTGCAGTACGATGACGTCACAGGCGGGCCACGCGACCGTTCATTCATGTTTCCCCGCTTTGCCCCCCTATCGTTCCCGCGACGAGAACTCAACCTCTTTCGATCGTCGTAAACTCGAAAGATCGAGAATCGAGAGAAAGAGAAGTGGATCTAGATTTTGTCGTTCGCTGTTGCTTCAAAGGATAGATCTGTTTTACAGCATCCGCGGTCGCGAGAAATAAAGACAGCGGCGGGTGCGCTTTGTTTTAATAGTTTCTGCAAAATTACTGAATTGGATTCAAAACAATTTCCTTTGAGACCAAAACTTCAAGCTTTATAGAATACTGGAATAGTTATAATATGTATAGTTTTTGTCAGAGATAATTTTCTTTTTTCATAGAGATAAGAGGTCATCGAGAAAAATCATAATTGGAGTTGGCTGTGAAAAGTAAATATTCTGGGTTGTTACTTTAAACACTTCATCAGAATAACATTTTAAACTTGAAATTGTCAAAACTTGTATTAATAATATTAAATAAAAAAAATGGTATTCAACAGAGCGTAAACAGCAAAATTTATCGATTGTACAAGGGTGAAAGTAAATAGCGAATAGCAGTTACGTATATTGAAAACTTAATACATTTCAGGCGACCTGAGGAAGTCCCTGCATGCGGCTGCATGCCAGATGACTGTACAGTATTTTGTTGAAGAATAGAGGACTTCTATACAAGGGAAGTGCAACCAACTTGACAAAATGAAATTGACATAAGAAATCGGGTTTATCTTACCTACTTTTATGCCATTTACATACCATGTTGTATTCAGTTTTGAGCTATCTTAGCCTGTTACGAATTTAGCAATTTATGAAATATGTTAAGTCCTGTCCAATTGTATATCAAAAATCTTTAAACCGTTATTCTGTCAAATCACCTTCTTTGACTTAACATATTTTGCCTCTGAGGTACAGATATACTATCCAATGTCTACTGTTACCTTCTTTTTGATTTCTTCGATGTAAATTGTACTTAAGAGGTGATTTAGCTCCAGGGGCGTGCGGTCCATGGAAGCGGGGGAAGCACCGCTTCCCTATACTTTGAGATTTTTCAGTTTACAATGCGTAGAAATTAATATAAAATTAGGTACTATATTTTCTCTGAAACATTACGTAAACTTCGTAAATGTACTAACAATTCATTGGTGTAATGTGTAAACGCACGCACCACCCATGAGAAAATTAATTGTGTAAACTTACACACCATATACTTCGAGTCCGTCGGCGGAAGCGAGTCTTGAAAGAGCCGGTTCATCTACCAAGAGGTTTCGCTTCGTGTTATTGACCCTGCTTTGCCGCGACAGTAGTCAGTCCGTTTGGAAACGTGAAATACGGTCGAGAGGTAGCGATTTTTACGTCGCCTTACGCATATTGCAATTTGTACCGCGAATCGATGTGTAAGGAAAATCGTAGATTTCGGCTTGTTTTTCGTAGTTGTTTTTCTTTTTGTAAAATGGAGGCACTATGCACTGTGCCTGTGAACAATAATAATGTGTTAAATTGTGTGCTCTTTGTCGAAAAAAGGATTTTCAAGTAGAAATTTTTAAGAGAAAATGGACATTATTAATTCTAGTAGACTAAAGGATCCTATCAATTTAGAGACGAAAGTAGAAAAGTCAGCAAAGAAATTTACCAGGCATTTTCACGTAGGGTTCTATGAAAAGTATGAATGGTTAACCGGCTGCAAAACTTTGAAGAAATTGTTTTGCTGGCCTTGCCTACTTTTTAATATAACCGAAAAAACACATTGGAACTCAGTCAGTATCACAGACTTGAATAATTTTCACACGACATGTAAATAGCAAATCTCATAAAAGTGCTACAATTAAAAAAAAAACATTCGGGACCTATCGCATTGAATATAGTTTGGTTAATCATTTAAAAATAAGCAACAAAATTCACAATGAAAGGGTAAAAAATAGGAACGTTTTACAACGATTAATCTGTGAATAAAATATACTCGATAAGCGTATAAACGCTTGTTTCGAAAAAACAAAAGAAATATATTTAAAATCTAAAATAATATTTAAAAGTAACATAAATTACTAAAATCGATTTAAATATAAATAAATTAAAAATATAACATAATGTAGGTGCTATAAATTATATTAGCATTTTTAATTTTAATATTTTAATATAAAAAACTCAAAAATTTAAAATCTAAAATCTTAAAAACTTAAAAACCTGCACAATCATTTTTTTTGGGATAATGTCTAATTTTCAAAATAACCATGGATCATACTGCGAGAGTTAGCTAAAATAAAATTGTTTTAGTCTTTTTTTAAAAAGTGTACAAGTTTAATTCAGTTTTAATGCTCTTAGGAATTATATTGTACAGTTTGGGTGTGAAATAGGAAAATGATCTCTGTGAAACCACTTTGAACATTAATGGAGCTAAATAACGACATTTTTGTTTAGTATTATATTCATGATATACTAGACCTTGAGGTTTACGAACATGATATTTGTTGCTACAGCAAAAACAAAATACAATTGTCTTATATCCATTATTTTTGTTTCGGTATACAAGGTTTCTGTAGGATATCTAGATTTTTTTGAATAAATTAACTTTAGAAATCGCCTTTGTGTGACTTCTAAAGAGTGAAGGTGTGTTTTCAATGCTGCACCCCACATAGTGATTGCATACCGAAGATGGCTTTCAACTAGAGCACAATAAAGGGTTTTAAATAGATGTAACTTGTTTCCTGGGAGAGCATGAACTAAGTTTTAGGGGTCACAATGAAGCAAGTGGATCCTCTAACAGAGAAAATTACATGGACCTTCTAAGTTTTTTTTAGCAAAATACGATGATACCCTAAAAAATTATTTTATTAATTCGACGACTTTCCGAGGTACCTCAAACAGAATCCAAAATGATTTAATTAAATGCACTGCCGACATTGTGATGGATCTCATTAAAAGTTAAATTAAAAAAGCACATTTCGTATCAATTGCGCTTGATATAACCACAGATGTAGCAAACTGAAGTCAATTATCCATTGTTGTGCGATATATTGGATGGCATTCCTCAAGAGCGATTCTTAGGATTTTTGGACGTCACTAGCGAACGAACTGCAGATGCATGGTTTAAAATTGTTTGTGACATTATTTTAAGTTTAAAATGTGGTTCTAAGCTTGTTGCCCAGAGCTACGATGGTGCAGACGTAATGGCTGGCCATTTAGGAGGCGTTCAAGCTAAAGTGAAAGAGAAGTTTAACCATGCAATTTTCGTTCACTGTATAGCACATAGACTTAATTTTAAAAATAGCGTGTTAAACAGTTATCAGAAAATCCAAAATTTTACGACGATGTTATAGACAAATTTGCAACCATTGAGTATAGGCGAATAGATATTAAGTATAAATAAATGTCAACTGCTGTGTCAACTGCGCGAAAAATACTGGAAAAATAAAAATAACTTTAAATGTTTTTTTTTACGTTTAAATAAACCAAGAAAGCTTTTCAATGGTAAGGTTTTTATAGCTTCTAGTACTAAACTAAGTAATAAGGTAACAGTAACACTTCAAAATTCTCAATCTGGAATATCCGTAGTACTGAGGAAAAAAGCAAGATATTGACAAAATGGTGAATGCGCCGCGAAAAATTTTCGTTTGCGGCGCTCTGCTTACTGGCCTGCTATATTTTTATACAATCGCTTCCCCTTTTAAAAATGTCACCGCACGCCACTGTTTAGCTCAAATTGCTGGTACTGCGTGGATTCATAAATTGACCAGAACAAATAAAGAGTAGCTTGACCTGTTCGCGGGCCAAAGTCTACTTTACGATAAAATGAAAGATACTATAATACGATAACGACAAAAAATGCTGAGTGCCACCAAGTTTTTGAGTTACTTGGAAAACTTATCTGATTTTATATGCCCTGTTTAATTGAGTCAGTCTGTGGTAACTAAAGTTATCTGTTGAGTTCTGGCAAATAAAAGTGAGAAAATGTAATACATTTAATAAAAAAAAGTAAAAAGAATGCATTTATACAATAAATTAATAATTACATTTGAAAAATGGATGAAAATTAACTGTTAAAAAAAATTGAATAAAGTTGAATGTAGATATTTAATTGTCTCGACCATGTGACATTCTATAGCGGTACTTCCCTGTCGTATGTCGAGACTTGGAGATATGTCCAGACTTGGTTCTACATGGAGCTGCTTCGGAGCTACTTGGAGCTATTTCGAAACTACTTCGAAACTTGGAGCTTGTTTTTACTTATAGTGTGGTGTAGTGTAAATAAAGTTTTAAACAGTTCTACCGGGCGAAATTTGAACAAAACCCATTATTTTCATCTTGGCTTTGCAATGCCAGGGTGGGTATAGTGGCTTTTGTATAGCCACGTAATTTAATCAAGAATTACTTCAGGATTCACTGGCAGCTCTTAGGTTTGTTCTCTCTAAAAATTAACCAAAACAACATTTTTGCTTTTTTAGATTGACAAGTTCTTCGAAAATGTCACGAGTTTTAGTTGAAATAAAAATGGTAGTTTCTGCGCTTGTACCATTTCTAATAATGGATCATCTAAGTGATGGTATCAAGCAACCTTTTCAAGACTAAAAAATATTGGGGAGGGATATTGGCTCTTGTCCAAAGTTTTACAAATGCTTAAATTATTGAAAAAAATTGAACCCCCATTTTAAATTACCAAGAGCCGCTTCTGTGCAGGAGGTCTATACAATGTACAAAATGTGTATTTCTGTTTGTCAACTTTTATTTCAAGCCAAATATACTTTAAGAATTCTAAATTTTCTCTGCTAATTATTTTGAATAGGTTATTTTTAATATAGGACACTCCTCACTAACTGTTAACCATCAATATATGTACCAATTCATCGGAAATCCCCGGATGTAACCACGTTTCAAATAGACCGAAAACATCATACTGATTTGATTTTTAATATGATTTAGTTTCGGCAGTAGCGAACAGATATTTAAATTTCCAAAATCAAATAACATAATTTTTATTTGTAATACAAAAAAAAAGAAATATACTTAGTTGAAAATTGACTGATACCTATGTATACAAAATAAGGTTTATTTGAGAAATTGTAAATGATAATAGTTTTCATTTACAATAGATAATACATAAAACAAGCGAAATAAAACTAGTTAAATGAAAGTCTTTTACTTTTTCAGATTTTGGCTTCTGGTCATTATAGACGTGGAGCTAGTCCTTTCTAATTTATTCTTAGGTACTTTTTTATTTTGAGAATTATTTTCGGCAGTTTCTTTTTCTGCCCTGTCTATTTCAGTTTCAGAACGAAGTAGTTCTGGATAAGTATACATACCCCTTACCGTCTATAAATAATCTATTTCTAAATATACGTGCTTTCTTTTTAATATTTCTTTTTTTATGCAATTTATCAAGGAGAAATTTTCTTTCCCTTCTTTCTTCTGCAGATAAATCTTCAACTGATATATCGGCACCTCTTAATTTTTTTGCAATTTTTTAGTATTTGCTTTTTTACCAAAAATCTTACAAATTTAATGAATATTTAAGTCACTGCCTTGGAATTTGGAATTGAATATTAAAATACCATTTCGTCTTATCCTCTTTGTTTCATTTGTTTGTTGTATATCTCGATATGATATAATAAACTTTTACAATTAAAATATCATTCTGTGGAAGTGGCTAAAGTACAAATCCAAAACATTTAAATTGCACAATGAGAATTTTTTTCGATAGCTCGTTACAAACTGTCTACAAATTTTCCGAAAATTTTAAATATTGTGCTATTGTACGCGAAACTGGGTTTTAAAAAGCCCCTGGTATATGCAGGCGTATCTTGGCTATCAATGACTAACGATTTCCGATCTTTTTCATTACTTTCCTCTGCGCATAATGTTCTCTCGAGTTTTAGAGACCATTCAGAAAGAGTGTATGTATGTATAATGATTGTACGTGTTAACGTGCCTATACAGAGTGGTCTGTTCCACCGGAAACAATATTTGAACGTACAAATCCCGAAATGGTGTGGCATACTAATTCGAAACTTCTGGGTCTTAATTTTTCTTTTTTTTTGTCATTTTAATGAAACCATCCTTTTTTTTATTATTAAAGTCAGGAGCGTGGAATACAAATTTTTATGCATTATAAAATGCTCTTAAAAATATTTTTTCTCCCTATATCAACGGTTTTTAACCAGTGGGGCGCAACGAAGGGGGAAATTTTTTTGAAAAATAAGTAACTAACCCAAAACATTTAAATTAATCTGAAGATTAATCTCTTAAAAAGCAATTTATTATAGAGTTTCGAGGTAACAGACAACAAGGAAAAGGGTCTGTACAATGTAACTTCATGGGTAAATTTATCAGGCCTAGGTATTTGTAATCTCAGTTAACTTCCACATCTTTGGTGCGTGCCTTGTTATGAAACTGATGACCAGGTGTTTTTGGAACCTAGGCTGAATACGTTATTTCATCTTCTTTTTAATTTAATTCCCAGTGTACTTAAAATAATCTAAGAACTAATTCCATATGATGAAATTCAGTAATGATATAAAAAAAAATGTTCAATTTCTCTCAAATCATCGTAATAAACTCATATTCTTCCTTTCAAACTAAATCAAGGAAATACTATCGTCCAATTTATATCATCTATTCGTGGCAGTTAATATATCATAACGATACCTCTATTATTTTCTCTCTCTCTATAAGATCATAGAGATCTTAAGAATCCCACGTCATTGTTAGTATCTCGTACAAATTTACCTACTCAGCGTGATATTAATCTGTGTTTCTTTTATTCCAACACCCCACCGTTACGTTTCTACGTTCTGTATATAGTATATATGTATCTGAAGACGAGCATATCTGACAACCCAATCGAAATTGCTTTTTTATAGCCACTAACACCGGCTACTGTTCGATGTTTCTCTCTTCGAGGCGCAATTAAGGATGACCAGTGACCACTCTTTAAATCGGTGCTATCTGTTGTAAAAGCTCCAGCCAAGGTATTAAGGGCGGGCGTGGGCAATGTATTTAACATAGGCATATACAACGCTCTTTCAATGACTTTTTAGCTGAAACTACAACAAAGATAAAAGTGAACAAATTCCTGCCGATAATAGATATATACTACTGTTCAATAAAGGTTTTTGGTGTCTCTAACTATAAGGGATCGTTTAAAAATAATTCCCAAAATATGGTAATTTTTACGATGAAATAAAGCTAAAAATATACCAGTAATAATTACCCGATGATGAAAATAATTCTTCTTTGAATAGGCTATATACTAAAGCAACAAATGTCACTTAAAATATCTAAATTAATTGCGTCAATTTTCTTAAAAGCTCATTGAAGTAAATTTTGGAATAAATTATAAATCGCCATTTATGTGTAATAATTGAATAATATATAAAAGAAAATTTCCTAAAACTGCATACAGTAGCCACAAGTTAATTCGGAGCTTCTCTAATAGATAGCGCTAAAGTCGTCTTGAATAAAAATAAATTCAAATATGCAGGCCCTTATTTAGGAGTTTACTAATATGTATATCATTTCAATTATTAAGTTGATTTGTATTCGATTTTTTTAATTTTGTAAGAATTAAACATATTCAATATTTGCGTAAGAGCATGAAGGATATGTAAGTAATGAGAGAAAGCCTCAACTGTATACTTTGAGATCGGAAAATGTCTGTAACGGAGATGGTAAAAATTTATTGCTTGCTTATTTTGTTGGATACTGGAGCCTAGGTGTTAATGGTACTTTTAGTTGTTTTATAAAATTGAATATTTCAAATATTCATACAAATCTAATATGCTTAAATGTATTTTTTTTTTCAAATTAGGTTTTAACTTTCATGTATCCAGTAAAGTATAGGATTGCTTTTTTTTTCGACTTGTAGTTTTCAACTGTACTTTAGGTTTTGACGATAATTCAAAAATGAAGTTCATGGCCCAAATCTTATATAATAAATAATAAATATTTCTTCACTCATAGTTTACATCTTATTACCTATACCCTGTCATAAGTTTATCCAAGAATTTTTCTTTAGTACTTACCACCACCTGTAGAGGCCTTAACTTGACAGGTCTCCTTTCAAAAATGTTAGATTTTTATAAAAAACAGCAATGTTTGCTTAAAATAGGCCTTATCTTTTAATCTGTTTAATGTATGTAATTTGTTTTTGTATCGTCTTGAATATTTTAAAATTTTTAACTGTTTTTATATCGACTAATATTTGTTTTTCAAATATTTTTAACTTTTATAACTTGTAACATTGTTTTGTTTTACAATTTATTTCATCCCCCACGTTTTGATTAAACTTGTCTGTAGTATTCCCTAGTGGATGGAGAGTATGGTGAGTTTTTCTATTTTTTACTATTTTATATATTGTAGGCTCAAAGTCAACACACCTTACACCACATATTCTCCTTTCCACTAGGCGAGCCTGAAGATGAAGTGATGTTACTTCGAAACCGGTCGCACTCAATGTTTTGTTGAATAATTAAACATTGGACTTTCCTTGTGAGATATAAAGGACTTTTTCTCCCCCCTTCACCTTAAAAGTAAATTTTAAACTTCAAATTTAATCTAATAAAAGCTAATAAAAGTTATATAGATTTGAAAAATAGATATTTTAAAAATATTTTTGGATATACAGGGTATTGCGTTTTTCCTGGCAAATAAAAATGTATATTTTTTAGATAGAATACCCTGTATTTTATTTTTAGAATATTTTAGTAATACTGTATTCAATCCTAGAATATTTTTATAAAATATTACACTATTGCCAAGCATTATTTTTTTTTGAAATTAGAGAATGATGCAGACCGCAAATTAAATTATCATAATTTAGGTAGGTTTACATTGATCTCAAAATTGTTTAATATACAGACTTACAAGATACTAAGCTAACGAATAGTGGAGATAGAACTGATTTTAAGTTCAATTTACTCAATTTTTTAAAATGCATCATCGTGTATATTATCTTATCATAAAATTCTTTAAAAATTTGTCTATACAACGATACCAATAGTTAGCCAATAACGCATATTTGATAGATAGCTGTTTTATTATTAGAAATACGACGAAATTTTTAATATAAAAGTTGTATGATTATATTTAACAATTATTCCTAAATATACAGGGTGGTCCATAAACGAGGTGCGAACCAAATCTATACTTTTTAAAAGCAAAACACCCTGCAGGTTGTTATACTAATTTTGTTTTCTCATCGTCAATCAATTTTAATAAAATTAACTTCATTAATTTGCTATGTTGTATAGGGTGTGTCAAAACGTGAGGTTACGATTTTCTCAATTTTGTAAATGGACCCTGTATTAATCAATTGGTGGTATAACATATAGGGTATTCCATTTAAAAAAATTGAGAAAATTGAAAATTTTAACACACCCTATATTCAACATAGCAAATAAATGAAGTCTATTAAAATTGATTGACGATGTGAAAACAAGCAGATATTTTTAGAAATAAATTTAATGCTTAAAGGATAGATGTGGTATATGATCATTATAAAGAACATTCTATCAAAAACTCGTCAAAAGAAAGGATTCCAGAAATCAATTAATGTAGAAATTGACCGACCCAATACTCCACTTCCGCAACAATAGAACTTGTTTATTCATTCGATATTTAACAAAAGACGTTTAACAAATTTTCTGTCAGAGCAACTTCTTCAAAATTCCATTCAGCAAAAGCATATTTAATTTGTAACTAGTGGTGGATTCGCGAATATCAATAAATATGGGACGAATTTTGAACCATCAAAAGACGATTTCTTAAATTCAAATCACGAAGAAGCTGATACTCGTATCTTATTGCACATATTGTCAGCCAAAAATTCGGGGCATTCACGCTTCATTATTAATTGGAACGATACAGATGTTCTAGTCTTAAAAATTTATTTTAAGAAGTATTTGACTAAAGAGATATGGTTCAGAACAGGGCGAAGAGACTCAAGACGATTTGTAGCAGTACATGATTTAAATTTAGATGATACCTTCTAGAAAATTTGCCTGATTTTCATTCTCTGACCGGTTATGATACAACCAGCCAATAGTCTGGCATTGGGAAAAGAAAACATATTCTCTAATCTTGAAAAATGTTTCATAAAAATTTATTCAAAAATTGCCAATGTTACTTCCATTAACATTTTGAGGGGATTAATGGCCTCTTTAAAAACCATTGCTAAATTGCCACCGACTTAAGACGACCTAAGATTACATTGTTTAATATGTTTTCACCAGCTAAATATTTGGCTAAGCTCTTTAAAGCCGCAGGTGCAGCTTCCTAATGTTAAAGAGTATGAATAAAAAGTAGATCAAGATGGAAGTCTGATACCCACTCTAAGACTCTGTCCGACCTGCCACCAGACATAACAGAACTTACATCATGCAAATGCAAAAAAGGTACTATACACTGATAATTTTCATATAGATGTACAATATTCTAACAATATTATTCTGTTCTAGACTAAGAAAGCAAAATTTGCAAATGCAGGAAAAAAATATTGGCTGTATCGGTTCCTGCACCTACCTGTATGGCACAGAAAAACTGCAGAAAAAGTTTGACCACAGTCGCTAATGTTTTGGAAAATGTTGATTCGTGTGGTGAATCTTATACTGATTAGTTTAAAAGTCTTGTACTATAAATTTTAATATTATTAATTTATGCTTTATATACTTTTAATTATTCTAATTATAATGTTTTTTACATTGGGAATTTATTGTATTTTGCAAAGCAGTAGCCTTACTTTTTATAATCGATACTTATATATACTGTGTTTATACCTTCAATAAATAGTTCATATTTTCTTATTTTTTATTTTCCTCAAAAAATAAAAAATAAATCATAGCGTATAAATCAATAATCCGTGTATAAAATAATATGAGAGAGTCAAACTGATTGCATACATTTTAGCACTGAGAGAGAAGAATAGAGAGTGGGAGACTTTACCTTCAATGTTTGCTTTCTAGTTAAACCATGACATAACTAATTGTTTATTGCTATATGTTTGTTATTATAAAAGCAAAAAATATGGGGAAAGCACTGTTACCTTGTTAATACATTGGCGAAACTTTTATGAGGAATAGTTTTTTCTCATTTAGGCCTTCGTTTTTCGTCAAATGAGAGGTATATTTCTAAAAAAAGATTTTTTATACAAATTTGTGGACGGTTGAAACCGAGATATTGACGTTTAAATTTTTTTTCTACCATAAGGGCTAATGCAAATGATTTTTTTTAAATAATTATAAAAAAATACTAAAGACCTTATTGTGCATTACAACAAAAAAATAAGCATTTTTTTCTATATGGTGGTATCAATAACTCGATTTTTTATGATAGTGCCCTTTTGCACTGTCTAATTTTGTATTACCTCCGGAATAAGGGTAAGCTTATCATGTACTTTCATTCCTGAAAAATTCAGCTTGTGACACCGAAGTGGGAGGCAAAGTCAAAAAAATTTCAATCTATACTATACAAAAGCCCGTACCTGCGAGTTTAAAAGAATACATTTTTATTCGCAAATGCGAAAATGCAGAACGTATATTTGTTACATTGTTACTTAGTTGCTAACTAGAGGCAGCACCTCTCGGATAACTTTATTTTGTCTCTCTCTGGGAGGACTTGTTCAGACTTCTCTGTTCCAATGCCCGCCCTTAAATTTAAAATTTGAGAAGTTAAGTAAACACTTTCAAATCGTAGTTCAAAAATTAAGGTGTTTTTTTATAAGCTTGCCATGACTTACCAGAGTATTTCTTTATATAATTTGATTAGTTTTATGACGTTATATACAGAGGCACGCCAAGTATTTTCGACGCTGTCGCACAATAAGCTGTTAACGACAGAATAACCTTATTTATTCAGTGTTGCCAGAAGTTATAGTCAACGTAAAATGTGTTTTTTATTTCTTTAGTTTTTTGCACTATTTGTGTACATAGGGGTAGTCGCAGCTTTTGGTTTCTTTATCACAAATTTAATAAGTTATTTATAATATAAAATTAAAATCTGTTTGCAAAAATATCAGAACATATCTACACAAACATAGCTACAAAAACTAAATCCATTATTAATTAATAACCAAATTACCCCCCGACCATAAAAATGTAAATCACTAAGTCTTGTTATTATATTATTTATTTGTAGTAAACGATAAAATCAAAATACAGACACCACGTTACGTTAAATCGTTAGGTTCGTGAAAATTGCAATAAGATTTACTAAAAATGTAATAGATTTACTGAAGATGTAATAGATTTACTGGAAATGTAATAATGTAATAAACCCTTCATAAATGTAATAGATTTATTACAATTGTAACAAACTGGCAACACTGTACCTATTACAGAAGCGAAGGATAGCTAATTTTTGAGGTCCACAATTTTTTGCGCATGATCAAGGCCGCCATTTTATAACCGACAGAACTGTCATGTCACATGCGAGTGTTGTTTTGTGTCAGGATCAGTCATTTGAAATTTCTGATTTTTTTTATCGAATTTACTGTTTTAGTGTTTTCCTTTTTATATTTTTTTAACAATTATTGAATAAATCTGTGTTTAGTGTTTCCTTTGTCTATTTTATGAACATTGTTCAGTAAACCTGTTTGTAATCAAAGACTTTTTGTGGTATATGCTGAGCTAATTACAAATTTTTATTTATTTTATTAAAGCAAAATAATTTTTTAGTGAACTGATGGAATCTAAAAGAAATAGATGTGTTTATCGCCCATGTCTACCTCTAACGAATTCGAATACCATTTTTCATTTCCCAAAGTTTTAAAAAGGTATGCAGCCCCGGATCTAGGAGGGGGGCAAACCGGACCCCGTGCCCCGGGCGGCAAATAGTAAATGATTTTTTTTTTTTCATAAATTGGGTTTGAAATCAATTCATAGATAATCAAAATTTATTTGAATTATATCTGTGCAAAACAAGTGTTTATTGGGTCTTATTACCTGCTTAATCCATAATCGGATAAGTTTTCAATTGCCCAAAACGTTGAGTGATTTTAAAACAGTATTAGCTTTAAAAATTCCCAAAATTAAATACCTGTTAAGCATATTACAGTCTGTTTGCTATACTTACGAGGGTTTCGGATTAAAAATTTTATGAGTATTACCAGGTAAGTACCCGAAAGTTTGACCTGTTCTTTGGGGAAATATTAACTGGTTAAATAATAATAATAATAATAATAATAATAATACTCTCCCTAATTCAGCCCCTTACGAGTGAATTTTAACCCCAAAAGCTGAGCTTGTGCGGGGAAAGGGACGGCTATTATTATTATTTGCCGTGGCGCTCCGGGGCGACTTAGAGATGATTGATGGTACCATTTGACTTACAGGTGAGGAAAACCCGGAAAACCTCACCCACCATCATCGAGACGGTAATGCATGGCGATTTTATAATCTGCATGTCATATCAACAGAATTTGAATTTCTATTAATACGGCACACATCAAATCCTAAACCGAACCATGCAATTTAATTAAAAATCCACATGGTCTGGTCTGGGATTCGAAGCCCAGCAGTCTCTGACTCATAAACTTGCCTATAAATGAATATAAGCGCGTTAGACCGCTACACCACCGTCTGAAATGAAAAATAATGTACAACTTTTTAATTAAATATTAATGGAGAATCTTTTGTATAATTGAGAGCATAATTAAACTTCTTCATTAATGGAGTCTAATGTGGCTATTATAAACCTAATAATAATTGTATATGACACTTCACACAGAAAATATGGTCTATGTATAATAAGAGGGTTATTTAGCTCAAATAAAATATTTTCTAACATAAAAATTTGTTCCATGTAGAGAATTTCAAATGAAAAATAAAAAAATTGAACTTGCCAACAAAAATGAAAATCAGTCATCATCATCCAAAATATCATAATCGTCATCATCATCACTGTCATCACCATTAATTATTATTATGATTGGACTTATTTCGTTTATTTTATTTTCACGAGTCCACCAATCTTCTATTAGTTTCTCGCACTTGGATATACAGTTCCGCCACACTTTTGGAGTTGCAATTGAAAGTGCTTTTCGCCAAGTTTCCCGAACTGCGTCGTCACTATAACCATTAGGCCCAATATGGTTGTCATAATATTGTTTTGCTATTCCTCATATATATTCGATGGGATTAAACTGGCAATGATACGGTGGCAGACGTAAAACTTGATGACCGTAACTTTCAATAATCTGATCCACAACAAAGGTTTTTGGTTTTGCCTGTATATTTGCCAAGCGTAATAATTCTGATTTTAATATATATTGAGGAAATGGTATATGTTCCTTTGTCAATCATTCTTTAAGTTAATCAACAGTCCAAGAATTCGTTGGGCTCACTTAAACCTGGGAGAAGTTTTTCATGCAACCATTTTACAAACATTTCTGGGTTCATATTATCGTGATAGTCACTGGATTTTGATTTAGATGAAAATATGAAATCAGCACCTTCTATAAAACCGGATTTCCCTCCTGCATGTAAAATTATGTGTCGCTTCCCTTCTCCATCGATATTGTCACGAATTGCATTTAAAAATAATTAGATTTTTATTAAAGATAAAATAAAGTACTTTCCAAAAATATATTTCAACTCAAATTTTAATAAAGCCATTTCCAAAAATATAATTTTATTTCAATCTTTTTAATTTCCATTCAATTCCAATTTGTGTTTAATATTACATTTAAAGTTATTTAAAACAATAACAATCTTTTCGTCTAGTAATTAAAAACTTTATTTTATGTTGAAAATAAACAATGCACTCAATTCGGTTATGCTGATTCTACAATTTCAAAACAATGTTGGGGTCAGCTAGCCAAATTGACAAAACAAAAAATAACAACATTTTTGGGACAACCGAGGCTATAAGTTCTTCGGCTGTGACGAAAATCGGCAGTAGGTAATACTCTGCTGTATTACAGCAATAAAAATAAAAATAAAAAATAAAGTCGTGACATGCCAGCTTGCTGTTAAAATATGTGGTAAGGTTTTTTATAAATCTAATAAAAAATAAAATAAAATAAAAAAGGTATTTCTGAGAAAAGTAACTAGTTGGTTCTTTAAAGTCTTTATAGTGTATATATATATATATATTGTATATTTGGGGTGTATTATATTGGGGATTTCTGGACAGTTCAGGGGATTTTAGTTTGTATTTATTAAAGATTTGTAGTTTTTTATGCAGTGACTTTTAATCCTTCCCAAGTAGCGTAAAGCCAAGCCAAGCGTAATAAATCATAAGAAAGGTTCTCCAGTGAGTATTTTCGGGTGGCGCAAAGATCTTCCTCAACTGGAAGATCGTTTGGGCGATCCGAAATACGCAGTGGCGTACCCCACGATTAATTGGTTTGCCTAACAAACTACGTAACGTGACATGGTGGAGGCGCCACGAATTGCATTTAAAAATAATTAGATTTTTATTAAATGCAATTCGTGACAATATGTTTGATGGACTTTACGTTATCATCTTGCCATATTCTCTTGGTTGCACCCATAGAAAATATCCATGTTTCGTCTAAATATATAAAATTCGACCCTTCTTCCTTAAATTTAAATATTTTCTTAGAAAGTTAATTCTCTTGTGCACTTCTCTAACAAAGGGCCTTTCTGTTATTCTCCTTTTGAAATTTGAAACCCAAGTTATGTATCACTTGCCATAGACTTGTTCTGCCAATGTCGTCAAATTTTGTATCTATTAATTCCGAGAGAATTGTATTTAAGGTCACATGTTCCTTGTTGGTCCTCATTCGATAAATGGTATCACGAATTTCAAATTTCTTTCCATTTGGAATATCTTTCGTTTTCAATGATGGGCGAGTTTTGCGGTGATCTTCTTTCAGCAGTTCATTATTGTGATTTTGTAATACTCCTCTTAATTTGGTTTCACTAATTCCTAGAGCATCGCATACGCGTTGTTGTACAGACATTACCGATTTTAAAGGACCGCCATTTTCTTTTTCATCCGTAAAATACTTATGTACATTACAAATTAGACTATCTACATCCAACACACGTCTAGGCATTTTTAAAATTTCCACTAAATTTACAATATACATACAATGTCAACGCTTGCAAAGAATCAATTCAACTGCAATATTTGTAACAAATTTAGTACCTACCCTAATGTTATTTTAATTTAAATCTGACCATTAGGGCAATTTTACCTAATTTGCATAATTTTGTTAATCCGAAACCCGCGTTAGTATAGCGAACAGACTGTAGGTAATATTGTGTGCTGTTAACTTTGTAACTGTTGTACATCAGTTTTTGTCTTGAAAAGCCTATAGAAAATTATTTTATTGCTATTTTAAACAGTACCAATGGTTTTGCAAGCTCCAAATGGATCATTAAAAACTATCTTAAAAAAAAAACAATTAAAAGTAGCGAATTTCTTTTCTAATTGAAACAAGCACCTAGGTACGGACATTTTCTCGGTTTATAAGTTCGTCCATTCCGGTTAATTGCCTTTTTGCTACTCTAATTAACCGAAAATTACGGTTGTTACTGAGCCGTGACGAACACCCGAACGACCATAGGTAGGTACGACTTTAGATTTAAAGGAAACGTCCATTCTCTGAACGGTACTTTTACATTCGATCGCTCTCTTTCTCTCTCTATATCTCGCTCTGTAGATTTTCTTTTAAGTAGCCGTTAAAATCGGAGCAGAGGAAATATAACGACTGCAATAAAAATTAATTGAAACAAATTAAACGGGGAGTGCTTCGGGGTACTGCTCTAGGGCCCGTTTTCGAATCGTTTATACCAATGCAACAATAAGTAAGTCAAAACGGAACGATGTTACTAGTATCTATAATAATGGTATATTATTTAACGAACAAATTATGAAGTAATTATTATACGAGGAAAAGTACGTTTACGAACCGAGCCGAAGGCGAGTCAAAGACGACTGTTTGATTATGGACTGTAAGCGGTTGTATCTCATATTTTGAAGGTTAATTTTTTCTTAAGGGAGACAATTTTCGGTCATATTTAATTCTTGTTACTCTAATCAATACAATTTAAAAAGGGAAGTATATGAGTAATTTTATGGGGAATTCTGTACGACTAATTATTGTATTACTTTTGATTTTAGTGCCCTCTAGCGGGCGTGATGGTTTTATTTTGCTGTGCGAATAAAATATTAAAAACCAATAAATAGAAATAAATAAATAAATAATTAACCCATTCACGGTCGATGATGCGTATACGCAACAACTGTACACATTATTTTTTTATGAAAAATTTATTCGTTTTGAACATGAAATGTTCATATGCATCATTGATAGAAGGTCCAACAAAAGTGATAGGATCGTATTTTAAGAAAGTTTTTCATTTGTATTTTTTGGGAAATGCCCAAAAAATCGAATTTTGTTACATATTGTTCCGAAATTTTCAAAAATCAAAATATTATATACAAAATACAAATGCGTGATCTAAATGAATCTGCCCTCCCCTAAATTTTATCTTGAATTATGTTGTTGCATATTCGCATCATCGGCCTAATAAGTGTAAACAACTGTCGGCACGTAAATAGTTTTTGTGTAGATGTATAGTCCGGGGCATTTAGATGAAAATCGACCGGAATAGCGGAAATTTTAAGGGACAGCAGATATCGAGATGCGGTTTTCTTCATTATATGCAGGAAGTCCCAAGGAAAAAATCTATATCGTCTGGTTTAGCCATTATTTAATAAACCGGAAAATGCATTTTTCAATTGCATCATTACTTGCACCATTATAGGAACGACTGGAAACTCGGAAAAATCGCTCGGAAATCGTTACTCGAAGGATTTTCGGGGCTGCCGAACTCTGGTATTAGAATTACCCGAGGATGCAAGGGGTGGTTCTGTGGGGTTGCGATTGAGCTCGTCCAGAGCTATCGAGCAAAAATGTATGCTGAAGCCACCAATTCTAAAAAAAGTCCATCTAGCACGCATAATCCCGAGTGCCAATGCGTTAACCGAGCATATCAAGAGTGTCTATTTCCAAGTACAGGCTTGGTATGGTTCACAAGGTCAAGACGAGACCTTAGATCCGTTGGAATGGGATTGGAAAATGGTGGATGGAGAGCTCAGTCATGTCACCATGACCCAGGAAGCCGGTCCCGAGAAAATTTTAATCAAAATTTCTTGTTCTTGTGAAACCGACTGTGACACGAGGTGCGGGTGCCGCCAAAGTGGGTTGGAGTGCTCCCTTGGATGCAAGCATTGCGATGGCAATTACTCAAACCAAAAAGGCACTTCCAACAGGGCCGAGAATAGTGAAGAGGAAGAAGATGAAGAAGGGAAAGAAGAACAGTTTGAACAAGATGTTTAGTATTTAAGTTAAAAATTTAAGTTTATAATGAATAATTCAACATTAATAAAAACTCCTATTTGTTATTTGAATAAAGTATTATTTTCATAATTTGTGATTTTTCACTTTCTCCTTTACCATTTCCCACATAGCAACCCCGGAGAGCCCCCGGGGAAGTCTGTCTTATGATAGAATTGAATTCAGCATCCCCGAAGACCCCTGAGTAATGAGTTTGGTGCGATTTTCATGCACGCTGTCATTTATCCCCCAATTTACCCTGCGCACCCCCACAGAGCCACCCCCGGGTAATTCTAATGCCAAAATCGAGTACGGCAGCCTCGAAAACCCCCGAGTAACTATTCTGAGTGATTTTTCCGAGTTTCTAGTCATTCCTATAATGGTGCAAGTAATACAATTGGAAAATGCTTTTTTCAGGCCAGAAGGCATTTTCAAAAAAAATGGCTAACCCAGACGATATAGACTTTTTTCCTGGGACGTTCCTGAACACAATGCAGAAAACAGCATCTCGATATCTGCTGTCCCTAAAAATGTCCGCTATTTTTCCTAACTACCCTGGACTAAACTGTACAACTGTTTAGTCTTGATCTAATCGAGTTTGAGTGCGTGTCTCTGTTTGAGTTTTTATTGTTTTAAAAAATGCCGAAATTTCTGACAGAAAGGCAGCTAGAGCTCGCCTTAGAGGAGATGATACGTGATTTGGACGATGAAAATGGTAAGTATATTGTCATTCTTGGAGGTTTGTACAAGTTTGAACATATTATTTTTTCTGTAAGTGTAACTCAGCAAATTTTTAATTCTTTCTAGAGCAATTCGACGCTGTCTATATTCCACCCGAGGTAGATCAATTGACAGACGAGGAAGATTTCTCAGAAGATCGTGCCGATAATAGCCAAAATATTGATATAGCAGGGACTTTCGAGATTCATACCAGCCCAGACGATCTATATGAGGAATCTGACGATAAAAATTTAGCCACCCAACGCCAACAAATCCTGGAAGAAATGACAGAGTGTTTCAAACCGACCTGAAGAGTTGGGCAATTCGTGCACCAACATCTTCCTGTATCTAAAGAACAGGAACAAATTCGAGAATTGAAAGGCGAATTAGAAGGCCGGTCAGCATTGGATTTTTTTTTCAAATTTTTAAGGAGGTCCTTTCGCCACCAATGTTAAATAAAAAATATTAGATTATGACTAAAATTAATTTTTTTCTAATAGTAGAAGTCCTTATTTATCTAATAGTGAACTTTTAACTATACCTTACCGTGCAAATTTTTGAGAATTTTTTTTTTTAAATGTGTGTGTGTTTGTACAGTGTCTTACGAGAAAGTAAGACTTCAACAACAATTTTCGAATTATAATTAATTTTACTATTATTTATTGATTAGATGGAGTAGAAAAAAAAACTAAAAATAAGGTTTTTGAAATATTTAGGTTTTGTTTTTTACAATAAAATATATAGGTTACCGTGGAATTTATTGAGAAATTAATATTAAAAAATCACAAAAAATTTTCAACTAGGTTACTTCAAATTTTTTTTAATATTAATTTCTCAATAAATTCCAAGGTAAAAAAACAAAACCTAAATATTTCAAAAACCCTATTTTTAGTTTTTTTCTACTCCATCTAATCAATAAATAATAATATAATTCGAGAATTGTTGTTGAGGTCTTATTTTCTCATAAGACACTGCACAAATACATTAAAAAAAAAAAATCTCAAAAATTTGCACGGTAAGGTATAGTTAAAAGTTCAACATTAGATAAATAAGGACTTCAACTATTAGAAAAAAAATAAATTTTAGTCATAATCTAATATTTTTTATTTAACATTGGTGGCGAAAGGGATGGCGAAAGGGGTGGCGAAAGGACCTCCTTAAGTTTTCGAAAAAATACGCACGGGACAATAACAGACATGACTTCTATTTATCACGAGAAGAACTGCTGAATTTTCTAGGAATCATACTGTTGTCTGGATACCATACATTACCCCAGATAGATATGTATTGGTCTTTAGATGAGGATAAAACTGTGGATATTGTCAGAGGATGTATGAGCAGGAACAAGTATAGATCAATAAAGCGGAACCTACATCTGAGTGATAATAACAAACTGGATGTAACTGACAAATTCACAAAACTCCGTCCCTTTTTTGACGCTCTCAACCAGAAATTCTTACAGTTTGGAATTTTTTCATTTGATTTTTCCAAATGGTTCCCTATTTTAGGCGACATTCTTGCAAGATGTTCATTAAAAGCAAGCCTGTCCGTTTTGGATTCAAGATTTGGTGCATTTGTTCTTCGAGTGGATACCTTTACCAGTTTATTCCTTACGCGGGAGCTGCAGAAAAGAAAACTAATCTTGGACTTGACGCGAGTGTAGTTTTTGAACTTCTGTCAAGTGTGAAAAATGTTCAGAATCATAACATCTTTGATAATTTTTTCACATCGTACAAACTGTTATCCCTTTTGAAAGCCAAAGGATTCTTCCCCACAGGGACGATTCGCGAAAATAGGACAAGTAACTGTCCATTGATATCAAATAAATTGCTCTCTAATCAGGAGAGGGGCTCTTACGATTCACAGTTTGATGAAACCACTCATATTTCTTTGGTAAGATGGAACGATAATTCCATTGTGACAGCAATCAGTACCCATTATAATGTAAGACCTAAAACAAGTTCTGTCAAAAGATATAATAGAAAACTAAAAAAAGAGTTGTTAGTTCCACAACCAGCTATAATTTCAGCATATAATAAATCCATGGGAGGAGTAGATATTGGTGTGGCAAATTATAGATTTCGTGTGTTGGGTATGAAATGGTGGTGGTCACTATTCATAAATGCATTCGATAGTGCTCTTGTAAATGTTTGGAAACTGGAGACAGTCCTACTCCTTAAAATGAAGAACTTTGTGCCAATGGTACTTCCATCAGAACCACCCAATGAAGTGAGGGTTGATCAATATGGGCATGTTATCATTAGAACTCATTCTCCTAGATGTCGTGTGTGTAAAAGTCAAACAATTTATATTTGTGAACGTTGCACAGTTTATTTACATGCCAACTGTTTTCAGCAATATCATTTTTTTATTTTACGAATTAACTAATTTATATTTTTTTAAACCATAAATATGTGTTACTTTAGTGTTTTTTAATAAAAAATAATATTTTTTTTTATATTTAAGTTTTATTTCACTCCTTGGCCGTAAATGGGTTGAAACAAAGTGAAACTTATTACGCCCTGGCATGATAAATATGAGGAGTAAATTGATAAAAACAACATCTCAATGTTCCGACCCTCGACAGCCTAAGGGAAGACTGCTTGTCTCTCGGACAGTTTAATGTCAGTTCCGCAAGAAATGTGGTGATATTAGCAGATGAGAGCCACTGGAACTGTGGTATACAAAGATATTCTTAATTATACTACTAAGCTTAAATATTAGACTACCTTACTTAACTTCAATCTATAATAGTGTTACGCTGGTTTTTGGTATCACAATTTATTTTAATTCAACTTTTACAATAACTCAATTCAACTGATAACATTTTAACATGTAACGTCTATCATAAAACTGAAACTCTGACGTCAGGTCGTCGACTTATATAGCTTGCCTCGACCTTCTAGAACCTCGAACAATCCGGACTTTTCTCTGACAAGGAATGACATTTCGAGACATTTCTAAATTATTCTATCTTCTTTATTTACTCGTACCTTTACTTATGACGACCGCAGCACGTTACAGGGTGCTGCGTAACAATACTATCACATACATACCATGAACACTAAAATACCTAACTTTTTTTGGGCAATCTTGCATTTTTCTAAATTAAAAATACGACTCCACGCGTGGAAAGCCGCAGATTGCTAATAAAACATTTTCTAATTCCTAAACCCCTCTTGAGTGCGCCACTGCTTCACAGAAGCTGGTAGACTTTGTACACCAAAAATTTACTCAACAATAGCTGAAATATTTAAAGTTCCTAGATTTTGAAGAGAACTTTTGAGAGTAGAACAAAAAACTTTTATTTTTTGGGGATATTTCTATTAATCTTGAAAAAAATGTTGTAAAAACGAAGAATCCCTTAAGGAAAAGAATATTGGAAGCTTAATTGGAAGAGCGGTGTGTAGAAGAGGAGTAGGTGGATTCGAATCCCCTGCGGGCAGATTTTTAAATTTTTCATTAAATTTGTTTTTTCCTTGGAGGTTTAAAAACAATTTTTATTATTTCGTAGAGGAAATATTGGGATTTTTTTAGGAATCTCCTGCAAATTTAAAAGAATATTTGTTTGAAGTGTTTTACCTTCCATCCAAGGTAAGTAAATTTTACAAATTCTGCTGTTTTCTTCTTTTAATGTAGGCATTCTAGAGCTTTAACAAAGTATATTTTCTTTTTAGACCTTCAAATGAAATGTCACACTACAATACGTACTTTTTATAATAAATAATAAATCTATATAATCGAATTAAATTACCGGTTTTGAGCTTACATTAAATTGTAAGTAGATGAAACAAAATGGATTCTATGTATTTTGGGGTGATCTTTTCGAAAAAAGGCAAAACAAAATGTAGCAGTTTTTCGAATAAATTAATATTTTTAAAACGCAGTTTACGACATTTGAAAGCTTAGACAATATGCTAATTTTTATGTCTTCTGAGAAATTTTGATCCGATGCACCGTTCTCGCGGTATGGACGATTGAAATTTGTTTAGTATTTTGAGGCGGCGAAGGTCGAAAAATTGAATTTATTAAATGTTCAAACACTAAATTCTTCATAACTTTGGTAAAAATTAAGATATTGTACCGCAAGCCTAATTTCATTGTTTGCCTATAACGGCTAAGCTGTTAAAAAAATTTTAATGCCACTTACAGAGCTTACTCTTAAATATGAAATCTTATACATGTGTGAATTTTACCGAAGTCGGATTATAATTGGCCAAGATATCAAACAATTTAACAATTTTTTTTCCCAAAAAAAACTAAATTTTTTTTTCGAAAGTTTGAAGTGGCACAAAAATGCCAAAAATGCACCCAATGACTCAAAACTTTTTTTTTGAATACTCTATTATGTCTAGAATACGATTACATTACGGAAAATTCTGCAAAAATATTTTATCTATTTTTTTGACCACTGTTCATTGAGTGATGACCAAAAAACACGGTTTTTGAGAAAAGTTGCCTAAAATTGACGATTTTTAGTTTTTTGGTCTGAAAATTGAGCAAACCCAAATCTCATGTCTTCTGAATGTGTACACAAAGTTTAAAGTGTGTATGTTTCTTCTAAGTTGTAGAATTCTCCCGACAAAAGTCCCATTACACGCGCTCCGCGGGATCCAAAACTCGTGCATTTCTGTAATTTGATTTTTTTGTGATTTCCAGTTTTAAATTTCTTACATACCTAAATTTATTAGGCCTAAAATTTATTATATTGTATTTTACTGACTTGTTATAAGACGTTTCTTGAGTTTTGTGCAAAAAATATAATTACCGCAAAATTAGCCGGACGTCGTATCAAGGATAGCCATGGTCTCGGCGTTCGCTATCCGACAAGTTTAAACTTGAAACGGTCACATTATTACAAATTGAATCGCTTGATAGTGTTCATCGGCATAGATTTTTAATAACCGTGTTCAGCAAGCTCTGTGTACACGTGGTTTTTCGGACTTCTTCAGCAATTTATTGAGTATAATGTGTGCTATAATTTTTTTGTTTCCAGGTTGCAATGGCTAGCCTGTGTTTATGTCATCAGAAACTTGCAGAGGGTAAACTTACCCCAATTAGACCGACAGGATTGAAAGGTCTGCAGATGGTCAGCAAAGAGAGAGGGGATGATTTTTTAGTTCTTTAGAACCAGGATCTATATTGCATGAGAGGTGTCGCAAACATTACGTAGCTCGACGTTACGGAACAGAGTTTATTTATAAAACCTGGGATAGGCATAAAAGGGCCGCGATTGACAATGCCAAAAAAAGGAGGATGGAGCATCAACAGAGAAGAAAACCAGATGTTAGAGAACAAAAAACAAGCTTATCACCAAGTTGGAACTTACACTCAAGCTTATAATTAATTTCCTAACATTTTTAAAGTATACCTTTTTGTATATTTTTTTGTGCTCTTTCCGATGGCGCAGTTAGTTTCTTCAAATATATCTTTTGTTAGATGTTTTCGGAAAACCCGGGGAAAATCATATGGGAAAAAAATTAAAAAAAAATTACGTCTTCCGGTTTCCTGCGAATTCCCGAAAAATTATGGCAGATTTCGCCGCAGGACTTATTTTATTTGAGAGCCCACAAAAAAATACGCAACTTCTCTCATGGGCACATATGTCTAACATTTATAATTTCGCCACAAATTCATCGCAAATTTCATGTTTATGATTCTGATCAAAGAAACGAAAAAACAACTTTTCGGTAAAAGCACTTCTGGCGGCGAGAAATTCGCCATTAAAACTACCTGTGCAATGAAATTCCGAACTATTTTTGCCTCCTCTTACGATTGGTGCAATTATTTTTACTATCAGAATGATACTTGCTCAGATAATTAGCATTTTTACCATGGAAAATTCCGGAAACCCCGGTTTTTCCTAATTTAAAAAAATTGAAAAACAGCTACATCATTTTTTCTTTTTTTCGGAAAGATCACATCAAAATACACAAGGTCCACTTTGTTTCATCCAATTACAAATTAATGTAAGCTCGAAGGGGCTTTTTTTCGTTATTTAATTGGACTATATATTGCCTCAAAAGTTCTGTATACATCCTAGAACAAAGCAATGGAGGTTAATAAAATCAAAAAAAGTGGATTCATATAATTTTTAATCATCTATTAAAGGTGATTGATCAATTTCATCAACTGAATGACAAGACAATTTCTATTCACATTGTGATTCATAATACGTGCAACTTAACAGTTGTAAAAGAAGTACCTACCATTATATAAGCGTGGCGTCTTTTTTCTCGATAGAAAGTACCTGCGGAGGCTGTCCATTCATATTCATACTTTTCTTTTTTTTGTTTAATCAGAGTCTGTCGACCGGACGCATTAAACTGCTTTTTTTCGCGATGGTAATTTTCTCGCCAATAATATCTGATTTTATAATTATTGCAAAAGTACCGTTGATCCGATAAGAGAGCAACTAGTGCACATATTATTATTATAAACTCTCCTCGATTGCAGAGCGTACTGGACGAGTTCGATGAATAAATAATAAGGCGAATTAAATGGTTACGTTTTTGAATTGCAAAACTATTTTTTTCTAATTTTGGCACATAAAGTGCGATCCAAATTGGACCTGTATGTATAGGGATCTTGTATGGGAACATAGATGGTGTTCCTGTAACGTCAGATTTATGTAACGACCTGTTAAAACTTTATAATTTTAAAATATTAATAATCATATTAAATATTATATAAATTATAATTTTGCGTTATTTTTCCCAATTAATAAACATATTCCAAAGTTAAATGGTTTTTTTTGTTACCATTCCTAAACAATCTCCCACATGGAGATCGCATAATTGTAACAAAATGTTCTACTTACATTATATTGTGCAATGGGTTTTGCCTATTTTAAAAATAAAAGTAATGCACTAAATTATAGAACTGCAACTGATTTGTTTTGTATCAAATATCTCCTAAACTGATTCAAATATTTTGGTTTTTGAAACCTTCCAAGATTGGGCTTCGAAACAACTATTTTTTCAGTTAACCAACTTTAAAATGACCACACTATACAGGGTGTTTTTTTGTTAAAAAAGTTGGCGGGAAAAAACCAGTGGAGCATAAATTTTTACTTTCCTATCTGTATACAGATATAAGGAAAGTATAGGAATCATGATTTTTTTCGACCTCGAGTTTTCGACGGATTTTTACGTTTTGAGGTCCCCTGAATCCGTTTTGACTATTTTCGCGATGGTGTCTCTGTGTGTGTCGCATAACTCATGAACCGATACACAGAAAAACACCAAATTTCAAACTTAAGCTTTGTTCCAGCGTCCAATGTGCTGATTAGATTTTGGGCAGTGTCGGAACATCTGGGGGGTACTTTATAGGAGGTCATTTTTATATTTTATGGAATATATCTGTTATTTACGTTTGGGGAAGAAAATTCTTCAAATAAAAGTTACTTCTTATATTATTATCTAAAATTTTTATTGTATAGAAAATTTTCCTAAAATGGTCCGTATTCGAGAAATTTGACAAAATGTAAAAAAATATTTTTTTATAAAAATTGTTCAAACAATAGTTGTTTGTAATATAATTCTCTATAATTTTTATCATATACATAATTTCTCTAAAATGAACCGTATTCGAGATATTTGAGAAAGTGTGTAAATTTCGAAATTTGAAGAAAACTCAAAAACGGATAAATAAAAAAACATAAAATTTTAAACTTAAGTTTTATTTCGGCCTGACGTGAAATGATTAGATTTTGGACAAAGTCGGAACATCTGGGGGGGTACTTTATGGGGGGCCGTTTTTATATTTTATGGAATGTATCTATTATTTATGTTTGGAGAAAAAAATTGTTTAAATAAAAGTTATTTCTAATATTATTATCTATAATTTTTGCATTATGTCAAAATTTCCTGAAATGGTCCGTATTCGAGAAATTTGACAAAATGTGCAAAATTCCGATTTTTATGAAAATTGTTGAAATAAAAGTTGTTTGCGATATCGATCTCTATAATTTTTGTTTATACATGATTTTTCTAAAATGGACCGTAATGGAAAAATTGTAGGAAAAGTGCTAAATTTAATTTTTACAGTATTTTCATTTTCAATGAATATCTATAGAAAAATGTTTCGAGGTAGATGTATGTGGAAAATTTATATATTTATTTCATCCTCTAAACATTTATGGAGGTGCTGCAATAGGTTGTACAAAATAACCGGAAAAAGCCTGTAATAACTAGATAGGAAAGTGATGTGTTGGACACATCAGATTTTATTATTAAAAAATGTTCTGGCATTCTCTCACGAACGCCAGTGATACAAGTAGAAAAATTCAGACCACCCTAAAAATGCACCTTTATCATTCTTGCAAACTTCGTGTCAATATCTTTAAAACTCTTTGAAATAATTAATAAAAATTTAAACACTTTGTATTTCTACTAAATGATTTTGGCAAAATATTTCACACTTATTTAGAAACACCCTGTATAATTTTCATTTCTACGAATCCCTTTATGGACCCGATGATGGCTACATAAAGCCGAAAACTCGACAAATATTATTCCAGAAACGTACTTGAAAATACATAATTTTTTTTATTTTCTGTCTATATATTTTATTTTTCAAACATATTAATTTATTAAAAATAAATAAATATGTTGCCTTTGGCAATTATATCAGAAATACACAGCTTCTCTTCTATGTCTTTACGGTTAGGTGACTGACCGTTCACAAAAAAATAAAAGCTCTACAATAACCAGTGGCGTTGCATAATATTAATTTCGATTAACATAGAGGGAAACAACCAAAACGTAATAGGTACCTACATATCCCACACCAGCCACGAAACAATTTTATTTTTTAGAGAGAATGGAATTATTTTTGATACCTTTTTCCCCCATTGCACACACCGCCTCCATCCTCTTGACGTTGCACTATATGGCCCATTTAAAACCTATTTGAAACAAACTTTTAATGATTGGTTGGTAAATCATCCTGGCAAAAGGGTATCCATCTATGAAAGTGCCGAACTGTCAGAAAAAGCATATCAGAAAGCTTTTACACTGCCCAATATATGTTCTGGGTTTAAAAAAAGCGGTATTGTGCCTTTTGATAAAAGTATTTTTAAGGATGATGACTTCATTGCTGCATCTGTAACAGATTCAAGGGCTCCAGAAGAAACAGATGTACCATCAACATCTGCGTTGGTTACTAGCACTTTATCAAATGTACCATCAATATTTACGCTGGTCATTTGCACTCCATCAACTTCATTACAGCCTGAAATCATTTCGCCAGACATAATAGGGACTTACCCCAAAGCAGAGAAAAAGAAATTAAAGTTAAAAGGAAGACGGCCTGAAAATCACGAATTCTAACAGAGACGCTAGAAAAAGATACACTAGAAGAAGAAAAGATAGCTAAGCAAAAGAAGAAGCAAGTAAAACAGAATCTGTTTGATAATGTAAAGCAACAAGCAAATGATTCAGATTCCGGGGATGAAGTAATCTACGCTGATGATGAATCTGACTGTTTTAGTGAAATGAATCGTGAAAATTCCTACCAAGAATTCATACAAGACGTAGAACCTATCATAGATCCTAAATTTGGGATGCCAAATATCGAAATCGGTGACTTTTTGCTGGTAAAGTATTGTATGAAGAATACCCAAAAGTAGTCAACGGAAAATATTTAACAAAATTTATAAGAAAGAAAGAAAGAAAGAAAGAAAGAAAGAAAGAAAGAAAGAAAGAAAGAAAGAAAGAAAGAAAGAAAGAAAGAAAGAAAGAAAGAAAGAAAGAAAGAAAGAAAGAAAGAAAGAAAGAAAGAAAGAAAGAAAGAGAAAGAAAGAAAGAAAGAAAGAAAGAAAGAAAGAAAGAAAAAAAGAAAGAAAATGGATTTACCTTTCCACAAGCCACTAATAAGGACCTAATAGAATTGAAACAAGTGGAACTAAAATTACCTAAGAACGTCTGAAACAACTGCAAGGTTCAATAAAACGGTTTCAAGTAGACTTCGGTGCCTATAACGTCAACTAAACTAAATAAAAATTTTGTGTTTAACTATGCCTTTTTACATTTCTTACTGTTTATGCGACTTGTGTTAGATTGTTCCAGATTTATTCACCAAATAAATATGACTAAAACTTTTAAAACATAACAAATTGTTTTTGTCCACACCTGCCCCTACACTGTCCAAATCTATCCCAGCCAAGGGGTACATTTGGACAATTTGGATACTTTGGAAAATTGCAAAACTCTCATTTATCGATCAGAGAATAATCGCTAAACCTATAGTGATAGATAGTATATTTATCAGTGGCAACAACAACATTATGTGATCAATATATTGAAAGCCAAGCTATACACATCTAATTATATTTGTAGTGTCCCAATGTAATAAATTTCCTGACTAAGCCAATCAATTTTCCCTGACCAATTCAAACTATCCACTCGTTTACAATATTTTAAGTTTTTGCTATTATGTATGTTAGCGGTGTTCCTATGTTCCCCACCACACATTCTTGAAGTCCATACACATGTGTGTCAGGATGGACGAGCGGGAGAAGGCAGACCAGCGCAGTCGGCAGTACGCGAATAGACAGTGGCAATACCACAGCAACATTGTAATTGGGAATACTTGATCGTGAATTAAACCAGTTTAGACATTTTTTATTAGGGATGATACATCCCTTTTGTTAATATGTATATATAAAACTGAAAGATTGTGATATTTCTAAATTATATGATGTTCAAATTATACGAGTTTCTTTTTACTCATCTATATCAGTGCATAGTAGTTGTAACACTATTCCAAAAATCTCCATGCACAGGAATATCTAAAACAATCCAAAATAAAGACAGTTTAATCAAAACATTACTAATATTTGATGACATGTGAAGTTTTTTCTCATCTGTAATTCAAATCATCAATCATCTGTCCCTATGCAGTACAAGCTCTGCTTCTGGGGTTAAAATTTACTCGTATTTATTGTATTATTATTAAGATCATCACTTATTTTTGGAAGTAAATTTGATAATGCTCTGAAAAATATTCATCTAATCTATTGTAGTATTAATATTAGTACTATTCTGCAAATGGCAAAGAACTTAGTAGTGCTGGTAAAGGAATTTTTATCAAAATGATCATTACACAATAGTTTTCTTTTAGATATGTTGGGAGTATTTATAATAATAAACAATTTTTCTTTAAAAGTAATAAATAATAGTGTCACGAGCTACTTTATCTAGTAACTCTATGTGCTACCTGACTCGGGGAAATAAAAGAGCAGAACAACAATTAACAATTTATTAAAGATAAATAAAAAGATCCAAAAATGTTACAATAATACAAAGAGATTTACCAATGGCTAAACATATAAAGGCGACGAGGGCACGTCACGTCACTTCTTCTAATTGGATGCAAGACGATGATGAGACTCAAACTAAGAGTATTATAGGGTGAGACTCCGACTAAGAGTCTCGGATGAGACTCCGACCAAGAGTGCCATTATTGTTGACCTAGCCGATTTTTATATTCATCGACTAAAGCCGGCTACTCACTACGCGTTACTTGCCAAGTACTTTGCAAGTACCATGTAATGTGTATGGAGACTTGTATAGACTCAGCAAGTTACTTGTACTTCCCGTCGGTTGTCGGTAAACGGACCGAAGTCAAAGGATCCGAGTAAAGTTACTACTACTACTTTAGAAGGCGCGCGTAATGTAGACGATTTACTTGTAATCGAACAAGTACTTGCCAAGTTCAGTCCAAGTCAAGTAACTCGGCAAGTAACGCGTAGTGAGTAGCCGGCTTTAGGTCAGTACAGTTCATCAAATTTCTAGAGGCTTTCGACGGCTAGACAGAGAAAGCACTACTGAGAGGCATCGGTTGGCGGGGCCGACGGATTTACGCAATGAAAGTACACTCTGCGCATCAAGTATTTCACTATTTTATTCAGACGTAAATGTCAGATGTAAATTTCGCTAAAACATTTCTTTTATTTTCGTTTGTGTTTTTTGCTCATTACAGTTTAATAGAACCTAAGTATGGAGTTTAATAGCAAATTAAGAGGCCGCGTGATTAACAGTCAATCTCGCGAAATAATAGCCAATGTTATAGAGTTTATGAGAAGAGAAGGAAACTTTAATTCACCTTCAATACCATTTAAAAATGTAAATGATCGTGTTGCTGCAGCCACAGGAGTATCTAAAAACACTGTCGTCTGCATTTCTGGAGAGAAAAAAAGAATCGATAACCGTGAGATATCGGAATTTTCATCACCAAGAAAAACCATTAAAAAACCAAAAACAGTTAATGATATAGATGAAGCTGACAAAGGTATTTTAAAAAGAATTATTGTGTTCATGTTAATCTCGGAAAATATTGTTCCAACATTAAAAACAATTCTGACTAAATTTAGAGAAGCTACAGGGTACAAAGGAAGCTATGAAAGTTTAAGAAAAATAATAAAGTCGCTAGGATTTCGTTGGCGGAAAACAAAAACAAACAGAAAAATATTAATGGAAATGTTTGATATTCAAAAGCTACGTTTAGACTATCTGATTCGTTTAAAAAGTTATCGAGCAGAGGGCCGTCCAATTGTCTACTTAGATGAAACATACATTCATGCCTCCCACACACACCAGAAAGCTTGGAGTGATAATTCAAATGAGGGATTAAAGAAACCAATTAATAAAGGTGATAGACTAATTATTGTCCATGCAGGAGGTGAAATGGGCTTTATTCCGAATGCCCGGTTAATTTTCAAATCTGGAACCAAAAGTGGAGACTACCACGATGAAATGAATTTTAATAATTTTTCTAAATGGTTGAAAGAAAAGCTGTTTCCGAACCTTCCTCCAAGAAGCGTCATTATTGTTGATAATGCTCCTTACCATAATGTCCAGGTAAATAAAGCACCAACGTCAACTTCTAAAAAAGCTGACATGCAGGATTGGTTAAGGAATCATAATATTGCTTACGAAGAGGATATGCTCAAAACGCAATTATACAGTTTAGTGCTATTGCATAAGTCACGATTTAAGAGGTATGCAATTGAAGAAATGATAAATGAACATGGTTTTAGTTGTTTGCGTTTGCCACCGTATCATCCCGATCTTAATCCGATCGAATTAGTGTGGGCATCATTGAAACAATATGTAGCTAGTAACAACACTACATTTAAGAGGCAAGACGTACAACTGTTGTGTGAAGACTTTTTTGATATGTTTTCTAAAGAGGAGTGGCAATCTCGTTGTAATAATGCTAAAATATGGGAATCTAAATTTTATGACAGAGAAGTTACTTTGGATGAGGCAACTGATAGATTTATAATTAACTTAAACAGTGACAGTGAGACTGATTTTGAATCTGATATGGAAACTGAAGAAAGTTTTTCGGAAGACCATTAAAATTATATCTGTACCTAAGATTAAAAAAGTATTATCTATTTTTACAACGAAGATGCACAAGAATCAAATTTTATTTTTTTATTATTAGATAGCTATTTTTGTTTCTGAGTTGTGTTCATTTACAGGCTCAATTTTTTTCCGTTTTTCCTTTTTGATTTTATATGGGGTTTCAAGTTGTTTTTGACTTATTTCGACGTAAATCACAACAACACACTTTTTTAATAAAGCAAACAAGTGTTAAGAGGTATATGTACGTGTAAACTACAATTACAAAAAATTGATATGAAACCCATGAAACCACCAACAAAAATGTAAAGCTAGCTTCCGTACTAGAACATGGTGTCATTCGTCGAGATAATTTATCGTTTTGTTTAATAGATCAAGAAATGTAAATATTCCCCTGTTATTTTTTATAAAATTATAAGAGAAATAAATTTTTTTCTAAATAGTATAGTTTATTATTTTGTAGAAAAACAAAATTTCGAAAATTTTAGTAATGTTTCAGAAACAACCGTTTTTAATAATAACCATTTTCCTTAATAAGGTAGAAATAAAATATAAACTATTTCCACGATTTACAAAGGCCTACAAAAAAATAATAGGTATTTTCCGCTATCCTATAAAATTTATATTTTCTGACTCAATTTCAAAAGGTTGAAGGAATTCCAAAACACCTTTTATGACATAATAATTATTTTCAATTCTACATACTATCTTTAGCTGCTTTTAAAAACGTTCTAAGAAAGTCCAATCAGACCAATTTAATCCCTAAACTATTCCACACTTTTAAAATTTAATTACCTAAAAATATTAAAAACTATTTAAAATAACTTGTTTAGCAGACTGTACAATAGCTATCTTAGTCACACGTAGCGCGTTCTCTGTCTGGGCGTCGAACACCTCTAGAAATTTGATGAACTGTACGTGTCTAGTTCAATGTTATATTTACTTTTATTAAGGACGTACTTATGAATTGCATCTAATGTTTATCAAAATATTATATAAAATATTATGCTAAATTATTTAACTTAACGAATGTATATTAAAATAGAAAATGTATATTTTATATATAGGGTGATATTTGTTTAGCGTGACAATAGAACGATAAAGTAAGTTTTTTGAACAAAATATTTGTTATTGACACATGAAAAAGTTAATGACATCCTTAAGAACCTCAATACATTTACACAGCTATAAATTATTTAAATCTAACTAAAATAATTATATTTTACTCACCTACATTTTCCGCAAAAATATCTGACTGTCATGTTTTAGGTCAACATAACCTAATTTATTTGATCACGTGTTGTTTTATAGTGATATTTAAAAAATTGCATTAGTATTTTTTTGTTATTTTATGTTTATAAATCAGCTTTATATTTAATCTCCTTTTATGGGTAGTACTATAAAATAAAAATTTTATTATAAAAATATTTTAATAAATAATTTCGTGTTACGCCCATGCTTTACGTAGCCTTAGGCCTACCGATTTACAAGTCGACTATCTTCTATCATACACTACTTGGTAATCTTTACATACTCCATACATCCATCCCGCTCCATTCAAAATTATTCCGGTCGGTTAGAGAAGGACGTGAAACTTGACTTTAAGCCCGTTACAGTTGATACGCGGGACAGGTGGCGCTCAAACGAGATTTAAGGCTTTTTATTGCTCTTTTTAGCGGATTGGAACTCGTTAGGGTTAAGGCTTTTGTGATTTGTAGAATTATTTCTAACTGGCTTTTAGATCTCCGGATTATTATTATTTTATTACGGCGTTATTATTTTATTATTGTTTCTTCTTTTGTCGTAATTTGGTGTTTTGTACTTGGAAAGTTCCATTAGAAGTACAGAGATGATTTTTTTTTGGATTTGTAATGAATGAAATTGCTGGTAGAATAATTGAAATGGTTTTTTTGTAGTTTTTTTTTTTTTAATAATTCGCTATATAAATAATGCAGTTTTGTAGGATTGTATTGTGTTAAACCACCTGTCAAATACAGCTGACTACGTAGTTATATCATTTCGAGGCAAATTAACAAAAGAAACTGGAAAAACTCTCAAATCTTAAATATGTAGATACTTTGGGAGACAGAAGGTGATTGAAAACTTATTTAATTCATTAATTAAAATGAACTAAAATATGTAGGTACTTTTTTATACAAAGCACTTAGATAAGGGGTTTTCTCCAGAGGCGGCTCGTGGTAATTTGAATTGGGTGTTCACTTTTTCCAATAATTTGATCATTTTTGTAAGTTCGGCCCAAAACTTTGTAAAAGAGCCAATATCGCTGTTTTTATTATTATTTGAGTTTGTATTAAATGTAGTTATTATCAACATCATACTATTTTCAAGCACTTTAACTATTAATAAATGAAAATTTTAGTTAGTGTGATATTTGTTTTGTTTTTAATTCATTGAAAACCACCTATAAACATTATTAGTTAACTAACTTTTCTTCATAATTTGAGATTATTTTTAAATATATATAAGGTTAAGTAGATTTTTGTGTAAAAAATATTATATGAAACTTTACCTACCATTTTTCAGTTTTTATTGTAAATTTAATCATTTTCACATTTTGTCACACATGTCAAATAAAAAATATATTTTTTAAATACCTTTTAAAATAATAACTTTTAAATAAAATAAAAACTAAAATGTTTTAAATGTTTATTTTATGAGATCAGTCCCATCACAATACATACTATTACACAAATACAAACTAGAATAAAGATATATATAATGCCAGGCATTCTAAATGATACTTTTCGCAGTTTAACAGACTCCCTTAACTACCCATTTTCTACCAGATTGTTTTCACAATTAATACCTCATCTCCTTATAGGGCTTGATTTTTACTAAAAATGTTGATATCGCTTTTCATTTTTGATTTTTTGTTTTTAATTTTAATTTCAACCCCCCTTAAATCCCCCATATTTAATTAGATTTTTTTAATTAAAGGTAGTGGTGGCTCGTTATAATTTAAAATATTAATTACTCGATTAATAAAGTGTAAGAAAGAAACATCAAGTTTAAATTATAGAAATAATGCAAAATCATGCTTACCTAATATGAGATAATTCCCTAACACCCGTTTTTGTCCTTTCTGATTTAGTATTTTCATTGTTTGCAAAAACTAAACAAGGAAAACAAAACAAAGCATGTTGTTTATCACACCCGCATAACCACGAAGTTTTTTTATATTGTTCAATCTTAAAAGGATGTTTAAACTTTCTATTTCTTATGGCACATTCTTGAACAATGTTTATCTCCGATTGAGGTGGGCCATTCTTTTTTGTAAGCACTCGATTTTCGAAATTATGTCTATTTGTTTTTATAAATTTTACCAAATACGATTCCATCGTACATAAGCACTAGTAAATTCACACAGAACCTAAGACCAGTACAGCCAACCTCAAAACAACGAAAAGTCGGTTCACGAAACACAAAAATCCATAAAAAGTATAATTTGTAAAGGGATCTCGTGTCTCACTGAGTGTATTCTCACTTTCTTCTTTTATATCTCGGTAAACAAGGATACAAATATATTCAGGTTCATATTTATAAACAGAACTCAGCTGAGTCGGAGTTGGGTAAGTCGTCCTTGAACTAAAATCAAAGTTCGGTTACAACGTCTCTAAAGTTCCAAGTGGTGCCGGTGTCACACTGGAATTTAGACATGGATATTAGCAAATCTGTAAGTGTTAAGTAGGTACATTTACGGATTACTACTCATCTCTAAATTCGCACGATATAAACGATCCACAGGTAGACGGAATGACAGTTTGTTTGATTTGGTACAATGTTGCCAGAATATGTTTTTGTTATGTACCAGATTTTTCGAATTCTATTTGCAGTGACATCTAATTTATTGAAGAGGAAAAAAGAGGGTTTTTATAGATAACGAACCCAAACAAGGAACACAATATATTTATATATATATTTTACACGTGAACACTGCCTCAAGCAAAATGTACTACATCTAGTACAATTGTGAATTGTACTAGACTGGCAACACTGGTTTGAAAACCTAGTTTGTGAGCGGCGCGCCAATTAATGAGTTCTTTTGACGTTTGAAGGATATTTTGGCGTGTTGTTTTCTCTTTTTAACTTTATGCATTCATCAAATCGTCTCACTCATGTTAGGCTCACTCATCATAATGCGCCACAGACACAGTATACTTAGGTATTCTATGCCACAGAGACGCGATCAGCCAGAGGGCAATGATGTACCAAAAAATATAGATTAACACGTATAAAAATAAAAATATTAAAATTAAATTTATATTTTTATGTTATTTATGTAATTTTAAAATAATGTGTTTTTATGAAATTTAACTGGGTGTTCACTGCACAAATGAACCAATGGAGAAACCGCCCCTGGTTTTCTCGCCACAGAGAAAACGCTCTCTTACGAATGACGCTGGTTACGGGCGGTTCTCGAGCGCCAGATTTTTGGTGATGGTTTACTCCACGAACTTTCAAAACGGCGTCGAAAGTACTCGGGTAGCTACAGATGGAGATGAAAAATTCCAGGGGTCAAAGATCACTTAGACACAGGTAATAGTAGGCCACAAGTAACGGGCTTTAATCGTTGCTTGGGCTGGTACAGAATTAATCACTAGCTGAAATATAAGGGGGAAATAAATTTAGGAATTAACAACCAGTAATACGGCCAGTTAACATTGACACATATATTGTTTTAAAATGTTTACAAACGAAAAGGAATAAATTAATGTATTTCAAATGTTGTTCCCCAAAATATATTTTGTGCGTCGGTTCGGCGTGACTCGGTGGTCCAGGATGGCGTGGCGAAAACGTGACAAGAGCTTAGGTTATGTTTACGGTAATGGAAGTCCCTCGAAGTCAATACCTTCGTGGGAGAGATCCACGGGAAAGGAAAACCTGCAAAGTCAATACCTTTGCAGACAAGGGTGGGGACTAGGGTTGCCAACTTTGTGCTTTAATTTTTCAGGACGATGGTAATTAAAATTCAGGACATATGGTATAAATTCTGGACATTTTTATTTTTACAAAAATAACAAATTTAAACAATTCGACAAATAAAAACGAAGTGATAAAAAACAAGGATTCTTTGGGTAAATAGAAACTAATGTTTAAACATTTTATTTAAAAAGAACATAAGAAGAATATAGAAAGTTACAGATACTTAACGTTTAAAATTAAATTTTTTGCTTTTTGCAGATACTATTAATTTCTTATTAGCTTTTAAAAAATTATAAAATTCTTTACAAGGATAAGAATAATTATTCTTTATTTAAAGTTTGGCCTTGTGTTCAATGGCGGTTACGCGCCTTAGTCTACGAAGTTGAACACATTGAAAATATGCTTTTAGCGTCAGCACTGAACCCAAATATAGAAAATATAAATTACAAAATAAGCGACAATGCCAATGTGGCTAAACAATATAAGAAATTGGAGATATTATTTGAAACACTAAAATTAGGTACAATAAGCGTCCTGCAATAGGTTGTTGCAGGACACTGGACAATGCACCTCAAATGGTGGACGTCCACCGAAATGCTGGACGGTTGGCAACCCTAGTGGGGACGTCGGGAAGCCCACAGAGTCAATACCTCTGCAGAAGCAGGAGAGGAGAGTCTTACTAAGTCAGTACCTTAGTTCGACTGACGAGAATTAAATTCGAAGCTCTTTATATACTTGTCTCTGCTTGGCAAAAACGGCTACATGCTAAACCATAGGCGTATCTAGAACGGTGTTACTGGGGGAACATCGTTACAGTCTGCAGCAGCTTTTTTTTATTGAAAAATTAACCAAAGAAATTATAAAAAATTAACTTTTCTACTTTTGATTGACGTACATTTTTTTAAAACATATCATCTTGTTAGTCTCGAGAAGTTCATATTCTATAGATAAAATACCTAGTGCAGATAGTCTTTCGTGTAGCATTGTGGATCTTAAATAATTTTTTTTATTATTTTCAGTTTAGAAAACGAACGTTCATCTAAAGCCATTGGTACAGGAAGTATAAGAAGAATTCTTAAAGAAATTGTCAGATTAGGTAACATTGGTAATAAATTTTTTCCAATATACAGGGTGACTCATAAGTACTTTGACAAACTTCAGGAAATGATTATTTGAGTAATTTTAAGGTAAACAGTTCATATAAACATGTGTCCGGAAATGGATGGTTTTCAAGATACAGGGTGTTAAAGTTTTAAGGAAAAAAAATCGTTTTTTTATCATATCTTTTATACCACTGAAGATAATTTAATGAAATTTGGTACACGTTGTTTTACCATTTTCTGATACTATTAACTTTTTTTTATTTTCATCAGTGGCATCCCTACGGTATTTAAACTAAATATTATTGAAGAAAAAAATGGTACGCCACTGGTTTTTTAAAAAATAAAAATTATTTTTAAAATCTACATTTAATTTGGAACAAATTTAATCTCTTGACTTTTGTTCGTAAGACGCACCGTTTTCGCGTAAAAAAAAATAAAAACCATTTTCATACATGACTAAAAATTTTTTGAGCGTACTTCTATTCTAGCACATTTTTCAGTAAAAAAATCGATTTCCCTATCAAATTTATGTAAAAAAGCTACCCTTGTTAGAAGTCGTTACGTTTTCTAGATATTTGGACTTGAAATCTTCAAGTCGATTACTTAATAATCGATGCATGTTGAAGTTATCAACATTATTTTGTTTTCACAAGAGTGCCTAGAAATTAATTTGACATTTAGGTAAGTATTTATGGTAACAACAGGTCAAATGAATAAACGAAAAGAAAATGCTTTTACTTAAAATTGTTGAAATGGACTTATGCAGAATTAAAAAAACAAAACAGAACGCTACTAAAGTATAAGCATTTGCTTCCTTTTATTCATCTGACTCGTGACAGTTAAACACTCCTCGTTAAGTTTTTTGGCTTTATCATTGATTGGTGTAGTTTCTGTAAATTTTAAAACACTCATTTAGAAAAATAGATTATTTAGACAATAATGCCTATTTAACCGACATGCATTTCGTTTATGGCCTTGCGGATGGCAATGCGCGCGAAGCGAGACGTATTTACCAGGAGCGATTTCCTAATCGAGTACTGCCTTCAGCTCCAACATTTTCCAGTCTCCACCGTCGTTTGGCCGAAACAGGTAGCTTTAAGAGGGCAGCTGATATTGTTGGAAGACCACGTGCAGTCCGAACCCCAGAATTGGAAGAAGCTGTTTTGAACGCTGTCGAGGAGAATCCAGAAACAACTACAAGAATAATTGCTGAAGCTTTCAATTCTACTCAGTCCACAGTTTGGAGAATTATCCACGATCAACAATTGTATCCATACCATATTCAAAGGGTGCAAGCTCTTTTGCCACGAGACTTTCCTCAACACATTAATATGTGTTAGTGGTTTTTGAGGAAATTGGCTGAAAATCCTCAATTTTTAAGATATGTACTTTTCACGGACGAGGCAAATTTCTCCAAAAATACTATCACAAACTTTCATAACAACCGCATGTGTGGGCTCTAGAAAATCCACACGCAATTAGTGAAAGGCATTCTCAGTATCAATTTTCTGTAAATGTATGGGCGGAAATAATTGATGATTATTTGATAGGCCCTTTCTTTCTTCCGCTCCGACTGGATGGAGGAACTTACAGACACTTTCTAGAAAACGAATTGCCGGGATTACTTCAGAATGTACCTTTAGAAAATCGTATCCGCATGTGGTTTATGCATGATGGGGCTCCGGCCCATTTCAGCGTTGTAGCCAGTGAATTCATTAACACTGTCTATCCAAATCGATGGATCGGTAGAAGAACCTTACCAGGCGAGGGCACCAAGGTCCCCATATCTAAACCCGTTAGATTTTTATTTTTGGGGACATATGATGTCATTAGTTTACACGGAAAAAAATGTGACTAGAAAATTTTACTACAATGTTGTAGTAGTAGACTTGTAGAAAAATACTTAACAATTTATAGAAAATTTTACTACAATTTATAGTTAAAAACTATTAATTATTGTAGCAATTGAATTGTCGAATAAAATGCTACAACAATAGGAAAGAAGTCCACAATGTTTAGTATATTTTACTATTGTTTGTAGAAGTAGAAATTTATTACAATTATCGTAATTACTACTACTAACTTCTGTAAAAATTTGTACAAATATTAATAATTATCTCTACAAAAAATAGTAATTTTCTCTACAAAAAATAGTAATACTTTACATCCCTTCTTCAAAAATATTCTATAATATTGTAGAAATTCTAAGTCATGTGAACAAAACAGAATTCTGCTATTGGCCAACGTTTTCTGACGTCGATCATAAACGGCCAGACAGCAGTAGCCGTTCGCCATGTTCACATAACAAAGCATGGTACATATACGAGTACCTATAACACATTATTATATTATAAGCACCGATGCGTTTGAGAAAATTTTAATAATAAATTCTATTGGTGGTAAGTACATTTATTATTGTTTCTGAATAATTTACCTTTAGATAACTAATTTAAATAACCTTAGTAGATTATTTTAAAAAAATAGTTGTGGCCAACGATCGAATGTTGTGCCCAACGATCGAATTTTGTGCCAAGTTCAATGATGTTTTTTGTCTTAATTGTGACATACCTACTTTCTCATTTTTGTTAGTTATCTGACTTAGTCATTTAATATCCAAATCAGTGTAAAGGTGATAAATATCCCCGTTTTAAGGGTATGAACAATTCAATTGGTATTAATTTTTATTTCATATTTTCCAGGTGCAGAAAAGCCAACTGAGACTGAGGGCGCTATTATTACTGTTATTTATTACATAATGTAATTAAAAATTTGTATCTTTTATATTAAAACAATAAATTGAATATTTTATTAAGGAACATTTTTTTCTAGGTTATAATTATAATAATTATGGAATACTACTACAAATTTTATTAAAAATTACTACAATTTGTATGAATTTTTACTATTTATTGTGTAAAATTTTCGTATTTATTTTCATAAAACGCAATACATTTTTAATATAAATTCATACAATGAATAGCAAAAATTATAACAATTTGTAGAACATTTCTTATGATGCATTTGAATCTTTTTACTAAATATTGTAGATAATAACTCTACAATACATTCTCCACAAATATTTGGAAATGTTTACTACAAATTGTCCCTTCCCTATATGTACTATTTATTGTAGAGAAAAAATCTACAATTGTAGAAATTTGTTCTACAATTTTTTTTGCGTGTATAAAACTCCAGTAGCAAACGAGGAAAAACTAAGAAACCGAATAATAGACGCCTGTGAAAGAATAAGAAACACACCAATAATTTTTGAGCGAGTACGAGATTCAATGACTAGAAGATTGAATGCCTGTATCTTCGCTGAAGGTGGACACTTTCAACAATTTATTTGAATACAGTTTAATTTCGTTTATTTAATTTAATTTTATTTTATTTAAAATTTTTTGAAATAAAATGTTGATATTTCTTGCATATTGCATATTTTATTTAAAAACTACTGATTTTGCACCCTCCGGATATTGATTTGCATTTCTACCGACATTGTACAATTTTTTTTACGCGAAAACGGTGCGTCTTACGAACAAAAGTCAACAGATGTAATTTGTTCCAAATTAAATGTAGATTTTAAAAATAATTTTTATTTTTTAAAAAGCCAGTGGCGTACCATTTTTTTTCTTCAATAATATTTAGTTTAAATACCGTAGGGACGCTACTGATGAAAATAAAAAAAAATTAATATCATCAGAAAATGTCATTTTATGGTAAAACAACGTGTACCAAATTTCATTAAATTATCTTCAGTGGTATGAAAGATATGGTAAACAAAACGATTTTTTTTCTTAAAACTTTAACACCCTGTATCTTGAAAACCATCAATTTCCGGACACATGTTTATATGAACTATTTACCTTAAAATTGCTCAAAGAATCATTTCCTGAAGTTTGTCAAAGTACTTATGAATCACCCTGTATATTGCAAGAGTAATGAATGATTTTTATACTCTTCTGATGAAGAGAAAATCTTAACAGCCGGTTGTCAATAAAATTTATATTAATAAAATTTATTTGGTCGTATTTTTCAAAAATTAATTACAAATAAAGTAAAAAATAAAATTGCTACGGTTAAAAAAATAGGTTAGTCATCTTTACTCAATGTAATGCCAGGTGTTTTAATGGATCTTGTGCTCAATGTAAATAATTACCCCTAAGAATTAATATACCTACACAGTAAACAGGTTTAATTTTCAATATTCATACCTATATTTCCAATTTTGACACTATCCCTATCTTTTTTCGACGTCACCACATACTTTTTAACAGAGAGAAGCAAGAAATGTTTTACACATGAATATAATTTCTTAAAACAAATAGAATGGCTTAAATGAAGAAAAGGTTCCAATAAGGCACTAGAAAAAGAGGAAAATACTCATTTAACTGCTCTTTTAGTGCTCGATTAAAAATCTATGATTTGTGTAAAAATTAGGTTAAGGCAACATTATTTAAATACATTTTGTCCCTTTTGTATAAACTAAAACTATTTTTCTTGTAGTTACTTTACATTTTCTATTCCCTTTTGTCATTATGGCAAAGCAAATTTTGGTAAGCTAAATCTCGCCCTTTCTACTGTGCATTATTTTTTAAAACAGAAGTACATAATACAAATATGTTTAGTTGTTACAGCACTTAGGCCTCAGTAGACCTATTGCGCATCCTCCTGAATTAAGAGGCCCCTCTTAGTTCGTCAGCGAGCCTACAAATTTAATTTAGTTGACAACGTCGCCGAGAAGTGTTTATATCGGCCGGTGTTAGCCAATGCTCGCTGAACACAAATCATATGATAATTAAGAGCCTTGGGCAAGGGAAGAGGGTTCTCTCATCTTCTTGTTCGCATCTACTGCAGAGTGCTGATTCTGACAGTCCCATGCTATGGATGTGCTTCTGTGCTTGGTAATGTCTATGGTCAGGCACATTATTCTGTCTAGTCATAGTCAAGTAATTGTTCGCTGTTATGTTGTTGGGATAACTTTAAAGCACTCTGCAGCTTCTTGTTGTTTTCTATCTTTTCTTGAATTTTACAAGGGAATGTTATTCAAACAGGTTTGCCACTACCGATGAATAAGTCCAATTAAAGGGCCAGGTCCAAAAAGTATTTGGTTGTCTGCCTTCTTGCCTATTGAATCAGCAAAACGGTTACGTTTTGATGTGGTAACATCTGATCTATCTTAAATTGATTACATTATTGATAGATGATACTTCGGCCTAAGCTACGTGACATTCTAGTACTAACCCAGAGTAAATTATTAATGGTATGTCCAGCGCGAGTAGTTCTTGTCTGCTATCTGTATGTTTGATACTGTTTATTTTAACTTCTTTTGATGCTATGAGTATCCCGTGAGATCTATTTGAACTGCACTGAAATTATTGCTCAGAGTACATTTTATATTTAGGTTTAACGATGGGTACTGTCACATCCTAAGCCTATTTTTCTTTTTGAATCGTCGGTGTAGATATGACTTTTACCCTTATAACTTTATATGGCTTATGGAAGATATATTTCGCTGAGATGTGGTTCATGTTCGTTTGAACAAATGGAAGCGTCAAAAGCGACGTCTCGCCAGATCCTACATCAGGTTCTATTCCAGTCGTGCGAAGTTGTGTCATTGTCATCAAAGCAACCTGTTTGATTAAAATATCAAGAGGAGTGAGATTGAGAATGACTTTTACGGCTCCGGTTGAACAATCGATTGTTCGAGGAATAGGACAAATAGATTATACAGGGTGATTCCAAAGTTAATACTTTTTTTAAATGTGTATTCATTAAAATAAATAATTTACAAAAATCACAAGGATTTAGGTCTGGTAGCCATACAACTGGCCCATTTCAACGGATACACTAATTCTGAAAAGTAATGTTTAAAAACTATCGTACTTTCCGACTAATGATAGACCCAGATTTATATATTTTAATACGCAACTTTCTTTGTTTCGTGGCCACCGAGCTAAATCATTGGATTTTTGTTTTTTTTTTTTCTTATATTTATTTTTGACTTTTTTTTTGAAAAGGTTATTTATTTGAAAATGAAATTTACTTGAATAGTTATGTATTTAAAAAAGTTATGTACATAAAGAAGGAATTTATTTAAAAAAATAAAAGTTATTTATTTGAAATATTTATTTATTTATTTGAACAATTTATTAATTTGAAAAATTTATTAATTTGAAAAAGTTATTTATTTCAAAAAGTTATTTATTTCAAAAAGTTAAGCCTGAAACGGCGCTTGGCCCGAATTGGCACATCAAACTGCCGTCTAGGAATCTCGACAGTAAATGTCGTGATGGTATAGAGTTAGGGCATTTGTGCACAGAACAAAGATATCTGGGTTCGAAACCCACGACTACATGCTTTTTTTCAAATCTCCAAGTATTTGTTTTTACCTTTGTGGTTCGGGGATGGCCTTAAAAATTCGTAGGGGGATTTTTGAGATTTTTTTACGAATTTTCAAATTATTTCTACAAATAATTTCAGATAATTCTGACCTTTCGGATTTCTATTTGCGATTTACTATATATTTAATTCACAATTTTCGTACTTAGGTTTACATCGCTTAACGTACATTGAAAACTTAACTCACGCAGACGAAGATATGAGCTTAGTATGCATCAATGCATTTCTCATACACACCGATGTATAGAGGTATTTAAAGATTTGAGAACGAGCCTGAAAAGGCGCTTGGCCAAATTAACACATCATACTGCTGTCTTTGTGTACAGAATAAAGATGTCTGGGTTCGAGTCCTACCGACGAAAGGCTTTTTCTAAATATCCAAGTATTTGTTTTTACCTTTGGGGTTCGGAGATGGACTTAATAATTCGTAGAAGTATTTTTGAGATTTGTTTTCGAATTTTCAAATTATTTCTAGTTAAGTTATTTATTTGAAAAATTTATTTATTTGAAAAGTTAGTTATTTATATGAAAGTTATTTATTTGAAAAAGGTATTTATTTGAAAAAGTTATTAACCTATTCCAAAACTTTGAAAATACCCTGTATAGAATTAACATAAATAATGTCAGAAATTAGTTGATGGCCACTGAAATCTCGAAACTCGTAGAAAAATATTTCAACTAAATTGTAACATCCTTCTGCAAATTGATAGTCTGTCACAATAGTCGAAAAATCAAAAACTTGTAAAAGTTATAATTTAGGCAACACCGCCGGGCTTCTAATAAACTGTGTGATATATATCTTGTTAAATATACATCACTGCAATATTAAAATATTACAATTTTATTTTATTTCCAAGTCCCGACCCCTCCCGCACAACCGGGCTTCGAATTGTCTATGTGATGTGATGGGCTTCGTGATGATAGCCGTGCATATATATATATTTTTATTGAATCAAGTAACCTATTGGTAAACCAGAACTTGTTTTTGTTATTTTTAATTTAAATTTTTGGTGTACAGCTTTCTATATAACATTTTAACTTGTCTGTAAACAAAAACGTGCCCTCGTTACTAGAAGTACCTATAATTATAATAAATTATCTTTGTTTTCAACTTTATTGGCGAATTTTATTACATTTGCAACCGAATAATGATGTGTTTGAATTTTTGCTGGTACATTTATAACATTTTGTAAATTAACTAACTTTCCAAAATATTTTTGAGCTATTCTTTTAATATAAGCGATTCTTTTTCCTTCTTTTCTTTTTTTAGACAAAACATTAACTCATTCTCAGCTAATAAACGGAGCATCATCCATCGTAAAGATCACAGAAAGATTTTAGTGTCAATAGTATATAAATAAGGTTGAGCTGCCTTCATCTTTTTCATTCAGTTTTAGCTTCCACCAATCCCAACAACCATTGTATATATATACACACATACACACTACACACACACTTCTATTAATGATCTGCATCTTGTTGAGGATCGTAAAAACTATAAAGTCGTGATGTCATATCCGCCCATAAGTCGAGATACATAGGCGCCCTATCAATTTTTATCTCTTTCGAATACTAAAAATATCTTCAGGAGATTTGCAAGTGCCAATTATAGGATAGGAAATAGTCGAGAATATCATAACAACAAAAATATCATGTTTTAAAAATAATTGCAAGAATAATGTAATGTGAGCCATTTCATTATTCAGTCATGCTCTAATCCTCCAAGTCCCTCTCTGTCTTATTTGGCCTTTGAGGCTCAACTTATCCGATTATCATACATAATTAAACCCCTTAAGACCAAACATATGTGTCGCTTATGGCGGAGGAGCTTTAGATGACTATTCGGATAATGTTTCTAGTGTATTGGTGAGAATAGGTAAACTTTCTAGCACATTCTCCAATTTTTTAAATTTGTATATAAATATTGGTGGAGGACCAAGCGAGAGTTAGTTATTATATGGACAGTGAAGATAAATACTGAACAGTTTAAAGACATTCGAAATATATATATATATATATATATATATATAAATTAGAATAATAGTGTTGTAAAATAAATAAGTGTTTAAATAAACTGTTTAAAATAAACAAACATCACAATAATAAAAAAATATATGACAAAACGTATAGAGAACCTACTACAGGTCCTTGAGGCACACCTCTAACTAAATGTTCATCAATATTTATTTTATCTTTCAGTTTTAAAATTTATTTAGGATTCCGTGAATAACTTTTAATTAATTCAAGTGCTGTACCTCTTTACTCCTGTTTTCTGTAAAATATAATTTAAACACAAAATTACTAGTCAGCTTGAAACCTGTTCGTAACCAAAAAGAAATCCTGGATCGAATGTTTTATTTTCCGTAATAATTAATAATGATGGGCAAATTAAATGTAGGGGAGATGTAGGTATAGTGGCCACCCGAGGTAAAATGGCCACGAGTAATTTTTCTTATCTTAGCGCCATCTGTGTGATATAACGCTGAATCGTTGCAAGCGTCATTACCGTCAACCAGGAAAGAAATATATAAACCATCACATCTACATATCTACACGTCAGATGATATCTGCATAATTGTGTTTTTGCACGTGCCTGATGTAGTGTTGAACTTGAGAACAGTCAGCTGGGCAACGCAATGGGCCCGTTCACTTTCATTTTTGAATGTGAATTAATTATATATTTATAAAGATATTAAACTCTTTTGTCTGGTGGTACTTTTCCCGTTAAGATATTTTTGCTAGAAGTAAGGGAATTCCCATAAAATTCTTTCAGTGACTCATTGCGTCAGAAAATCCCTAATTCCGTTCACGTCTCGTATCGGTTATGCTTAAAGACGGCGAGGTTGTCGCAAGTATCCCTAATATAGCATTTCTGTATTTATATATGTAATTTAAATAGTAAAATTCCATTATTTTTCTAAAAATCATGAACTTATATTTTCAGATTTAAAGCTGGGATTTTTTACTTTTTAATTAAAACAATTATTATTACTCAGGCTGAAAATTAACCAGACCATAATCAAAAAGTAGAAATTTGATTTGCAATATTTATCTGGTAAACGTGGCAACGTTGCATTTATTTCTAGAAGTGTGTGTAGACAACACTATTTAGAAGCACTTACAACGTTGTCACGTTTACCAGATACATTTTCTCAAATAAAATTTCGATCCGGTAATATTCAGCTTGAGTAATACTAATTGTTTTTATTAAAATTAAAAAAATAAGGCTTCCAGCTTTATCTGAAAATATAAACACATTATTTTTAAAAAATAATATATTTTTATCATGTAAATTTCTTTAATAAATGCAGAAGAGGAATGGTGGTGCAATGATACATCCGACAACCGCGCCCTTTTAACTATTAACCGATACAGGACCTGAAGGGATTTAGGGGTTTTCTGACGCAATGAGTCACTGAAAGAATTTTATGGGAATTCCCTTACTTCTAGCAAAAATATCTTAACGGGAAAAGTACCACCAGACAAAAGAGTTTAATATCTTTATAAATATATAAATAATTCACATTCAAAAATGAAAGTGAACGGGCCCATTGACAAATTCGAGAGTGCTGAGTTTTTGCAGAGTCTAAACATATGGTATTAGGTATGTATCCATCTAATATAATTGATGAATATGCGAAGTACATTTTGTAGGTTATGAGATTTCTCAAGAGTTGCAATATGGGTTAAAGTGGCCACAAAGTGTCACTATACCCCGTGTAAATATTGGAGTGGCCACTTTAATCCATTATCAATTTTTTATTTGTTGTAAACTTATATGATAGTTTCACACCAGGGATCATGGGATCCTGAGGCTATGGCACAAGCAATCAAAGCTCTAAAAGAACAACATATTTCATGCCAAACAGCCAGTAAAACTTATAATGTTTCCCGAAATACTCTCAAAAGAAGAGTTCTGGATAAGAATAGAGATGCTAAAGGGAATATTAAAGTCTTAGGCGCTATTCGTCCAGTTTTTCCTTTGGATCAAAAAGGAGAAATAGTTTAACATATCCAGGAACTGAAAACGCGTTTTTATGGTCTCACTAAAAAAGACCTTAGATCAATTGGATGGCGTTATGCAGAAAGCTACCAGCCCACAATATACCAGATATTGGGTTGGGTGGGGATTTGGCTAATAAAATACACGTTCTGCATTCTGTAAGAACCTACCAAGCCTCAGTTAATTATATACCCTATAAAACTATAAAATGTAAACCCACATCCTACAGCTTTCTTAAACGAACAAAAATGTTAAAGCTGATTATCTCAGTTTGTCTTTATTGAGGGTTGGTAGCTTTCTGCTTAATGCCGTCCAATTGCATATCAGTTAGCTGAGAAAAACAGCTTAAGGCATACTTTCTAAGAGAAACACAGCTTGCTGGGGAAGACTGGTTAAAGGGGTTTCGTGAAAGACATCCGGAAATTAGCCATCGCACTCCTGAAGCTACTACGAGCTAAAACCTTCAATAAGCCTAGTGTTGATAGGTTTTTTGCACTTTTAGATGAATGCATTAGTCGATTCCCATACCGACCTATGCGGGTTTTTAATGTAGATGAGACGGGACTTACAACTCTGCAGTCTAAATCGAGCAAAACTTTTGCACTAAAAGGACGAAAACAGGTGGGCAGCCTCACATCTGCAGAAAGAGGAGTTTTATCAACAGTTGTCGTTTACATGTCTGCTGGTGGCTCATTCATTCCCCCAATGATAACTTTTCCTAGAGTAAGAATTAAAGAAGAGTTAATGGACGGAGCTCCACCTGGTACTGAATTCGTCTGTTATTGCTTTAAGTTTTGAAATATCATAATCAAAATAAATGAATTCCTCAACAACACTATTCTTAATATAATTCCGAAACTTGAGGTCTTGTTAATGATTTTTAAAAATTCGCCAAAATTAGTGGCTAAAACGCCTCTTTAAGTGCTGCCTTCTGGTGTAACGCGCATATAACTATCGTATCGTACACTCTTAGTCATCATTCGTTTCTTGCAACGATTTACACTAATTTACACCAAAAGATAGCACTTAATGAGGCGTTTTAGCCACTAATTTTGGCGAATTTGAAAAAATCATTAACAAGACATTAAAAGCTTCAATATAGGAATTATATTAACAGTAGTGCTGTTGAGGAATGCCTTTATTTCCATGATGATATTTCAAAATTTAAAGCCCTTTTTTATCCGGAAACTGGAAAAAATTAAAACTTTAACATATATGCATGTTCTAGATATTATTACCTAATTGATTTTGCCAAAATTTTAATTAAAAAAAAAAAAATAACTTTTTGAGATATCCTATACTCTATTTTTAAACTAAGAGGAGCGATTTGAATTTAAGTTGGCAATTCTGTAGACTTCTAATTGGTCAGATTGAAGTCAGTTTCACACATCACTTTTTAGCTACTGTTGACAGGGGTTGACAGTTCTATTTTCGATTCTGACATTTTATAATTTAAGTTTTGTTATTGCTTTGATCTCATCATTATTACTTAGTTTTTTATTTTATTTCTTTAATAACAGTTTTTTCAAAACTTTAGTAAGCAATTGTATTGAATTTCTACGATTATGGATCCTTCTACATCGAATACTATTATAACAGTTCCTCGCGGAGTCCATCAAAACAACGAAAACGAATGAGTTTAGGCTATTCAAGTCTCTCAGAAAAGCAGTAAATAATAAATATGTACAAATAGGTATTGGATAATAATACGAAAACCAAAATTGTTGATGTTATATCCAAAATTTCTCAAGCTACCAGTAAGTTTTACTCATTACTTTCAAATTAAAAATAATATTAAATAATCAATATTTTTCTTACAGGTCAAAGTCAACTACTTACCGATTATTGAAATAATTCCGCAATAATGGAACAATATCTAGTCTAAAAAGTATTTATGGAATAAAATTTTGCAAGAATTGAAATATTTAGATTTGCCACAAATATATTATTCATCTTTATATACTTTCTTGAGATATAATAACTAAGTAAGTTTGTAACTTTGACCAGTCAAATGTACTGTTTATTTATTATGTATATATTTTTTTAGATATTTGAAAAGAAATTGTCAAAGTGTATTGATAGAACACTATATATGTAGATTTAAAATCCATCAAACAATATAGAAAATAAAACAGGCCAAGCTTCTACTTTGATGAAGATCATAATAAGGTTTATCAACAGGCCTGAAAAGCCAAAAGCAGGTGCCTTAATATACGTGCTAATTCTGTAGAAAATGCATTTACTTTGACGAGACGAAATCCGAAGTATTTTAGAATTGGTTTTCTACATTTTTTACAAAGTTTTCTAATTATGCTATGATTGTGATGGAAAATGTATCATATCATAGTCGAAAAGTTGAAAAAATTCCTCTGTCATCAAGAAAATCTGACAGGAATGGTTACAAAACTAAAAATATTAAATTTATTTAAATATGAAGTGATATCAACTTTTACACCTAATTTGGCAACATAGAGATGCACATAATTTTAATGTTGTCGATGTAAAGGCTAAAGAAACCAATAAAGTTGTGTAGTGGCTGCCCCATATCACTGCGAGTTAAATCCCATAGAATTGATAGAGGCATAAATAAATCTTCTTATGTAGATTAACATATTGAGTACTTAGTGTTTTTTGTTTCTGATTCAATGTAAATGTCAAGATGTACTTTGTCTTTTCACTTATTATGTTGTATAGGCACATCTTATGTATTTTTGTTTTATTTTTCAAACTTTATTATTAATTAAAATATAACAAATTGAAAATAAACCATTTACAAAATTGTTAATTAACATTTAAAACTACAAAATATTTTGGATATATTTATAAGTGCTATTGCCATCTGAATATGTCCATAATTTGTGGCCTCCAAAACTTTCATTATTTAACCTAAAACAAATACCTTGTTTTATTATTTTAGCTTGGTACTTAAATAGTCAAAAGCATAAAGTGTTATTACTGTAACATTTGGTGTGGCACCCTTTTTTAAACATTAAATTGCTATATGTAAAAGGACTTTCCAAACAAGTGTCAAAAATATTCTCTAGATATAATGTAAAAATTGCTCGTAAACGAAACCTTATTTTAAAATTTTAAACCCAAACTCAAGAAAGCAACTCAACTAAATGTAGTTTATAAAATAGACTGCAAAGATTATAACTACACTTACACATATTAAACTCTGCGAATGTGTAAAAGAGATTTGTCAAACGTGTATTTTAATTTAATCAACTAGTTGTAAGCTACCTACACACTATCACAAAATATGGGTTTCGTCCATGATCATTTTAAAGTGTTTATGTTCCTAAATATTTTTTAAATTTTGAAAAGCTGTGACTGCACCAGAAGATTCCGAAACATATGTAGTGCTGAATTATTAAAAATATCTACCGATCATACTAATGACATTTTATTTGTTTGTAAAAAATATATTAAATTGGGAGTAGGAACCCCTTCTGCTGACACAAAGTTACAAATTACCTTTTTTATGCCTTAATAATTTTTATTTAATTATTTGTCTATACAATAAATGATCATACAAAATTAAGATAGATGTTATCTTACCTGCAAATAAACATTTAGTTTTCGAAAGGCTTGAGGATGTCTCAAAAAAATATACCATCTGCTTTATATTGTATAAAAATATGTTTTCAAGAAGACCAAAGACATTCTGATACACAATGTGGAATTTAAGCAACAATTATAAATCATATCTACAAAAAAACAGGAGAATGATAAAAACCATTATTATTATAGTAAAAGCTGGTACCATTGCACTTTCTTGGACTTCTACATACATTTAATAAGCTATTGCCCACAAGTTTACACTTTCGACTGTTGAATATAACATCTTGTTAGTGGAGACAAAATTCGTATAGATTTGATTTATTTTATTTCAAAACACTTGTCTGCAAACATATCGTATCGTACTTCATAACTTTGCTACATTTTACCTGAAGAAAGAACCCTTATTTAATTAGGAAATCCATACAACTAATGGTAATCTTGTAGTTTAATTTTAAGAAAAAATATTACAAATTAAACGATACCTATAAAGAAATATAAAAATAAACTTTATTTTTTTGTACCTGCCAAAATTCTTCATTTTAAATAAGCTTTTCTTCAAATACATATTTTTCAGTCCCTCCTAAATATGTTTTGTAATAGGTAGGTAATAATAGGTTCTTAATTTCATTTCAACAAATAGAACTGGCATACCTATTTTTCTAATTTTTCCATCAAATTGAAAAACCTACTATTTACTTTCTTTTCTGTTATTATAATAGATATATAATTTTCTAATCACAGTTACTTATAAAACAATGAATTAAAACTGTATGTTAAACTCAAAATGTAAATTATTTTGTATTTTGTTGGGAGACATTTTACTCAATTTACTGAAATTTGAGCGCTGCTTGGGCGAATGGCGAATGGGCGATTCTCTTCCCAACATTCTGGTCCGAGCTGCGATATGAGACGAAGTAAGGAAAAAATAAAAGTACAACTAAAATACAATAATTATAAATCAAAAACGGAATGAGCACAATTTAGTGTCATCTTTATTCGTTGGTTATCTAAAACTTTGACTTCAATGAATTCATAACAAAGTTTTGAAATGTTTTTCTTGAAATGATACAAGACAAATTCAAATTTACCGCTAAAATGATATCTAGTTACTTTTTTAGTTATTTTTCCCTGTGTAAATAAGGCTTTTCAATTCGCTCCTCTTAGTTTAAAAACAGAGTATAGTCCGAAAATTATAAGGGGTTCTGTGATCACCTTAAATAATTAAAAATTCGTTAAACGTTAAACGAGACCAAGCGAGACGACAGACAGCAAGCGGTAAATCCTACCTTACTAAAAGTGGCGTCGTCTGTCACTTCTTTCCAAATGAAGAGACCGTTTTCGGTCTCATTCACTGTCGTTTCGCGCTTGAAGTCGGTCTCAGTCTCGCCTTCCCAAATAGTAGCTTAAGAAATACAAAATTTAATCGCAATTAACTGACATAACAAATTTATGCTACGCATTAAATTACTTATAAATTAGTCTTCAAATGCAATACGTTTTTATCTCGCTAGATGGCACTATTTTTGTTAAACTCTCCATAAAATGACCATTCAAATGATGTGTTACTTCCATACCTGCTATTAAAAAATGAAATAAAAAATATGGGGTTATTTTATAGGGGTCGTTAATTTTTCACAAAATGAATTAAATGAGAATTATGTAACCGAAATTATATCGAAAATTGTCAACTTTTGGTTATCTAACGACATCTAAGCACAACTTTTTTTGTTAAATTGACGTGTCTTTAATATTTTCTAATAAAAATGGCGCTAACTTAAATAAGAACGTATATGAACGTATATTTACGTCACAATTATGCCTCATGTGGCGCTCCCTATAAAATAAATCAATATAAACATGGAATTCTAATTTTTCACACCCAAAACCCATTAATTTAAATTTTTTTATCTATTAAAAAAAATTAATTTTACACTTTCTCCTTTAACACCCTGTATCTTTCTTATCATTATTTTATTGAGGTAAAGTTGGATCAAATCGTAATATTTTAAAGTAAAATATCTACTTTACTTCTATGTAGAATTACTTAAGGACCACCCTGTATATTTTAGTCCTCATAATTGTGGTATAATTGAAAGAACCATAAAAACTTTGTAGTTTTTTGTGTGTTTCCTATAATTATAGAACTAGGACAAACTTAATGTATTAAAAGGGACAATTCATACTGTTAGTTTAATTATTTTGTTCTATATTTTAATTAACCTTTCAGGGTCCCAACAACAGAATCTTTGCTTTAGTTTTTACTTTATAACAATTTTTATGGAATTTCGTACATATAGCGCAACCTGACGGTCAGTAGACAAACCTTGTACGGCCCGGTAAAACAGGTGGTTACAAAATAGAAGAACGCTGTACTTTACGTTCAACTCCTTTAAAGTAGATGGCGCAAAGTGTACTATACTGAATTAAATTGATTATACTAATAAACCATAAGAACTTGTTTGTGGAATATTTTACAAATTTATTCCTAAGTAGAAAATAATGATTAGTGTAATATGCTTGGTAAATGCTTTCCGTTTGAAGATTATAAAATGGTATTAATTGTAATGATAGTGATAAATAACAGTAGATATAATTTTTTAAATATTGAAGTGATAAGTGTGCATTGTTTCGGATTGGAAAATTAAATACCCATAGGTATGGGTCTAATAGGATTATTATTTGGGAAAATTAACTCAAAGATTAATATTTAAGGAAAATGATTGTAAAAATATTCCAAGTAGGTAGTATTGGAAAAATATACGACTAGAATATTTTATGACATTGATGTACCTACCTAAGGTATAAGGTAGGGACTTAGGGTTACCAGTGGTCAGGAAAAGTCCGGACAGGTCCGAAATTTTGGAGTAATATCCAGAATGCATCGGGAATTGTAAATTGTCCGGAAAATCACCAAACGTATTTAGGTATACATAAAATTAACATCGATATAGATACCTACCTAACTTCGTTAGTTTTTGATAGATATAGTTTTTAATGGTACCTATGTACCTTTTTTACTTTCCTATCTGTATACAGATATAGGGTCCTATGATTGAACGTTTACGTTATCCGTAACGTACATGTTAGGCCCAGTTTTAACAATAATGAGGCAAGTTCGTATGATTGAAAACTGTTAAATTAGATTATAATAGGCGCAAATTGACAGTAATGTGTTAAAAAAAAGTTTTCCATCACACGAACTTGCCTTTTTACTGTTAAAATTCGGCCTAACATGTACGTTACGGATAACGTAAACGTTCAATCATAGGACCCATTAGGAAAGTATAGGAATCATGATTTTTTTCGACCTCGAGTTTTCGACGGATTTTTACGTTTTGAGGTCCCCTGAATCCGTTTTGACTATTTTCGCGATGATGTTGTGTGTGTAGGTCGCATAACTCATGAACCGATACACAGAAAAACACCAAATTTTAAACTTAAGCTTTATTCCAGCGTCTAATGAACTGATTAGATTTTGGACAAAGTCGGAACATCTAGGGGGGTACTTTATGGGAGGCCGTTTTTATATTTTATGGAATATATCTGTTATTTATGTTTGGAGAAGAAAATTGTTCAAATAAAAGTTACTTCTAATATTATTATATATAATTCTTGTTTTATACAAAATTTTCCTAAAATGGTCCGTATTCGAGAAATTTGACAAAATGTAAAAAAAAAATATTTTTTTATAAAAATTGTTCAAATAAAAGTTGTTTGTAATATAATTCTCTATAATTTTTATTTAATACATAATTTCTCTAAAATGGACCGTATTCGAGATATTTGAGAAAATGTGTAAATTTCGAATTTTGAAGAAAACTCAAAAACGGATAAAGAAAAAAACATTAAATTTTAAACTTAAATTTTATTTCGGCCTTACGTGAAATGATTAAATTTTGGACAAGGTCGGAACATCTAGGGGGGTACCTTTATGGGAGGCCGTTTTTATATTTTATGGAATATATCTGTTATTTTCGTTTGGAGAAGAAAATTGTTGAAAATATAATTAACTTGAAAAGCAAAAAACGTCTCAAGTCACCCGAATTTACGGTACTTTATTCTGAAACACCCTTCAAAAAGTAAAACTTTTGGCAGAAAACAATCATCTCTATAAGTGTTAAGATTAGAAAAATACAAATTTACCCAATCATCCCATTGTACTTTTCACTTCTACACGCCATGCAGTAGCTTAATGAATAAAATCTCGTTATGCACACTATCTAGACAATCATTTTAATTAATGAATTAAATAATCTCGTCTATGTCTACCTTTTTAACGAACTAATACGATGTGGGTTGAAAAAGATACACTCATGCACCACTTCCGGCGTTCTTCCTTTGTCTCCATGTTGCATCGTTACGGATTTTACGCCAGTAGGGCCTCATTAAAAAATATGACAATTTTATACTTATTAAAAAGCCGGAAATTAGAAATTATTAAATATACAGGGTAGTTAAAAAAATAAACACGACGAAATTACGTTATGTATATCTTAGTGGCTTCTGCTCTAACGAACTGTCCTCGGTTGTATCCTCGTTATTTTATAGCACCTTGAAACTATATTCCAGCAGGGCCGCTGAGAGCCAGGTCGGGCCCCAGGACAATTCTCCAGGTCGACCCCCGCGAAATTTTTTTTATAAAAAATTAACCTCTTTCAATATCACATTTCTAAACAAAAAAAAAGTCCTCCCTTTTTGGGCTTCTTGTTTCGTGACGAGAAAACTTCTATAAGAACGTCCTCATCTAAAGCTGCCGGGCCCCCACTTGAGCCCGGGCCCCGGAAATTAGTCCTTATATAAATAATACTCGAAGAAAATGAGTACTTACATTTACAGGGGTGATACAATAGATTGTACAGAATAACCGGAAAAATCCTATAATAACTAGACATTGTATTGAACATATCAGCTATTTTTTTTACTCAAAAACGGCGCTTCACAGGAAAACAACTTGGAAAAGCTCTTAGGTTTCAAATTGAACGGTGAATACAAAACTAATTTTCATTTGAGAAAAACCGTTTGTGTATCATTTTTTTCTTTAAAAATATCGAATTTAGTGCCCTTATGCACGCCACTGCTAAAGTTGAAAATAATTATTTTTATTGAAAAATATGCCCCTTTAATAAAATGTCAGTGCTCTTTAAAAATGACTGAAATGTCTCAAGTGGTTTCAAAAATAAATATTAATTAATTTTTTTCAAAATCAAAGGGCTTATAGAGCTTGATGTTTGCTAAAAATTTCATGTTGATATTGCTTTTTGTTTTTCTTTTTAATTCGAGAGACGCTAAAATGGTGGTTCCCACAAGGGTAAACTCGTAGCGTAACAAAAACGAAAAATGATTTAACTTGGAACGAAAGACCGAAAGCTGATAGTATTAGGACGTTGAATTTTTTGTTTTTTAGAAGCATTGGCATTAATTAGGTTAAACCATGTGATAATTTTCACAGGCCTTGATTTTTAAAACCATTCTATATCGCCTTTTGATTAGGGTTTAAAAACTTGCTGTACCTTTATTTATGGAAAACCTGAATTGAGATACACTACAAATTATTTGCAATAAATATCAAAAGAAGCATACATTTTTAAATAATTTGACATTTCAGAGCCATTCACACATCACAGTTGACATCTTGATACTTGATATAGGCACACCCAAACATTATTCTGCTTTTTGCCAAATAAAATAGCCGGTTAATTATTCTATGGGGTTCCGACAGAGAGCCAGTAAATTTAGATGAAGGTGTTTTTGTGGCTATGGGCAAAATAGTAGTACGCTTAAGCACCACCATAAGAAAGTCATTTTTAAGAAACTGCTTATATATTTTTCATAAATTGGCAGGCTTGGCGACTAATTTCGAATAAAAATAGCCTTCGAAATGGCTATGGTTGCAAGTATGAAGGTCGCAACCCGCCTTAAAAATTTCACCTTAACTATCAACAGCTGTTGTTTGACAAGTGGTTAGAGAATGTTTGCAATTTATGGAATGTTGAGAATGTTAGGAATGTTGACGTTAGAAATAATTGGAATTCATAAAATTGTCACATAAAAATTGCATAGGTGGATTTTAAGAAAATTGATATTAAAGTAGTTAGCATGAACCGAAAATTCTGAAAACCAATAGGGTTCTAAGTTAGAAGTAATTATTCAAGAAAATCAAAATCCTAATTCAATCAGAACTTTCGTTCTAGAGTTATTGTGACGGCATACATACACACAGACGACCAGACGAAATTTGTTTTTTTGCATTTTCGTACTCAGAATGATCGGACACATGAAAAAAGTTTTAAAAAATGGGGGTAAGAAAATTTTTTTCTCTGCGCGCATGCAATACTGAGGCCCCATAGAAAGGGCTTCAGTAATTTAGGATTTTTTTTAATATTAACCCACCTTAACCCCCTATTTTTAATCAGATTTCTGACTGTAAACTGGGGGATTTGTAGATCTCAACTAATTTTTTTTTAATTTGGTGTCATCGGCATCGACTACTAAGGCCATTAGCCTCGTGTTCTGTGTAGGCTTTGTTTCCGTTTCCCAACGCCATTCTAGGAACAGCACTGTCAATTAGAACCCAACAGTGAATGGTCGAGTGAGGAATCCTATCAAAGCATTAGAATTAATTTTAAATAATTAAATTAAATAAAAAAATCCCAACCAACGGTGGGATTCGAACCTGGGACCTTTGGATCCACAGGCAGAGACTCTACCACTGAGCCACCCACCCCCCTCAACTAATTATTAAGAAAAGCCAATTAGTTTAGATCTACGAGCCGTAGTTTATTCTGAAACACCCTGTATTAATGAGAGGAAAATTTCCTATGGCAAGTATTGTCTTTTTGTAACTTTTACGAAATATTGCCCTAAAAATTTTATATAGTACCTACCCTAATTTTAGTTCTATTTTTTATTTTTAGTAAAAGAAAAGAAAATGGTAGCGCATATAGGGATAGGGACAATTTGAAATAAAAAGTTAATAACATTTGATGAAAATGTATCTTAGAGTTATTGTCTACAATACATATCAAAAATATCTCTACAAATTATTATAGTACGATGTCAAAGTTTTAAGGATTGTGTTTCTGAAGTATTCGCTTAATTGATAGAGAATTAAAATGATTGTCCACGCACCTCTGGCAGAACATCGACATTTTGACCTCTTAATTGTTGAATTATTTGCCTCGTTCCCCTAATACACCTGATTTGGTATTTTGTGATTTTATTTTGTCCCTTACGGTCATATTAGTGAAATACAGGAAAAATCTTGGTTTGCTGCCTTTAATAAGTTGACAGAATCCAAATTGAAAAACTACGTAAAAATACCAATAAAATTGTTTGAATTCTACATTATTTCATAATATGTATTGTATAAACACAAAAACCCTTAATATTAATCTAATTTTTTTTTCAAAACACATTTCCTTCGAAAACCGAAGCACGACATATGCAAGAAATATCATCTTCACGTTCAAGTAAGTTTATTTTAATAATGATTCGGTGTCTTTTTTTTGTAATATCCAACCTGTACGTATACATACTGAATGCCTAGTTGGTGTGTTATTATAATAATCACATGTTCTAAATGGTATAAACTGTGACATCCTCATTAATTTTTTCAAATTGTACACACACACACGTTCCCCGTACGTCCCCCCTTTCGTTGCGTCTCAATTCCATTAAGCCTTGTGTTACGGTAACAGGTCGTTTCAAGGAAAAATAAATATTTTAGAAAAAAATTACTAAAAAACTTGAATGAGTTTTTCCTATTCTTGAAAATAAACGCACTCTAGTGGAATAAATAAATGATGTCAATATCTCAGAAACTGGTCTTGATTTCAAAACGGCCAAATCACTAACAACATCTAAACTTTATTATATTTATAAAACTTATTAATTATTAGTCTTTTCCCTTATAAAATTTGCAAAATTGTATAATTAGGTAGATCAGATTGTCTTTATCTCAGCGGGGTTTCAATAATTTAAAAGGACCCCGCAGTTATTCTTATGGTAAATGGGTTTCGGTCGAATCTGTTCAATTTTATATACGCTGCAGTTTTTAAACTCCTAATTAAAATAGTTTGTTTTAGGCGTCAATAGTTATTTATACAATAATTTTTCTACGTTAATGCAAAAACCAAAAAAATATTTTATTTAGGCGACACCAAGTGCAGAAAAATAAAAAGCGTAATTTAATAGCAAAATATTTAATAACGAATAATTATCAACGATTAATATTGAAAAAGTACTATAACTATGTTAAGAAAATATATTTTTTATTAATTTATTTATTAAATAATTGAAAATAATATAAAATATGCAATTGTTTTTAAAACGTAATACAATCTCACAGAAAATGAAAATGGACTAAATATTTGGCGTCGATTTGAATATTTATGTTTGTCATGATCATAAAACGCTGTAGTAAAATGACAGATGAGTGCAATAAAATTGTTATTGCACTAGTGCAATAAAGAACCAGTTTTTTCACTAAATATAGTTCAATAAAGTTTTGTTTTTGCATGAACGTAGAAAAAAGATTTTAATTTTCTACCTTAAACAAAAAATTACCATGTATAGTTGTTTTTCAAACAACTTTTAAAATTTTCATCAAAATTACAACGTTTGAATCTTAAAGTACTTTTGAAAATTATGATATGTGATACACCCGTATCTCAAAAACTAGTTATAGTTAGTGCCGATGGACACTTTTAATTAGGGGGGCAAACATTGCAACGTATAAAAATGTCAGCAGATTTGACCGAAAGCCATTTGCCAGGTAGGTTTCTTCCATGGCAAATCAATATAATTATTCATGCTATTAGAAAGAATAAAAAAATAAGTTTATTTAATTAGAAAAATATTCATTTTATTGTTTTTTTTTTATTGATTTCTTACTGTATTTTATTCTTTCTTAATGTTTTTTTTTTATTGTTTTTTAATTGGTTTTTTACTGTTTTCTTTAATGATTTTTGTTTTTTATTGTTTTTTATTATTTTTTATTGTTTTTGTTTTTTATTGTTTTTTGTTTCTTTATTGTTTCATATTGTTTTATATTATTTTATATTGTTTTATATTATTTTATATTGTTTTATATTGTTTTATGTTGTTTTATATTGTTTTGTATTGTTTTATATTGTTTTATATTGTTTTATATTGTTTTATATTGTTTTATATTGTTTTATATTGTTTTATATTGTTTTATATTGTTTTATATTGTTTTATATTGTTTTATATTGTTTTATATTGTTTTATATTGTTTTATATTGTTTTATATTGTTTTATATTGTTTTATATTGTTTTATATTGTTTTATATTGTTTTATATTGTTTTATATTGTTTTATATTGTTTTATATTGTTTTATATTGTTTTATATTGTTTTATATTGTTTTATATTGTTTTATATTGTTTTATATTGTTTTATATTGTTTTATATTGTTTTATATTGTTTTATATTGTTTTATATTACTTTATATTGTTTTATATTGTTTTCTAAATTGTTTTTTATTGTTTTTACTTCTCTCGATAAGAGAGAAGTATTGTAATCGTGAAAAAGTCACCCTCCCAGATTATTTCAAATCTTTACGTTTCAGGGTTCCTATATTACGAAAAACGAGTTTTTTCAATTCCGTCGGTCTGTCTGTTGGCACGATAGCTCAAAAACAGCTTTAGAAAAAAACTTTAAATTTTGTATACAGATAAGGTTCCTTTCTGGTTCAAAATCAGTTATATTTCCGGTCACTATATAAGGTGAGCCGTTTTAAAAAAATAATTTATTTTTAAAAGTATGTAGATTTCGACTAAAATTTGTATTCGAGTATTTTAGAAGTCAAAGATCCCAAATTAGTTTTTTAATAAATTAAAAATGGCGTTGAAAGGAATCGTACTTAATTAAAAAAGGTAACCCATGATGTAAATAATAAAAAGCGTCCTTCTGGACCACTTTAAAAGCAGCCAATCATTAGCTTCGTTCGCGGAGCCGATCCCGAACGTAATTCTCACTTCGCGTCCGCTCGGTCTTCCTCGACACGTTCATAGAATGTGCTTAGGGCTTCCCTGTTTTTACAAATATTTTTATATCGAGGGAAGTTCTGGGTAAAATACTTCACCGATTTTTTATTGTTTTAAATTGTTTTAGATTGTTTTAAATTGTATTAAATTGAATTATTTTAAATTGTTTTAAATTGTTTTAAATTGTTTTAAATTGTTTTAAATTGTTTTAAATTGTTTTAAATTGTTTTAAATTGTTTTAAATTGTTTTAAATTGTTCTAAATTGTTTTAAATTATTTTAAATTGTTTTAAATTGTTTTAAATTGTTTTAAATTGTTTTAAATTGTTTTAAATTGTTTTAAATTGTTTTAAATTGTTTTAAATTGTTTTAAATTGTGTTAAATTGTTTTAAATTGTTCTAAATTGTTTTAAATTGTTTTAAATTGTTTTAAATTGTTTTAAATTGTTTTAAATTGTTTTAAATTGTTTTAAATTGTTTTAAATTGTTTTAAATTGTTTTAAATTGTTTTAAATTGTTTTAAATTGTTTTAAATTGTTTTAAATTGTTTTAAATTGTTTTAAATTGTTTTAAATTGTTTTAAATTGTTTTAAATTGTTTTAAATTGTTTTAAATTGTTTTAAATTGTTTTAAATTGTTTTAAATTGTTTTAAATTGTTTTAAATTGTTTTAAATTGTTTTAAATTGTTTTAAATTGTTTTAAATTGTTTTAAATTGTTTTAAATTGTGTTAAATTGTTTTAAATTGTTTTAAATTGTTTTAAATTGTTTTAAATTGTTTTAAATTGTTTTAAATTGTTTTAAATTGTTTTAAATTGTTTTAAATTGTTTTAAATTGTTTTAAATTGTTTTAAATTGTTTTAAATTGTTTTAATTTGTTTTAAATTGTTTTAAATTGTTTTAAATTGTTTTAAATTGTTTTAAATTGTTTTAAATTGTTTTAAATTGTTTTAAATTGTTTTAAATTGTTTTAAATTGTTTTAAATTGTTTTAAATTGTTTTAAATTGTTTTAAATTGTTTTAAATTGTTTTAAATTGTTTTAAATTGTTTTAAATTGTTTTAAATTGTTTTAAATTGTTTTAAATTGTTTTAAATTGTTTTAAATTGTTTTAAATTGTTTTAAATTGTTTTAAATTGTTTTAAATTGTTTTAAATTGTTTTAAATTGTTTTAAATTGTTTTAAATTGTTTTAAATTGTTCTAAATTGTTTTAAATTATTTTAAATTATTTTAAATTGTTTTAAATTGTTTTAAATTGTTTTAAATTGTTTTAAATTGTTTTAAATTGTTTTAAATTGTTTTAAATTGTTTTAAATTGTTTTAAATTGTTTTAAATTGTGTTAAATTGTTTTAAATTGTTCTAAATTGTTTTAAATTGTTTTAAATTGTTTTAAATTGTTTTAAATTGTTTTAAATTGTTTTAAATTGTTTTAAATTGTTTTAAATTGTTTTAAATTGTTTTAAATTGTTTTAAATTGTTTTAAATTGTTTTAAATTGTTTTAAATTGTTTTAAATTGTTTTAAATTGTTTTAAATTGTTTTAAATTGTTTTAAATTGTTTTAAATTGTTTTAAATTGTTTTAAATTGTTTTAAATTGTTTTAAATTGTTTTAAATTGTTTTAAATTGTTTTAAATTGTTTTAAATTGTTTTAAATTGTTTTAAATTGTTTTAAATTGTTTTAAATTGTGTTAAATTGTTTTAAATTGTTTTAAATTGTTTTAAATTGTTTTAAATTGTTTTAAATTGTTTTAAATTGTTTTAAATTGTTTTAAATTGTTTTAAATTGTTTTAAATTGTTTTAAATTGTTTTAAATTGTTTTAAATTGTTTTAAATTGTTTTAAATTGTTTTAAATTGTTTTAAATTGTTTTAAATTGTTTTAAATTGTTTTAAATTGTTTTAAATTGTTTTAAATTGTTTTAAATTGTTTTAAATTGTTTTAAATTGTTTTAAATTGTTTTAAATTGTTTTAAATTGTTTTAAATTGTTTTAAATTGTTTTAAATTGTTTTAAATTGTTTTAAATTGTTTTAAATTGTTTTAAATTGTTTTAAATTGTTTTAAATTGTTTTAAATTGTTTTAAATTGTTTTAAATTGTTTTAAATTGTTTTAAATTGGTTTTTAATTGTTTTTCATTGTTTATTTTTATTGTTTTTCTTGTTGCTTCGTAAATTACCTACTTCTTTATATCAATCATTAGAATATCTTTTTTATACCAAATTTTCTCCAATCAAATTTACTTATAATGACGACATTTACAAATATATCAAAACTAATTTTTGTTTATTATACTAATTTGATTTTTTTTAGTATAAATTCAAAATTATTGTTACAATATAAGTGTTAATTCTTTATTTTAATTTGGTTAACTTAACTTTATTACAGTATATACCTACTATCTATAATCTGCTGCCTATTAACTCTTTTTTCATAGAAATGTAGATATAAACCATTAATTATACATTTGGTCAGTGTAGTTTAATTAAAAATATGAACCATAAACAATATTAAAACAGTGTGGATAAGCAATAAAACGCAAAAGAAAAAAATCACTTACCCAAAGATGCTTCCGGATCAGACAAATCACTGATCGAAGGAACTTTCTGGATAGAATCCAGCGTCCTTGGGGCCTGATCTTCATCGGATTCATCTAGGATTTCCTGTTTCATAACAGAAAACGGTGTCATATATTCCGCGTCGTCATTCTGAAACAAACAAAAAATTATTAATTCAAAAACCTTCAGAAGAATGGAGGAACCATGAGAGAAGAGAAGAAGAAAAAATCGTTAACGAAAATAAAATGATTTAGCCATAAATGGAGAATTACATATAAGGTAATCATTTAAAAAATATATGACAGAACATTATAAATAACAGATGCCCCAATACACTACCTTGGGGTACCTACTCCAGTTTTAATGCATAGTTTTTTTTTTTTTTTCAGAATATTATTAATGAAACACACTTGAAAATGAAAAAATCACGTATCCCAAAATTACCAAACATAACCACTCGATCAATGCACCCTTATTTATACGATATTAATCCATAACAGACTGTTAAATTAAAAAGGGTGAAGAAATCATTGATGTACTGTTATTCAAATCTTTTGGAGTAATTGTATTAAGCAATTCAATTATTTACCCTTATGAAATGGTTTACATATCCATGAAATCAATTTAGTTGATTTGAAGTCTTGATTTTAGATGCCAACAATAATGGTTTACATTTTTTTAATTAAAACAATTTAAAAAGTAGTTTAATAATAAGCTACTACAAACAAAGTTGCCACTGTCTCCATTTCAATTCAAAGATTTTTACAATACAATATTTTAGAAATTGTACATACAGAGGGACAATCAATTGTAGAAATTGTGTTAATTTGCAATACAAAGATTTGTATAGGATGTACACAATTTTAACTGAAATTACAGGTAAAATATAGTATACTTTCAAATAAACTGACACTAAATACCTATGCACTAAAAAAAGAAGTATCGAAATTTAGAAAGATGTAAACTAAACTTTTAACAAAAATAATAATCACAAATCATTTTAAGCGATTTTTTAAAATTATCGTAACGCCATTTGAATATCTGCATCTCCAGAATCAATCATAACTATCTTCCTATCTATCAGAATCAATGTTTCTTCTACTTTATAAAGTTCATTCATTCGAAGAGTCGCGTTTGTGTTGGTAGCAATCGCCGTTTAGCTCCAGGCGAAGCAGTTTTTATGTCTAGAGAGACTGACTGTATACAAGGTCACGTCCAGCCATAGTCAGTTCAAATAATCATTCATAAATATCTCTATTCTATTTATACAACTCGCTGCCCACCCTATCACTCTTCATTCATCGTTCATCATGTATGCAACGCAACACAGAATCATATTTGAATACAGGACGTCCCGAGAAATGTGATTAACTTGAAGTAAAGTACCTAGGTAACTAAAGTCAATTGGTAATTCTGATTTTTGGATTTAACTATTTAAAAATAATTAAGGCTTTCTGGAGACCTCTTAAAATAATTCTTAGTTATTCTAAAAACGATATTTTTCATCTCCATTATGATCTAGAGTCTAGAGATCAATTTGCATTCGAAAGAAATCATTAATAACTGTGTAACCTACCGCACCCAGGTACCTTAATAATTTATGAATTCCATTTATGTTAAGACCGATTTCGACAATATTTCGATACACAAAGCTCTCAAGACACATAATAAATAAGCCACCCCCTTTGCACCCACATTCGTATTTCTCTGGGAACTAAGACACACAGAGACGTGACAAAAAAGCCATTAAACTAAGTATAAGAAGTCTGACCCAAAGGAGCTCGGATTCATTCATTTTTAATTATTTGATGTTCATTCATTCATTTTTAATTATTTGATGTGCATTCATTTCATTTTTATTATTTGATGTGCAAGCATTCATTTATTATTTGTACCCAGTTATATTTCAAGTTCAGTAGTCAGTACCTTTCCTAAAACGTTCTTTCTAAACAACGTCTACCCTACAATATCTCAAGATGCAGGAAAATAAAAGAATTTCTTCGACGATATCGTGACATTTTTATACCAAAAAGAGGAAAAAGAGGAAGAACTTCTGTTGTAAAACACAAAATTGACACTGGTGACGCCAGGTCGATTCGTCAATCAGCTCGAAGATTACCAAAGACCAAGAGAGAGGAAGCTGGAAGGATTGTTCAGGAAATAAAGGAAGACAGGGTGATAGAATCTTCTACCAGCCCATGGGTCTCTCCGGTAGTCCTGGTTCAGAAAAAGGATGGAACTACGAGGTTCTGTTTGGATTACCGTCAGTTGAACAATGTTACCAAGAAAGACAGTTACCCTCTGCCTCGTATCAACGATACCCTGGACACATTGGCCGAAAGTAAACTATTCTCTACCTTAGACTTGAAGTCTGAATACTGGCAGGTGGAAATGGACCCAGTACACAAAGAAAAGACAGCTTTTACCACCGAATCTGGATTGTGGCAATTCAATGTTATGCCATTTGGATTATGTAATGCCCCCGCGACATTTGAAAGACTTATGGAAAATGTATTGAGGGGGTTATCCTGGAAAACATGCCTGGTGTATTTAGACATCATAGTCTTTGGGAAGACATTTGATGAACATCTAAAGAACTTAGAAGATGTTTTTAAAAGACTTCAAGCTGCCCAAGTCATGTAGTCAGTAAGGATGGCGTGGCTGTGAACAAGGAAAAAGTCGCTTCCATCAAAGAGTGGCCACAACCAAAGGATAAACACCAAATAAGAAGTTTTCTTGGGCTTTGTACATACTACCGAAGATTCATCAGAAAGTTTGCAGATATTGCTAAACCACTAACGCGACTCACAGAAGAAGCAAGAGAATTCTGCTGGGACGAAGACTGCCAAACTGCCTTCGAAACTTTAAAGAAGCATTTAACAACAGCGCCAATGTTAGGCTACCCACTACCAGAGGGAGAATTTATCCTGGATACTGATGTCAGTAATGTGGGAATTTTAGTAAAGTGCTCTCGAAACCTGAGCCAAATTACTGCGTCACGAAAAGAGAACTCCTGGCAGTTGTGAAATGCGTGGAACACTTTTACCAATATCTATATGCCGAAGTACTTCGTCAGTTACACGATAGTCGAGGAGGACATCTTGGTGTTAGGAAAACCCTTCAGAGAATTCGGGAAAGGTTTTATTGAATGAACAGTTCCGATGATGTAAAGAACTGGTGTAAGAAATTAACCATTCCCCATGACCGAGAATAGTAATAAATATATGATGGTGGTTATGGATTATTTCACGAAGTGGGTGGAAGTCTACGCCATTCCAAATCAAGAGGCCAAAACTGTTGCAGACGTGTTAATAAAAGAGTTTATCTGTCGATTTGGAGTGCCCTTGGAGATTCACATTCCACAGTGACCAAGGCAGAAATTTTGAAAGCATGAAGAAAACCAGAACTACAGCATTGCACCCACAATCCGATGGAATGGTAGAGAGAATGAATAAGACCATTGGAAAATATTTGTCCAAAGTGGTTTCAAACCATCAGCGAGATTGGGATCAGTATCTTTCGCTCTTTGCAATGGCTTATAGATCCGCTGTCAATGAATCAACAGGCCAAACACCAGCAAAGGTCCTGTTTAGACGTGAGATGAGACTACCGTGCGACCTTGAGTTTGGATGCCGACCTGGAAAAGATGTAGCTGGTGAAGACTATGTGATCCAGTTCCGAAGAAGAATGGACGACATGCATGAATTGGTCCGCTAGCATCTTCAAATCGCCAGCAACAGAATGAAGAAGCGATATGATACCCAAGCCATGAAGGGAGGTTTCAAGGAAGGCGACAAAGTCTGGCTCCATAACCCAAAAGGGTTATTCTCCAAAGTTTCAAAGGTCTTGGGAAGGCCCGTACCTCATCAAGAAAAGAACCAATGATGTCATTTACCGGATAAGTAAGATCCCGAACGGTAAACCAAGGGTAGTGCACCAAAACCGGCTGGCGCCATTTAAGAGTGACCATGAAGAGGAAGAAGAAGTAAACCAGCTCCAAGAAACCTTGTCTTTGAAGAATTTATGGGTGCATATGGAGGAACTGGAAAAATATTGGTCTTATATAAAATTCTTGTAAAACACCATACGTAACATTTTTCGGAGACAGGTTTTATTAGTGTTTTAATAGTTGTTTATAAAGGCATAAAAATTAACAATTAGCTCATAAAAGTGTAATTTTTGCTACTAGGATAAATTTGATCCTATTGCTTGGTTTTACAGGTTCCTTTGAATCTATCTTAGAAAACTACTAAGTAAATTATGCTTTATTATTGTCCTATAAGGGTTATGTAATAAAAAACTCTATAACTATTTAGTTTTAAGGTACTCCTAAGATTTATTTAGTTCTAAAGAAGCATACATTTTAGAAATTGTTTTAGAATTATATTTTAAATGTATAATTTTACAACCTCATCTAAATATTGTCTTAAAATTTATTTAATTTAGTAAACCAAAGGACTGGGCAACTACATAGTTTTAACTAGAGCTGTGGCAAACCGTATGTATTCGTTACTCAGTAACGGGTAGTCGGTCAGATACGAAATACGAATTCGTTACTGCATTTTAAATTTCGTTACTTCGTTACTCGAATCCGCATCGTCGCATATCGCACAAACATACCGGTTTGGTGTGCAAGATACGAAATGCTAGATACATCTAGTCCTGACTCCAAGATTTCAAGCCATGAATGATTTCACTAGTACTATTATCTATATTGTGCTCATTGGCCAAAATTTTAAGAATATTCTCATTCAGTAATGGACCTTCAGTTTCATTTAGAGGGTCGTCTTCTTTTTGATTTATATTTTGAAAATCAAAGTAGAACCACAAAATGTAAATAATTACAATTCAAAAATGATAGGACGTAAGTAAACTGAACCTCACAATATCTCCCAATATTATCCATATTTTATTAATTTTTTTTTCTATTTGAGGTGTACACAACTTTGCACCAAAATGAAAAGTGACAGCCACGCCCGCAGAGCGCTGGAATTACATAGAGAGTTAGGTTATCAGTTTTTGGCTTTGGACTATGGTGCACAACTAGCTCATAAATGAGTACTACGTTTACTTATCATCTGAAGAATGGAGCGCAGTGTATATAGAGCTGATTTATTTTAAAATATAACCTATCTTTATAATCCAATTATATGTGGTGTTTATTTATTAATAAATAAAATATAAGATAATATCAGAATAACTTATTTGTATCAATTGTTTTTAAAGTGAGGTTAGGTTAATCATTCTTCTCAACAAACTTAGGTATGCTTTGTATGGGTTTTAGTTTTGCTGTTGCTTTATGAATAAGATAATAAATAATTATTGATATAATAAAAAAGATAATAATAATAATGAAGGAATGTTCACGGATACTCACGAATATTTTCTTCATTATAGGAAAACCCGACTATGTGCATTAAATGGACAGCCTCTCGATCATCAATCAAAACATCCTAAAACTTGTTATTTTTTTGTTTGGTAATTATATAAACATTTATTAATTTGTCTTTTGATTTTTCTTTACTAGATTAAAGTTTATCTTTATCTAAACATATATCTCTCTCAATCTCTCTCTCTCTTTCTCCTTTTTCACCCTCTTACAATATGAAATTATTGCTTTCAGTTGCATAATGATTACGTGGGGGGAAAATAGGTAAATTTTTCGACATAAATATGAAAGGTCCTGTATATTTTCGTATGCACACTAATTGGTAGTGTACATCGAGATCTTTTCCCACACATTATCATCTATAAAAAACAGCGTACATCGACATAAATTCGACAAACAGTCGAAAAACTAATTAACCAATGACCGTTTTAATTGTAAACATCTACATAAAAATAAATTAGAACGCATGTTTATGCATATTATATCCTCGATCGGAGACGCGTTCTTCTTCTTTCATTTACATATTTTTAGAGAGGACTGACTGTAGACGATGACTAATCAATACGAGGGCCGCTCAAAAATAAAGGAAACATGTTTTTTTTTATTAATTATAAATTTCAAACACAAAATAGGCCTAAATGGAAAAAAAATTATATATTAACTCAGGTAGTTACAAATAATCTCACACTTTCCCGCCGAATACGGAGAAAAATATTCCCAGAACATTTTCTTTCAATTAATTAAAAAAAGAAAAACGAAATTACTAACTTTTAAATATAATATTTCTGTTATTTTAATATATGTGGATATACATATAAGCAGGGCCGCCGAGAGCCAGGTCGGGCCCCAGGGCAATTTTCCAGGTCGGACCCCGCTCTTTAAATATCACATTTCTAAAAAAAAGGTTCACAAGCAAAAACTTTTCCTCCTCCTTAGTGGAATCTCTAAAAACTTCCTCTCCTCCTTAGTGGAATCTCTAAAAAGTGTTCAAGCAGAAACTTCTCCTCTTTATTGTCTAAAAAAAAAACCGTTACCCAAAGCTGCCAGGCCCCCATTTCAGCCCGGGCCCCGGGAATTTGTCCCGGCTACCCTCCCCCCTCTCATCGGCCTTGCATATGTTACAGACTCTACAAAATGTTTAGGTTTATATATCGACAAGAATTCGAAATTCAAATCTCACGTTGATTCACTTAAAAAAAAACTCGCATCAGGTTGTTATGCAGCAAAAACCGAATTATACACTGCGCTCCCTTCTTCAGATGATAAGTAAACGTAGTACTCATTTACGAGCTAGTTGTGCACCATAGTCCAAAGCCAAAAACTGATAACCTAACTCTCTATGTAATTCCCGCGCTCTGCGGGCGTGGCTGTCACTTTTCATTTTGGTGCAAAGTTATGTACACTTCAAATAGAAAAAAAAATTAATAAAATATGGATAATATTGGGAGATATTGTGAGGTTCAGTTTACTTACGTCCTATCATTTGTGAATTGTAATTATTTACATTTTGTGGTTCTACTTTGATTTTTCTTTTAAGATATAAATCAAAAAGAAGACGACCCTCTGAATGAAACTGAAGGTCTATTACTGAATGAGAATATTCTTAAAATTTTAGGCAATGAGCACAATATAGATAATAGTACTGCTAAAATCATTCAAAGAGATGTAGCTTCCTCATGGCTTGAAATCTTGGGGTCAGGACTAGATGTAGATACTAGTTCAACATTTGTTTCCAAATACCTTACACCCATAAATTGACCTTCAATTGCGCCACCCAAAGTCAACCCAGATGCTAAGGCAGCAGCTTCTAATATAGCTATTAAAAGAGATGACAAATTAAAATCTTTACAGACCCAGTTAGGGTCTAGCCTGTCCTCACTTGGTAAAGCACTTACCTTAATTCTTGGTTGGGAGGAAGATGTTGAAGGAAAACTGACGATCGTGGAACTGTTAAGCGATGCAGCCAGTCTCATATGTGATACACATTGGCAAAACACGGAAACAAGAAGAAATCTTCTTGCATTATAATTCAAAAGTGACCTTAAAAAAGTAATAGGGGAGGCTAAGTTAGATGAATGGCTATTTGGGAACCACTTAGGAGACCGAATTAAATCAACAGAAGCTATGAAGCGTTCAGGTGAAGATTTAAAGCTGAGATCTAAATCAAAGGTATCTCACAAGACTTTAAACTACAAGAGTCCCTCCGGACAACAAAACTACTAACGAGGTTCTACCGGACAACAGAAGTACTCACGCCCAGGGGGACATCAACAGAAAGCTTGGAAAAGACCTCAGAAACATCAACCAAAACAGAGTAATTTATACAACAGAGCTCGACTTCTCAAGTGAAAGTAAATGTTCTAGCAGGGAATTTAAGTAAATATTACAGATTCTGGAAAAATATTTCAGAGGATCCATTTATAATGTCTTGGATAAAGGTTACTCCTTATACTTTATTTCTCCACCCATACAAAATATGATTCCGATTGAACATGTCAGATCTTTAAATGAACATCAGCAGATCTTATCAGAAATAAATGATCTACTTGAAATTAAGGCCATCCGTCCTTGTAAGCCATGTAAGGAACAATTTATATCCAACATTTTTTTAGTAAAAAAATCAAATGGCAAATTTCGTTTAGTTATAAACTTAAAAAATCTGACTAAATTCATCGAAACAGAACATTTTAAGTTGGAAGATAAAAGTACAGTAGCAAACTTAATTACCAAAGGTTGTTTTATGGCAACTTTGGACTTAAAAGAAGCTTACTTTTTAGTTAATATCAAAATCTCAAGCAGAAAATATTTAAGATTCTTTTTCAATGATATTTTATATGAATTTTGTTGTCTCCCATTTGGATTATGCATTGCTCCACTAATTTTTACAAAAATTATGAAGCCTGTGATATCCACTCTTAAATCTAAAGGGTTGCTATCTGTAGTATACCTAGATAATTTTATATTGTTGGGAAAATCCTTTGAACATTGTAAACAAAACATTAAAGAGACTTCATCTCTTTTAACAACATTAGGTTTTATAATTAACATGGAGAAGAGTAACCTCAATCCATCCACTAACTGCAATTTCTTAGGGTTTAATTTTAATTCGACATTAATGACTATGTCTCTTACCGAAGAAAAGAGGTTAAAGATTTTACGTTTGCTCAATTCTTTCCTAGAGATATATTAGAGAATTTTCTAGACTAATAGGCGTTCTGGTAGCCACATGTCCAGCAATCAGATATGGTTGGGTTTACATTAAAATCCTAGATCAAATTAGATTTGCAGCATTAAAAAGATCAAATGATTATGAGGCTATAATGACTATACCTGAGTGTGTTAAATTAGATGATAAATGGTGGATTCAAAACATCCCAACAAGCTTTGAATACATCACTAGATCTTCTTTTGCTTTTGAAATATTTTCTGATGCGTCATTATCAGGTTGGGGGGCAGTACATAAGAACCAAAGGATTTCGGGCAGCTGGACTGATCATGAAAAATCACACCATATAAATTTTTTAGAGTTGAGGGCTACCTATTTTGCTTTAAGATGTTTTGTAAACGAAGAGAAATATTGTAATGTCTTTCTCAGAATTGATAACACCACGGCTATATCATTTATAAACCAAAAGGGGGGCATACGCTACCCCAAGCTCAACACTTTAGCAAGAATAATATGGCAGTGGTGTGAAGCTTGTGGTATTTACATATTTGCTTCTTATATAAGTTCAACAGATAATTTCGAAGCAGACTTTGAATCTAGGAGGTCTCCAGAGACTGAGTGGGAACTAAATAATGAGGCGTTTCAAATAATAGAAAGTTTAGACAACCTTCAATCGATTTTTTTGCAAGCCGCACAAATGCTAAATGTACGAGGTATGTCTCATGGAAGAAAGACCCTTATGCTTTAGCCATTGATGCATTCACCTTAAATTGGTCAAATTATAATAACTTTTTCTTTGGTCCTACCAGTAATACAAAAAATTATAAATGATAATGCCTCAGGGTTAGTAGTAGTGCCCTTTTGGACTACCCAACCTTGGTGGCCCTTGTTTATGAGTATTTTAAGTTCAGAACTGCTTAAATTCGACCCTGATCACTTTTACTATCTGTTGACAGGTCTCCACACCCCTTGGCAAGAAACCTTTCCCTGGTGGCAGGATTTTTATCCAACAGGCGTTCACTCTAAAGAGCCTGGAATCCAGTATTATTGAGATTATGCCGTCATCCATTTCAACTTCTACCTTAAAACAATATACGGTGGGGTTGAAACTATGGTGGAAGTTTTGTATCTCAGAGGGAACGGGTGATATTTTTAAGGATTTAAAATTTTTACAAGAACGGTTCCAGGAGGGATCAACATACGGGTCATTAAATAACTGTAGATCAGCACTTTATTTAATTTTGACACCGGAAATTGCTGTGGACTTTAGGGTCAAAAGATTTTTTAAGGGCGTTAGTAACCTAAGACCTTCTCTGCCAAGGTACGACTCAACTTGGAACCCATTAATGGTCCTGAATACCTTCAGAGATTGGTGTCCCAATCATGAATTTCCTCTAATAGAATTATCAGAAAAATTAATCACACTATTGGCTTTAGTTACTGCACATAGAATGCAAACCTTTAGTCTTATTAGATTGGAGAATATTTGTATAACTCCAGATGAATTCTCAATAAAGATTCCTGATAAGATTAAGTCATCAGGTAGAAACAGACTCCAACCATGTTTAACTTTTCCCTTCTTTGATCAGGATCCTAATATTTGCCCTGGGAGAACATTAGACTCATAAATAGAGCGAACTAAGATCGTTAAAGGAGAATCTGTAAAAAACCTTTTTATATCCTATAGAAAACCCTTTAATTCAGTCTCCGCTTAGACCTTAAGTCGTTGGGTAAAGCGAACACTAAAAAAGTGCGGGGTTGATACGAACATCTTTCATGCTTACAGTGCGAGACATGCTGCGTCAGCAGCGTTAAATAAAGGACTGAACTTAAGATATTATAAGGTTCACAGCAGGTTGGTCAAGTGAATCTTCGTGTTTCGCTAAGTTTTATAATCGGCCTATAAGGCAGGATCCCAGTTCTTTTGCTGAGACCATTCTTATTTAGTTTTTTGTTGTCAAACTTTCGTTTGTTTTTGTTACAGTTGTAAACCTTTATTGAAAATTGTGTTGTTTATTGTGGTCGCAACTGTCTTTAAACATCTACGTTTACTTATCATCTGAAGAAGGGAGCGCAGTGTATAATTATAAGATCAAACGAACTTACCTTAAGTGAAGTTCGATCTTGATTATACACTGCGCTCCCTTCGAAGATGATCTCTTCCAACCCAGTTCTGTGAATCCCAGATCATCACAGTTGCGACAAGGCTTTGAAGAAGTGACAGCCACGCCCGCAGAGCGCGGGAATTACATAGAGAGTTAGGTTATCAGTTTTTGGCTTTGGACTATGGTGCACAACTAGCTCATAAATGAGTGCTACGTTTACTTATCATCTTCTAAGGGAGCGCAGTGTATAAACAAGATCGAACTTAACTTAAGGTAAATTCGTTTGATCTTATAATATTATGCGTTGCCTCCCATAGATATGCTGTTCAGTTTTGGGGAGTTTGTTCTGCCGTTATTTTAAAATTGGGACACCCAGTATATATGTTAAATGCTTCGTAAAACTATCACTGTCAACAGCGTAATTATCCAAATTATACCATTAGTTGAAAAAACCTGAAAAGTATAAACCTAATTCACTGTTATCAACGTTATCATAAAATAGAAACAGGTTGTCGATTATGGCACTGAAATATACCACAGAGTAGTAGATTATTAGTAAATTAAAATATTAATTTATCCGTTGAAAGACATTTAGGTAGTTAGTTTTGAATATCGACGTTATCACAAAATATGGTTATTACTCGTTCAATTTTTATTTTATTACTCACAGAATCATTTAAACGCTAATTATTGTGACTTGAATTTATTTGATTAAACGAAAGTATTTCTAGTAGCTACAGCTCACTCGCAATTTGGATTAAATGCCTAAGTGTGTTTTGTCTGATAGATATTTTTTTAATTTTTCATTCATAAAAATTTCATTGAAATTGCCATTAAATAATGTAGATATGACTTTTAAAATGTCTATTTAGTTTTATAATTAGAAGTGACCATAGCGCCTTGCAGTGGCTGATACATTTTAAAAAACTTGAAGTTGCTAGATGGATAGAAAGACTGCAACAATATAACATCGAAGAGACCGTCTCCATAGCAACGCAGCCATTTTTTCAGTCGACCCTGTTCAGATAATGCTAGTACTGTAAAAGGCTCGAAGAACGAGAGGAGCCGGTTGAAGAAGTCTTCAGGCGACCACTATCAAGCCAGAGGATGACGAAGACAGAATCCCCCTTGAAAGCCTAAGAAAGACTCAAAAGAAGGACAATGACATGGAGTCAGACCTACATGATAAGAGATAGCTAAATTTAGTGGAACTATTAAAGGGTACTGGATTCAGTGGTATCCCCTGTATCTTCACGATGGCCTATTGCACCGAAAGTGTAGTACCAGGTCTTCAACAATACCCGAAACCCACGTGATCTGGTAGCATCAAAAACACAGCGAAAGGGCCTGATTTGGTTCCTTATATGTCAACTGTCGTTGTCAATACTGTCAAAAATATCATTAGCGTTCATTTGGGTTTTTGGGTATATTTATATTATTTAAAGGTTATTGATTTTGCATTTTGTCAACACGCTTTTATTAAATTTTTCCTCAAATAATAATAAACCAATCAGTTCTTTTTAGAGCTCATTAGTGCTTTCATTCTTTTTTGCCGGTAAGTGTAAATTTATTTACTTTTATACAAGTTTATTGACAATATAATTTTCAGCTCAAAATGTTTACACCGGAACAAGATTCTTTTATTTTAATGGCACATTATAGAAGTGGATCTCGAAATGATGATGGAACTTGGTCATATTCAATTCAGAGTTGCATTCAACAATTTGAGGAACGTTTTCCAGCTGTACAAATAGAATATGATAGTTTTCGTCATCATAGACATGTTCTTGTTCAACGTTTTGAAACGAAAAATTGCATTTGTAAAGGAAAGGGGTCTGGAAGGCCCACAGTAATAACCGAAGAAGTTGTTCAAGATGTGCGAATTCGCATGGAGCAAAGTCCCACTAAATCAGTAAAAAAGTTAGCAGCTCAAGCAGGTAAGAACAGTGTTTGGGAGCTTGACTCTCTTATAATCTAATTTCATCGTTTTAGATTTATGTGTAGGAACTAGCCATAAGATTTTGAAAAAAAAAATCTATCAATGCATCCTTATAAGGTTTCAGTACTGCAACAATTGTTTCCTGGTGATTTTGTTAAACGTATGGAATACTGTCGATGGTTCAATGAGCAATTAAATGACAATAACTTATTGGATCGAACTTTTTTTACTGATGAAGCATGGTTTCACTTATCAGGATATGTCAATAATCAAAATTATCGAACATGGGCAACTGAAAATCCTCATTCATTTGTGGAGACAAGTCTACATCCCATAAAAGTTGGTATTTGGATAGCAATTTCAAGAAGAAGAATAATAGGGCCCATATTTTTCTATGACACAATTAATGGCCAACGTTATCGAAATATTTTTCTTGAATTTGTTGAACAGCTACAGGATGACGAGTTACAATTGGGTTACTTTCAACAAGATGGAGCAACAGCTCATACAGCTAGAGCTACTATTGACCTAATAGAAGAATATTTTGATGACCGAATTATTAGTAAAGGATTATGGCCTCCAAGATCTCCAGACCTCACACCTCCTGACTACTTTTTATTTGGTCATATAAAAAATAAAGTATTCAGAAATCGTTTGCATGATGTGAATGAATTGGAGCAAGCTATAGTTAATGAAATTGAAAGTGTAACTGAGGAGCAACTGCATAATGTGTTCGAAAACATGAAAAGAAGGGTTAATGCTTGCATAGAAGCTGGTGGTGAACATTTTGAACACTTACTGTAAATGTATATTCTTTGTACAACATCAAATTATCCTTTAAAATAAATTATTGAAGTTGATGTGATCAATTCTGTTCAGAACTGGATTTTTTTTTGTTTATATCAATATGACTTTTTGTTACATTTTTTATATATATATATATATATATATATATATATATATTTTAAATGAACAAAAACAAATTTAACATGAAAAATTAGCATATTCTAAATTAATTTTCAATTTTATAGATACCTACTAATTTAAAATAAATAAAAACAAATTAAAAATTGTATTTGTTTATTGTGTCCCATTGCCCATGTACAATTCCATCTCTTGAAGTAAATTTTAAATTGATTTCTAATTTCTAAACGTGCAACAAGCTAAATGTATGATCTGTAGGTACTTTCTATATCTATCAAGTTGATCTATTTGTAAGATTTAATAATTCTACTACATAAACGAAAACATTCAAAGCGATTATCACATGTTTAATCAAAATAAGATTACTATGACTTATTCTAACCAATACTGTAGTAATTTAAACAGTCAGCCGTAGTTAAGATAATATACCAGTTGCCATCAAGCTAAAATAAATAATTTGTAATTGTGTTCTTTATGCATAACATTTTTTAACCCTCCGTTCCCACACTTAATTTTTATCAAGAATTTGTCCCTCAAAATTTCAATTATTGAATAATAATAATTCTAAATTCAGCTCTTTTAATAAAATAGGGAGCTGTCCCATTCCGCTACACGCACTGGGATATAATAATATAATAATAATACTCTCCCTAATTCACCCCCTTACGAGTGAATTTTAACCCCAAAAGCTGAGCTTGTCCGGGGAAAGGGACGGCTATTATTATTATTTGCCGTGGCGCTCCGGGGCGACTTAAAGATGATTGATGATGCCATTTGACTTACAGGTGAGGAAAACCCGGAAAACCTCACCCACCATCATCGAGACGGTAATGTATGGCGAATTTTTTTAATCTGCATGTCATATCAACAGAAATTGAATTTCTATTAATACGCCACACATCAAATCCTAAACCGAACCATGCAATTTAATTAAAAATCCACATGGTCTGGTCTGGGATTCGAAACCCAGCAGTCTCAGACTCATAAACTTGCCTATAAATGAATATAAGCGCGATAGACCACTACACCACCGTGCCCGATGCCCCATGCTTATTTATACACAACAATTGAACTTAAAACTCATAACAATTTTTTTATGGTAACTTAGATTACAATAAACATATGTACCAAAAAACTGATGGCTAAAATGCTATTTTATTGACTTAAAAAGGTAAAAGACAATTTGTATCACAAACGAATATATTAAATTTAATCTAAATAAACGTAATCATTTAGTTAATCTATATACAAAATTGGTAAACAAATCCAAGATTTTCGGGTAAACTTCACTTGTATCCACTTTTTCTTTTTACGACTGGCAACCTCTTAGTCTTTGGAGGTCTTTCTTCAGTTTTCTCTTCGCTACTTTGCTCAATTTCGGCTTCAGTTTGAATTTCAACATAATTAAAATTCTTATCAGAATTTTCACCGCAAAATAATTCATGTTTATTATATCCTTTAAAGATTCAGGAACAAAGTGTTCTAATTGTATCTCGATCAAAGGGCGAGAGGTGGAAGTATTTCTATGTAAAAATAAAATACCATGCCAATACAATACCATATGTAATTTAAAAATACCACTACTTCAAGATCCTATCGCAAAAAAAAACAAATATTAAACTGTTACAGCACACGCTGGGACATAGTCTTTTGATGGGTATAGACTGAACTTCACTTGCAGAAGTACCTCGACCATATTGAATGTGGTGGAAACTAACTGAATTTATACCAGTGGTATTACTTCCAAACTTGAAGATAAAGAAGTGTACGGACGGAGCATCGAGATAAAGTACGGAGGGTTAAATAAACATTAAAAACAAAAAAAAACAGTCAAGAATCTCAAGATACGGTGATCTTAGGTTAGGTATCGAATTATTCTTCTTTTAATAAGAGAGGTATTGAATTCAATAGTGATTACATAAAAAAAATTAAAGATAAGATTTTATATTGGCCTAAATGGAATTCTAACATAAAAATATAATAATGTAAAGCACCATTAATTTAATAAATGATTTTTTTTTGTTATATCTCACTGTATTTTGTTCTTAAGGTTACAGACCATAAAAAAAAGAAGAATAATTTTATTTTTATTTTATTTAAAACACCTACAGCACTGGCCAACATCTAGGGATTTTTACTATTATTTTCACCAATCGCTGTCATGACGTTTTGATCACGTACATGGTACTGGTACATGTAGTCTGCCAAGTGGTACTGCCGAAATCACACGTCAGAAGTGTGTTGAAGAAGCTTTATTGAAACCGTTCAGGAGGACATTTTGGCATGAATTAAGAAAGCTTTTATTGGGTCAATTGCCGACGAGATGTAGAAGATTGGTGTAAGAAATGTGATCTATGTAATGGCAGGAAAGGTCCCAAAACAAGAAGCCGAGGTAAAATGGCACAGTACCTTTCCGTAAAGCCTTTCAAACGAATCGCCATAGATACCTTCGGACCACTTCCCTTAACATAAAGAGGAAACAAATATTTGTTATGAATTATTTTTCAAAGTGGCTCGAAATAGCGCCTATTCCTAATCAGGAAGCGACGACAGTAGCAGAACCATTTATGACGAACATCATCAGACAGACATGGAGTCCCTCTGGAATTGCATTCTGATCAAGGACGAAATTTTGAATTCGATTTCTTCGGAAAGTAATATACAGATTACATTTTGAAATCGTAACAAAAAGGTCCTAAAAGTATATTGTCAATTACGTCACATTCTTTTGCTAAATTTGGATTTTCTATTGGCCAAAATGTGCATTCCTTCAATTAAATATGCCATGCCTGATTAATACAGCTTCATCAATGAATAAAATGTTTTTAAAAGTGATCTATTATTTACTTTCTCACAAAGGACAAAACTGAACTGTAACTTGATTATCCATAGGTAACAAATTTTCTACTGACGTACAATAGAAGGGACACAGGATTCAAAATATTACGGAATGACTCACTACAACAGTTGCTGATAAGTGTCGTGTGTTCATTTCGAAATTCTCAACAATCTGGACCAAAATGTCTTCCTCTTGCTCAACAATAGTTTTTAGACGTCCTAAATGACTTTGTTTGGATATCTTCCTCTATATCTTCTGGCAGTTGCAAGTTCATAAAAATTTATTTGTCCATAAACACAAATAATCATGTATTTCCTTTCTGAATTAGATTAGGATTGTGTCGAGGCATTTTCACTAACTCTGCAGTAATAAACAATGATTATTTGACAGTTGTACATTTTCATTTTCCAAGCCTACTATGTTGAAATATTTCAGTACTTAAATAGATGCTAAGTTCAGAAAAGGACCACGCACTTTTCTTATGCAAAAGGAAGTACCGTCAAAATGACTGAATATTTGATATGGTAAATCACTTGATGTCACCGTCAAAAGTGTCCATGGGTCCAATCGTATCCTATGATTAGATTTTGAGATACAGGGTGTTGAAGTTAGAAATCCCTAATTTTTTAAAATGGACACCATAAATCACCCTTAAATATTTTTGGAGGTTATTTGTTCATTTTGTGTAGTCAAAATACATACTTAACTACCATAATTAAAATAATTTCACTTACAAGGTGATTAATAATTCCGCAGATCCTTTTTAGTCAAATTAGGTGTTTTCACCAAACAAAAATAGCTGAAATACCGAAAAAAAAAAATATCACCGTCAAAGTCTCTCAATATTTTATATTGTATAGTTCTTGATGTAATTGTTCGAAATTCTTATTGGTAAAATTAGATTCTATGACTAGTATTCCAAAGATAACTTAATATGTACTAAATATATGAATTTTAAACAATAAATATACTGACATAAGTAAATATGTTCCAGAGAAATACTGTATAATAAATATTTTGACACACTGTGTTGTATTACAAATATACCCCTTGTACTATTTGTGGACAGCCAAAAATATTTCGTACTTACAGGGTGATTGCGGTTGAATATGTAAGGTGAAAAAAATCAACAAAATGTTGAAATTGTTGGCAAAAAATAAAAAATAATTGTCTTTTAACTTGCGAGTTGTTTATCAAAAAAATCTTATTACTTCACATACAGGGTCATACATTATTTCATTACAAACAAAGTTCATTATATGGTAGGTCTAAGTAGGATCTAGGGAAATGAATAATGATCTGATGACATGTTTATTTTGACTGGAGCATTTCCTCTTTATATTGTATATTTATATCAGATTGGGATCTTCTTTCCGCGTCACCAATGAGGTAAAGCCCTAATACATTTTGTTTTAAGTGTTATCCCCTGTAGGACTATTGCACTGCTGGTATAACAGGGTAGGTCAAAAATTACCAAAAAAAAAAAAAGAATTAATTCTGGCTAGTGTAAAAAAATTGTCTTTTGTTGTTTATACCCTATTTAAAAATTAGTAAAAAAATAAAATATTTAGCTGGGCCCTTAGGGGTGAGAAATTAAAAAAATAAAAAAATTCAGCTTTGTGCAGCTCTTCGCTTGATTTCAAACTCAAGGGGTTTATGGCAGCTACAAGATAATAAAACCGGTTTTGAATGTTAAATCATCACAGAACTCACCACGAGGAGGTAGCCGCACCTCGAGTTCCACCGCAGCTCACCCACCCACCCATTAACCCATTTATCTTAATATATCTTACTAATTTATACAAAGAGGTCATTACATTTTTGGAAATCTAATATTATTCTGGTGCCTTGTGTATCCAAGAAACCATGACACTGATGCAACATGTGCGCAAGTACCTAAAGTTCTCGAACCGCATGGAAATGTACAATAATAGTAGAAAATTGGATCAATATGTTCAGTAAGTTCCTCTTCGTATGCCAACCACAGCATATATTTAGTTGCGTTTCTGAACCTAGAATATATTCTAAAACGTAAAAAATTATTCTCTTCTCTTAACTAGTCTATTTCTAAAACATTATTTTCCTCTCTTTGCAGTTTATCTTGACTATATGATGGACTTAAACAAATGTGGTAAGAACCTACCAAGTCTTTTAGAAAATTGATCTCTACTCGAGGAAATTCAGGAATATGCATGTGGTTTAGTCTTCGCCACCGACCATTTCTGGTAGTCAGATTTTGGTCATCAACGCGTGCTTGTATAATATTAACGTCATCTATTTTGTTTAAAATTTCTAGTGCTATGTTCATTGTAGCTGGTACATTTATAAGAGAATAAAACTTATTTAACAACACATTTGCAATCTGATAAAAATCACTCAAATTAACAGAATAATGCGTGGATATGCGGCCTTTAAAAAATTTGGATTTAAAATGTCCATTTCTGGCTTCTACAACTCAACGAGTTTTAGTTATTAGTCTCGCTCTATTAGCTTTACTTGTTGATAATCGTCGTTGGTTTTGATGAAGCAAAGTAATTAACCCAAGTTCTTCTAATATAGGAATAACATCTCTGTAAACTCTATCTACTATTACTATATCTCCTTCTGTAATCCAGTTTCTAAATTCATTATTATCATTAGCCAATTGTTGCTGTAAAATTGCTGCATCGTTATTAGATGCATCAGAAAAATAGGGACCATTGATTGATAAAATATATCCGTCAGGAGCTGCTGTATTTTCTGGCATAACTAAATGTTCCTTCTTAAAATAGCAATAGGACTAACGCAATATTCTAAAATTACTACTTTTTCAATTGAGTTAAGAGGGTCATTCAATAAGTAAAGGGATAAATGGCTATAGCTCAAAACCGGTTTATTTCAATCTTTCAAAATTAAGGCTATTTTTCAACATAATCACCCCCCACAGTTATGAACTTGTCCCATCTTTCTTGCAGCTTCCTTAAATTCCTCATTGTTAGCAAATCTTTTCGCAGGGTTCATACAACTTTTACCGTACTGTATCAACATTCTAGAAAAAATTTCACTTGGTTTTACACCTTCTGCGACTAAAAATCTAATGACTGAGCGCTGCTCTTCTAAGGTGCAATCTTCTAGTGGACTTGCCATGGTAAATTGAAAATTTTGAGGTTATGTTGACATAAAATGATGAAACAGCTGATCAGAGCATATCCTAAGGTTGCTAACTAACACCCCTGAAGAGATTGTACACATTCATTGAATAGTTTTAAAATTATAGAATTTGTCTCTTTACTTATTGAATGACCCTCGTATATGTACAATCGACATAAAATATGGCCTCTGGACTATCTGCTATAGGGTTGTAAAGCGTGTTTACGAATTCAGGGACATAATTTATGATATAATTTTCTCTGGTTATTGATCTAAATCCAATATTACTAGGTACAAATCTTTGAAGCAGGGACATACGGACATTAGATATGACTATACTAGTGACTTGTCGGGATGAATAATTAAAAAGTAATTTTATGAACTCATCTGACAATCCATGTCTTAGTTTAACAAGGAAAGCAAGTAAATCTTTTTGAGCACTATTTCTTAAGTTACCATATTTTTCTATTGATTCACAAAATTCTTATAATTCTTGGAAATTCTCTTTAGAAATTGAAGTTAAATATTTAAATTCTTCTAAACTAAAAGTATTTATATCTTCCCAATTTTTTAAATTATTATTAGCAGTAGCAGCCGCTCTTAAACTAGACAAAAATTGCTGAATATTAACTTGGAGGAATGGTCTATAAACAAAACGCAAACCAGCATGTAAATTAATCATTAGTAAACCTAAATGATTTAAATGAATGTCACAAATCTTCAGATATTAAATGTGCGTATTGGAAATCAATAATATATATAAATTGAAAGTTTATGTCAAAATACTTTGGTTATGTTTTTTTGCATCTTTTAACAAAACGTATGGATAATCAACAATCGGTAGGTACAGAGTCTTTTATAAGGTATCCAAGTTATCAATTTTCTTTAAACCATTTTTGTTAATGTCTATTTTTGTCAACTATTTATGTCTAGCGTATACTCAAAATTATTGAAAGATTCTTCGTTGACACGGTGGAAGTCAGAAAAGTGAGGAAGGCACGAAATTGAAAATCCACTGAATGAAAATGAAGAATGAAGTCATTAACAGCCGTTTGAAAGCGACAGTAAGTGCTCTCGTGTATCGTAAATCTGTCAGCGAACCACCAATGGCGGCGCAACGATATCTGTTATTTACATACAGAGTCGCACGGAGAATTGTTATTTCGATTTCTTTTTTAGTTTTGAATAATTATTACTGTCAGTGGTGCGTGATTCTAGAATTTATTTACAATGTAAGTTTAAATTTAAAGGCAGAGGAAAGGACAGATTATACAGTGTGTCTCAAACCCGAAACATATTTATTATTCATTTTCTAATAAAATATCCTGTGGTTGAAAGATTTTCTGTTTTTCCTTTCTTTTTTTTTTTCGTAATCTCAAAATATTATCCACAGATATAATTCGTTAATTCAAAAAGATTGCTTTTGTATTTAAACCTTTTATAATTGCGTACCACTAGGGTCAATGGTAGCTTCTGAAGAATATGGCATCAACGACTTAGATCTTACCCATAACCCAGAAAATTTAGTTTTAGAGGAGGCAGACACCGTGGAATTTATAACTCAGTTAATGCAAGATGTGTTAACAAATGTTATCAATAAAGTTTCTAGAACAGAACCTTCAAAACTTGTAGATCTGAACGAGATTCGACCCTTTCCCACACTACAGCCAACATAGCAGACGTTCTAGAAAGAAGGGAAGATCCTGTATTTATACTAATACACCAGAAAAGGACATAATAGAGGTTGCAGAGAAAGAGAGACGAGCTGTCAAGGAAAACACTGTGAAAAGAAAACTTTGTGAAGATAAAACACAAAAAACTGTCCGAGAGAAGACAAGAAAAAAAACCAAGGAAAAAGTCATCTTATTCAAGTTTCTCGTCAAATTTTGATATGGAAGCAACAACTTCGAATGTCAAAACTGATGGTCTAATTAATTATAGCTCAGATTCTGACTTAGATTAACAAAACGAATATGAGGACATTAGTGATCTCGTAAATGATGAAGATGTTACCGTGGGCGACTTTGTGTTGGTAAAATTTGAAAGAAAGAAAACTATTGTTCACTTTGTGGGCCAAGTACAGAAGCTAGACGACCATTACAATGAACTAATAGTTAAATTTTTACGATTCAAATCAAACTATTTGATAAATAAAAAGAAAGTCCATTTACTAAGCAGATTTGAACATTTTCTAAATAATCTACCATATTGTTTGTTTTCTTAAATGTTCTATTATCAAAAAGGTTGTATTTTAAAAACAAAATCGTATCCAGCACTTCACTGTCGCGTGGTATACAGTACGTCCCACGACCGATCAACCAACGCCTCCTATCGTATTCAATTCGCTTGCGATGCGGGCTAGCTAGGCCCACTCTCGTATGCCGAGTATCGTGTCCTTCCAACGTAAATCCAGCCACGAGCAGAGCCAGTCGAATCAGTCTTTATGAATAAATTATTTACGTATTCAGACGGTGTGTGTGTGCCGTCCTGACTATGACTTGGTCTTCGTCGTCGTGTCCCTTTTATTATTATTATAATCGAATCAAATTTTATAAGCACCGAGCTGTATCAGAAGTTGAAGATGTACGCAAGTAGAGCTATGCTATAATATTTAGCTAATTTATTGCTACTTGATTTAATTTCATTGTACCTTCATTGAAAAATATGTGCTAGCAAAGCCACAATCTAATTTTTGGCTAATTTATTACCATTATTTTAATTTAATTTATTACCACAATTTTAATTTCATTACTTCATTTCTTAGTTTAAAAATCTCTGAACAGAACAAGTTAATGCAAGTGAGGACCCATAACAGAATTTTTTCTATTTTCTGCTAAAGAGTTTTGCCACTATTGAAATTTAATTAATTACTCCCTTAATTCAAAAAAGCTGTAAATAAAACATGCTAGCGCAAATTGAAGCAACATAATTTTTACTTTTTACTACACCATAATTTTGAGCTAATTTATTGCCACAATTTTAATTTCATTACTTCATTTTTTAATTTAAAAAAGTTCTGAACAGAACAAGCCAGCACGATTGAAGACCCACCATAGACTACTATTTACTACTCTTTAATTTTTATCTAATTTATTACCATTATTGTAATTTAATTACTTCATTATTTATTAAAAAAAAAGCTGTAAATAAAACAAGCTAGCGCAAGTGGAAGCTAGGATAACAACATAATTTTTACTTTTTACTATGCCATAATTCTTAGCTAATTTATTACCACAATTTAAATTTTATTACTTCATTCGTTAATTTAAAAAAGCTCTAGACAGAACAAGCTAGTCCAAGTGAGAATCCACCAAAGAAATTTTTACTATTTACTTCTCTTTAATTTGTAACTAATTTATTACCATTATTGTAATTTAATTACTTTATTATTTAATTAAAAAGAAGCTGTAAATAAAACAATCTAGCGCAAGTGGAAGCTGGGACCACAACATTATTTTTACTTTTTACTATGCCATAATTTTTAGTTAATTTATTAAAATTTAAATTTTATTACTTCATACCTTAATTTAAAAAAGAACAGAACAAGCAAGTGGACGTGAGGACATATAACAGAATTTTTACTATTTACTACTCCATAGTTTTACCACTATTGAAATTTAATTAATCCATTCTTTAATTAAAAAAAGCTGTAAATAAAACAAGCTAGCGCAAGTAGAAGCTAGAACCCACAACATAATTTTTACTAAACCCACAACATAATTTTTACTACACCATCATGTTTAGCTAATTTAATACGACACTTTAAATTGTATTACTTTATTCCTTAATTAAAAGAAAGCTCTGAACAGAACAAGTTAGCGCAAGTAAGGACCCACAACAAATATTTTACACTATTGTAATTTAATTACTTTATCCCTTAATTAAAAAAAGTAATTGGAAGCTAGGACCCACAAGAGAATTTTTTACTTGTTTCTACGCCATGACTTTTATTAGCCAATTAATTAATACAATTTAAATGTTATTACTTTATTTCTTGATTTAAAAAGCTATAAAAAGAACAAGCTAGCATAATTGAGGATCCACAACAGAAATTTTAGTATTTACAACTTCATACTTTTTAACTAATTTATTACCACTATTACAATTTAATTACTTCATTCCTTCTTTTAAAAAGCTGTAAATAAAACAAGCTATCGCAAGTGGAAGCTAGGACCCACAACATAATTTTATTTCTTATTATGCCATGATTTTTAGCTAATTTATTACCACAATTTAAATTTTATTACTTCATTTCTTAATTCAAAAAAGCTCTGAACAGAATAAGCTAGCGTAAGTGATGACCCACAACAGAATTTTTACTATTTATTACTTCTTAATTTTTAACTAATTTATTACCACTATTGTAATACCACTTCACTCCATAATTCAAAAAAGCTGCAAATAAAACAGGCTGACTCAAGAGGAAGCTCTAGGACTCATAACATAATTTTTACTTTATACTACGCTATAATTTTTAGCTAACTAATTACCACAATTTAAATTTTATTACTTTATTCCTTAATTTAAAAACGCTATAAACAGAACAAGTTAGCACAAGTGAGGATTCACAACAGAAATTTTAGTATTTACTACTTCATAATTTTTAACTAATTTATTACCAATATCGCAAATTAATTACTTCGTTCCTTATTAAAAAAAAGCTGCAAATAAAACAAGTTAGCGCAAGTGGAAGCTAGAACACACAACATAATTTTAATTTTTTACTACGCCATAATTCTTAGCTAATTTATTAACACAATTTAAATTTTATGACTTTATTCATTAATTTAAAAAGGCTCTAAATAGAACAAGCTAGGACCCCCATCAGAAATTTTAGCATTTACTACTTCTTAATTTTTAACTAATTTATTGCAATCCAATTAGCTAGATTCTAGCTAATTGTACAACATAATTTTTAACTTTTTACTACGATACATTTTTAGCTACTTTTTACCACTATTTTAGTTATTTATTGTTCCATTTCTTAAATGAAACAAGCTGTAAAGAAAATAGCGAAAGCCTAGCTAAGCCACAAACGAGTATTCACTTTTTACTGCACCACAATTTTCACCTATTTTATTGCCTATTTATTACCCATACTTTAAATGAATTGCTCAAAGAAACCTGAAAAGATGGTAGTATGAGTAAAAGGTAATAGTTACTAACAAAATTTTTATTTTTTACTATACTATATATTTTAGCTAAAGCATTGCTAATTTATTGCTAGTTTATTGTTAATTCATTGCTAATTTAATTTATTAACACTATTTTAATTGTATTACTACATTTCCTTCTTTCTTTCTAATATTGGCTTCATCCATTAATTAAAAGAAAAGAAAAGCCTGAAAAACCACCACTAAAATTTTGATTTTTAATTGTTCCATAAATTTTGGCTAATTTATTGCTGATTTTCTACTTCTATTTAGTCTATTTCATATCATAATTAAAAAAAGCGCTTTTATTTGATCTAAGTGGAAATTAGAAGCCCCACAACACAATTTTCGACTTTTGACTATAATACCGGAGTGTAATGTTTAGTTAATATACTGTTAATTTACTAGCATTACTTTAATTTAATTGCTCCATTCCTTAATTGAAAAAACTATGAACAAAAAAAGGTAGCACAAGTGGAAGCTAAAACCCACAGCAGAATTTGTATTTTCTAATACGCCATCATTTTTACAGAATTTATTTTCCTAATTCATTGCTAATTTATTGCTAATTTATTGCTAATTTATTGCTAATTTATTCCTAATTCATTGCTAATTTATTCCTAATTCATTGCTCATTTATTGCCAATTTTCTTGATTTCTTGATTGAACTGAGCTAAAACTCAATTTTTGTCTTTTTACTACGCCATAAGTTTGAGCTAATTCATTGCTAATTTATTATAAATTAATTGCTCCATACCTTAATCAAAAAATAACCTGTGAACACGGTAGAATTAGTGCAAAGTTACAATCAAAATTTGTATTTTTTACTATGCTATAATGTTCGAATAATTTATTGCTATCTTCCTAGTTCTATTATAATTTTGTGGCGTCATTCCTCGACTTACAAAAAAATGCATTTTGATAAATCACTTTTGTCAGTTTTATTTCTTTCTTTTCAAACCTGATGATGATTCTACGTGATCGAAACTAGTAGCTAAATAAAAGACTTATTTTTATTTATTTTGTTACCAAGACTTGAGCTGAGAATTGTTTTTAAATTAGCTATGTATATTTTTGGCATTGTTTCTTTTTTCTGAATTATTAATCTTGTCTGCCAATCAAGAAGAAGCACCGCCACAATAGACCAAGAAGTCTCGTTGTCGCCGAGTTTATACATATATACATATCAATTTGTCAACGTCTCATATTTTATTTATGCTATGCAATTTGATGACGACTGAAAAAACAAAATCTATTATCGACTCCGAACGATAACACGTAATGCATTTCTTCTATGTTCGTTTGCATTCCTATACAATAAATAAATACAATAATAAGTGGAATTTGTTTATACAAGTAAAAAATATAGTATATTCGAGAAGTGTCTTAAACAGTTTTCGCCACTATTTATTCATAACATTACAATTTTATTAAAATATTTCAAACATATCTGGGCTAGTTTGGATCAATTTTTTATTTCGGTTTTAAATTTAGATAATTTAATTGTTTGTCTCATTAAATGAAGAAGAATAATCTTTTCGTTTTCTGAAAAAGTCTACATTTAAGATTGAATTTGTAGCAACACTTACTGTTAAAAGGGTGGACGAGCTCTGCAAGGTCACCAAAGCTTCCCTCTGGATCCCAAATCCCAGAAGGAGGTTGTGCTGAGGCAACTTAAGGGACAAAACCCCAACTTACATGTAGGAAAAGGTGCACCTTTCACCATAAAACCAAAAGAGACCCCAAGTGGCATCTCTTTGTCTTCGACATAAAAGAGGAAGACATGGGAACCCTAAATATCAAATCGATGAAGTGAGCTATGCATTCGCCTCATTGACTATAAATGTACAAATATATTGAAGCGAAACATCAAACACCGCTTTGGAAAAGTATTCATACTCAAACAATGCCCTTGCCCCCTTAGGCTGGTCCAACACGATCAGATGAATACCATATGATGGTGTCACCAGTTGAAACAACTCAGGAAGATGGCTAGGAAATTATTTAATAAGGCAAGAACCACGAAACTCAAAGAGGGCTGGAACATTTACAAATCTTACCTCAGAGAAAACAAAAAGGTCGTTAGACAAAAACAGAGAGGTGCGTGGAGACCCTACTGCGAAGAAATTGAAGGCAGCAATGCTTCAAAAGGCTTTCTGAAGAGTATTGCATGAAAACTGCAAACCTCGAAGGAAGAATCAAACTTATGTTGTTAACACTCGGTCATTACAGACGTGGCTAGCTGGGCGTTTACGCCAACAGCCAAACACATTTTAGACAAAAAAAAAATAGATGGGCAATATCTAGCTTCTCTTTTTAAGTATCCATGATAGCATATCTCAACATAACAAGCGCCACGAAAACCAAATCCATCAGGGACATAGAAGTCATTCTTAATCTAACTCCTCTTGATATTAACATCAAGGAGGTATTCATCAATGTCATCAATACTGGATGCTGAACATTGATGAACTTTGGAGATAGAAAGATAAAAATACAACATTACAACATGAAGAGAACCAGACGACCTTTTTTATCTCTGCATTACGTTTTTGTCTTATTTGTTACGTTTCAGTAAATTATGTATTACGTTCCTGGACGCTAGACAAAAAATATAGTGTTTTGCTGGACAAATACGGCGTTTACTGGACAAATACGGCATTTTACTGGACAAATACGGCGTTTTGCCGTTCGTTTGCTGTACAATATCCAATGCCGGACAGACTTTGAATATATACAATACAGCAAATTCTCTCATTTTTATTTCATCTTTACAAAACCCTAATATGGTTACAACACTCTCACTCAAAGCACAATTAATATCTCAAATACGGCGCTACACATTGTTTACTATGTTGTATATTTACGAGGGTCATTCTATAAGTAAAGAGACAAATTCTCTAATTTTAAAACTATCCAATGAATCTGCACAATCTTTTCAGGGATGTTAGTTGGCAACCTTGGGATATGCTCTGATCAGCTGTTTCATCATTTTATGTCAACATAACCTCAAAATTTTCAATTCACCATGGCAAGTCCACTAGAAGATTGCACCTTAGAAGAGCAGCGCTCAGTCATTAGATTTTTAGTCGCAGAAGGTGTAAAACCATGTGAACTTTTTTCTAGAATGTTGATACAGTACGGTAAAAGTTGTATGAAGCGTGCGAATTTTTACAAGTGGGTTGATCGGTTTAAAAGTGGCCGAACAAGTGTAGGTGATGAACCCCGATGTGGACGTCCAGTGGAAGTTTCTGGTCCCTCGTTGGAATCGAGGATTGACGGACTTATTTGTGATAACAGAAGAATTACTGTTGAAATGAAAGCTGAGGAAGTTCAAGTAAGTGTTGGAACTGTTCACAAGGTCATTCAGAACAATTTAAAGTACAGAAAAACGTGTGCCAGATGGGTTCCCAGACAGCTTACTGATGCTCATAAAGAATCAAGGCTTTCCATTAGTCAAGACTTAAAGCAACGAAGTTTGATTGAAGGAGACGCTTTTTTTGAAAGAATAGTAACCAGCGACGAGGTCTGGATCTATCACTACGACCCTGAGACCAAAAGGCAGAGTATGGAGTGGAAACACACTAGCTCTCCAGTTTGCAAAAAATTCAAGGTTCAACCTTCCGCCGGTAAAGTGATGCTGACCATCTTCTGGGACTCACAGGGTCCAGTCTATTGCGATTTCCTTGAAGATCAGCGAACTATCAATAGCCAATACTACTCTGAGATGCTAGAACACAAAGTTAGACCAGCTATCAGTAGCAAACGCCGTGGATTCTTGTCAAAAGGAGTCATTCTTCAGCACGATAACGCCCGCCCTCATACAGCCCAGCTGACCCATGATAAGATTCAAGAATTGGGTTGGGAGGTCTTACCTCATCCTGCCTACAGTCCCGACCTCGCCCCATCTGATTTTTACCTGTTTGGACCACTCAAAGACGCCCTACGTGGAAAAAGATTTGCTAACAATGAGGAAGTTAAGGAAGCGGTGCAAAAGTGGCTTCGGGGTAAATCGAAAGAATTCTTCGCCTAGGGAATTAGGAAGCTGCAAGAAAGATGGGACAAGTGCATAACTGTGGGGGGTAATTATGTTGAAAAAGAGCCTTAATTTTGAAAGATTGAAATAAACCGGTTTTGAGCTATAGCTACTTGTCTCTTTACTTATTGAGAAGGAATCAGCAAAGCCATTGATGACTTCTTGCGGTCCATTATAGTCCGTACCATCTAAATTCATGTTTTGGGGAATTGATGATTCGCCTTTTTTGGATTTTATGAAAGACCAAAATTTGGAAGGGTCGAGAGCGATATCTGATTCGGTTGATCTAATATAATTTTGGTAATGTAATTTTGTTTGCTCTTTAACTAACGCTCTGATATTTTTAAAATTGACATAATCAACTTCATTACGGCTCTTTCGATATTTTTACCAGGCCTTGGACTTTTTTTGGATAAGGGCAATAATATAACCATTAAACCAAGATAATAGAACATGTCGTTTAATAAATCATAGAATAAATCAACAGCTGTATTAACATTGTCACAATGTTCAAGTATTGACCAATCGGCGAAGGCCAAGTCAAGATACAACGAGTGTAAATTGCATTTTTTAAAGTTGTACCCAGCAGTAGAAGTTGAAGAAGCTGAAGGACAAGAATTTTGTAAACTTAACTCAATTGTTAGAGCTGGATGGTACTTATCTTCTAGAACTAGTGGATCAATAGATTTTGAGACACTGCAACTATTATTAGCAAGTACAAGATCTAGGATTCTATTATAAAAGTTGACACACTGATTATATTGTGAAAGAAGAAAGAAATATTATAAACGAAGAAAAACTACTTGCGACGATGACTGTAAAGTGTATATCGTTTTACAAAAGAAACCATAGAGTGAATGTCGAACCATTTTTGGGGGGAAGGGTCAACTGAAAGAAGAAGCGGTGCAATATGTAAAGTTGACAAACTAAAATATTCTTGAGGTGTGTAACAGACCCAGGTTTTAAATCTCCTTCATCTTCTGTTCCAAAATTTGTGACGCTTTTACTGCTTCGAGCGAACATGGACTCCATCGAATTAAAATAGTAAATTAAAAATCTAACTAAAAAATACAATATTCTAATCATAACGCTTTTTTTGTTATGTTAATTTCATATTATGAGGTGTGAAGGTATCTCATATTTTGTATTAAATATCGCCTGTCTAGAATAATAAATTTATTTATAGTTTATTTATTTAAAACACACTATTTACAATTTATTTCAGACGTACTATATGTATAAACCAAAACGAAACATTCTGTTAAGTATTATAATTCGATTTTTAGTGTAATACTCCTGTTTTATAAAATAAAGTAGTTCATTTATATTCTTACAGTTTAGATTTTTATAATAAAATATTGAACGTTCTCGGCTTTTTGCCACCCTGATATTAAAAAATAACATTCGCGGATAAAACCGTCGAATTCGCACAAATTTTACGCAGTAAATTAAGATCGTCCGTTGTGGTTTGTCACCTGGGCATTACGCTAGATCGTCAAGAAAGAATGAAAGAAGAAAGGAGCCATAATAACGGTGTCGGTGCGTTGTGCGGCATCGAGGTCCAGAAATAGAAGCGAAAAGTTGTTTGAACTTGAGCCAAACAACATTCAACCAAGTCAAAAGAGGGACGACACATATTGCAGAATGCCAGAATGGACACGATGGACGAACGGCTCAACTTCGCCTCGCCCGTTTCGAGCAGATATGCCCACTGATCTTATAGTCAGGGCGATTATTATTTAAAAAAAATAAGTACATAACTGATATTGTCGAAATGCCAAAATTATATTAGTATCGTGGTATCTATCACTAACATTTTAAATTTTTATCCATTTCGGAGGTGTTCTCAGTATTTTACTTATTACTTAAGTATAATTTATAACCACCGTAACGTAACTTAATGCCGTAGAAACTTAACGTAATATATAAAAAATAAAGTCTATTTATAAATGTCCGTAACGTAAAAGTTGAGCATGCGTGTTGCATTTCAGAGATTATCAAATTATAGACAACCTAATGAAATAAACAAGTGTAAACTATGTACTTAACCTCTAAATAAAACCCATAAATTATGATTTTGCTATATCTTTATCGGTTGTAAGCAGGTAGGGTTAGGTTTGGCCCAGAACACTGCGGCATCTTGGGTCTATTGTATTCCCCTGCTTTCCCCGTATTCAGGTACTATCTTTGGAATAGTCCTGTGTCTTTGGTTAGTTTTAATAGGTTCCCTACCAAGTGTTCTAGGCCGAAAAGGAAGAACGTCGCCCAGTAAGAGCTTCGCATTCGAAGATCACATGGTATGAGGTTTCTTCCTCTTCCATGCAAAGTCTACACGTAGTGGGATCATTGTGTAATCCCATTACATGAAGGTGTTTCAGCAAGCAGTGCCCCGTTAATAATCCCACAATGGTGGATATTTGGGGCCTTGCGAGTTGTAGTGTCTCAGTAGCCATGCGTGGGTTTGGTCCCCTTAGCATGGGCTTACTGATTCTGTACCCTCTTATCTGTTGCCAGTGAATTTGGTGTTTTATGGTTATCCACCTGTTCACTGCCTGTCGAGCAGAAGTTTTGCTTATCCCAAATACAGGTCCGGGTCCTGTGAATGGTGGATCTGATCCCTCTTTGGCGAGTTCATCAGCCTTTTCATTTCCTTGAATACCTTTGTGCCCTGGTACCCACGCCAGTTTTACCTTGTTGTGGGTTGCCAGATCATTTAGTATTTCAAAACAGTTCCAGACAAGCTTTAGAGCTGCCTGGCTATCTGAGAGAATTAGAATGGTTTGTTTTTTGTACTTCCTTCTTAAATTCTCTCGTACACACAATTCAATTGCATGTATTTCAGCCTGAAATACAGTGGCATGTTTTCCCAGTGAGACAATGATGTCGCATTTGGGTTTAACTCCATGTACGCCAGAGCCTGTTCCCTTTTTAGTTTTAGATCCATCCGTATACCATACGAGACCGCTAAGCAAGTATTTATCTATCTCCTTATTTACCTCGTTCCAGTTACAGTTGACCTGGAAGAGTCTGTTAAAGGTTAATATAGTATCATTTACTTCTGTTATTCTGGTATGTTTTATATGTCCCAGTGTGTTCCAGTTGTTGGAGATTTCCAGTCTGTATGCACTCATTCTGGCCTCCCCCTTTATGACTAGGTCAAGGGGTGGGAGGTTTAGAATGATTTCCATAGAGGCTGTACTTCTCAGTGCTCCTGTAATACAAAGGCATACCAGCCTCTGTACTCCTAAGAGGGTATTGAGGGCTGTTTTCTGGTTTATTTTTGGCCACCAAACAACCGCTCCATAAGCTATCATGGATCTTGTTATTGCTAAATATAGCCAGTGGACCATTTTTGGTTTTAATCCCCATGTTTTTCCAAATGCCCGTCTCCCTACAATGAGAGACATTTTACATTTGTTGGTCACTTTTTGTAAGTGTTGGTTCCAAATAAGTTTGCTATCTAGGATTAGACCCAGATATTTTACTTGGTTCGTTTTGTTTAGCCTTCCTCCAAACAGAGTCGGAGTTTTTAAAACCTCCAATTTTGTTTTTCGAGTGAAAAATATTTGCCAATATTAGGCCAATGTCATGATTGTCTTGGACCAATATTAATTCGAACCGTGAACCTTAATAAATGTATAAAGATTAAAGTAGGTATTATCAGAAAATACATACCTAGGTACCCTACGGTAATATTTAGGACAGTGATGCCATTTCTGGATTTCCATAATCATCTAGGATTCTTAACAAAAATTTTTATGAAATTACTATAGGTATTTTTTAATTCTTTTTTTTATCTGTTTCTAAACCTAAAATGTTATTCTAAAAATGTGTCATACCTAAAGTTATAAATATGCTTGTCTTTTTACACTTTTCCTAAAATTTCTCGAATACGATCCGTTTTAGAAAAATCATGTATGGGACAAAAATTATAGAAAATGACACCACAACAACTTTTATTTAATAAATTTTCTTAAATATTTGAATTTTACACTTTGTCAAATTTCTCGAATACGGTCCATTTTAGGGAAATTATGTATAGAATAAAAATTATAGAGAATGACATTACAAGCAACGTTTATGTAAAAAATTTCCTATACAGAAAGTAAAAAAAAATTGTATTTTTTTGTATCTTTAAAAATATACGTAGTTTATTCATGTATTAGTTTTACACGAAACAGGGCTTAAACCTCATATAAAAAATGTTAAACTCAAATAACTTTTATGTTATTGACTAAAAAATATCAATTTTAGAACTCAAAAATTCCAGCCAATGATGGCATCGCATCGTGCATTTAAGTGCCGAAGAATTAACAGGGTGGTCAAACAGCACTTCTCACTTCGCCTGAAATTTCCAATACAAGTACGTCAATATGTTTCAGTGAACAAGGTACAGATCAAAAGAATGTCAATATGTCATAAAGAACAGAAATCTCACACCTCTGTTAATACAAATATATCTAACATATCAAATGTATCAATATTTTCTAATGAACATATTATAACTGACAACTTTCCAATAATAATTTTTCTAAAAACAGAACATTGATAACATTGTTCTAAAAAATAAAAAAATTAAAATTACCCAAGCCATACAAACTGAAAGTAATGTTTTGCCTAATGTTATTGTAATATTAATATTATGTATTGGTCCTTTTTTTTTAAGTAATATTAAACTTTTTTATAAAGTTTTATAATTGTTTTATTATTATAACCCTTATAATATTCACGTCCATATGCAATCATCGAAAAATGGCTTTTAAAAGCTGTATAGCCCAGTAAAATAAGGAAACGAGTATTTGACAAGAAAAAATAAGCATATCTGGCTCAGTTTACATAGCGTTATCCTATAAACAAATATGTAATGACTTTATACGCTCAGTGAAAAAATAGTATTTTACTTTTTTGTTTATATCGATGCCTGGGATATTTGTGGGAAGGTTTGATAATTAATATTGAATGCCAATATTGGTATTAAACTAAATGCCAAAATAGGTTTCAAACTAGATTCCAGTATTTATTTTATACCAATATAGTATGACAATGTAGACTAATAATAGTAAAATTGGACCTATCCTGCTGTACATAAATTTGCCGATATTGGTTTCAAATTGAAAGCCAATATTGTATGATAATAATGGCGTAAAATGGGATCAATATTGAAAAAGAATATTGAATTTTGTTTGTACTGCATTATAATTTCTATATTGTACCCAATCTACACATAAGCTCAATATTCTTTACTTATATTGGCGATTTACTGAAATATATATTGGATAAATGTTTCAATACAACGTTGGCCCTTGTTTTTCAAGCGTTAGCTCTTTGATCCGCAGCCAATATTTAAATACATTTTTAACTTAACATTGCTTTTAGAATGAATGCATAACTTAAACCAATATTGTAGAACAATGTAGGTGCCAAATTAAACACAAATATAGGTCCAATGATGAAACTCAATATTGAGTTTTGTTTGTCGTGCAGCATAATTTCTATATTGTATTCAATATACACGTTAATCTCCATCCACTTTTGTTTACTTATATTGGCATTTTATCGAAAATATATATTGAACTAATGTTTTAATACAACGTTGGCCCTCGTTTTTCAGGCATTAGCACTTTGATGGGCAGCCAATATTGAAATAGTTTGTCAAGCCAACATTGTAAACTTGGGGCAATATTGACTTTCTATGGGGTCTATTCTGTAACAATTCCTTTATATTTAACGGCCTTTAAAAATATTGGCGGCCTTTAAAAATATGTTCGTATTCGTTAATTTACTTCTGTCATTATTTAAACAGATTTCTTTAAGATAGCCCTGTAATGTATTTTAAAGATCCGTTTAAATAATGACAGAAGTAAAGAAGAAAATATTTTTAAAGGCCGTTAAATATAAAGGAATTGTTACAGAATAAACCCTTATATCAGGCTAATATTCATTGCTACCTGGGATATATAGAATCTCATTGATTCTTCTAGTGTAATTAATCTTCATCTTTATAAATTATTAGGTATTATAATAATATAGTTTATTCAATGTTTTTACGTGTAAGATAACAAATTTGTTTGTATAAAAATAACCTACGAAATAATCACAGACGTGTTACTCCAGAAGAGGTTCAGGTTGTATTGTGATGTTACACAAAGTTCATATCTTACTTACTAATCATAATTTTTAATATTTCCATAAATATTTTCTAATAATAATTTTAATGCTAAATTATAGATAGTATCTAAGTACTTTAATTGATACCTAACATATTGATTTGACAAATATTTTAAGTACCTACATTGTTATTATTTAATATTAAATAAAAAATATCCTGATTATTATCTCATCCACATTCTTAGTCAAATATAAAAATTTTAATTTTAATGTTTTCTATTCAATTGCCTCTACAGTTAATAAATATAAAATCAAAAAGCTATTTAAATTGTAATGTAAAATGACAAAACTAATTTATTGTGTCAATACATTAAAAAAATGTCAAAGTGATTTTAGAAAAGTGGATGAGTGAAATTAAATTTTAAAAAATTTCTATATAAATGAAGTAATTTTATAAAATTCCATAAATAAATGTAGAGTAACATTAATAACAGACTTCAAAAAAGGAATGTTCAGCGATAATTCTTTACCACCTTTTTTTGTTAGAGAGTACCTCCTTTCAGGGGTGGTTCCATATACATTTGGTCAAAATCTGATGACGGAATCTATGATAAAATCAGCAAACCTAAATTGTAATGACAAACAATCAAAAATTTAAAAAATTATTTAATATAAAGGACGAATCTGTTGTAGTTTAACGATTTTTTAATATCAGTAGCATGCAGCTGATTTCTCTTTTTAGTTTATTCACCGTAGAGGTACTCCAAGTTTGGTTTTTCTCATTTAGGATAAGTTTTTGTTTTAATTTTTATAAAAATGCTTTTAAATATGATTTAAGTATTCGTTTTAATTGCTCTCGTTGCTCTTCTTTAGATACGAATGGAGGTGATAAAAGTGGAACATTATTTATAAAAACAGTTGAATTACAACTTCGTGTATTGAAAATATTATGTTGTATTTTAAATTTTGTACCTAATCGCCCATACTATGCCGTCCAAAACGAGTAAAAAAAAGCCGCAGAGTCAACAGCACAAAGCGCAAGTTACCTTACGAGTGACAGCTGTACACATTCAACCAATGTTTACCCATTTCTAGAATACCCCAAGAACTTCTTCAAATATCAAAGGAAAGATAACCGAAGTGCCTATTTTCGACCCGAATAGCCAATTCATTATCATTAAACGGAAAATAACTGCTATTTCCAAATCCTTTTAGTTTTAATGAACGAAAGTAATAAATCCTAAGAGTTTTTTTTTTTTTCAAATAAATGGTGCTCGAAACACATACAAAGACACGAACAAGCGAAATGGGGTAAACAAATGTTAGGGTGATCCGGTTTTTTTTATTTTCGAAAGAGGGGCGTTATGTTATTTTTAAAAATGTTTAGTCGGAAAAAAGCGACTTAATGCTGTTTTATTAAGATTTATTGCCGTACCGTTACGTTTGATTTGGATTAAAAGGATTTCATTTCGTTTCGTTTACACTGTTTGTTTGTTTGTTTACGAAGATCTTGTTTTTGAGTAGCGAGGAAATTTTAAGTCATCAAACAAATTGTGTATTTTGAATCGTCTCGTACAATTAGAAATACGTAAAAAAAACATTTTTATTATTCCTCTGTGAAAAGACAATCTCTACATGCCTATTTAGCGCACCAAAACTGGGAAAAATTTTGGAGGGTGCTATTTAAGTTTATTTAATGAGTTAGGGGGCGCTGAAGGAGTGAAACTTGAAAATAAGTGAATAACATTTATTTCTACACCCACAAGGATATTAGCTTATGGAAATACAAAATAAAAATTAATATAAAAGTTGTATGATCATGTTTAATAAATATTCTTTAATATACAGGGTGGTCCATAAACGAGGGGCGGACCAAACTTATACATTTTTAAAGCAAAACACCCTACAGGAGTTATAATACCTATTTGATTGTTTTCACATTGTCAAACAATTTTAATAGACTTCATTTGTTTACTATCTTGTATGTCAAAATGCAGGATAACGGTTTTCTCAATTTTTGAAATGGAATACTCTATATGTTAAACCACCAATTAATTTATACAGGATATTCCATTTAAAAAATGGATAAAATCGTAACTTCTCGTTTTAACACACCCTATATACAACATAGAAAATGAGTGAAGTCAATTAAATTTGTTTAATGATGTGAAAACAATCAAATATGTATAACTACCTGTAGGGTGTTTTGTTTTAAAAAAGGTTTGGTTAACACCTCGTTTATGAATCATCCTGTATATTTAAGAATAATTGTTAAATACTGTCATACAACTTTTATATTAAAAATTTCTTCGTATTTCTAATAATAAAACCGCTATCGATCAAATACGCACTGATGGGACACCCTGTATATGTATTATTGACTAACATATTGATATCGTTGTATAGGCAAATTTATAAGAAAAATGATGCTAAAATAATATACAGGGTGTTGCATTTGAAAAAACAGTAAATTGAACTTAAATTAGCCATATTTAATACATGTTTCCAAACACTCGGTATAAAATACACCTGTTCTATCACCACTATTCGTTAGTTATATTAAACAATTTTGAAATCAATGTAAACCTACCAAAATTGTGATAATTTAATTTGGGGCCTGCATCATTCTCAAATTTCAAAAAAAAAAAAATAATTTCTTGGCAACACTGCAAATTTTTTTAAAATATTACATGGTTGAAAACAGTATTATTCTCTTTTCTGGTAATTCCTGGTCCGAAGTTAAGCAATTAGCTGAACACGACCTAAAAAATATAAAAAGATGGTTCGATGAGATGACTCTTACATTAAATTTAGATAAAACTAAATTCTTAACATTTTCCTGTAACAAAAGTAATTGTTCAAATTTTCAATACTTATCTATACCTCTTGATAATGTAACGTACACCATCGAAAATGTTAAATCAATTACTTATCTCGGTATTGAAATCGATCAGCACCTCAAATGGGATATACATGTAAACAAAATTATAAAAAAATTAAGATAAATACTATTTACTTTTAAAAAGATGAGAAATATTCTTCAAACTAACGAACTAAAAGTTTTATATCATGCACTGGTTGAATCCCATCTACAGTATGGTATTTCGGGCTGGGGAGGCATGTATGCGTGTCACTCAAAAAATTTGGAAGTTATTCAAAGATAAGAAAAAAAAAATTAGTTCATTAAAAATTATTCAAACAAGAGTAAACAATTAATTTCTGGGAGACTTTTTTTCCTTAAAAATTCAAATAAATCGAAAACTAATAATAATAGTAATAGAGAACCTTTAGTTAACTGACATTATTTTTGATGTAGTTTTTAATTCTAAAATAAAAAACAGAGTGTTCCATTAAAAATAATATAACTTTGTATATTTTCTCTTATGTGGGACATCCTGTATACATCTAACAAATTTTAAATTGTAGCCGTCTGTAACCTACGTATTCCTCCAAAACGAATTTTTTATATCTTTGGTCGTTTTCCCATAAAGCTCTGTCCCGTTGAGCGTGAGCCACCCTGTATATTGTATTATATTCAAAAAAAAATTTAATTGTATTATATTTAAAAAGATTTAATTGTATTATATTTAAAAAATTTAATTGAAAACAATATTTGTACTACATTATAGATAAATAAACATTATTATTATTATTCTAAATAAAAAATAAAATACAGGATGGTATATTTAAAAAACATACATTTTTATTTGCTAGGCAAAAACGCAACACACTAAAAATATTTTTAAAACTTATATTTTTCAAATCCATATAAAATCTGACTACTGCGCGAGAGGCCCCGGTTCAAATCTGTGCTGGGGACTAATTAAATTAAATATTTTTTTATGCTTATTTTAAAAATTAGTATAATTCATACATTATTTTTTAAATTTGTAGATTTTCGTTAGTGAGTCGTAGAAAAAATATACTGTACATGAATTAGGAGGGCATACGAGAAGTTCTCCTTGTTTCATCGTTTTCTTATTTTTCATCTATTCTCGGTAAATTGCTTTAGAACTTCTCGAATGCCCTCCTAACCTAATCTTCGTTCTCGTGAACGTATGTCGCAACGACGCTTACATCACGTTTGTTTGTACTACTGCGCGTGTGCAAGAAATCTTGGTTGTGGTCAGGTCCGCCGAGAGCCAGGCCGGGCCCCAGGACAATTCCCTAGATCGGGCCCCGTGATAAAAAATGTTTAACCAAAAAACTGTTCCTCTTATACTGAAATAGAATTATAAAATCAAAAAACTATTCTCCCTACTTGAATTACTTCTTCTTCTGCCGAAAACAACTTCTCTAACCTGAAACTTTTCCTCAACTTCTATTTTTGTATTTAATAGTTTCAATTTAAACTTAATAAACTTAACTACCCTCTCTCATCTTGTGTCGAATTTCTCATGTAGAACAAAAAAAGCTGTTGTCGGGCCCCCCTTACAGCGCTGCCGGGCCCCCATTTAAGCCCGGGCCCCGGGAATTATTCCCGGCTACCCCCCCCCTTTAGTCGGCCCTGGTGGTGGTGGTGGTGGTGGTGGTAGTGGTAATGAACTTATGTTTAAGGTATTGAGACATTAAAGACTCTTCCAGTCTACTAAGACATTTTCTACAAGTAGCTTCTCTAAAAATAACAAAAAAATGTCTTCACTGTCAAAAACTGATTATTTGACTCTTGAATCTAAATTAAATTAACGCTTTGTCGCCACAGGAAATGGCACAAGATTACGAAGAATTGTCTTAAGAATGGTATCACTTAATATTAAATGAAAAGGACTTTAATTTACTTGCTTGTGCTTCAAATATTAATTGTATTCTATTTGTCGATGTCATCTAATAGCAGACGATGGTAGTACAGCACATGAACATCTTCACGCTTTAATACATTTTACTAATGGATTTACAATGTTAGCCTACAAAGACAAAACTGCGCACTGGTATGGTACACGACTCCATTCAAAAACAACTTTCAAGAAAATAATTTACATGGATCATGTTGTTGGTGTCCTCAGATACATCACCTGTGCTGATGGACAAAAGCCGCCTAGAAGGGATAAAGATGGTTTTAGAGATACTCCTCATTCTCATTACGATAGAAGAGTCAAACAAGATTGGTTACATTCCCGAGGAAAACAGTGTTGCTTAGTACACACAGAAATTTCAGAATTAGTATCTGAAGGTGTAAAAATACACGTTCTGAACACGAACTTCATGATAAATCTACATGTAGATGTGATAGAGGTGCCGAAGGAATAATGCGGAGGGAAGAAGCTAACGAGAAACGAAGACAATTTTATAAAACAGAACGGGGAATGGAAATTAGGAATAACAAAGGAAAACAAATTAACAAAAAGAAACCAATCACAAATTTACTGAAAATGGACCTAAATAGAAACGCTAAGCTTCAAAGAGAGACAATTTTGAAGCTCATTGAGTTACTGTAAATACTTAATATTGTTACTTTAAAAACATAATTTTAAAAAAAAATATATTTTATTTTCATTGTCTAATATTGACTTTACCCTATTACAAATAACTTTCCCCCATTTTAAATTATTAGCAATATTTGTTCAATATTTACTTAAATGTCCACACCAGCACTCTACTGTCCAGAGTGAACTACACATTTCCATTTAAAAAGCAATGTGTTTAAGATCCTATACCACGTTCTCTACATAATGCCGTTTTTCCCGTTTGAATCGGACCAACAGTAGCCGAGAAACACGCTTAGGTCCTTCTGACTTTCGTTCTGCGCATGATTTTTCTCTTCAACGTTCATCTATACCACGTTCTCTACATAATTCCGTTTTTACCGTTTCAATCGGATTAGTAATAACGGAAATTAAAGCTTAGGCCCTTCTGGGTTTCGTTCTGCGCATGGATTTTATCTTCAACGTTAAGAGATTTAATTCCCCCCACTCGCCCGCTCCTCCTCACTCTGTCTCGCTCTTACCCATTGAATATGTACCTCTCACTCTTACACATTAAATTCCCTATGTGGTCCGATAAGAAAGTTGTCTATATACTTGAATCTAACTAATCAAATTACGTAAATAAGTTTTTTTATTTATTTTATTTTAAATTCGCCATTTTGGTCAAATAAATAAATGTACGGAATAATATTATTAATTAAAAATTCGTTTTGAGCGCTATCCTCCCTTAGGAAGCATTTTTGGATCAATGTAATTTAGGCTAAATCATCATAAAATCAGCTCTAGATTTCATGGTTTCATTCTTTGAAGAGCGTTCTCGACACCCTGTATATAAATAAAATTCTGAAATAAAAAATGCGGAGAGTTCCCCATTGCTTGCGATATTTTGATTCCCTTTGACGATTAAAAAAAAACTGTTGAAATGACAAGGATGGGTCGAACAGGAAACGTGCTACGGTGCTCCGTGATTGCGCGTAGACTTTTTTAAATACCGGATGTCTAAAATACTCGTTATGTAATTATGATGAAGATCCCGAAGCGTATTTCAGGTGTCAAGACGAATTTAAAACGACAACTAGGAGAAAAAAGTGTCAGAAAGTTCGTACGATTCTTTCGAGTGGAGGCTTGTAACTTTTTTTTTTGGTCGTCGTGATAGATTACAAGGTATTTATTTTGGAAAAATGTTTTTTTTCTCTTTTGGAAGTTGCTAATTTTGGATAGTGTTAGAGCAGATGCGGTTAAAAAAATTCAAAACGATAATTGGTTATTACAAATTTCTTCTAATTATGTAGGACTTAGGAGTTGACAATAAATATTCCTATGTAGGGGGTGGGTGTGTTACGGGTCAAAAATTCTATCTAGAATAGTTTTAGCCAAAACAGCAAAGTGTGTAAACAATAAATAGTTTTTTTATTTTTGTTATTGATTCTACTAAATTTATATCTAATTCTAGCCTAATATATACTATTTTATCCTAAACTAAACTATTCTATCCTAAACTATCCTATCTTTATATATCCTAAACTAAACTATTCTATCTCAGACTATCCTAAACTAAACTATTCTATCACTATTTTACGCTTAACTATTTACAATACTCTACTTCTAACCTATTCTACGCTACCCTAAATTATTCTAAGCTTGACTATGTACACTATTCTATTTCTACTCTATTCTAACTTACCCTAAGCTAATAGTTGAGGTTTGGATATTCCTCGCGAAGTTCGTAACTCCTCCACTCGAGAACTGTATTCTCCATCGTGTTATATCGAAATCCATTGACGATTGATTTTGATATCCGGTTTCTCGTGGGCCTAAGTATCCTTGTGACACTGGTCGAAATTGTGTCTCACGAGAGGTCGGAACGTTAGTAAAGTTCAGACCATGCAGTCGGCCATTCAGGTTCTGTGTTGAATTGAACGTAGGTAATGCTCCAAAGGTAGGAATTTCAGTCCTGGTAGGATTCCGTTCAAAAGGATATCTTGGTGAATTTGATTCGAACCTTACAGTCGACTCTCTTGGATGATCTTCCCGTATTTGTGTGCTAGTGATAAGACCTCGACTACCAACATATGGTGTGGTTGGTCTACTCGCGCGTCCATGATTTACTCCTTCAGTAAAATTCCCAAAAGAAGGCATTGTAAGTTGAACGCCGGGTAGAGAAGGATGAGGATGGTGGCTTACAGAAAATCTAGAACGGTTCTCCTCCTCGGCTACTGGTACGAGGGGATTTGGCTCATCCAAAATCGAACCTTCAATTGGATTGTCTAAGTCAATCAATGAGACATGTTCGCCGTCCTCAACTTCTGGGACATCTGGTGCTTCTAACGATTCTGCTCAATCTCAGGTTAATGTGACTGAGACGAGAGGTAATCCTTCTATATTTGGACTCCCTGTTGTCTGCATCAAAATTTTGTATGTCGTCCTCCAGATCCTGTAATTTCCCACTACAAATGTGAAGTTCTTCAATCGGATCTAAAAAGTCAACTGGTTGAAAGCAAGTTGGAGTTAAACCTTCCTTTTCTCCACGAATAGCTTCTCTCAATGTAGATCGGTTTTCTGCTACGGTTCGCATGACTGGCAAGCCACGAACTTGTAGCTCATAGGCAATTTCATCACCTAACAGGCGATGGACATCCATAATTGCAATAAATTAAACAAAAAAAAAAAACCCGGATACCAAAAATAGGTATATTGTATCCAACAAAATATATCTACCAACCTAGATACCTATAATCTTAATAAATGCAAAACAAAATTAAATCAATACCTTGGAAATCAAAAAAAATTTTAAGGTGAAGGGTGAGAAAAAGTCCTTTATATCTCACAAGGAAAGCCAATGTTTAATTGTTTAACAAAACATTGAGTGCGACCGGTTTCGAAGTGTCATCACTTCATCTTCAGGCTCGCCTAGTGGAAAGGAGAATATGTGGTGTAAGGTGTGTTGGAAACAAAACGATATATAAAATAATAAAAAAGAGAAAACTCACCATACTCTTCATCCACTAGGGAATACTACAAAAACAAGTTTCATCAATTTTGGGTTGAAATAAATTGTAAAATGAACCGATTTACACGTAATAAAAAGTTAAAAATATTTGAAAAAACAAATATTAGTCAATTATAGTAAAAATTTTAAAATATTCAAGACTATACAAAAACAAATCACATACATTAAACAGATTAAAAGATAAGGCCTATTTTAAACATTGTTGTTTTTTTAAAAAAATTAACATTTTTTGAAAGGAGACCTGTCAAGTTAAGGCCTCTACAGGTGGTGGTAAGTATTATAACGAAAAAATTCTTGGGTAAACTTATGACAGGGTATAGTTAATAAGATGTAAACTATGAGTGAAGAATTATTTATTATCTATTATATAAGATTTGGGCCATGAACCAATCACCAAGTGTATGTGATGTTGTAGGAAGAAGAAAGAAGAAGAAATGACTGGGTTAACTGTTGTGAAGCAACTGAAGAATAAAAGAAGAAGAAAATGACGCATGTGGATATCAGACAATCTAACCTAATCTTTACACGTGCTCGTTGGTTTCTTATGGGAAAAAATATAAAAATTACTTACTGAAATGTACCCCTTGCAAGAAGATATGTGAATAGAAATAAAGGGGGGGAGGTTAAAAAGGAAGTTAGAACGATAAATTTAGATTAGTGTTGAGAAAACAGGAGGAGTTTCTGACAATATCTGGGCATTTAAGCAACCAACAGGATTTTAATTTTAAATGTCTCAATATCTCGAGGTTTTCGAAGCTATTAAGAGTAAATCTATTGTAGGAACTGAAGGTTTCGAAATCCTTCATAGCTAGCAGAAATTACGCTTGGCCCCTTTCATAAGTAAGGGCAGAGTCAGATTAATACTTACGTGGTATAAGTATGGGTTTGTAACGGATAATACTATTCGGGGACCTCTTTTCACATATACTCACTATTATAATATATATAATTACCGATATATCGGCGTGATAATTTCATATCTTTCCCCATATTTTTTTTTATTGACATATTTTTTTATTTCATCTAACCTCAAAAATTAAATAGCTGTCAGACAAGAATGCGTTTTATTAAGTTCTGACTAAGGACCCGACCCTACTCTCCGGAAATCAAAAAAATTAACGAGCTAGCAGAAATTACGCTTGGCCCCTTTCATAAGTAAGGGCAGAGCGTAACAGGTGGCTCAGTGGTAGAGTCTCTGCCTGCGGATCCAAGGGTCCCAGGTTCGAATCACACCGTTGGCCGGAATTTTTTAATTTAATTTAATTATTTAAAATTAATTTTGGATCCTTGGTAGGATTACCCACTCGGCCATTCACAGTTGGGTTCTAATTAACAGTGCAGTTCTTAAAGTGGCGCTGGGAAACAGTAACAAAGTCTACACAGAACACGAGGCGAAATAACCTTAGTAATTGAAGCCCATGACATACAATAAAAATATTCCTATGTAAAATTTATACACTTTTACTTCCGATGAAACTAATCTTCAAAACATTTTTTAGCCCTATCAGCAAGGTTGTAACATTCTAATATTATAATGTTACAGTTTTTAAAATAAACTCACCTTAATGTAGGATTTTAAAGCTCTATCCTTAATATATAAGTGCAGGTCTTATCCTGGTTCTCCAATTACAACTATTTGATTAATTATAGTTATAAGTATTTTGATTTACAAAATTGTAAATCGCTGACTTCTGTGCACAGAGAGCAACGGTAACCAGCCTTAGGTATTTAACCAAAAACCGCAAGGTATTAAATTTATTAATAAACCGTATTGTAGAAAATAACTTTTAGAAAAGGTCGCTATACCTATAGATTGTAACTTCACCCCATCCAATATGAATGGATGTCAGAGGGAGACTCTTGTGACTTGCATACCTTGGTATACAGGTTGGGGGTTCCTGCTGACACCAGATTGGACCCTTGGCGTTCGAGGACGTCAGTGTTGGAGGGACAACCTCAACTCTTGGGACGTACTGCCGGAGTGTGCCAGTCGCGGGGTGGTCTCCGTCTGACATTGACTCAAGTTGCGATTAGCTCTGAGGAGCAAGATATTTTGTCTCGTCACAATTAAAAAAACAAATCAGTAATACAAAGTATTTTATTTCATATCAATACAATTCCCAGGCTTTGGATCATACACATATATTTGTATTTATTGCAATAACAATTTCAGGTAGGGGTTAATCTTCGCAAAATCTTTGCTAGGGGAAAGTGACCTAGGTTTGGTAACAGAGTAATTTCTTTTTTTAGCCCCCAGTGACGCCTAAATCAACAACCCTATAAATACTCTGAATCTAAAAATAGGTACCAATTGTGACGGTTGTTATTAATCAAAACGAACTGATGGTGTTAGATCTAACTCACGATCCTGCTCACCCAGAACAAGAGAGTTACCGGAGCTGTGTAACACCTCACTATTCGAGGGTACTGGTCTAATACAAATAGTAAATGAGCCAACACGTAAAGATAGTCTATTAGATTATATAATTATTAATGATCATTTAGATTTTTCTAAATTAAATGTCATAGATGTAAATTTATCTGATCACTTTCTCACAGAATGTACATTAAATATTAAAATTACAAAAAACAGTCATCAAACAAAAACGTACAGAGACTTTTCTAAAATAAATTTAGAAAATTTTAATGTTGATCTTAAATCAAAGCCTTGGTACTTAGTTTATGAAAATGCCACTATTAATGATAAAATCAAAATATTCAATAAACTTATTACCCAATTATTCGATGTACATGCTCCACTTAAGACCATAACCTTTAAAAATAGTCCTAAACCATGGATCACTGACAATATAAAATTTATGATTAATTTACGAAATAAGGCGTTTACTAAATACAAAAAAACAAAACAAAAATCTCATTGGGATTATTATAAGAATTTAAGAAATTATATTACACAAGCCATACGTGCAGAAGAAAAAATCTATTTTAATCAAAAATTTTCTAATGCCAATAATAAACAAAAATGGAAAATAATAAATAAGTTTACCGGATATAAGAATAGTAATAAGTTTCAACTTTCCTCGAATTTCGATGCGAATGACATCAATAAAAACTTCTTGAAAATTAATGGTTCTGTCATTAACCCTCACCCGGAAACTCAAAATTTTTACCAAAACAACTTTAAAGGAAATTTTGAAAATCTGCTTGAATTTAAAGAAATAGATGAATATAATATAATTAAAATTATTCTTAAAATTAAAACCGAAGCTTGTGGAACCGATGGAATTAATGTCACATTAATTAGATTTCTTTGTCCCTACCTAATTCCACATATAACTTACATTATAAATTTTTGTCTAAAAAATTCTGTTTTCCCAAATATATGGAAAGAGGGACTAGTTTTTCCTATTCCAAAAGTCACTTCCCCTGAAAACTTAAATGATCTTCGTCCCATAACTATTCTGCCTACACTTTCAAAGGTTTTGGAGAGAGTTGTAGAGGAACAACTTCGAGAACACATTGATAAATATAAAATTCTACCACTCACACAATCGGGATTTAGATCGGGATATAGCTGTGGTACGGCCCTATTAAATATTACGGATGACTTTCTGAAGGAATCCGACGCCAAAAATGTTGGTTTATTAATTCTGCTTGATTATAGTAAAGCATTCGACATGATTAATCACAAATTGTTTTTATCCATTTTGCATTTTATTGGCTTAGGACCAACCGCAATAACATTTCTTAGAAACTATCTGTCGGGAAGAACACAGAAAGTATTATATAATGGTGTATCGTCTAGCGTAGAGCAAGTTGGGCGAGGAGTAGCCCAAGGTTCAATCCTAGGCCCTCTTTTTTATACAATATATACAAACAATTTGTGTTCGGTTTTACAATATTGCAAAGCTCATATGTATGCTGACGATACGCAGTTATATATGTTTTTTAACAAAAACGATAAATCAGAGTGCATTCAGAAAATAAATACCGATCTAAATGCCTTGGTGAAAGTATCTACCCAACATAATTTGGTGATTAATTCAGAAAAATCAGCTGTTATGTTTTTTGGAGCTGCTTCTTCTAACGTGTCTATAAAAATTAATGATGTGGCTCTACCAACTGTTCAAAAAGCAAAAAATTTGGGGATAATACTAGACAATCGACTGAAATTCACAGATCATGTTTCTTATGTTCTACAAAGATCCTTTTTTAAACTAAAAACTTTATATCATAGCAGACATTTATTTGACAAAAAACTAAAGATACAACTCTGTGACTCTCTCGTTCTAAGTAATGCAAATTATTGTGATTTTGTATATGGACCTTGTCTTTCAGTAACAGATTCAAATAGGTTACAAAAACTACAAAATGCCTGCCTTCGACTTATATATGGAATTAAAAAATTTGATAGAATTTCCCATACACTAGCAAATGCCAGATGGTTAAATATGTTAAATAGAAGAAAACTTCATTCATTAACCCTGTTTCACAAAATTTTAATTAAAAAAAGTCCTTCATATCTTTGGAATAAAATTATTTATCGTTCTGATGTTCATAGTAGAAATACACGAAAAAAAAATTCTATATAGATTCCAAAACACCAAACACAACAATTTAAAAACTCGTTTTCATACCAGATAGCAAAGGAGTATAATAATATTCCTGTTTCCCTAATTAATTTATCCATAGCATCATTTAAAACAAAAATGTTTAAAATATTATATGGTTTATATAAATTACTAGGATCCATCGGCACCGCTCGTCATTATTATCTTTCCTTAAAAAATAAAAGTCTTTTGTTTCTTGATGACCAGCGATGCAAACGGCCCATAGTACTTTTTTGTTTGTTTTAGTTCTGTTTATTATATACATGTGTTACACCCTATTAGATTAGTTTAGATTACATTTGCAGGCCTTTGAGGAAGAACAGCTTGAGCTGATCTTAGGACCTTTTGACCATGTTTATTTCTGGTACTTTTAATTGTATTTTATTTTTTTTCAAATATTGTATTTTAAATGGTCAATAAAAATATTATTATTATTATTATTATTATTATTAAATCTTTATACGTTACAAGGTACCTTCAAAATAAGTGTTATAATGTGGAATCTTTAATAATAAAATAAATAAACACTGGAACCGTGTATATATTCCTTTTCTTATTGGAACCAGAAAAGAAAGAAAAGAAAGACTGATACTGTCATAGTTATTCTAAAATGGAACATTGTCATATCGATTTGAGAAATTAATTAGGTATTATAAACCTTTTCATTGCTATCTATTTAAATATTATGCGACAAAGGCCAGTAAAAAAGAAGAAAAATACGTTTTCTCGATTCGATCGAATTCACAAAAGATTTACACAGGAATTAGAGTACGAATCGTAAAATGGAATCCCAAAGCCGCGACGAGCATCTGCAAAGGATTAGATACACCGTAAAGTGCACTTTTTAAAAAGAGAATCCACTATAACTGGCCGTTTTTTTAATCTATGCAAGATACCATGGAAAATACAGAAAAATAACGACCATGTTCCCGCGAACGACGCAGACGTAAGACGCCGAACACTGCTCTTGTATTTTCTCAGCATTGAACGGAGTGCGCGTGCGTGAAACGTCAGCTATACCTCGAGAGCAGCCAATCATGCAATCCCATGCGGAAGTAATTTCTTTTTTAGAAGTATGGCTGACAAAGATTTTCTGCAGCTGAAGATAAATTAATGACTGGACTACTTATAACTTATGATGAATTTCAATTCTTCCTCTTCCGTCTTTCTCTTTATATTTCCCTTCTACTCAGTGTAAAACGTTTTAAGGTGATTACAGCACCCCCTTATAATTTTCGGACAAGGATATCTCAAAAAGTAATTTTTTTAAAAAGTTTAAATTTTGGCAAAGTAAATTAAGCAATAATATCTAGAATATGCATATTTTTTAAGGTTTCAATTCCTTCCAGTTTCCGAGAAAAAAAATCGAAGGGCTTTTTTTTTGGCATAGACTCTTGTCATACAGCCAGTCACAAAATGGAAGAGGTAAATCATTAAATATTTCATTTCAAATAACAAAAGGATTAAACGGGGACACTCGCTTCTCGCCTAGGGACCCATCAAAGGCATTACAAAAAAACAGACAAACACTAGGTCATGGTAAGGGGGTAAAATAAAACAATAGGTAAGAAAACAAAGGTAACGAGTCTAATAGAATTACTAATCACAAGCGTATACCTGATTCCATTAAAAAATCAAAGGGCTTTAAATTTTGAATTATTATAATGAAAATAAATGCATTCCTCAACAGCACTATTCTTAATATAATCCCGAAATTTGAGCTTTTAATGTCTTGTTAATGATTTTTTAAAATTCGTCAAAATTAGTTGCTAAAACGCCTCGTTAAGTGCTGCCTTCTGTTGTAACGCGACTGTAACTATAGTATAATACACTCTCAGTCATCATTCGTTTCCTGAAATGATTTAAACCAGTTTACACCAGAAGATAGCACCTAACGAGGCATTTTAGCCACTAATTTTGGCGAATTTTAAAAAATCATTAACAAGACATTAAGAGCTTAAATTCATGGATCATATTAAGAATAGTGCTGTTGAGGAATACATTTATTTTTATCATATTTTAAAATTTAAAGCCCTTTGATTTTTTTTCTCGAAAACTGGAAGGAACTAGAACTTCAAAAAATATGTATATTTTAGATATTATTGCCTAATTTATTTTGCCAAAATTTAAATTTTTTAAAAAACTTACTTTTTGAGATTATAAGGAGGTGCTGTAATCACCTTAATTCGAACTTATTTGCAACGCACACTGCGTAAATCGTCCTGCATATAATAATAATAATAATAATAATAATAATAATAAAAACGTCTTTATTATTTCCAATAAATACAATTAACATAATTAATGACAAAATATAGCAGATTGAAAATAAAGGGCGAAGTTTATTTTTGATTATGTTATTGGACACAATCAAAAATATTCTTCCACTCAACCCTAAAAATGTGTAATAGGTATATTGGTTTTGTTTTATAATTAGATAAGTATAATTTGCAATAAATTTTCAATAAAAAAAAAAATGATAGGACTGCAATGATAGGACTGCAAAGTGTAACATGGGCAGCATCAAGCTATATGTTGATATAAAAATAAAAAAAACTAATTATAAAATTGTTAACTTTATCACTGAGCGTCTAAGAGATTTTGTTTCATTTTTAATTTAAATTTTGAAACACTACAATTTTTTAATTCTGGTAAGACTTGGTTATATAAATAGCAAATTTGGTAACTATATGAACGCCTGAAAAACTCCGTGATGAAAGCAGGAACAGTCAACAATCCTTTGTTTCTTATATTTAAGTTATGAACGTCAGAACGATAAGTTATTTTACGATGTAGATAGGGTGGATTTTTACTCACTATTATTTTATGACACAAAGAGATAAAATGTAGTTTTCTCCTGTCCTCCATATTCAACCATCCAGCTTGACTTATTTTGTGAGATATTCTACAACGCCTTCTTATGCCAAAAATCATACGTAAACAAGAATTCTGAACTTTTTGTATTTTATTCTGATAGCTCACAGTTAAGTTCGGACCGTAAACGGCATCCGCATAATTGAATAGAGATAAAACTAATGTTTCACAGAGTTGTTTCTTTACAAAAATAGGAAACAAATGACGGTTTCCATAAATCATTTTAATATTACAATAAGCACGTTGTATTAACTTATTTATATGTCTCTCAAACCTTAAATCAGAATCGATTATTACTCCCAAGTTTTTTGCTTCACTTACCAGTTCTAGTTTTTCATTATTGATTTCAATATTTATTGAATTCATTACATTTTGTTTATGATATTTACTACCGAATAACATTACTTTTGATTTTACTGGGTTAATAAGAAGACAGTGCTCAGTTGCACAATCAATAAATGATTTTAAATTATTATTAATAACATCACAAGCAGCCTCCACCTCATGGGGATCAAAACTGTGGTATAACTGAGTATCGTCAGCATATAAGTGAACATTGCAATTTTGGATTTTGTTTAAGAGGTGAGAAGAATATATCGAAAACAACAATGGACCAAGTATGGAGCCTTGCGGAACACCTGATCTTAATGTTAAATATTCTGAATTAATATTATTTATACGAACTTGTTGTTCCCTACATTCAAGATAATTTTCTATTAGAGAACACGCATTGTTTGAAAATCCCAAATATTTTAACATACAAATCAACAAATCATAGTGAATGGTGTCAAAAGCTCTACTGAAATCTAGCATAACTAAAACTGTGCATTTACTCCTATCAGTGGCTCGGAAGATGTCATCAATAATGTGGAGCAAAGCAGTAGTACAACTGAAACCCTTTCGAAAGCCAGACTGAACTACAGGAAGTAGTGCGTGAGTGCTCAGGTAATCTTTAATTTGTATTTCCAGAGTTCTTTCTAAAATTTTAGATAATGTAGGCAATATTCTGCATGCGTTTTACGCTCGTGTTTGACGCAGCTGGAAAACGAAGCTTTAGGTTATGTCCAGCAAGTTTGCAAATCGTTTCAATCACCTGTAAAGATGATTTATTTCATTTGCAACTGCAAACTGATAGCTGCAGTTGTGTGTACGATTTGCGGAGGTTCTATAATCTCATCCTACGTGTAATTCATTTATTGGACCCAGTAAGATCATAGTTTTAAAAGTTTAAAAATCGTAGTCAATTAATTTTTATAAGTAAAATGGTATTTCAAAAACTCTTCATTTTCTTTGCGCTTTACGATTACAAGTGAAATATTTTCATTAAACTTCTTCGAAACGTCAAAGAAGTTACAATTTGAAAGAAACAAGCAGCGTCCCGGAAACAAATCAAGGTAGTACACTAATTCTACACGAACCGATACTTTTGATGTTGACAATTTAATGATGGCGTTCCAGAATGGATGGGACGCGTTTCCTGTATTTCTAACGTCGACGACTTTCGTTGAACCAAAATAACTAATAAATATACTTTAGGTAATGTTACGCTACCTATAAGCCATCTCTCACTCGACCGTGAATATTATTACGTTTTTAAATGGGAAGAGCAAAGGTGTGTTTACAGGATGTCCCAACTTATAATAATAACAATAATAGGTTTTTTTTGGTTTATCTTGGTATTTCCAAAACTATTTTCCGGATTTCAGAATTTTATGATCACATATTTCTAAGAACAACCAAACAAATTAATAAGCAAATTGAAACATATCCCATAGTGCTTTTACAGATCATTATACATTCTTTGTATTTATATTTAAAGAAAAAAACTCGATGTACCCGCTACTGAAAATCAAAATAAATACAAAAAAATAAACTTCAATAAACTCAAAACATTAGTAAAAAAAAGAAAATAGGAAAGAAGTAATTATGACCAAGGAATCACAAATTTTATATGACAAATTTATCAACAAATTAGATCTTTTTTTTTGATTGGTGTCTATGGCCTCGACAACTTAGGTCATTAGCCTCGTGTTCTAAGTAGGTTATGGATTGTACTAGAGTATTCTAATACTCCATAATGCAAGAGTGGTAGTATTCTAATACTCCTAAATCCCTACAGACAGGCCTTGTTACTGTTTCCCAGTGCCAGTTTAGGAACAGCACTGTTAATTAGAACCAGAGGCTTACAGAAGATAGAACCACTAACAAATATCGTGCAGTCCTGAATAAGACATATTCTAAGGGACACAGGCGGGTATAATATCCGCTGTTGTCATATGCCTTTTTCATTATTCTCGTTTTGTTTACAAAATTATTTACATATATTAAAAAAGCTAAAATAATTTAACCTATTTTATTGCAACTGAACCCAAAAAAGTTTGAATCATTAGTTATATCAAATTTAACTAAATTAGATGCAATTTCACTAAATAAGATGTAATAACTTTCAATAAATTCCAAAACCTAGTCATATTGGGTTGAAAGTGGCAACAGGGCTTACACCGGCATGTATATTTACGTAGTTTATTATAAGCGCACAGCGGCTTCCATATTTATTCATTGATAAAATAAAGTTGTATCTGCGTAAACTCCTTCTTTTTATCCCCTCTCTTACTTCTCACCTTTCGTCTTCTCAGCGCTCACCTACAAATACAGTGTTATGATTGTCGCCTTAATCTTGGCATCTTGAATATTTTATTTTATCAATGAATGGCCATATCTCCGTTATCTCTGATTAGAACCCAACAATGAATGGACAACAGCACGTTACAAAATCTACACTCTACATTAAATACACTAATTAAAATATTATTTAAAAAGAATTGGGTATATTCAACTCAACTACTTTAAAATTTTTACTTTAAGACAATTATATACCTATCAGTGTCTCCTAAGTATATACAGATATCAGGATAAACTACACAAGGTTTCATAAAAAATTAGGGCAACTACAAATTCACATTAGAAAGTAGACTTTTTCAGAAAACGATAACACAACGATCATATTACTATTTTGGCGCCAAAATTATTAATCTTCTTCCTTTAATAACGAAAAAAAAAAAATAATTACTGAATAATTAATCTATTTTATTGGGGTTTTGTTCTAACTGACCATTAATTCAAAAACCTTATGTTAAATAACATTTTTATTAAAGACCAGTGTTGAAATATCTCATTATTAATTCCTAATTGCATTTTAAACAACAAACGAACAAACACACCCCTTAATTATGATGAAATTATTAGTCTTGAAATAAATACATTTTATGCCAATTAGAATTCAATGATAGCCACTTTTTCAATATTGAAATTGGAGAAAAATTTCGTACAAATGCGTTTTAATGCCTTAAAAAAAGAATGTAAAGCATGAATGAAGTGACGTCACTACTAATGAAACAGGAAGTTTCTTAATTCGATAACATGAAGCAGAGGGGAAACCAGATACATGTTCACAAATGTTGCGGGGAAGCAAAAATCCAGGACGAGTTTAGAGTGCTTATAAGGATTCGATAACTAGTTGATATTTTTTTTTAATTTATCGAGTTGGCGGTGATTTCGATGGAAATAAACCAGTATTTTCAATTTTTTAACAAAAAATTATATCCGTATATGTATGTATGTATTACGAGATTATAATTAAAATTAATTTAAAGTCATGGGATTTAATGTCTTGTAGTTCTTTATTATACTAGTGTTTCTTTTATCACGTGTAACATATAAATGAAACGTTATATCGGAGAAAAAATTAAGTAAAGAACCAAAAATAATAAATGGTGAAAACTAAGTGGAATCTATTTTTAACTATGTATAGAAGTCATTAATATAAACTCTATTTTAAAAAACTCAAAAATAAGAAAGATACTGAATTAAAAAATCTAAATCCGAGCCTCGACTTGTGTATGTCCATTAATTAAAATTAATTTAAAGTCATGGCATTTAATGTCTTGTAGTCCTTTATTATACTAGTGTTTTCTATTCACGCGTAACATTTATTCCAAACCAGTGGTCGCCAACCTCTCAATGTGTTGAGCTACTTTGTTAATTTTGGAATAAACAGCGAGCTACCCACACGGAAGCCACGTAACGCAACGTAAATGAAATAATCCACAGTTAATGTATCATTATATGTATTTATTTTACTATTTAACTGGTAATACATAATACATAGGTACTAATAATAAACTAATAACAAAATAACTAATATTACTAGTACGTACTTGTTCATAGCTACATTCCTAACTACCAAACGAAGGTGTTTGAAAAATAAACACAAACTTTTATCCAGCCACAACGGCATGTCACGTAAGATTTAAAAATAGTTAATAATAACAACAAAAAAGTAACGCATTATCATGAACATAAACATTGAAAAATAAAAAAGCACGTTCAATGAGAAGGCCGACACTCAGACTCATCGATATTTTTTTTAATGTTTGCAGTATAATTTGATACAGCCATTCGAATACAATTATCCAAATGTTCATCTGTAAGTCGATTGCGATATTTGTTCTTAATAAACTTCATATTGGAAAAAGAAGATTCACACAAATAGGTTGAACTGAATAATGCTTTCACTTTCAAGGCAACACGGCATAGAACTGAATATTTGTCTTTACTTACAATAGGCCAGATACATTTGGTTCTTGAGACTAACGATTTTAAGGCTAAATCATTTTGAAACTCAATTACTTCCATTTCTGTTGCAGCGATGTCTTCGCCAAAGTTCTGCATAACACAAGTTGCAAACTGTTGGATATCAATTTCCATAAAGGGTGAAACAACAAACTGCGCTACTAAAGCCATTTAGTTGAAATCCTTAAAACGATTTTTGAAGTTATTCTTCATGGTAGAAAATATTTCTACATGATATTTGCTGTCATAGGGTTCTAATGGATTTTGAGATATTTTTTCTGAAAGAATAGGAAAATGCTTGGCATCGCTGTTAATTAGGTTTTGTTCCCAAAACTCCAGCTTTTTGATAAATGCTTTTATATCAGAAATCATTTCCGCTAGTTCTTTGTCTCTCCCCTGAAGCTGCAAATTAAGTTCGTTTAATTTCTCTGTAATGTCCACGAGAAAACCAAAATCTCTAAGCCATATTGAATTTTCTAGTTCCGGAGTCGGTTCATCGCGTTGTTTGAAAAATTGAACTATGCCAGATAGGACATCATTAAAACAATTCAGCACCCGTCCTCTACTTAACCATCGGACTTTAGAGTGAAGGAGTAGGTCCCCGTATTGACAGTCAACTTCATCGATCAAGGTTTTGAATAATCTTCTTTGTAACGCTTGAGCTCTAATCTTGTTCACAATTTTTACCACCAGTTTCATAACGTTGTTTAGTTTCAGGAAATTTCCACATAATGCTTGATGGATAATGCAGTTGTAACAGAGAAATTGCGGAAAAGTTTCATCTTTACGACATAACGCCACCAGACCCTTATCACAACCCACCATAGCTGGAGCGCCATCAGTTGTCAAGCCTACCATTTTCGATATTGGAATTTTCTCGGAAGAAATAATATTTTTTAAATGAGAAAACAACTCCTGTCCAGTAGTGTGTCCTTTCAGTGGAATAAACTTCAAAAGATCTTCTTTAATCGTAAAATCACTAAAAACCATCCTGACGAACACGGCCATCTGGGCAGTGTCAACGACATCTGTTGATTCATCCAGATGAAGTGAAAAATAAACAGTTATCTAAGTCAGTTCTTAACTGTAAAAAATATTATTGCTCATTACTTCTACACGTCTCATCACTGTATTAGCAGAAAGTTGCATAGATTTTATAGCTGAAACTGTCTCGTCTTTATTTCTAAAGTTGGCAAATAACGAATCAGCAGCTTCTAAAAACGCCTGTTTTATCATTTCCCGTCTTCATAAGGTTTCTTTTTTGTGCAATTATCTGGGACACACGGTACGATGCTTCAGTTGCAGCCTTATTTTTGTCGACTGTTCTTAAAAATATTGATTGTTGTCCAATTAACTGCTTTTTTAACTGTTTCAGTTTCTCCTTTCTGGCGGCAGAATGTAGTGGGAATGTCTCTCAATATTTCCTTTTTTAGCAACGGAGACCGAAGTATTACATAACAAACACACATTTTTATCTTTAACTTCTGTAAACAAGTATTGTTCTTCCCATTCCGAATGAAAGTGGTATGTCTTTACCTTCTTACAACTGCTTGCCATATTATTTTTTGTTGTTCTCTACTAACCCAACCGCTGGACGTTGGTTACGCGTTCAGTTTTAAACTAATCGCCGCGCCGCGCCGTGCGTATTTATCCCGTTCAAAGCAATCCTGATCGGTCTCGAACACTAACGCGCTGATCCGGCTGGTCGGTTCTAGCCGATTCTAGCTTGATGGCGTCAGCGGCAGATCGCTCACCGCAACGTTGCCGCTGTTTATGTTTAATATTATGACAATTAGATGTTTTTGTGGAATTTTCGGAAGCTTCTCTGATTTTTTGCAGTTTGTATTTTTTAATTTAAAAAAATCGTTGTGAGGGCTACCAGAATTGCCTCCGCGAGCTACCGGTAGCTCGCGATCGACAGGTTGGCGACCACTGTTCTAAACCGTAACATATAAATGAAACATCATATCATAGACAAAATTAAGTAAGGAACCAAAAATAATAAATGGTGAATCCTAAGTTGATACTATTTTTAGCTATGTATATAAGTCATTAATATATAAACACTATTTCAAAAAAATTAAAAAATACAGAATTTAAAAATGTAAATCCGGGTCTCGACTTGTGTATGAAAAATAGTTCTTTCACTCGTGATATTTCAGTAGTGTGTATATCTAAACTACCTAGTGATTTTAAATTGTTAAGTATTACGTTAAATTGAAAACGAGTTGCGTTTAAAAGAACACATTTTAAATGTTATCGAGGAAAATCTAACAAGTCGCGGGTGTTTGCAGATCAGGTGGGAATACGTCAAAGAAAAGTGTGGACAACATTGCGGAAAAATTAATCGTATCCCTTTCACGTTCAACTTGAAGATTTCCCCCGCAAAATTCATTTTTAAACCGGTATGAATGTAACCAACATTATTTATGTTAGAAGGACCGTATTGAATACATATTGGAATAAATTAATGTAAGTTTCTTATTTTTGAGTTTTTTAAAAAGTTGTTCGTTTTAATTAGTTTTACATAGTTAAAAAAAGTATCAACCTAGAATAAAATATTTAGGAGAGATTTTGAATTTTATATTTTAAAATCTAAAATTCTCTAAATCAAGGAAATTGTGATTTTTAATATGATTTGTTATTAAGTTGGTGACGATAAATTGATTATGACTGCAGCAGTAAGTCGTGCTTCCAAAATGAGTAGGCTCAGTGAAAAACAATGTATGCTATTAAGAAAGAGGAAAACAAAATAATGGAAAATTAAAATATCTTGCAAGAAAAACGCGGATATACATATGATGAGGGTTTTAAGGAGCTTATTTAGAGGAAATGAGCATAATGATTTTTGTTAAACATTCCGCCAACATTGAATGCAATTTATAATATTAGCGCTACTCGACATTGTCGACTCAAAGGTCACCTCTATTCGCATTACGATTGAATGTGTAGCACTCCAGACTCCAAGAGCACTATACCTAGGAGCATATCAAATAGAAGAGAGAGATTTACCTAACTTGAAGCCACTTCAAATCCTACACTTCCCTGAGAAGATAGGATTAGAATGGTCGTTATAGGTATTAAGACATTTCCTTGCTGCATTAGCGACAGAAGGGAACACAATAAATAATTTAGGTTGCACCCCATTCTAAACATAACATAAGTACTTACTTTTGAGAACACTTTCTTGTTGAACGTGACCTTCCTCTGATTGGCCTTTTTGAGAGGAGGACTATCGTAAAAGTCCTCATCTTCAAGGTCGTATTCGAAGGAACTGTCGAATGACTCCAATTCCATCTGAAACAAAACAAAAACGCATAAACTTAAGTAAATTTGACTTGGTGAAATTGAAATAATCGTTTTAATTATTTATTGACCGATGCCTTTCTTTAAAAAAAAAATTAGTTTGTGCAATAAGAGTGCATATGGACGATCCACTCGAGTTGAATAGTATATTTTTTCTACGACCCACTAACGAAAATCTAAAAAAATTAAAATTATTTAGGTCTTTAAGAATAATTAATTTTAAAATAATTTATGACTTTTAGTAATTTATAAAATAGAATAAACATGAAAAAAAAACATTTAATTTAATTAATCTCCAGTCCAGATTTGAACCCGGGCCTTTCGCATGGCAGCCAAACGATCTAGTCTCACTTTCGTTGAGACACTTACCATTTTAGTTTTAATACTCGTAATTAAATTAGTTTCATATAGTTTTATTAACATTTATGATTTATTTGTAAATATAGACGAAATAAAAACAGAAATGCTATTATTTATCGATTCTACACAAGAATAACTCATTTTTACGTATATTTAATATCAATAACTAAAAAATATACTGACAATTAGTTTGCTAGAATTGTCATTTATATAAAATTTAAATAGTATTTTGAACAACAAGAGTGGATATGATGGCCATATCGCACGAAGACGAAATTTGAGCACGACCCGTAGGCGGAGGCTCAAGAGTCTAAAAAATATTTTAGGTTATTAAGACGAAATAACAATTTTTTAAATAATTTTAAAATAATTTATCTGATTTTTAAAACAAAATAAATATTAAAAAATAATTAAAATAGTTTCATATAGTTTTGATTAAAATTTAATTTAATTTTTAAAAATTTTAAAAATAATAGTAGTTGGGTGTCCAAAATATGAACTGTGATTGGTGGATTTCATTTTTTTGCATTGTTCTCACTACCTAGAATGGATATGAAATATATTCGTTCAGTTGAACGCATACACTTTCGTTTTGTAGTCTGTGCGTAGATAAGCTAATATCCATGTGGATGTAGAAAAAAATAATAGTAGCCGGGTGACCAAAATATGAACTTTAGATTTCATGTTTTTTGCAGTGTTCTTACTAGGTCGAATGGATATGAAATATATTCGTTTTGTAGTATGTACGAAGATAAGTTAATATCCATGTGTATGTAAAAAAAAATATTTCGAAAATGTAGTGTACCTCAAGGCTCGGTTTTCGAACCACTTCTTTTCATTCTGTTTATAAATTGTTATTTAAGTCTGTTTTTTGCAGACGAACTACCACACAAACTACAATAATGCCCAATTTTGTAAAGACTATGGATTATTTAGGGTGCTGTGGGTCAGGGTATTCAATTATTATTACATTCATTGCCTCAATCCATTTGTCTTTATCAGAACTAGAAAATATATATCTGATTCAATTAAATAATCTTTCATCCAAACAGGCGGTCGACAAACACGCCCAGAAGAATATGAGGGTAAAGCTTCATCATACAGTTCTTCAACTTCTTCAACTTAAGAAGTATCAACACAATTAACAAAACTGATAGTTGGTTACTTGCGATGAATTCAGTTTGATTTTCCATCAAATTGTTATCCATAGAAGGATAATATAAAAAATTATTATCATTATTTGAAGAATTTTTTAATCTAAAATATATTTACTGAACATGACATTTTCGACAAAAATTACATCCCGAACATTCTGAACTTTATCAGGATTTTCTGGGTCAGCTAACCTATAACCTTTTGTGTTCTCGCAATAGACCACCATAATCATAGGCTTTGATTTTTTATCAAATTTTCCCCTAAATTGTTTTGGAATATGAGCATATGCAAGACAACCAAAAAATTTTAAATTACTTATGTTGACTTTAACACCCGTCCACAACTCTTCAGGAGTTGATCCTTTTATAGCAGTAGAAGGACTACGGTTTTTCAGGTAAATAGCAGTTGATACGTCTTCGGCAGTTGTGAATCATACAGCATAGATCTTGGCTTCTCCACCACCGTTCGATTTGTTCTTTCTTGAACACCATTTTGTTCGGGTGTGTATGGTACAGTTAACTCATGTATAATGCTTTCACTATTTAGAAAATCGAAAAAACGGTTATAGCAAAACTCTGTGCCATTACCAGACCGTAACCTTTTAATCTTAAGACTACTCTGATTCTCAACCGTCTTTTTAAAATATTTAAAAATTGAAAATGTTTCATCTTTGGTCTTGAGAAAACAGCCAAAAGTTTTACGTGAAAAGTCATCTGTGAACATTAGGATATATTTGGCTCCTCTCCAACTTGGCTCGGGGACATAGGTCCACATACATCTGTGTGAACAAGCTCCAGTCGCTCAGATGCACGTATGGCTTGACCTTTAGGAAATTATTTTCTTGTTTGCTTAACTTGTATACAAGGAATGCAGGGTGAAGTTCAATTTTTGTCACTAAATACTATACCATCAGCAAGATTTATTAATAATATTAGCCTTCTGTCACTTAAGTGGCCCAATCTCTTATGCCAAGTCTCTTGTGTTACTTGTTGATTAAGGGACATTGCAACATTTCTAGTAATTTCTTGTTGAGGTGGTTGATGTAGGCTATGAATTCCATTAACTTTGGACCCAGTAATCCTTGGACTTTAAAATTTTCACTAGTAATACCACTAGAGGTCAAAAAATTTCCTGATATTAATTTGACCTCGCGTGGTATTCGGTAAGAAAATTCCACGCCGAATTATGGTTGAAAATTAAATATTTTTAAAATTTATTTTTCGTTTCTCAACAATGCAAATTATTTTCTCCAAGTCACCAATGAAACATAGAAGGTGTTGTCGCCTTGATTGTTGAGTTGTCATGGTAACTAAGTGAGACCCTAACCTCGAATATAATTTCAGTTTTGAAGTTGTCAAGCGGCCCGACGTAAAAAAATGTTTCGCTGCAATTATTTAGGCCTTCAAATTGCTTATTTCTACTCATTGTAGTTGCATGGGAATACCATTTGAAAATAGAAAATAGTATATTCTTTCATTTTACGTAAGTTTTGAATAACTACAAGTGGTAGAAAATTGTTTTTCTGCGTTTTTATTAACATGCGTTATGAGCGCTTTAAAATGGTATGAAATTCATAACCAGCGTCAGCAAGCATCAATCGTAGGAGGCTGTGATCATTGTATTTTGACAATTCAAAATATTAAATAACTCGCGTTTTGTTGCGATAAAGAATATTGCACAGCAAGTAAAACCAACAAAATTACCTATTTGTTTAAAAATGAATCGATTTGAAAATCATACGCTATGCAAAATATGCGTGAAATTGTCTGATGTAATGATCAATCATTGCACCATGACTTACTTACTCGGATTAATAGAGGATTGTGGCTCCAACTTGAAAAACGAAAATTTGTTCCGAATTGTCCACGAATATTTGCACCTAAACTACGCAAAATTCAAAGTGCTGAATGGGAAAAAGGTGAATAAATTAGTGTCTAAATATTATATATATTTTATTAGACATAGACACATAATTCAAAGCATCCAAAGTCCTGCATTTTCGCCATTAAGAAGAAAAGAAGTGGCCGAAGAATATAGAAAACACCTTAGCATTGTAAATAAAATGTATCAAAACTAAACCTATTATGTGAACAAATAAAAACCAGTCTGTCAAAAATGGTCTGTTATTGTAAACGTCAAAAAATTTCCAGTATAATTCGCTGTTGGGTACCCCACGAGAAAAAAATTTCCACTAAAATACCTCCGTTGCCATGGTGATCTGTCAAAAACACGTATTTTGATTGGTTCAAAATTACAGGTGTGGAATTTTCCTTAGAATAAGCTTCAAAACCATGTTCATTAAATACCAAAAAAATACCTTTACTTGTTATTTGGCTGACAGATAATAAATTGGCTGCTGCATTAAGGTACATTTACATCTGACAGTCCAGTGTAAACACTCAAAAATATATGTCCGAGAGAAATTTTTGTGTGCTCACACTGCACTAAACAACTGTCAGACATAAATCTCATGCAATAAATGTCAGATGTAAATGTACTTTTTTAGGTGCATACATGACATTTGTAATGGTTTCTGTATTACTAGTATTATCTTTAGAATTAGTTAGTTCAATGGAAATATCACCAGAACCATTACTGCCAAATGTATTTTTATCTGCTGTAAAAAACGTTGTAACACAATCTGGATTAAAATTGTTCATCCAATTACGTCGAGGTCTCACGTTGTTACTGGCACAACTATCAACATACCATGAATTATCACCAAAAGAACTAGCAGCAAAAGCAGTTGAAATAAGAAGTATATTTTCCTTGTTCTTGAATTTACCTCCAGAAGTTGAATGATTTGACTTGCCCTTAGCATATTTAAATTTGTTTTTTTATTTAGGACATTCTGGACGAATATGACCCTCTATTCCACATTCATGGCATACAACAGTATTTTTAATATAAGAAGTCATATTTTTATTCTTGGCAATTAATCCCGAATCAGATGAATACTCTTCTCTTAAACCACGGCGATCATCCTCTTCTAAAAGAGTTTTAATAACATCTTCACTCGTTGTGGTTGTGGTATGAGTAGCTCCATAGCCACTAAACGAAGTTTCATAAGAATCTGGAAGTCCACTTAAAAGCAACATACCTACTTCAGAATCGTCCATAGTAACTTTTATGTTCGCTAATTTGTGAACCAGTGATAACACACCACTAACATATTCGTTCATGGAAGCATACTCTTCAAACCGAGTTCGATAAAGTTTTCTCTTTAACAAGTATTAGAAATTAAAAATTTAAAAAACCGACTTCAAAAACGTGCAGATGCCATCACCACATCTTAACCAAATTTATATGGGACCACCCCTGAGGTATCCCCTTACTAACAAAAAAAGAATCATATAAATCGGACAAGGTGGTAAAACATTATCGCTAAACATACATAAAAAATTAAGAGTTTAAGGATTTTCTCATGGATCCAATTATTAGATTTTGACCAAATTTATATGGGACTACCCCTGAAGTACCCCCTTTCTAACAAAAAAAGAATTATTGAAATCGGACACCGTGTTAAAGAATTATCGCTGAAAATACACAAAAAAAAATATCGCGACGAATTGATAACCTCCTCCTTTTTTGAAGTCGGTTAAAAATAATTGTCTGCTTAAACCAGCAATTTGGAATGCCTTTTCCAAATTATCCCAGGCGTCTTTTGAAGATTTAGCTCCACGGATATGACAAACACAAACGGGCTTTACAGTAAGACTGATTTTTGCAAGTGTCCTCTGATCTTTCTCAGCATTATGATCCTGGCCAAGAACACACTTCCAGAGACCATAATTAAATAGGACCATTTTCATTTGGAACTTCCGATTATCACAATTTTTATGACTTTCCAATTTTTCTATGCCAGGTACTCCAGCAGGTCCCATATAAACTGGTGTAGCATTGGGTGTAGCATCGAAGTTATCCTCAGAAGTAACACTCATCCTGAACTCGATAAGTACTTTAGCCTCAGAAAAAAAACGTTTAAAACTTTTAACTTGTATCTATACCTGGGCCCATAACCTGTCAATGAGGCTTTTAAATAAAGTAAACTCCTTTAAAATATTAATGACATACAATAAAAAAAATATTGACATCAGAGTGTTAAATGGATAAAATTATACATAGTATTTATAGTACATATAGTACAAACTAGTAGAGAGATTACACTATCAATATGGTACCCCAGAAGCACTTAATATTTTAGTTGCATTTTATCTTGTAATAATTTTAAATTTAGGCAGTTATCACACTTATTACCAGTACTTTTATTTTTTATGGAGAACGCAGTTTTCTGTAAATCATTTGACGTTTAAATTTTGTTAATTTTTTTCCGGAAAAGTTCACTAGTTCACTATTTATCTACTATGCTGTTTGCTATATCTCTGATGCTATCCTATTATTATTAAAGTTTTATTCTATACTCTTGTATCCATCAAATATAATTTTTTCCGGTTGTAATTTTGCCTTATTCTATCTAAGAACTTAATCGATCGTCAACCTTGATATAACTTTTTTTTTTCCTTATTAAAGTCCTATTTTGTTGATCCTACAATGAGAACGAATAATGTATGTACTATTTTTTTTAGAACCATTAATATTACTTGACATTATGAACATTTATAGCCAATTCGGCAACGTCGCTGCATATTGAATATCCCATGGATACGAAAAGAAGGACAGGGGATGTTGAGTGAAACGATTGTTGCAGTCTGCAGGCCACCTGTTGTCTCTGAAAGGACCAGCACCCACCGCTCATATTTTATACCAGATTGGGTTACAAATTTCTAAATTCATCGACCTGCCTATCCGAGATTCTCATGTGTACCACGTATAACGTTTCTTTTTAAATTTCAAAGCACCGTTTACCTACCCTATACGACCACAGAAAAATGTATTTAAATATCGGTTTTGTACCCTAAAGGCATTATAGGGAGGGAATTGGGATGTTATAATAAACGGTTACAGTTATTATTTTTTGATTTAGTACATTTAGTAGGGTGGTATAATAACGGGATAAAATTAAACCATCTTAAACAATGCTTAATCAAGGGTAGAAATTTTGTTTAACAAAATTAGGTTCTCAATTCAAATAGTCGAATTTTACGTAGTGTATGATACAAGAAATCTTTTTATTGTAGATAGCGTATAGTGGTAATTTTAGAACGACTATGTTCAAATTTAACGGATGTTAATAATATAACGTACAGTCTGTTCGCGTGTTTCGGATTAACAAAATTATGCAAATTAGTCATTGACAACCAATTCCAATAAGCCTCTTCCCAAGAAATTAGGTAAAATTGCCCTAATGGTAGATTTAAATTAAAATAACATTAGGATAGGTACTAAAATTGTTACAAATATTGCAGTTGAATTGATTCTTTGCAAGTGTTGACATTGTATGAATATTGTAAATTTAGTGGAAATTTTAAAAATGCCTTGACATGTGTTAGATGTAGATATTCTAATTTGTAGTGTACATAAGTATTTTACGGATGAAAAAGAAAATGGCGATCCTTTAAAATCGGTAATGTCTGTACAACAACGCGTATGCGATCACAGAACACTTACTCTTAGAACGACAAGTGCACAAATATCAAATAAATCGGGTGAATTCGTAGTGGTGGGGCAGGCGATGCATCTTGTTGTCCACATCAAGGCAATTCGGTACACAACATTTTCTATAATTACGCATCTTTATGAAAAAGCACAAAATAACAAAGGAAAAAGCACAAATTTATAATGGAAAAACAAGCTTATTAACAGTGGTCAACTAAATCAATTAAGCAAATTGGAAATGAAAACAACTGAATACAACAGTCACCAATATAAATAAACAAAGTTCACGTTTGGTTTAAGCCAAGACGCCATGACAACCCCCCACAAAAATGAATATTCACCTGTCCTTTACACTCCCACCACCTACCCCACCACCCGACTGCAGCGCCACGCGGATGTGGTTGATTTTTGCTCTATCCCAGGCCTGCGCATACCAGTTTCCCACCCCTGTATGCGATGCTCTAGGACAGTGCTCGCCAACCTGTCGATCGCGAGCTACCGGTAGCTCGCGGAGGCAATTCTGGTAGCTCTCACAACGATTTTAATTTAAAAAATACAAACTGCAAAAATCGGAGAAGCTTCCGAAAATTCCACAAAAAAATCTAATTGTCATAATATTAAACATAAACAGCGGCAACGTTGCGGTGAGCGATCTGCCGCTGACGCCATCAAGCTAGAATCGGCTAAAACCGACCAGCCGGACCAGCGCGTTAGTGTTTGAGAACGATCAGGATTGCTTTGAACGGGATAAATACACACGGCGCGGCGACATTGCGCTTAGTTTAAAACTGAACGCGTAACCAACGTCTAGCGGTTGGGTCAGCGATGTTACATTTAGTACAATTGTACTTTTTCTAGTACTATTGAATGACATTTAGTACGTTAGTACTACGCTGGCAAATCTAGTACTTTTTGTCTTACCGGTTGGTCTATTCTAGAATCCATCGGCAATAAGCTAACTTTACACATGAAAAAACATTCTATCCTTGTGTGGATTTCCGTCACTTTTGAATGGCCACGATCTCGATCTAATGTATTTATTAACAAAAAAGAAGAATGTGATTGTTGACATATGACAAGTTGACAGACATCATTCATGACATCTGACATCGTGTATGTGTGTGTGTGTTTTGTGATGACATTGCGAAATTTCTAGAATTTTGTAGTTCTTAGTCTTAGTATTAATTTTTAATTTATTTAATTTTAATAATATAATAATAATAACTATTATAAATAAAAAATAAAACATGGATAGGTATCTAACAACAGTGTCTAATAAAAAAGATGCTCAAGACTCTCAAGGAAGCGAAAGCAGTCTACCGGTGGTGGAAGAGTCTGAAAATAGATTTCAGTCTGAAAAAAAATACAATCAAAAATTTAAAGCTTCCTGGCTGACAAGCTACCCCTGGCTAGAAGAGTATCAAGACACCCAATCGACCCAATGCAATGCAATTGCCAAATGCAAAGTTTGCAACACTAATATTGTAGGAAGTTTGTCTCACATAAAAAGGCATGAAAAGACATCCGTTCACACTAAAAAAATGAAAACTTACAAAACTACTCCCTCTGTTTTAAATGCATTTCAGGACAATAACTCGAGTGAGCGAAAATATTTAAGACGAGTTAAGGAAGTAGAAGTAAAAATAGTGGCATTCCTAGCTGAAAATAATTTACCATTTTCATTGGTAAACAATTTTGTTCCTTTCATTGGGTCAGTAGCACCTGAATCAAAAATATTAAAAGATATACACATTAAAACGTGTAAAAGCAGCACAAATTTGTAATGCAGTTATTGGAGCAAATCATGAAAAAGAGGTGGCCAAGGATCTTCAAGTTTCTAATTTTTCACTTATAATTGACGAGACCACTGATATCAGCTCCAAAAAATGTCTTGCTGTTGTTGCTAGGTATTATAAAAATGGAGTAATTTCAGATGTATTTTTTTCTTTGATTGAGTTAGAATCAGGAACGTCAGAATCTGTTTTTAAATCTGTGATGGATTTATTAAATAAATATAAAATACCAGTGAAAAACCTAACAGGAATTGGTGCAGATAATTGCAATGTTATGATGGGGAACGTTGCAGGTTTTAAGGCACTTTTACAAAAAGTAAACAATTCAGCTAAAGTTATTGGATGTACATGCCATTCTTTAAATCTGTGTTCATCTTATGCTTGTAACAAATTGCCAAAAAGTATGAAATACTTTTCCAGAGATATTTATAATTATTTTGCTCACAGTTCTAAAAAATTGCAAGAACTAAAAGAGTGTCAGATATTTGCTGAAGAAAAACCACATAAAATCTTAAAACTGGCAAATACTCGATGGTTGTCACTTGAAATGGTGGTTAATCGCATACTAGAACATTGGAACTCCTTGACGTTATTTTTTCAATGACAATCCTTGGAAGAAAAATGTACTAATGCAACTGCGCTTCTTGCGGCGTTGAGAAATCCGGTTTTCAAACTTTATTTTTTTTTCTTTCATATATTTTAAACGTAATTAATAAAATGAATTTGCTTTTTCAATCAGAAACTCCACAAATTCAAAATTTACTAAAATCTATAACCACGTTTTATAAAAGTATATTGAAAAGTTTTATTAAAAATGAATTTTGTAAAGATAAATGGTTAAAAGTTCAACTAGATAATCCTAATTACTATTTACCACTGGAAGAAATATATGTTGGAGCAGAAGCTCAAATTTTAATCAATAGCAATAGTATTACCAAACAAGAAATTAACGATTTTAAAATAAAAGTTTTAGACTTTTACATTGAGCTATGTAAACAAATTAAACAAAGGTTTGATTTCGCAGATGCTACTTTAAAATTTGCAGGCAATTTTGATCCAAAAGTGGCCGTTTCAGGTGAAATAAAAAGCATTTCAGAAGCTCAACAAATGTTTCCCTATTTAAATTTAGATATCAAGTCTGTAGATTTAGAGTGTGGAGACTTCTAAGCAATATGGAGGAGTGTGTTTCTTTAATAAAAAAAGACTGTGATGGTGATGTAAACGGTTTTTGGAGTAAAGTTGGATCGTAAAAAAATGGATTAAACCAATACTTGTTTTCGAACTTGATGCCTGTAATAAAAGCTGTCTTGTGTTCACCTTATTCTTCCGCTGCAGCAGAACGCATATTTTCTCAGCTAAATTTAATTAAATCCAAAACCAGAAACCGTCTTTTGGTAAGAACGTGCAATAGTTTGTTACATACTAAAGATTTATTAAAAAATACTTCTAGTCAAGAATGGCAACCTGGTGAAGAATACCTGACCTATAATCATAATACTTTAAAAAATGAAGATGTATTACAAGATTATTTTGCATAAGTTTTTTTTGCATTATCTAGAATTCACACTTTGTTTAAAACAGTTTTCTTAAAGTTTATACTTAGCTTTTTGCATAAGTTTTTTCTATGTTAATGGCGATTTTATTTAATTTATGCAGTTTTTTTCTGTGATTTGTTTTAACTAAATAAGGGTAAAATTTGTTTACTTTTCTATGTTAATGGCGATATTGTTAACAAAAAAGAAGAAAAAAGTACTTTTTGGCCCGATTTAGTACGTTTTCGGTTAGATTTTTAGTACGGAACAATGATACTCGCGTAACATCGCTGGGTTGGGTTAGTAGAGAACAACATAAAATAATATTATGGCAAGCAGTTGTAAGAAGGTAAAGACATACCACTTTCATTCGGAATGGGAAGAACAATACTTTTTTACAGAAGTTAAAGATAAAAATGTGTGTTTGTTATGTAATACTTCGGTCTCCGTTGCTAAAAAAGGAAATATTGAGAGACATTCCCACTACATTCTGCCGCCAGAAAGGAGAAACTGAAACAGTTAAAAAAGCAGTTAATTTGACAACAATCAATATTTTTAAGAACAGTCGACAAAAATAAGGCTGCAACTGAAGCATCGTACCGTGTGTCCCAGATAATTGAACAAAAAAAGAAACCTTATGAAGACGGGGAAATGATAAAACAGGCGTTTTTAGAAGCTGCTGATTCGTTATTTGCCAACTTTAGAAATAAAGACGAGATAGTTTCAGCTATAAAATCTATGCAACTTTCTGCTAATACAGTGATGAGACGTGTAGAAGTAAGGGGGCGTCCATTAATTACGTGAGGTGTTCAAGGGGGGGGGGATAAAACTAAATCTTTCTAAATCTCACTTGGGGGGGGAGGGGGGGTTTTCGTAAATCTCACGTAATTTTTTTTCTAGTAGAAAACGGTGTAAAATTGCGTGAAAGTAAAGTTAAATTATAGTAAAAGTATTTCTAGAATAAAATATGGAAAAATCTTATAATTATGTTTATTTATTTTTATTAATTTCCATTTAAGTATTTATCATTTAATTTTATTAATGTGATTTTAAATAATTGCAACACTCTCAAACACTAGTCTTTGCTAGTCTTATATAAAAGTAATGGAACATATTGTGTTTTTGTTTTTTTTTTTTTAATAATCCAACACATTTACACCCAAAACACGAATTTTGAAAAATCTCACGCGAGATTAGGGAAGGGGGGGAGGGAGTTAAGGAAAATCTTACCAAATCTCACCAGGGGGGGAGGGGGAGTCAAAAAATCCTCAAAAATACCTCACGTAATTAATGGACGCCCCCTAATGAGCAATGATATTTTTTTACAGTTTAGAACCGACTAGATAACTGTGTTTATTTTTCACTTCAACTTGAGAGAATGATGAGAAGGAGAAGGATGAATCAACAGATGTCGTTGACACTGCCCAGATGTCCGTGTTCATCAGGATGGTTTTTAGTGATTTTACGATTAAAGAAGATCTTTTAAAGTTTATTCCACTGAAAGGACACACTACTGGACAGGAGTTCTTTTCGCATTTAAAAAATATTATTTCTTCCGAGAAAATTCCAATATCGAAAATGGTATGCTTGACAACCGATGGCGCTCCAGCTATGGTGGGTTGTGATAAGGGTCTGGTAGCGTTATGTCGTAAATATGAAACTTTTCCGCAATTTCTCTGTTACCACTGCATTATCCATCAGCAAGCATTATGTGGAAATTTCCTGAAACTAAACAATGTTATGAAACTGGTGGTAAAAATTGTGAACAAGATTAGAGCTCAAGCGTTATACAAAGAAGATTATTCAAAACCTTGGCCAATTAAGTTGACTGTCAATACGGGGACCTACTCCTTCACTCTGTGATGGTTAAGTAGAGGACGGGTGCTGAAACGTTTTAATGATGTCCTATCTGGCATAGTTCAATTTTTCAAACAACGCGATGAACCGACTCCGGAACTAGAAAATTCAATCTGGCTTAGAGATTTTGGTTTTCTCGTGGACATTACAGAGAAATTAAACGAACTTAATATGCAGCTTCAGGGGAGAGACAAAGAACTAGCGGAAATGATTTCTGATATAAAAGCATTTATCAAAAAGCTGGAGTTTTGGGAACAAAACCTAATTAACAGCGATGCCAAGCATTTTCCTATTCTTTCAGAAAAAATATCTCAACTTGTGTTATGCAGAACTTTGGCGAAGACATCGCTGCAACAGAAATGGAAGTAATTGAGTTTCAAAATGATTTAGCCTTAAAATCGTTAGTCTCAACTACCAAATGTATCTGGCCTATTGTAAGTAAAGAGAAATATTCAGTTCTATGCCGTGTTGCCTTGAAAGTGAAAGCATTATTCAGTTCAACCTATTTGTGTGAATCTTCTTTTTCCAATATGAAGTTTATTAAGAACAAATATCGCAATCGACTTACAGATGAACATTTGGATAATTGTATTCGAATGGCTGTATCAAATTATACTGCAAACATTAAAAAAATTATCGATGAGTCTGTCAGCCTTCTCATTGAACGTGCTTTTTTATTTTTCAATGTTTATGTTCATGATAGTGCGTTACTTTTTTGTTGTTATTATTAACTATTTTTAAATCTTACGTGACATGCCGTTGTGGCTGGATAAAAGTTTGTGATTATTTTTCAAACACCTTCGTTTGGTAGGTAGGAATGTAGCTATGAACAAGTACGTACTAGTAATATTAGTTATTTTGTTATTAGTTTATTATTAGTACCTATGTATTATGTATTACCAGTTAAATAGTAAAATAAATACATATAATGATAAATTAACTGTGGATTATTTCATTTACATTGCGTTACGTGGCTTCCGTGTGGTTAGCTCCAGAAGTGTGGCGGAACTGTATATCCAAGTGCGAGAAACTAATAGAAGATTGGTGGACTCGTGAAAATAAAATAAACGAAATAAGTCCAATCATAATAACAATTAATGGTGATGACAGTGATGATGATGACGATTATATTTTGGATGATAATGACTGATTTTCATTTTTGTTGGCAAGTTCAGTTTTTTTATTTTTCATTTGAAATTCTCTACATGGAACAAATTTTTATTTTATTTGAGCTAAATAACCCTCTTATTATACATAGACTATATTTTCTGTGTGAAGTGTAATATAAAATTATTATTAGGTTTATAATAGCCACATTAGACTCCATTAATGAAGAAGTTTAATATTCTGCTCTCAATTATACAAAAGATTCTCCATTATTAATTAATTAAAAAGTTGTACATTATTTTTCATTTCATTTAACCAGTTGATATTTCCCCAAAAAACAGGTCAAACTTTCGGGTACTTACTTGGAAATACTCATAAAAATTTTAATCCGAAACCCGCGTAAGTATAGCGAAGAGACTGTATGTTAAATATTAAAAGTAATTTTGTCAAATGCAACTTAAAATTTAAGTTGTCACAATTAACATATTAGTTCAATTGTAAAGCAAACATTCTTTCTATAAGCAGAAATATGTCAAAAATTTAACACACATATGTGAATTTTAAACGTTAAATTTTACCCTATTAGTAGGCTTTAAAAAGAAATTATAATTATGTTTAGGGACGCAGTTATCATATAGGTTCAAATTGCTGAACAAATATTTCAAATTGTGTGTCACTTGACCCTCTCATTAAAAAATTTAAGTAGTTGCAGCTGACTCGCCGAAGGGGTGGATTTCTGGGTGTGAACTCTATATGAAAATACGTCTACTTCAAATTAAGAAAAGGTACATTCGTTTTTAGGTTCGTTGATACATCCTGTATTATATTTCATAGTTAGTTGTATATTTTATAAATATCCCGTTACTAAAGATATGAACGTTATGCCCACGAATGTTTAAGTATGCATTGAAACCAGGTTGAGGATTTGCTAATAAATTTTGAATGTAAAAAAGGCGTTACAAACATTTGCCGTGGTGTTTGTTACACTTGGAGTACTTTCTTGGAATTACTGAAAGCAATAAAGCAGGTGTATACTTTTATTAAAAAAATTATTATAGGAAAATACAAATAGAAAACCAATTAACCATTGATTATACTAAAAATTTCACACCAGCGCTCTTTGGCTAATCAGAAACATGTTTTATGACCTGTAACACCATTTTTTCCGCATCTTCTTTCTAATAGACTAACCGGCGAAACATACTTAAATTTTTATTCAAAATCATATTCCCGGACTGCTGGAAAATGAAAATATTGAGGAAATGTAGTTCTAGCAAGCTGGTTTTAGAGTATCTACAAGATTTTATAATTGAGAACTTATCTAATACGAATATATTGCTGATAAACGCTTAATCTTTAGTACAACAAAAAGAAACATCTTAAAAACCCCGAGTTTATAAGTATTTAAGTATAGTTTTTCAAAATTATTAAAATAAGAATGGGTGATTTGTATTAATCATTGTGGTCGAAGAAAAAGTATAGTATGTTATCCGTACAGAACACCTTTCTGTAGTCGTTGCACAATATACTATTGTATAAGAGATTGACGTACAAAACAATGCAACAACGTCAACCTCGAAAAGGGAAGCGACGAAGACAACGACTCTTGCGAAGGCTGAAAAGCTAGCAAAGAGGCGTAAAGTCATCGTCTCCTCACTAAAAGAGGTAGATCGAATGCTCGAGGACGAGGTAAACTCTGTTGAATCCAGAACAAGGCTAAAGGAGCTTTTGAAAACTGGCCTTAATGACACAGCCGCAAAAAGGCTGGTAATTGGGGAACGTATTCAAAAAGTCCAAGCAAGACCACAAAAGCCTTAGAGGCCAGAATATCAAGAAATCAAGGCGAAAAAAACTGACAACAAAGGCACAAAAGTTCCAAAGCATCCACGCTCAACAAACGCGATACCGCCACAGGTCAGTCGACTGAGAAAGAAGTCCTTACCTCAGTGAAAGTTGCAGTGGTATCAGTAGGGTACGCGGAGAACAAAATGAGTCCACAAAGACTAGACAAAGTTATAGATTCGATCTCCGAGGCCCACGACAAAATCCCCACAGGGGAACACAGGTGAGGTACGCCAGGCTAGATGGTAGTGACTTGCGCAGATCGTACCAGTGCAGATTGGTTGCGGAACACCGTCACAACCATTTAACCCTGAGAAGGTGCAAGTCTGAAAGCGTTGGAAAGAGACGATATCCCCAGGCCACTAGCCTGCACAACTTTCGACCCTGATGTAAGAGGAAAAATGCCTGAAGGGGAAAAATCCTACAAGACTAAAATAGCTAAATACTCACCTTTGGACGGTGTGGAGTAAAACCCTATCTAAAAAAGGTCAAACGTGGACTTTCTTGATGGATCTTGAATCCTTAGAGAAGCTAAAAAAAGCTACTATGACATAGAGAGACTAAAATTCAGAGTCAAAGGAGGACATGACCATGAGCCTGCCGAAAAGGTGAATAATCCAGGCACAATCAGAGAAGAGGACACCAAAGAGTTCTCTACAGAGGAGGAAACTTTCGTAGAGGACGACGAGGAGACTTCCTACAATGAGGTCGTTCCCGCAAAAGACAAGAAGCCCAAGAGGAGACTGTACCTATGGAGATGAAAGAGGTAACGAAGAAGGCAGCCGAACTGTCCAGTTCACAGAACCACAAATACAGGAACCCTAGAGAGACGAACTGGTAAAGGTATTCAACATCACTTGGAGAGAATCTCGAAGAGGGTATTGTGGAAATAACATATAAACAAAGCCTTGACCGAGCAGTAGATCAAGTAAGCCATTAGAACCGCTTACTAAGAAAAATATCCGGAGAGAAGACAGCAAAGAACAGAACCAGTCTGGTGGAACAAAAACTTGGAACATCTTAGAGGTGAAGTGCGAAGGCTATTTAATAGAGCAAAATCAACCGGTCTGTGCTTTATATATGACTAAACAACAAGGAAATAAGAAGGACTAAAAGACAATCGTAGAGGAAGTTCTGTGAGGACTTATCTGTAACACCCAAATGCTCTAGAATCCACAAAGTTCTAGCTAAAGAGGGTACTGCAAACCAGCTAGGATTTCTTAAGGAAGATGTTGCAACCTATACAAAAACCTTCGAGGAAACGCTAACAATGCTCACAGAAGTATACTTTTCGGCCATAAAAATTTTGTTAGACCCGATAGTAGCTTACAGCCCTCAAAGAAGATCTGGTAGGTCAAATCCGTTGGAATGGAGGCTAGTTACAGAAATATCTAGGCCGAACAAAATTAGATGGGCAACAAACAAATTTCAGCCATACAAATCCCCAGGAGTAGATGGGATATATCCCATTCTAGTACAAAAGAGACAGAAATCTTTAATTTCACACATGTGTCCCATATTTAAAGCATGTATTGCCTGGCGACACACACCAGAGGCGTGGCAAAATATGAAAGTCATATACCTTCCTAAAGTAGAAAAGTTTAATAATATGACACCAAAGTTGTACCGCGTCTATCGTCATTCATGTTGAAAACGCTATAAAAACTAATAGATAAATATAAACAAGACGAAATACTAAGAAGATATCCTCTCAGCGTCAATATGCATATCAGCCAGGGAAGTCAACCGATTTGGCCCTAAATGATCTCAGCAGACTATTGTCAAAATTGCTGGAGGATAAAGAAATGACAGTAGCAACTTGAGGGAGCTTTTAATAATGCCTAAACAAGAGCTACCAACGAAAAGCGTACCAATAGTTCTGTGTTCGTGGATAACAGCCAGCCTAGAAGAAAGGGTAATAACATCATCTCTAGGCGAATCTACACTGACGGATAAACTTTGCATGGACGTGACTACAGCGAGCTGTATAAAGAATTGGAGAACGACCAAATAATGGAAATACCTTCAGACGAAATTCTCCCAAAGTATAGCTTCCAGAAGTAATATAAAGTAATTATACCAGACAAGGAAGCGTGGACACGAAGACCTATTCACGTAGAATTTAGTACAGACAGCTCCAACACCCATGAAAATTCAGGAGTAGGTATATATAGTACCAAGCCAAAGACAAGAATCTCACTGAGCTTAGTTAAACATGCAGAAATAACAGCAATACATCATTGCGCAAAAGAGATATTAAGACACAAGGTAAAAGGAAAAAACCATTGTCATATACTCAGACAGTCAAGCCACGTTAAAAGTACTCAGTTCTATGGTGGGTGAGGTTTTCCGGGTTTTCCTCACCTGTAAGTCAAATGGCACCATTAATCATCTTTAAGTCGCCCCGGAGCGCCACGGCAAATAATAATAATAGCCGTCCCTTTCCCCGGACAAGCTCAGCTTTTGGGGTTAAAATTCACTCGTAAGGGGGTGAATTAGGGAGAGTATTATTATTATTATTATTATTATACAAGTACATCCAAAACTTGTATGGGGCTGTTTTGAAGCCCTAACAGAGCTGGGCAGTTAAAACAAACTAACCTTAGCCTGGGTGCCAGGCAACAGAGGACAAAAAGGCAACGAAGAAGCTGATTTACTAGCCCGAAAAGGAGTATTAAAAGCTCTTATTGGCCCAGAACCCTCCTGTGGTGTCATAAAGACAGCTAGCAGAACATGCACAGAGCAGTGGATGTTTAAAAAATCTCAGGAATGGTGAAAAAATTCACCAGGACAGAGACATACCAAAGAGCATCTACTAAGCCTTAACAGGAAAAATACTAGAGTATTAGTAGGTATATTAACAAGGAATTGTAGGCTTAACAAACATATGTACAATATCGGTCAGACAGAAGAGACCTTGTGCCGATTCTGTCAGAAAGAGAAGGATACTGCAGAATACATATTGTGCTACTGTTAAATCCAGAGATTCCTTACACTTGGAGAAGAAAAACCACGGGCAATCAGCTACGCCGAAGAACTATTTCCTAATCTATGGATTCTACTACAATAGATCAAATTAGACAAGATCTCTAAACAACGATTAAAGGATATCCACAATAGATCTAAAAAGGTCGAGGTGGGGGAGGACACGTAGCCCACAGTCTTAATTAAATATAATCTAATCTTATAAGAAATTGGCCGTGTTTTGTTTTTAAAATATTTTTCTTGTACAGAGTAAGCCAAATTCGATGTATTTGCTCTATAAGAAAAGGAAAAAACAGAAACAATCTGAAAAGAGGTTTTTAAATGGTATTAAGTAAAGTCCGTTTTAAGCCAATTGTGAATACAGGCCCATGACACTCTCTGGGCGGGAAAAAGACGCGCAGCTTTTACTGCGCTAACGTTTTCGGGATATAACCTATCACTTGTCATAAATCCGGTTAAAAACTCGCTACCATGCGCAGGCAACCCATATTTCGTACACAAATATAAACTTTTGTTTACATTTTATCGAAGTAGTTTTTGTAATACATTCACAGCTTAAAAACGGAAAATTTGTTATTTTGATAGTGGATTTAGATCAAAAATACCAGTGTGTGTTTTATCCTTATTATTGCTCGTTTAATTTGAGGGCATTGGAATAAATAGAGTACTAAAAGTAATCAAGCTAAAAAGGTGTATTATAAAAAGAAAATACATTGCCTTCGACTGATTTATGTTTAATATGTTTTCGTGAAGTATTTCCAACATGCTAGTTACTTGAATGGTTGTAAATTGTACGTGTATAAGTGATAAAAACATCTAGTGCTTTGTGCTTCCTTTTTTTGTTGGTGTCCCAGCCCAGCTTTCCTAGCCAGCAGTAGTAGCAAAAACATTAACATTGTCTACATTCAACCCATTTACATGTACATGATTTATCAGCTAAAAGCCGAATACAATATTTCTCTGCAAAATGTAAACAACACTTCAAGGAAAATTGCTCATGTATAAATTCAACAATTAAATCAAAATATATTATTTTTAAAGGATTTATATCAACTATTATGTTGATTATAAATATTATAAGTATTTGTAACAAAATAATAGTTGTGTATTAATAAACCTGTTGCCACTCCAAAAAATATATTATTTATTGATTATCAGGTATCAAAAATATGTGTACCTATAGAAATTTGTTGAAATGTTCTATTGCTCTTAATCTTTTTAATGGGTTCTTATTATAGTTGTAAATAAAAATCAACACTTTTTATCCGTCTATTTAACACTTACAAACGTATGTATATTTTAAGTTGTAAGGATCCATAGCCTCTTAATGTTTTACATTAGAAATAAGACCTGTGATGTCACATTAAATCATTAATATGAGGTAAAGGATTTGGGAGTTGTCTTTCAGTCTAATTTGAAGTTCAATAACCATTTTTTGCACATAACTAAAAAAGCAATAAAAGCATTAGGTTTTTAAATCAGAAATACAAAAAAAATTAGGATTACCACCAAAATCAGATTATATAATGCCTTAGTAAGACTCCATCTTGAGTATGTTTCACAAATATGGATGCCCTTGGAAGCCACACAAATTGATCATATTGAAAAAGTACAAAAAATATTTTTACGGTACCTTTATGTCATAAAAAATACTTGTACCCTTATACCTAAGATCTCGTATAAAACTATGCTCAATAGTTTTAAGATTAAATCTCTTTTACAAAGAAGAAAGCAACAGGCTGTGATATATTTTGTACTCTATTTTAAGTACAAAGATTGTGAATTGATTGACTATATAAATGTTAATGCGGCAAAGATTAATCTAAGAAACCCAAGTGACAAAAAATTATTTGATTTAGATCCAAGTAGTATATCTCCTTTTAACAAGATGATGGCTGTTACCAATGAGTTTCTTAGCGAGATCCAAATAGATATCTTTAATGTTAGCCTAAGAAAGTTGAGGACTGTACTAAATTAAGTTCACTAGATATGAAGGTTTGTTTTGTTTTTGGTCTTAAATTTCTTGTTACTTAACTCTACATGTAACTACTATTAATTTCTTTATAGTATCCAATAAATAAATTATACCTTATGGCTGCTTTCAAACAATTCTGTGTAGTCACTTAGTTTACAGTCAATTTTAAATTAGTGGTTTTACAAGAATGTCAAATAGTAATATGTATTGTGTCTATATGAATTTGCTGTGTGTAGTAAATGGCCAATATACATAACTTTGATATTTTTATCACAAGTGTAAAAACTACGAAAACCATATACATATAGTTCCCATTTTAAAATAAATTCAAATTAATTCATAATAAAAAAAAAAACGATTTTAGTCTGCCATACTTGAACTCATTCACAAAAAACAAGTCACTGAGTATATATTTGTAAAAAAACTACACTAAATATGTCTCCGTTACAAATTTTTAAATTTAAAACTACATACTTTCCTATAGATTTTGCAGTACCTAAATAACGTATAGAATAAATTTTTACAATATACTAGAAAAGTTATAGATTAGAGTAATTCTTAAGAAATAAAGCATTACCTCTATTTTGTTACTCTAACCTTGTGCGTTATATATTTCCCTTGACAAAATAACTTTATATTTTTAACTAAAAGTAATTAAACTTTTCACCAAAAAGTAATATTTCACATATATAAAAAAAATTAAAACGGTTCTGTCCTTCTTACATTTGCGAAGACTGCCCTGATATCTAATCTATTTTCTTCTTCAAAGTAATTAAGTTGTTCAACCGTTGTCTATAAAAGTATCTCACATCTCCCTCATACACACGAATTTGAAAAGCAGCAGAACAAAAATTTAACTAACTAGGTATACCAAGTCCGTGTAAAGAAAACTTTTCATATCCCGAAAACGTCAAGTGTCAACTAAAATGTCTACTTTTAAAGATCAAACGTGCCGCCTCCGAGTGCCAATACTGATTGGTATATATACTGGGGTGAATATTTTCCCAAATTTGGAAACTGAATTAATGACGATTATTTTCCCGGAAACATACCTACATTTTTGCAAAAAAAAATTGTTTTTGCTATTTCCTTACGTTAACAAATATAAGTACGTGATACTTATTAAAATAATTAAGACATGAATGACTACTTTGTGTTATCAGATAAGGATCTAATACGGAAATGATTACTTTGTTATCTAATCAACAAATAAGGAAATTTACCTCATTTTAACAATAGTTGAGAAAGTGTATTTTGTTATATTGTAGTCGTAGAAAAAATATATTTACTTATTGTTTTTCAAAATGTATTTAAGTCTCGATTTAAGTACAGGGTATTAAGTAATTTCATTGTGAATGTACCAGATATATACGAGATGTATTAACAAAAAGTGGACCCAGTAGGAACTTGTTGCTGAATATCAATAAAATCAAAAGGTATAATTTTAAATACATTGATACATAAAGTAATAGTTAATATCTCACACTTTGGATACTATCAGAATAATAATTTAAATCATTATCAAGCAATCTTTGATATATTTATGATTTATAAACGTGTTTTATAGTTCATTCTTTTGAATAACTATTTTTTTGTGTTCGTGTTGATGTTCGTAAATAAAAAATTCAAGATTAAGATCCAATTTTCTAAGATTCTGAGTAAAATCTCGCGGTGTACCTACATTGGAGCCAGGCTACTCATATTTACCCAAGCAGAGTTTATATTACATAACATCCGCTGAATTTGTAACAAAACCCGATTAAAATTACAGAAAAAAAGCGTTATCACTTCTCAAACTAGTCTTTAAGTAGTGTATTAAGAATATTGTTGTTTATAAATTTTCATTGTATGTATATTTTTACGAGAATATTGTAAAATAAATTCTTTTTTTTTATGGTTTATGGAACCACATAATATAATAGTAATGTTGTAAGGAGGAAGAGTTAAGTTTATATAATTCATGAATCAAAAATATCATTTCTATAAATTATAAATAGTAGTGGTCCAAGAACTGACCCTTGCGGTGCTCCATGCCAAGTTATATTATAATATAATAAATACTGTTAAAGGATTGACTGTCCAGAAACTCGAGTTTTTTCGTGAGGCACTTTGTGAGAGACAGTCACAAGCTTTGTTAAGAAATGTAGACCTCTTAATTTTTGAGCTGCATAGTTTTAGGAAAAAAATAACTATTTTATCACTCCAGATATTTTTATGAAATTTTGCCCAAAAAAAGTGTTTCCACTCATGGTGGGTTCCCATAAAATTTCAACAAAATATCAAAAACAGTTTCAATAAACTAAATAAGTACAAAGAGTATAAGTCAGATTTTTTTGATTTCGGGTTTTTTTACTATCATGTTTATCATCTAAATATGTGCCCTAAGAGTATAAGTCAATGCTGAGTATTTTTACTAACGGTTTAGCATTGAACCTTTCAGTACGAGTCATGCAATAACATAGACAATACTGAAACTGAAAGTAGAGTGTTTTTTTTACTACCTAAAACATTTTGTAAAATACTTCCAAAATCAAGTTTTAATAACTCATTTAACAAACAAACTTTTATTTTATTTTCAGATAAAAAGCAAACAGAAGCTGATGTAAATTGTGTAGAGCATAATGTCAGTATTACTCATGGGTTTACTGAGAATGTTATTGTCGATGATCATGCAGGTGAGTTAGTAAATAAGGGATTAATACATACAAACTGTTACAAGTCGAAGACAGGCTTTTTTTAATAATTTATCTACTGGTTTAAATCCACTATCAGGAAAGGGGCGCAGACTAATACTAGTACACGTCGGTAGTTCAAACGGTTTTGTTAAAGGTGGTTTATTGACTTTTGAATCTACTCGTACCGGTGACTACCATGAGGACATGAATGCTGATGTCTTTAAAGAGTGGTTCGAACAAATTATAGATCTTCTTCCTCAGAACTGTATAATAGTAATGGATAATGCAAGTTATCACTCGAGACTTATAGAAAAAATGCCCACAACCAAGTGGTTAAAAAAAGATTTACAGAATTGGCTAAATTCAAAGAATATTAAGTTCCATCCCGGTTCTGTGAGAAAAGAACTGTATCATTTGTGTTCCCTTCATAAAGAGAAATTCAAAAAATATGAAATTGATGAAATTGCAAAAAATCGTGGGATGACGGTGGTTAGATCACCACCATATCATTGCGAAGTAAACCCGATTGAACTAATATGGGCACAGATAAAGGGAGAAGTTTCAAGAAAAAATAATTCTTTTAGAATGAGTGATGTTAAACAGTTGTTTTTGGAGGCTGTAAATAATGTGAAGCCTGAAAACTGGGAAAAGGCAGTAAATCATACGATTAAAGAAGAGAAAATGTGGAAGTTGGACAATATTACTGATAAAATGATCGAGCCACTCATTGTAAATATTGGTTGAGACAGTGCATCTTCTGATTTCGATTCTGATTTGGATTTGTAGTAGTTTTTATATTAAAATTATTATTTATGAACGTAACGTTGTTTAAAAGTCAAAGTTTAAACCCTTATACCTACATAACCCGTTTGACACAATGTTCTTAACATACCTTGTGGAAAAATAAAATATTTTAGAAAAAATTGCACTTTTTTACCTTCAGCTGTTTAGAAGTTATAAGCAGGTTAATTAGGTGAAAATATAAGAAATAACTTCAAAAAATATTTTAACTGTCTACTAAAAGAAGTGATACGCCTATGGATTACGAACGCTTTATTATTTTAATACTCTCTCATACATAAAAATAGACTATAGTATAAGACATGGAAATAGCTGAAAGTGTTGGTCAAGAAACTGACGAAGGTAAGCATTTATCTCTATAGGCAAAAGACGCTCAGAAAATGCAACAAGTATCCTGTCTATTTTTTCCAACTTAAAACGTTAAATTGTCTGTATCTTTTACAGACTTGGACCATCAACAGAGTACTGTCTATGATGAAGACCAACACACTCAACTAGTACAAGACATGGAAATAGCTGAAAGTTTTGGTCAAGAAACTGACGAAGGTAAGCATTTATTTTTATAAATAACGAGGCTCAGAAAATGTAACAAGTATTCTAACTGTCTATTTTCAGATTATAACCCTGAACAGGAGAGTATTTCCTCTGATGAAGAAGTTTTCCATCAAACACGGAGTTCTAGCTCTAAAATACGAAATAGATCGAAGGAACCACATTTAGAACAAAATGTAATCCAAGCTACACCTACTGACAGAAAATTTTCCAAAAAAAGAAGAATAGAAAAATATAAAAATCGAAATGCTGGGAAGAGCTGTGAAACTCTTGACGGAAAAGCAAAACCGGTAAGGGCAATGACAGCTTTGACAGTTTGCCGCACCAAGTACATGGAACGTATCCCCCCTGAGATCTAGGAAGTTATTTTTAAAGAATATTGAAGCCTCGGAAGTCGAGCAAATTCGTTGCTAATTTAGTTCAATCAACTGAGTCTAAAGTTATTCGGAAACCAACCGATGATCCTGACAAAGAAAAATTTAGACAGTACACCAACACATTTTATTTTAAAATTAATGGGAAACTGCCTAAGGTTTGCCGAGGTTGCTTTCAGAAAACTTTAGGGGAAAAAAACATATTCTTCACAATTGCTATTGCGTCTGTCCAAAGATCAACCACAGGTATTTTGGAACCCAGTAGAAGAGGTAAAGACTTGCCTGCTAATAAACTTTTAGACGGAACCATTCGAGCAATTCATAATCACATAAAATCCTTCCCCACCTATGAATCCCACTATACCAGAAAAAAAAATATTTACCTGCTTACCTAAACTTGACAAAAAGGTATGCACTCTATGTGGAACAAGTTACAAACCCTGCCTCTAAATCAATTTATGAGCGTGAGTTTCAAACACTCAACATTTCATTCAAAGGGCCAAAAGCAGATACTTGTCACAAGTGTGATGTACTTCCTATGAAAGAAAGAGTAGCAAAGTCAGAAGATGAGTTAAAGTCTATACAAGATGAGAAAACTAAACATCAAGATGAGGCAGATTAGGTATATACTAAAAAGCGAGAGGACAAACAACGTGCTAAGGAGGACAACACCATTAAATGTTACGCATTTGACCTCCAACAGTATCTACTTAAATACGTCGGTGGCATTCTATAAACGCCAACTGTGGACGTTCAACCTAACTTTCCATGAAACGATAACAGGGGATGTAACTTGCTTCATGTGGCATGAGGCCGAAGGTGGAAGAGGAGCCAACCAAATCGCTACATGTATTTTTAAATAACGGTCAAGTTTGCCACAACAAATCAAAAAATTCATTTTATATTCAGATTCATGTGGGGGCCAAAACAGAAATTCACATGTCTCAGCAATGTTTTTAACGCTTTTGCAGCAATGTCCTCAGCTGGAGCAAATAGACCACAAGTTTATGGTCTGAGGTCATAGCCACCTTGAATGTGATGTTGATCATGGGATGATAGAGAAACAGAAGAAACATCTACAGATGCAATTTTCAGTTCCCCACGATTGGTACCAGTTATAATCTATTTTTATGTATGAGAGAGTATTAAAATAATAAAGCGTTCGTAATCTATAGGCGTACCACGAGAAATGATAGATTGGATGGCTATGGAGGTAAAGCCTGTTTAATTTAAAACAATTTAGATTTTCGGCATCTTCTAATAGATTACTCTCTAGATCTTCCAACTCAAGTTCAAACCATTTATCTCCCCCACTGCCAATTAATTTTAGTGAATATTTATTGCCCAGGAGATAACCTTATTAACAAAAATAATTTGTCTAACTTCTTTTAGTAGACAGTTAAAATATTTTTTAAAGTTATTCCTCGAGTATACACTTCTATTTTTACCTAATTAACCTGCTTATAACTTCTAAACAGCTGAAGGTAAAAAAGTGCAATTTTTTCTAAAATGTTTTATTTTTCCACAAGGTATGTTAAGAACATTGTGTCAAACGGGTTATATAGGTATAAGGGTTTAAACTTTGACTTTTAAACAACGTTACGTTCATAAATAATAATTTTAATATAAAAACTACTTCTTACCTACAAATCCAAATCAGAATCGAAATCAGAAGATGAACTGTCGCAACCAAACTTTACAATGAGTGGCTCCATCATTTCATCAGTAATATTGTCCAACTTCCACATTTTCTCTTCTTCTTTAATCGTATGATTTACTGCCTTTTCCCAGTTTTCAGGCTTCACATTATTTACAGTCTCCAAAAACAACTGTTTAACATCACTCATTTTAAAAGAATTATTTTTTCTTGAAACTTCTCCCTTTATCTGTGCCCATATCAGTTCAATCGGGTTTACTTCGCAATGATATGGTGATGATTTAACCACCGTCATCCCACGATTTTTTGCAATTTCATCAATTTCATATTTTTTGAATTTCTCTTTATGAAGGGAACACAAATGATACAGTTCTTTTCTCACAGAACCGGGATGGAACTTAATATTCTTTGAATTTAGCCAATTCTGTAAATCTTTTTTTAACCACTTGGTTGTGGGCATTTTTTCTATAAGTCTCGAGTGATAACTTGCATTATCCATTACTATTATACAGTTCTGAGGAAGAAGATCTATAATTTGTTCGAACCACTCTTTAAAGATATCAGCATTCATGTCCTCATGGTAGTCACCGGTACGAGTAGATTCAAAAGTCAATAAACCACCTTTAACAAAACCGTTTGAACTACCGATGTGTACTATTATTAGTCTGCGCCCCTTTCCTGATGGTGGATTTAAACCAGTACATAAATTATTTAAAAAAGCCTGTCTTCGACTTGTAACAGTTTCTTCATCTTGCCAAAATTTATTTGGTTTATGTCCCTCGTTGATCCATGTTTCATCTAAATAAAATATATTTCTTCTTTGGTTTCTCATTTCTTTTATAGTCCTTAGGTTATTTCTTCTCCATACTACAATATCGCTTCTTTCTATTAAAATAGACTTTCTGGAATGCTTTTTCCATAGCAAACCAACTTCTTTTAAAAGTTTTCATAGTGTGCTTCGACTCATTTCAGGGTAATCCTTATCATCTCGAACCGTGGCAAGAACTTTGTCTACTGTCGGAAATTCTTTTCTAAAGAAGAACACATGCACTTTCCATCGAAGTCTTTCTTTCAAAAGATTTTTTAATTGAAATTTTGGTTTTCCTGGAGCTTTACGTGCTGTTTGAAACTCGCCACATTTCTCTTCTTTAACAACTCTGTAAATCGTAGATTTCCCAACACCAAGCGTACTACTAACTAATTCCACTGTGTCATCAACACTTTTACATAAATGTTTGTCTGTAAATGATTTAAAACAAATTAAATATTAATGTTTCTTCATTAACTGTTAAAGGACCGATTTTTTGTCGTTTACGCGGCCCTTCCAAATTTTCCATGATCACACTAGAATTCACACTGCACCTTGCAAGTTGCAACTAAACGACATTTAGTAAACTGTCAAGAATACACAACTTGGACCTCCTTACTAAATGGAAAACCTACAATCGCATTTTCGGTGAAATTTGTTGGGAAGGTATTTATCTACTTATAATTCGATTACTGTAAGAAATTCTTGAAATTAAAATAAAACAAATAGGTACTTATTGAAAATAATCTTAAGATACGGCTATGTAATCTTTAATACGGAGGGCTTTTGGCCTGCTCAAACCTTTTTCTATTGTTCTGTACAGCTTATGTTTATAAAGGACCAATAAAAGACCCAAAACTTGTAATAGCTCAGGTACATTTATTACTCGATTTATTACAATTTTAGGAAATATTTAGATTATTCTGTAAAAATATTTAAAATGACCGTACTAAGTTTTGCATTAGAAATGCTGTTTTATTACTCTCTCATACATAAAAAAGTGGTGGAATTAAACCACAAATATTTCGTAAACTATTCCGACCTATATAAAAGCCATCTTAAACTAAAACAAAAAGATAGCAATGGTAACTCCTTCAAGTGGACAGAGCTGCGGTGGCTAAGGTACCGTCAAGGATTTCCAAAAAATATTTTTTTCAAGTCTTCACTAGACGAAAGGGAAGAATTTCGATGTATGAATTTAGAAGGAAGATATCACAAGATACACCTTTAAATCCGCTACCTAGTTATACATCTTCATTAATAATTTCTAATGATAAAAAGAAAGATATCTTGGCTCTTCTGGATTTACTTCCAGACTTTCACGATTTTTATAAAAATCTGAAAACTACTAACAATGCCAAAAGCACATTGCCCGACTTAGTGGAAGAAGAAGATGAAGAGCTAGAATAAAATTTTGTTTTCGAATTTCAACTTAAAGTAGCTACCTCCTATAATTTTTGTTCATATTTTTAATAAAAAATAATTCAAACCCGTTTATTTTTATATAAAAAAATGTAATTAATAAGTAGATAGATTATGAAAATCAAATGAGATTAAGAGTATAAGTCAATGGTGGTAGAAAATCCTAACAGTATAGGTCACCGATTTTCATAATATTTTTATTTTTTTTTGTTTAATAACTTTCAATAAAATAAAACATATTGCGGAAAACCTATAATAAATTAAAGATATTCAGAAAACTTTGGAGGCGTTTTCTGGAAAATCATTATATTTGACTTATACTCCTTGTACTTATTTCGATAGATATTATAGATATTTGGAGTTTCCTTTATAAAATATTTCGGTACGCATATGTATCACGATAATTTCGATTCGGTGTGGCAAAACTGTCAAATCCTGTGTATAAAGTGAGGGAAATGCTCGGGGAAATGCAAAGGTGCATTACAAATTACAAGTAACGCAAACAATACCTACCTAAGTAATTAAAATATTTATTAATTTTCTATTATTTAAACGCATTTACGTTGAATGCCCTCAACTACTTTCTATTTATTTAATAACCAAATTAAAAATAAAGTGATTTTTAATATCAGCCCCGGTTAAAAATCAATTTGTATAGTTTATGATTTCTTTGACACTTTTGTTTGTTCTACGATGGTCTAATACTTAATCATCGCAAGCGAAAATACCTAATTATTTATAATTAGAAATTATCTATAGCTCATCGCTCCTTATCTTTTATCTACTTAAGCCAATATCTTTTCCTAAAAATGATAAAAATTGGTTAATTTGCAAAGCTGTTAAATATAATAGAGACTTGAAAAATAATTTTCTAAAGTGACTTTTTTGTAATCGCAACACGTGTCAAAATCATCTACTTTACGCAACCAGTTGCAAAATGTTGAACATTATGAAACTAGTTTCGAAAAAATCATTCATTGTCACCAGTTCTGAAAAAAAAAACAAATAAAATAAACCTTTGTTGGTTTTATAATCAATACTAGATTATTATCGAAAGTTTATATAAAAGAAGAGCAGGCTGACTTATAAAAAAAAACTGGTTCAATTTACAACCTAGTAATAATGTTGTTTTGGTCCTTATTTTTCATTCGACATCAACACAAAATAATTAAAACACAATACAAGACAAAATACTTAAGCCGCTTTTTGAAAACTAGATAACTTTAACAAGCACTGCAAGTTGTTGAGAATAATAAATTTACTTGTCAATAAAATGATGCATACGTAACTAACAATGCAAACAAGTAGTAATACTGGTTGCCTAGATATCCATAATTTTTTACCAATTCACACTTTTATAAATAATTTAGTCAAAATTAGAAAAAATATTGTATCTAACACGTTACGAAATGCCGTTTAAAATAAGGCATTTTGTAACTATGTTTATTTGAAAATGAATAATAACAAAATTTTTGACCCAGGAGATAAACCCCAATATAACATCATAAATCATTGACGGAGAGTTTCTAAAATAAAATGTTTAGCCTTATTTGTTCCAAAATAAAATCTTTGGTTTTCTTCCTAAAATTTTTAAAAATACCAATTTGTTTCAATTCTTGTCTTAAATTTTCTAGTCATTTTAATCAACAAAAGTAAGGTAAGTATGTAATCTCTACAGGTAGAAAATATTTTTACAATTCAAGATCATTTTAAGTAGCCCTCAACTTAGAAAGGATTAAAATTTCTAATCGGCAGACAGTGTTATGCAGATTGTAAATTATTTTAGTTAAGATTTACATTTCTGTTTGTATAGTCCTGTGATTGTTAGTTCTGTAATAATAGGCGATAAAAAGCGATATCGATCAAGTGAATTTGTTCTAATTATACTCTTGTGAAATTAAAGTGCAATTTAACTGTGCATATGAAAACTTTAGTTTGCACATGAACATTTCAATAGTACTGTTCGGAGTATAGTTTCTACTTGTTCAAATATGACCGGAGTTGAAGAAGAAACCATTTCTAGACTTTTAAGGTAGAATGAAAGTATTACAGTAGCACCTAAAACGTCAACTGGTAGAAAACCTAGGGGGTAGTGACTGTGGAAGTGGAAATATTCTGTCCTACGGGATGGGGATGTCATAGAGATCCGTGAAGATCTTATGGAGATCCGTGGAGATATGTAAAATCTGTGAAGATATGTGAAAATCCATGGAGATACATGGAAATTCAAGAACTTTGGCTGCAATCGTGTAGAATCGGAAAAGCGTAATTGTCATAGGACCAGTTTATTTTTTTCCGACTTCCTTTTATACTAGTAACTTGTTCCTTCTTGGAAATAAGTACCTATTATTTTTTTAGGTAAAAAAAAAATGGATTTTTATTGTTTTTTCTTTTTACTATTTTTTAGTTGTCATTATACTGATTATATACTGTTTATTTTTCTACGTAGTGTTCCTCTACAATAAGTTTTTTTGTTACTGTATAATATTTTTTGGTATGCCCATTTTTTTTTAGTTTTATGATACCTAAAAAGGTATTATGTATTTTTTTGCTCTGTTTGTTGTTTATTATGTACATACTTTTTAATATTATTTTGAGCAAGTAATGTGTTACTAAAGTTATACCTATGTTATATTTTTTAATTTTAATAAAACTAAGTTGATGTCATATACTTTTATTTTTTGTTAAACATTATTTTCATGTTTAGATGTTGCTTCTTCTCTAAAACACCATAACAAGTTGTGAGTAAAATACGGGGGTTAGTTAACGATATAGTCCTAATCTACTTCCTGCCATGGTACATAATCTACCATTATTATAGCAGGGGAAGAAGTTGGAAAGGCTTTTGCTATTCTCCCACTTCGTACATATAAATTGACAGGTTTGAGGTGGATCTAACCGAAGTGGACGCTATACATTGGCGTACAAAATTATTTTTTAGATGTTAATAACATTTTCGAGTAAATAGTTTAATAAATTGTGAATAGCTGTTGAAATTTTGTATAATTATGATTTGGATAGTATAATACATGTTTAATAATTATTTATAGTCCATAAATTCATGCGATTGTCTAGTTCCGCCAGTAACAATTTAAAATTACTAATTCTATGAAACGACACTGGCAGGTAAACATTACTGCGAAATTCTGGAAATTGTCCGACGTGGTTTGACGTGTACCCCCTCTCTACCTAACAAAAGCACTTCCAACTTCTGCCACTGTTATAGGTCAAGTGTCTTGAGACCTCTTTTCAATATGTACCACATTTTACCATACATGACTGCATAATTCTTGTACCTATATATTTATATAACAAGTAGGTACATTTTTGAACACACCACTAGCAGATCTGTATACAATACAGCCGAAAACAGACGTGCACGTGTTGCCGAAGAGCAAACTCGAGAGCAAATGGCCGGGGGCCGCGGTACCAGTTAAAATGATGTGCGCACGCAATTACGCTTTTCCAATTCTACAGCCAACGTTCTTAAATCTCCACGTATCTCCATCTTATATCCATGTATCTCCATAAATTTCCACATATCTCCAAGATATCTCCATCAGGTTTATTTCCATAGTGACTATCCCCTCGATTTTTACTAGAGGTAGAATGGATACGAAATATATTCGTTCACTTGAACGCAATGGGATACTTTTTCGTTTCGTAGTCTGTGCGTAAATAAGCTAATATCCATGTGGGTGCAAAAAAAAAATAATTATTTACATTTTTACTTCAAGGCATAAGCTTTTGTTTATTTTGAAAAACAGATGATCAATCTATATAACAATCTATATCCATTTTGTTTGAAATGCCTAATTTGCTGTAAGTTATTAATTAAAATGCAACCTTTTAAACCCCACTCGTAGATAAATAACAAATAATAAGTACATAGTAGATAATCTGTAAAGGAAAGGTTTTTAAGTTTAGGTATTTCTAAATGCTGCAAATCTAAACTATTTTCTGAAATAATTAATTAGTTTTTCTCATCGCAGATGTACCTAAGTCATATTTCTAGATACCTACTAGTGATCGTAGAAAAACAAACACCTATAAAACACTTTATTTGTTTTTTACATACATAAGTATTTTCATTTTTATATCTATCAATTTCTCTAATTTTCATGAACTTCTCAAACATCACACTGTTGCACTACACCTTCTACAAAGTTTTACAACCCCTGACCCTTGTAACAGCAATTAAGTTGGCGTCAGACAAGTGCTTTTGCCCAGGCATTTGCCCTAACCGCCCCTATGGCTGGTATATCTCAACACGATTAGCATGACAATCGAAAGTACCCATAACACAATTTTATAGATTTATTACAGTTTTATTATTAGTTTTTTATGATTCAATTTGACCGAGTGCCTTGTTATAATATAATATACCATTCTTTAACAAGTTAATAAAAAAAATACGCCCGTTGGTATATCATTTTGGCTTTAGTTTAAAACGAGGTTTATTTGGCGAAAAAAAGTCGAGAGAAAATTGAAAAACTAAATTACCTAAATAGGTACATACCATTTATATTTACAAATATTTCAAATGGATGATTACTTACCTATAACCAGCAGTTCAATTAAAATTTAAATAATTTTTTATGTCTAAAAAATATCTAATTCAAAATCTACAAACAAAATTCTCTCAAGACAGCTACCTACTTAGATATTCATTAAATTCTAACCAAACTAACCTATGTATTTATATTTTGCATTAAAAACAAGTAAATAAGTATGCTAGCATCAAAATGTCATCCATCTGTCACAAAACACAGTAGGTGACTGTCTAACATTATCTCTGCTAAAATCTTGTTCACAACCCCTGTTACCTAAGGGTACTTAAGGTAGGTACCTACCATAGAGTAGGTACCAACGTACCTACCTATTGACTCGAAATTCTTCATATAATACCTAAATATGTTATTAAAATGTAATAAATGTTTGAAATTCAAATTTCATTGATTACTTTCTCATATAGAAAAAGATATTTTATGTTAGGTAGGTACCTACTAAAAATAATCATTTTTAAGTATACACCCTCGTAGTACCTAGGTAATCTACTTTAGTAAAACGTTAACAACATAGATAAATATGTTATTAGTACCTAGTTATTAATAATCATGTTATCATAAAATCATCCAAAAAGGCATATTGCCAATTTACTTTTCTATTACAAAACATTAATGTACCTACCATTTACTTTGATATCTTAAAATAAGGCAAAAATTTAATAAAAAATAACAAATCTATTTGGCAGCTATCCAAATAATATCAAAATAAACACCATAATGTATAAGATACAGAGATTTGAACGTGGGTTTCATTGGGCTGCATTCAAAATCGAATAAATCAAACAAAATTGGCATCTGTGAAACGAAATTTCTCAGTAACTCGATTTCGCATTGAACAAAAACTTTAGTTGGTATACCTATTTTAAGCAAACGTTAATATAATGTGCAATTCCATCGAATAATACCATTTTACTATCTAAAAATATCTTAATTTACATTCTAACCTCCTACGAATAGAATTTGTTTGGTTATAGTTGTAAACACAGCTGAACTTAACCTCTCAAAAACTATACAAAGTTATTGTACAAACTTACATTTCATCTACGTCTGGAAAAATATATCCTTTAGGTATTAAATATTGCACTTTTTAACACGATATTATCACTGAAAAATGTCACAAAACAGCACAAACACACGAAGCAAAGTTTAAAGATAACGGCTGTGGACACTCGCGTCTCCAAAGTCTGCCGATGAATGAATGAAAACTTTCGGAGTGGGGATACGATGGATTGACGAGCCACTAGTCGTCTCTCTCGCACTTTGTTGATTGCCAGATTGAAGTGTAAAATAAGCAAAATGAACTTTTGCTGCATGTAGTAGTCGCGTCTCTTGAATTGAAATATAAAATTGATTCTTTGATTACCAACAAGATACAACAACAATGACTGGATCTGTATTACGACTGGAGTTTGTTGATAGTGATGAGAATGAATGATGATGGCACATAGGTAGCTACTTTTTAATTATTCTTTAATTCTAGTTTATTTTTTATTTAGGAGCATACAGGGTGTTCCATTAAGACTGGTATAGGGTAACTGAATATTCTCTGGTTCAAAATAAAATCGTTTAACACGTTGACTCCCAACTACGACGAGTTAGCTCAGCTGTATCGAAGTGATACCTATCAGATCGCAGTGGCGGCTTCTGGTTAAAGACATTGGGTGTGCAATAATTATTTCACAGCTTTTATTCACCTACTTTTTACCCCGACAACACACCAAATTCCAGAGATATCCACAGAATATCTTTTGTGGTATCCAATATATCCACAGGATATCTAAAATATCCCGTGGATCTAATATGGATATCCAAATGTCCGTCTATATCCAAAATATAGAAGATATCTTATGGATATACAGCAAAATATCTAATGGGTATCTTCCAGACAATACAAGAAATCCCAGAGATATCCACAGAATATATTTTGTGGATATCCAATATATCCAGTGGATCTAATATAGATATCCAAATGTCCGTCTATATCCCAGGATATAGAAGATATTCAGCAAAATATTTTATGGGTATCTTCAGTAGAGGTTCATAAATAACCAATGATTATTGAATAACGTCGAAAGAAAATAGCAGAGATAAAAAATATTTTCAACACTCAAAATATTTTCAACACTCTGCCTTTGATTTTGCCCACTGAGGAAAAAGTCATCCTTATTAGAACTCTTCAGCAATAAATGGCCATTCTCGACTCCAGTCTCTAATGGAGTCTGATTGGGATACCAATTTCGATCGAACTCAGTTACGGCGGGTTGAGCATGAGTAGATATTCAACGAGCGAAAGTGGTATCGCCATCTATACTTACTAAAAAAAATCAAAAATTACATCTAATGGATATCCAGCACATAGATAAATTAATAAAGAAGATAATCGGATCCCATGTTAATTTTTGGAAACGTATAGTGCTGCGAATTAGTATGGAATGTTTTTTTTAACTATAGTGGCTGATTTACTTGCCAGTTAGAGGCTGGATAAGAAAGAGAAGAATAAAAAAAGAAGAGCAGTAAACCACCGCGGTTCATTCAAATATAATTTATTATTTATTTACATTTTTTGGCATTCATTACTCTAAGAAAACTAATATTTACATCAAAATAATGTTTTTAACATAAATATTAGTTTTTTTTTCGTAATAAAATTCCAAAAAATATAAATAAAAAATATTTACATTAAAAAAAATATTTGAAACATATATTTTAATTATTTATTATACAGTAATACATACATAGTAATGAGCTCAATATTAAATAACAATTGTAAGTAAAATGAATAGTAGGTACCCAGACAGCACACCAAATCCTTTGGATATCTACCGAACATCCCAATATCCACTGAATGTCCAGTCCATGGTAGATATCTATTTTATATCCATGAAATGTAATTTATAGACATGCAAATGTCCATAAATTATAGTAATTATATAGCAAATTATAAAAAAATTACGCCATTGTGGCCAATAGTACCGTTCAGATATTTAAAATTATTTTTTTTAAGGTGTATTCAATATCCCATGAACATCCACTAAATATATCAAGTCTAGGCGCGAACGCAAACCATCGTGGATATCCACTAGATGTTATTTGATTTTGCTTACTAAGTATAGATGGCGATACCACTTTCACATCTACTCATGCTCGACCCACCGTAATTGAGTTCGATCGAAATTTGTGTCCTAATCAGACTCCATTAGAGACTGGAGTCGAGAATTTCCATTTATTTCTGAAGAGTCCTAATAAGGATGAATTTCTCCTTAGTGGGCAAAATCAAAGGCAGAGTGTTGAAAATATTTTGAGTGTTGAAAATATTTTTTATCACTGCTATTTTCTTTCGACGTTATTCAATAATCATTGGTTACTTATGAACCTCTACTAAAGATACCCATAAAATATTTTGCTGAATATCCGAATATCTTCTATATCCTGGGATATAGACGGACATTTGGTTGGATATCCATATTGGATATATTGAATATCCATAAAATATATTCTGTGGATATCTCTGGGATTTCTTGTATTTTCTGGAAGATACCCATTAGATATTTTGCTTAATATCCATTAGGATATCTTCTATATGTATATATTTTAAATAAGCAACTTAAGGTCTATTTCCCATGTAACCGGAAGTGCTCACTAGATGATGATTTATTGTATGATTGACGGCATTGAAGAAAGCCTTCCAGAATGTACCAGACTCAAGAAAACTCTACAGAGAGATAAGCAAGGATACATGGGATCTCTGAAAAATCAACAAGGAGAACTCACAAAAACAGGAGGAGACTTTAGATTTACTACTAAAGTCACACTTTTCTGGATGTGAGATTATTCTTGACCAAGAGAACAGGAGTACCGAGGCACTAATTTCTAGGGCCTCAAAAGCAAACTGGTCTCTTGCAAACTCAATAATAAACAAAACAAAATTTGTGTGGGAGATAAATTCCTTTCAACCATACAAAACAGCCTGGACCTTATGGTATAATCCCAGCACTTCTACAAAAGGGCCAGGCAGTACTGGAAGGACCACTATGTAAACTATTCCGAGCTAGCGTAGCCCTCGGATATGTTCCACAAAGCTGGAGGTGTGCAAGAGTGGTCTTCATTCCCAAACCCGGGAAAACGTCTTACGAGGATACCAAATCTTTCAAACCAATCAGCCTAACATCATTTCTCCTAAAAACATCGGAGGAATTGATCGATAGATATATACGAGACGATGTTCTACAGGATAAACCGATACATCGATACCAGTTTGCCTACCAATCTGGAAAGTCTTACGATGCAGCCATACATAGGCCAGCTCAACAGGCTGAATAAGCATTGAGAGGCAAAGAAATAGCACTAGGAGCCTTCCTAGATATAGAAGAAGCCTTTGACTCGGCTTCATAAAATTCAATACTGGGATCTATGCACAGGCGTGGAGTAGCCCACTGCATTACGAGGTGGGTTGAGTTCATGCTTGATCATAGAACCATTACCAGTAATCTCCTTAACACAAGAGAGGTCTCAGTTAACAAGGGATGCCCGCAGGGAGGAGTGTTATCTCCTCTTATGTGGACCTTGGTGGTTGATGACCTCTTATGGGAGTTAGAGAGAGAAAACTTATGCACGCAAGCATTTGCAGACGACATAAGCATCGTAGTAAACAGTACATTTGGGTCTGTTGTATCCGAAAGGATGCAGCGGGCACTAAAAATCGTCGAAAGATTGTGCCTAAATGAGGGATTGTCCACAAAATCGACAAAAACCTCTGTTGTTGCATTCACAAGAAAAAGGAACCTTCAAGGAATGAAGGAGCTTTATATGTGGGGACAACATCTAAAAATGGAAGAAGAGGTCAAATATCTTGGAATCACTCTTGATGCCAAGCTTAACTTCTGCAGCTATATAGAAAAAACAACAGAAAAAGTTGTAAGAATACTATGGGTTTGTAGATGGATGGTAGGAAACGTATGGGGGCCTAAACCAAGTATGATGCATTGGCTTTACACTATAGTTGTAGGCCCTAGCAGAACATAACGAGGTCACCCTTGAATGGATGCCAGGACATGAGGAAGTGTTTGGAAACGAGAAAGCAGACCTCTTAGCAAGGAAGGGAGCGGAAAAAATTGTTATTGGACCAGAACCCACATATGGTATCTCATACCAACATGTTAAATGGGTGTTAAAGGAACAAATAAATAGAGAACACCATAGGCTCTGGTTGGAACTTCCTGGTCTTAGACAGTCCAAAAGATTCATAGAATCCACGAGCAGAAAACAAACTGCTAAACCTTAGCAGAAGCAAAGTCAAGGCCGTAATAGGACTCCTTACGGGACACTATTAATTAAATTAGAAGATTCTACTAAATTTTCATATTTAAAAGAAAATTATATTTGCGTATCATCAGCATAAAAGTGATAGTTACAATATTTTAGAAAGTATTGAAAGTTACTAGTATAAATAGTGTATAATAGTGGACCAAGAATACTGCCTTGAGGAACTCCTAGTTTTAATTTAATTTTTTGAGATTTGTTTTTGCCTATTTGTACTCTTTGATATCTATCGCTTAAAAAAGATTTTATTAAGTTAGTAGCTGCATTAGAAAATCCCAAATAATGAGTGATTGACAGCATTATTTGATGATTTAACATATCAAAGGCTTTCGAATAATCTAGTAAAACTAGTACACTTATTTTATTGTTATCTTCAGCTTGAATCAAATCATCAACTACGTCAGCAAGGGCGGTCGCACAACTATGTCCACTGCGAAACCCAGATTGTTTAATAGGTAATAAATTAAATTTACTTAGATGTTCTCTTATTTGCCTATCTAAAATCTTCTCCAATACTTTCGATAAGACGGGCAGAATACTAATAGACCTTAAATGATTTAGATCAGTAGGTGAGCTAAATTTTAGGTATCGGAATAACATTAGCGAATTTCCACTCCAAGGGAAAATAAGAGGACAAAATTGACTGATTTATAATATTTGTAATATAAGGAATTATAAAAGAAGAGAAAGGTAACAATATATCAATATTCATATTATCGGTACCATAAGCTTTAGATTTAATATTTAAAATTATATTTGATACAATTTCTTCTGTAACAAGCGTGAATGCAAGAGGATCATTTATATTATTTTTTATTTAAGAATTGTAGTAACTATTATAATTATGTCATAATTCGGTTGTTTATTTTCGATGCTAGTAAAATAATTTCAACATCATTTAAATGAGTAGGAATATCGTTATTTTTATTTTTTGTAATATTTATTTTTTTTAATTCATTCCAAGTTTGTTTAGTATTTGAATTTGCAAATTTATTTCGGAGATATACCTTTTTTTCATTTTTTATTGCATTAGTTGTAAAGTTTCTAAGTTGTTTGTAATAGGTCTTTTCCTTTGCATCGAAAGTGTAGCACAGGGCTACACCAATTCTGAAAATATCGTTCCATATATACAAATTGTATGAATGGAACGATATTTTCAGAAGTAACGTAGCTCAGTGCTACACTTTCGATGCAAAGGAAAAGACCTATAAAGACCAATTGAAGACCTTGGCGTGAAAAGGGTGTAAGCCACAAAAATTAAAAAAACCATATTTTTAGTCCAAGTAGTTTAGAAATAAAGGTACTAGCCACATAAAACTAAATTGCACGATTCTCCAATAGGTGGCACTGGTGCGGTATTATGACGTTTTCACATTTTCTGCCGGGCGGCGAAAATTTTTATAACAAGGTTACCATAGAAAAACTAAAAAGAGAAGGTTTGAATAATAGGCGGGAATTGTTTCCTTGTTTGTAGTTTATCATATCGCGCTTCACGCGCTGCGAGCACTAAATAAAAGCCGTTTTTACACCCATATGATAATTAAAAAATGAATAAATTTTAAAGAAATCAATAATTTTACTAATGCAATCTTTTAAATATCACTTTAATACAATATAATGATCAAATACAGGGATAATTGTTATAAATTTATAAAGTTAAAGCTACATTTGAATATTATGAGGTGGTGTAAATCTGGCTTTGCTAATAAATTAGGTTATGTTACACTAAAACATGACAGTCGTGGAAAATGTAGGTGAGTAAAATTTAATTAATCTTATTTTTAATTTAGTTTTAGTTAAATTTAAGTAATTTATAGGTGTAAAATATACTGAGGTCCTTAACTATGTCATTAACTTATAATAAATTCACATTATCATGTGCTGCTCCAAATTGCAGAAGCAAATATTATTTACATTCACTTAATAAGAAATTTTTTAATTTTCCGTCCATTATTACCCTTAGAGAGAAATGGTTTGATATTTTAAATATTCCCTACACATCTAAAAAAAACTATAGTGCGAGGATCATTTTGACGAGAATGCCTTCACCAGCACTTTGCCTACTAAGCTCATTAAATTTGCCTTGCCTTTAGCGCCTTTAGAAGAGAATATTACTACTAATAATAATATTATATTAGATGAAAATTTTTCAAAGCTACCTTCATCAAATTCTCTTGCAAAAATAAATGTAATTAGTAATGTTTTGATTAAACCTTCTGTTTCGAATATAACTTCAGCTAAAAGAAAGCTAGATTTTTTTAATGATAGAATTGAATGTGTTGAGGAATCTTTAATAAAGAAACCACGTGTAAGAACTGGTATTTTAAATCAAATTAATGCAACTACAATTGGTAATTTAACTCCTAGAAAGAGAAAATTTTATTATATTAATCGAGAGCAGCAAAACAAAATTTCAAAATTAAAAAATAGTTTATTAAAATCTAAAAATACAATTAAGACTGCTTTAAAATTATCAGAAACAAATTTATTTAAAAATTTTAGTTTAATTTTAAGATACACACTGCGCCTTTATTTTTTTTTGTTTTAGTTATTCCTGAGTATGGAGATTTTTGGAATGGATATTGCAACTACAATGAACCGAAATAGATGGGTGAAGGGATAGTAAAGTGGTTTAGTGCCAGAGTTACCTAACCAACAAAATTTCAAAACAACTGGTCTTTGTTATTGTTTTAAAATCATTTCTATACATGCCAAAGTTACCTATTCCTTAAAATTATGTAGTTCATGACAAAATTAAATACTTATTTGACAAGTGACTATTTTTAAATTTTTCTTAAACTTTGATCTCAACTTAATTAATTATTTTTTAGCAACTCTGGCACTGGAACACCCAATAGAGCTTAAGAATAATAAAAAAAATTTCAGGTAGTAAACTCAATTTATTTTTAATGTGTACTTTTTGTGATAATGTGTAATTTTGTGATATTAGGTAATTTTATAGATATAAAATAATAATATTAATAACAATAATAATCGTGATTAGTGTAAACGTATATTTTTAAATTAACTTCAACCCTTGAACATTTTTCAACATATTGTGAATATGATGTTTAATATAATGTAATGATATAGTTACCTATTCTAAATAAAATAAACTTATTACAAATGTTTTTATTTTTCATTTAAAACAAGTGACATTTTCCGTTTTTCAGCATTTACTTACAATAAAAATTCATTTTACTTATTGATTGTTTCAATTATTGTAAGTAAAAGCTGTAAAATAGGAAAATGTTACTTGAAATTACTTCAAATTTCATAAATTTTAAAGCCCGCCATTTTTTAAATCGCTTTACTTAGTAGTTTTCTACTTTACCGACTGTACCGAATTATAGTTCATCATAACGCGCTCAGCGCGCCACTGTCGAGGTCAAACAAACTTGTTACCAACTATTTACAGGGGAACTGGCTACCCTGAAGGTTACAAGCCACCATCATGAGTGACACACGTGCTGGGTGTTCTCGCGATTTTGATGAGTTTTCCTCTGATTCAAGCGACAAAAATAGCAATGAGTTTGACTCAGATGATAGTGTAAAGGACAGGGACTATACTGAAAGTGAGGACAGTTCGTTATCTTTTGAAGAGCAACAGGTACGTGTTTAAGGTTATGTGGCATACACCCTTTTACTGAAAAGTTTGGCGACGTAATTTTTCAAGTCATGTTGCTTATTTTGTGGCATATATTCTTTTCCCGAAGTTTTATTAAATCTGTTTTTGTCTTCTTGGGTATGCTATGATTATTTTTCAAAGTGCCAGAAACTTTTTTGGGCGCGTTAGAGTAAATTCGCATGGATGTACGAGTAACGATAAGTCTAATACTTTTTTGGGAATTTTTACGAAACTACTCCTCCGACTATTTTTGGGATCAAAATTGACGAATTTGAAGTCAAATCGAAAATCTAGATATTTTGGATAGCTGTTCTGGAAAAATTAAATCCTGAATTTTTGCTTTTTTGTTCTTTGGGAGAAGTTATTTGCTTTCTCACTGTCAACTTGCTTATCGTTAAATAAAGTTGGGTCGACAAGTATTAAGTTGAACTTCTGACACGCGAGAGTCTTACGCTTTCTTTTAATTTACAGGAACCACTAAAAAATGCAGTGCTCATGTTCCAACTCCTGAGAAAAAAATTCAGAAGTAGGTGGCGGAAGAAAAATGTAGATAAATTTGTATTAAGAAAAACACGTCGAAATCTTGGTTCACCATATACAAGTAAAACGGGTAAAGATATTGAAGCAAGAGTTTTAGGCCCACCTTGTGGATGCAAGAGAAACTGTAGGATATTGCTCCGAGGCACGGAAAAGGAAATTTTTGACGAATTTTGGAATATTGGCGACTACGACAAACAGAATGCGTATTTATACCACAATATAAAGCGGCTTCCAAAAAAACGGTCATATCCAAAGAAAACCAAGAAAAATGTTTCTTCTCAGAATTTCAGTTTCAACTATTTTGTGAAGGTGAATGGATTCGATGTGAAAATATGCAAAAAAGAATTTATTTCCATCTACCCAGATAGCACAGGACGTCCCATGGACGTCCTGATTTGGTCCCTTGTTGGTCCGGTTGGTCCCGGACCTAAATAGGACGTCCACTGGACTTCCGATTACAGTGAACACTAGGACGTCCTTAGAAGGACGTCCTATTTTGGTCCCGTTTCGACAAAGCGTTTAGTTTTCGGTCCGAGTCCAGGACGTTAATGGGACGTCCAAGGGACGTCTATGGAACTTTCTATGTACTAGCATCGTTGGTCTTTGAATCGATAACTTGAAATTCAACGTTTTGTTTTTGCAAGAGTATGACAACAGAAATCCTAACCTATCATTTATTTTTAAATGAACAACACAGCTACAATTTTCGGCACTCAATAATTAACTTATATAAGTGAGGCATTTCAACGAAGAAAAAAGAAGGTTATATAGTGTTATTTGTTATTTTTTTGATGTTGGTGGTAAAGTGGTTATAAAGTGCAGTGAGTGTTTTGTGTTGAGATGACAATAAGTGATGTGTATTGGCGGTAGCCGCTGGCGGAAAGAAAATACCTTAATGGGACGTCCCTCGGACGTCCTTTATGTCCCTGAAGGACGTCTTTTAGACATCCATAAGACGTCCGTGTGCTATGTGGGTAAGGCCTTACTTCTCAAAAGAGATTACAGTTACTGCAAAAACAAATGAGTGAAGGCTTAACAACACCCAAATCAGATCAACGAGGAAAATACTTGAACCGGCATAATAAAATATCTGAACTACCTAGGAGTGACACCTGCAAAATATGCGACGAATTTGATGTGAAAATTGAAAACTTTAAAGGAGTTCAAGATTCTTTGAAGCAGTTATAGATAGAAAAGGAGTTACATTTAAGGCGAGCTGAAGCAATGAAAAACACTTTAAAAGATGAGATAAAATGGACTGCTTCAAAAGATACATATATATTGTCATTTGACCTTCAGCAAGCACTTCCTGTGCCTTCTTTAACAACGGGCCCAGCTTTTTACCTGAGAAAGGCTTGGGTATACAATCTTGGTATACATGATTGCGTAAATGACAAGGGCTATATGTATATGTGGTCCGAGAATAATGGTAAGAGAGGCAGCGATGAAATTGCTAGTATTCTCTTGAAACATTTTAAAGAGCGAGAACACCTCCCTAAAAATCTCATCGTTTATACGGATAATTGTGGAGGCCAGAATAAAAACTGGGTCTTGGTTGGCTTGTGGAAGCAGTTGGTGGTAGAGGGTGTCTTCGATTCTGTAGAGCATAGATTCTTATTAGTAGGACATACTCATCTACCGTCTGACAGAGACTTTTCTATGATAGAAAAATATAAAAAGAAAATGAAGGCAGTATATGAACCAGCAGATTGGTATGATGCAGTAAGGAAGTGTAAGAGAACCAATCCTTTTGAAGTTACAGTAATTAAAAGAGAGGACTTCTTTTCATTTAAAATTTTGGAAGAAACTATAACAAAAAAAAGTTTACGGACGAAAAAGAAAATGTTTCCTTCTGCAAAGTTTGTGTCTTTAGGTTCGACAATGAAAGCCCAAATATAATGAAAATAAAACATTTTCTAAATGAGAGTTTTAAAAATGTAAATGTGGGAAAAAGAGGTATCAGAAAACAATGTTTAGCAGACTATCTTAAGCAGAAATATGCGGAGCCAATAAAACTAAATCCGAAAAAACTTAGTAACTTATCGCTTTTGCTACCTTATATACCCGAAATAAACCATCAATTTTATTTGGAAATTGGTGCCAAAAATTTCGTTCGTCAAGAAATTGAGGAACCATCAACCGAAATAGAACATATGGATGAAGATTACCCCTTAAGTGATGACTAAGTTCTTATTTTTAATCGTTGTGTTATTTTAGAATACCGTTTATTTTTTCATGTAAAAGGATACAAGCCATATTTTTTAAGCATATAAATCTTAGAAAAAAAGGTCGGTATTTTTTTTAATTTCTTTTTAATTGTTGAATACTAAATAACCAATTTTATCTTTTATACCTAAAATCAAATAAATTGTACATAAATTGGATTTTGTGGATTTAAAATAATTTTTAAAATTTAATTTCTCTTAAATTATTGTATGTGGCATACATCCTTTTCACGCCAAGGTCTTCAATTAGCTGGAGTACTATAAGTTTTGAATTTTCTTAATGCTTTGTCTCTTAGATTTTGCATGAATTTTATGTTTTCAGTAATCCATGGCGCATATGGTTTTTTACCTATGCGAATAGTTTTGACAGGAGCATGAATATCAAGTAATTCCAAAATATTTTTATTTAGTATCTCAACTTTTTTATCGATGTCATTAGTGGTAAATATATTATCCCATGACAATAAATGTATATTGTCCTGCAGATGTTTTAAATTTATAGATTTTATATCCCTATAGGATATTTTATTATTTGATATTTTCGTTTTTGCAAAATCAAGTTTGCATGATATTAGTGAATGATTCGTAAAATGAGTTATAAACAAATCGAGAAGTGAGCTTCGGGTGGGTGAAAAACAGGTAGGATCACCTACAAGTTGATGGCAGTGGGGAATCCTACCAAGGTATCAGAATTAATTTTAAATAAAAAAATCCCGACCTACGGTGGGATTCGGACCTGGGACCCTTAGGCAGAGACTCTACCACTGAGCCACCCACCCCCCCTCTGTATATTTAATTAATTACAAAATAATCTAATACAAACTTGCAGGATCTTTTATTATTATCTCTATTTGAATCTTTCAATAACTCTCTAACGAGAAAAAATACGTTGGCTAAACTCGCCCAATGAAAAATGCCCACAAGAAAATCATGACTTATTTTTTAAATAATAATTTTACTTAAATCTAAACGGTTCCAATCCATTAAAAAACAATTATATTTTGTACTGTTTATTACATAAATAAAAATACTCTTAAAATTACAAAATCGCATACTGTTCATACAACAATTCTTTAACCTTATAATATTCTTCCGATATACATCCTTCCAACATCATTTTACCATTCTCCACCTTAAAAAAAAAAATAAATACATTTGAATAACTTTAGAAAATAAGTTATATTTACTTTTCTCACTGCTATGGTACCATTACAGCACCACAAAGTACCCCCAGAAAATTCCGAATTTATACTATTCCTTCCTAAAACTTGTTTAAACTCGGCAAGTTTTAATTCGTTTATGAACACAGGATCGTGCGGCGAACCTTCGGGCAAAGGCTCAAGGGTTAGAATTCTCGTCTCTTCGTCTACCACTAAAAAAAAAAATAGTAATTATCGCGGCTCGAAGGACCACAAAAATTTTTAGACGAAAATTGGTACTTAGTTATTTAGAACGATCTTCGGCTATTGGCAGAAAGAACTAATAATAAAAATGACAATGAAGCTAAACATACCTTCCATTTCTTCGTCATCAACGTTTATTCGTCTAGCATCCGCTTGGCTTTCCCTCAGCATAATGTGAGCGCTCAACCAAGCCACTTCTGCTTCTTTCGCCTTTTGGAAACTCAACTGCGACACTAGAGCGTCAGTCAACCTAACCTGAAAATGACGAAAATAGTAATTATTATCGGCCCGGCTCGAAGGACCATGAAAATTTCTAGACTAACAAAATTATGTACCAATACAACAGAAAGGAGTTTTATTCGGGATGCTTACTTGGTAGATGTGGGTTTCGCTCGTAGCGTCGACTATTTCGCCCCTAGAGGGCGTAAACACTCGCCCCTGCATGTTCTCCAAGCAATGCTTCTCGATGACGGCCGTATTTTCTTCCGTGCCGCGCACCACAATCACTCGCCTGGGTTTCAGTTGCGTCAAAATCTTCATCAGCGATTCACCGTCTGATCTACCCTCGAAATCGATGTACTGGACTTGACAGTTTACTTGAACCGTCCTTTGCAGCACGATGCATTTCGTCGGTTGTTCCGTAATTTCAGCTAAAATATAATCGAAATCAATCAAAATCAATCAAAATCAGTCGAAATCAATCAAAATCGATTGAAATTGATCGAAATCGATCGAAATCAATCGAAATCGATCAAAGTCGATCAAAATCAATCAAAATCATCGAAAACAATAACAGTAAATCGAAAATCAAACAAAATTAATCGAAATCAATTTAAATCAATGGAAATCAATTGAAGTAAGTAAATAGAAGTCAATCGAAGTAAATAAAAATCAATGGAAGTAAATCGAAATAAATGTTAAAAAAATAAATTGAAATACATCAAAATCGATCTAAAAAAATCGAAATAAAAAAATCAATTAAAATTAATTGATTAATGAACAATAAAAATAAAAGAATAAAAATAAATAAACAGTAAAAATCAATAAAAAACAAGAAAAATTAATAAAAATAAATACATATCAATAATTATGTATAAATATGAATAAAAATGATTAAAGATGAATCAAACAATCGAAATCAATAAAAATTAGTATAAATAAATTTAATTTAATTTTATACACAATAAAAATGAATATGAAATGAATAAAAAATTATTAAAAATGAACAAAAAAAAAACCGAATAAATATATATCAAAATCAGTAAAAATCAATAAAAATAAATCAAAATCAATAAAAAAAAAAAATCAAAAACGAGAAAAAATTAGTAAAATGAATCCAAACGAATAAAAATCAATAAAAATTAGTAAAAACAAATAAAAATCAATAAAAATAAATCAAAACCAATAAATTAAAAAAAAAAACAAGAAAAAAATTAGTAAAAATTAATACAAATCAATACAAATCAATACAAATCAATACAAATCAATAAAAATGAATAAAAATCAATACAAATCGGTAAAAATGGATAAGAAAGAATAAAAATTAGTAAAAATCAATAAAAAATAAGTAAAAGTGAATAAAACTAAATCAATCAAAATCAATTAAAATCAATCAATGTCAATCAAAATCAATGAAAATTAGTCAAAATGAATAAACATCAATAAAAATAATTAAAAATAAATTTAAAAAATCAATAAACATGATTCAAAAAAATTAAAAATGAGAAAAAAATTAGTAAAATATTTCTAAATAAATAAAAATAAAAGAATAGAAATCATTGAACATAAGTAAAACTAATGAAAATTATTAAAAATGAAAAAACAAAAACGAATAATAATATAAATCAAAATCGATAAAAATTAGTAAAAACAAATCAAAATCAATAAAAATAAATCAAAACCAATAAATATAAAAAAAAACAATAAAGACGAGAAAAAATTAGTAAAATATTTCTAAATGAATAGAAATCAATAAAAATTAATAAAAAAGGAATGGAAATCAATGAACATAAGTAAAACTGAATAAAAATGATTAAAAATGAAAAAAGAATAAAAACGAATAAAAATATAAATCAAAATCGATAAAAAATAGAAAAAATAAATCAAAACCAATAAATATAAAAAAAAAGAAAAAAATTAGTAAAAATTAATTTAAATTAATAAAAATGAACAAATCCAATAAATATAAAAAAAAAACAAATCAAACTAAATCTAAATCAATAAAATTTAATAAAAATTCATACCAATCAATAAAAATCGATAAAAAATCAATAAACATCAATAAAAATCAGTAAAAATTAATAAAACTAAATCAAAATTAAATCAATGTCGATCAAAATCAATCAAAATTAGTCAAAATGAATAAAAATTAATAAAAAAAGGAATAGAAATCAATGAACATAAGTAAAACTAAATAAAAATTATTAATAAAAAAGAATAAAAACAAATAAAAATATAAATCAAAATCGATAAAAATTAGTAAAAATAAATCAAAAATAATAAATATAAATCAAAACCAATAAATATAAAAAAAAAACAAGAAAAAATTAGTAAAAATTAATTTTAATTAATAAAAATCAATAAAAATGAAATAAAAACAAATCAAACTAAATCTAAATCAATAAAATTCAATAAAAATTAATACAAATCAATAAAAATGAGTTAAAATAAAAAAAAACAAACAAAAATCAATAAAAACTAGTAAAAATCAATAAAAACTAGTAAAAATCAATAAAAACCAGTAAAAATAAATCAGTCAATCGAAATCAATAAAAATATATCAAAATCAATAAAAATCTATCAAAATCAATCGAAATCGATAAAAATTAGTAAAAATAAATCAAAACCAATATAAATATAATCAATATAAATAAAAAAAAAAACAAGAAAAAATGAATAAAAATCAATAAAAATAAAAAAAATCAATAACAACCAGTACACATCAATTAAAAGCAATAAAAATGAATAGAATCCAACAAAAAACAAAAATGAAAGACGTAATAAAAAAAAAACGAATAAAAATCAATAAAAACCAGTAAAAATCAAGTCAATAAAAAAAGATAAAAAGGAATAAAAATAAATCAATCAATCGAAATCAATAAAAATATATATCAAAATCAATCTAAATCAATAAAAATTTATTAAAACAAAAAAAAAAACAGTAAAAATGATTAAAAATGAATAAAAATGAATCCAACTCAATTGAAATCGATAAAAATTAGTAAAATTCAATAAAAATGAAAAAATAAAAATTAATAAGACTGGGGGGTGGGTTGGCTCAGTGGTTAGAGTCATGACTTTGAGATCGGAAGGTCTCAGGTTCGAATCCCACCGTTGGCCGGGATTTTTTCATTTAATTTAATTATTTAAAATTAATTCTGATGCCTTGGTAGGATTCTCCACTCGACCATTCACTGTTGGGTTCTAATTAACAGTGCTGTTCCTAAAGTGGCGCTGGGAAACAGTAACAAAGCCTACACAGAACACGAGGCTAATGGCCGTAGTAGTCGACGCCGATGACACCAAATTAAAAAAAAAAAAAAAAATAAGACTGAATAAAAATAAAAAAAAAAATAAGACTGAATAAAAATAAAAAAAAAAAAAATAAATAAATAACTCAAACGAAATGAATAAAAATCTATCAAAATCAGGAATTGAATAAAACTAAATCAAATTCAATAAAAATCAGTCAAAATGGATAAGAAAGAATAAAAATAAACCAATATCAATATAAATAAAAAATAAGTAAAAATGAATTAAAATAAATTAAAATGAATAAAAATCAATAAAAATGAATTAAAATAATAAAAAAAATCAATACCAGTAAAAATCAATTAAAAGCAATAAAAAGGAATAGAAAAAAAGGAATAAAAACAAATCTAAATCTATAAAAATAAATTGAAATCAATAAGAATCAGAAAAAATGGACAACAAAGAATAAAAATAAATCAAAATCAATACAAATCAGTAAAAATGAACAAGAATAATTAAAAATGAATAAAAATAAACAAAAAAGAATAAAAACGAATAAAAATAAATCAAAATCGATACGTATTTTTTTAAATTTTATTTGCAAACTTACTAATTTCCTCCTCTTCTTTCTTTATCACGATATTTTCCTTATTGTCTTCGCCTTCGGGTATCACTTCGGCCAGCTTGTAATCCTCGGGTTTGACGATCTCGCCGTATTCGTCGCACTTGATCTTTTCCTCGTGGAACGGATACATCGGGTACATTTTTTTGGTAACCTTGAAAAATCCCGTCGATATTTTACCTTCCTGCTTGATCACGATGTCGTGCTTCCCCTTCGATATTACAGACATCTCGATGTCAGAGTCCGAATCTGAATCCGCGTCCCTGCAAAGTGACGTATGACATTACAGAGTGACGTATGAGTATGAGAGTAAAAAGTGACGTATGACAGTAAAAATTGAGATTTGAGTTTAAAAAGTGACACAAGACAGTAAAAACTGAGATTCGAGTTTAAAAAATGACATATGACAGTAAAGGGTTTTTTAGGATGCTTTTAAATGACATTTATGCGTGTTGAACTGTCACTAATCGAAATAAAGCGACCGTTAAAAGCGTCATTTGGAGTTAAAAGAGTCAAAGGAGTGAATGAAATTTGTCTGTCCGAACTTACCTATAAATCATAAAAGAGATGGATATACGACAGTAAATGACATATGACAGTAATGATAGACATTTTATGATAGAAGTGACGAATACATACGATTGTAGATCATTTTTAACATGTCATTGCAGTCAATAATTAAAACTAATAAATTTTAATTGTTCTATGATATCCTTAGCACTGTGTTTGTTTAAACAAAGATCAAACATAGTCATAGACTGCTATGATTTTGCGTAAAAGATTATTTGGAGCCCTTGACAAGCTACTGCGCGGAATCCAGACAGCCAATGACAGTTTGTGATCGTTGCTGGAACAAATCCATTACATTTCCGGATGTTCTTTAAGACCAATGACGTTTAGTAGTAAACAATGATGTATGATAGTAAATAATGACGTATGACAGTAAAAACTGACGTATGACAGTAAACACTGACGTATGACAGTAAACAATGACGTATGGACGAAAATGATTTATTTCGGTGATGATTTCGAAATTTTGGCCATTTCGGGAATTAGGTGATTTCTAGTTCATATTTCGGAGTGATTCGCCTCTCGGTACCAGCTGACTGAATGGGAAGGAGTAGGGTACCTGAATGGTGCCACCATGCGAACCACAGAGGAGGAATTGCAGGCTGGAAATCAAGCCTAAATAGGGGAAGCCTGCTGGGTTTCCACAGGAGGAACAGAGAGATACCTTAAATGGACGAAACAAAAAAAGATGATATACGGCAGTAAAAAGTGACATATGCCCTTAGAAAATGACGTGTGACGATAAAAAATGACATGATAGTTAAAATTAATATTTTTTTACGTAAATTGTTGTTTCTAACAATAAAACATTACTTTGAAGATTGTATTGGTAAAAATACTTACTCGTTGTCAATTTTATCACTTCTAGACCTTTGTCGTCTTTCGTAATCGTCGAGTTCTTGTCCTTCTAATCTCACCCGTCTTTCTACTGTTAAATCGATGTTTCTTCCACCTCCGTTGTCTATTAGATCTCTAGCTAGAGTTCCCGGTGACGTCCTAAAATGTCGTGTCAAAAATGATAAATAGTTGTGAGTAAACTAAATTCTCGTTGATGTCAATTTACTTTTTTAAAATGGTAAAAAAGAATATAGTTAGCCTATAAAAGATTATATAGTGAAGAAAGTGACACTTTTTGAGTCAAAAATGCACATGAACTATTTTTTGACAAATTGTACGTAATTTTTGACACTAAAAACGTTACGTTTTAAAAATTAAAGAGCGACGTTTGAAACGTCAAATAACCTGACAAGTGACATTGGAAACATCAAATAAACTGACACGTGATGTTTTAAATGTCAATTAAACTGACAAGTGACGTTTGAAACGTCAAATAACTTAACAAGCAGCGTAAATAAAAAATGAAATTGATACGTGACAGTTAAAATGTCAACTAAACAGACAAATGACGTTTTAAACGTCAAATATACTAAGTATAGTTTTTAAATATTTTTAAGTTTTTGAAAATTACAATGAAAAAATTATTTTGACATAATAAAACGGCATTGTACATATTTTTATGATAATTGACACTTAAAATGTTTGTATGTCCCAAAAATTATCCAGCGACATGTGAAACGTCAAAAAAATTGATATGGCGTTTTAAGGCATTTCTTTATAAGCTTACCAGAACATACTTCTGTAACCAGAGCATTTCTTTATAACGTTTGGTTACTCTGCTTTGGTTACATGTTACCAAAGCATATGTAGCTACATCTAACGAGGCATTTCTTTATAAGCTTACCATAACTTACTAGAACATACTTATGTAACCAAAGCAATTCTTTAAACGGTTTGGTTACTTCCATGACGTCATACGTTACCAAAATACGTAACTACTACTAACCATGATGTTTTTAGTGGTAAGGTGTGTGGTAAGGTCAGTAAGGTCCACATTTAAACATATCGAGCATGCGCAAAGTATTGTAAAGATTTTAAATTAGATACATTTTTCTGTGGTTACGGGTTATATGGTTCATTTTGTATATTTGGGTTGGGCATTTTTGTATTTACCAAAGAAAACTCTATTTACTATGAAAGAAATTACATTTGAAATACAGGGCACTGAAATAACTCTTCACGAGAACGATGTTGATGACCACTGGATACTGTTATTTATATTGAAATATAAAGATGAAAATATGAGACTACTGGCACAAGTATTTATCATTGTTATTTCATCACAAATAACACTTATTAATTTTTTTTCTTTCTTTTGTTGGAGAAGACATATTTAAGTAAATAACAAAAGAACGAAAACCAAATGACGTCTGTGACAAAAACACTTTTATTTATCTGAACAAAAACAAAGTAAACAAATCCCCAATTTGACATGTGACAACGACAAGTGCTACGAGTTACCACGGTATGTCTGACGTCATCAGAGTAACCACAACGCTGTTACGAAGTATGTCGTGGTAAGCTTATAAAGAAATGCCTTTATTTATAAGCTTACTAGAACATACTGTAATAAAAAATAACAAAGTCAAAACATCCTAAAATTTCTAAAATACAAATTTCGTTTAGAAATCCCCAAACTTAAATTAAATTTGACATATGACATTCAATAATAGGGAAACCATGGTATGCATAATGTCACCACAGTAACCACAATACTGTAACCAAGTATGTTGTAGTAAGCTTATAAAGAAATGCCTTTTAACGTAAAATAAACCAACAAGTGACGTTTCAGATGTCAAATAACACACAACTGACATTGTAAACATCAAATAAACTGACAAGTGACGTTTTAAATGTGAACTAAACTAAGAAGAGACGTTTTAAACGTCAGATATACTGACAAGTATCGAGTATTTCAACATTACGAAATAAGCCCTAGAAAAACTACATTTTGATATAATAAAATAGCAATATACAAATTTTACTGATATTGGACACTTAAAAACGGGTAAGAATGTCTTAATAATTAACGTTTTAAACATCAGATAAAAAGAGAAGTGATGTTATAAACCGATAAGTGACGTTTTAAATGTAAACTAAACTGACAAGTGACGTTTTAAACGTCAAGTATCGAATTTAAGAACGTTTTTAAATTTTTGCAACCACAAAACTGCTAATAAAACTAAATTTTGATGTAATAAAATGGCACTATACAAATTTGTATATTTGACTCTAAAAAATGTTAAAATGTCTAAAAAATTTACGAGCGACGTAAGAGACGTTAAATAACATGACAAATGACGTTGTAAATGTCAAATAAATTGACAAGTGATATTTAAATGTCAACTAAATTAACAAGTGACGTTTTAACCGTCAAATATACTAACAAGTATCGATTTTTAAATATTAAGTTTTTTAAACTAAAATAGCCTTAGGAAAACTACATTTTGATATAATAAAACCGTATTATACAAATTTTTCTATTTGATCAATAAAAATGTAAAAATGTCTTAAAAATTAACGAGTAAAGTGTGAAAAATCAAATAATTTGATAAGTGACATTTTATCGACAAATAAACTGACAAATGCCGTTTTAAGAGTCAAATAAACAGACAAGTGACGTCGTAAACGTTCAATAAACTGACATGTGACGTTACGTTTTAAATGTAAACTAAACTGAAAAGTGACGTTTTAAACGTCATAATAAAACGGCATTTATAAAAAAAATTATATTTGACTTTAAAATAATGTTAAGATGTCCTAAAAAAATATGAGCGACGTAAGAGACGTCAAATAACATGACAAATGACGTTGTAAATGTCAAATAAACTGACAAGTGACGTTTTAAATTTCAACTAAACTAAAAGTGACGTTTTAAACGCCAAATAAACTCACAAGTGACGTTTAAAACGTCAAATAAACTGACAAGTGACGTTTTAAGTGTTAAATAAACATACAAGTGACGTTGTAAGCGTCAAATAAACTGACAAGTGACGTTTTAAATATCAACTAAACTAACAAGTGACGTTTTAAACGCCAAATAAATTGTCAAGTGACGTTTTAAACGACAAATAAATTGACAAGTGAAGTTTTAAACGTCAAATAAACTGACAAGTGACGTTTTAAGTTTAAAAATTAAAGAACGACGTTTGAAACATCAAATAAACTAACAAGTGACGTTTTAAACGTCAAATAAATTGACAAGTGACGTTTTCAACGTCAAATAAACTGACCAGTGACGTTTTAAGTGTCAAATAAACAGACAAGTAACGTTGTAAACATCAAATAAACTGACAAGTGACGTTATAAATGTCAAATAAACATTTAAAAGTTTTGTAACGAAAATACCTCTATAAAAACTATATTTTGATATAAATAAAATACATGTACTTAATATTTGATGAGACAAAGTTTAAACTGAACTGCTTTATTATATTGCTTGTAAAAATACCCAAACAACAAAGAAATAAGATGACAAAAAATTTGTTTCTTCCAGGAAAAAACAATACTCTGTCGTGAAGACAAATTAAATTAAAGGTCAGAGAGATGGAGAAAATGAGTAAAAGAGAATAGAAAAATGTACGAAATAAAATATATTTAATATGCCGATTTACCACAATAATAAAACGTTAATTTTTATGATCTTTGATCCAAAAAATGTTAGGATGTCTTAAAAATGAACCAGCGACGTGTTAAATGTCAAATAACCTGACATGTGACTTTTGAAACGTCAAATAATCTGACAAGTGACGTTGTAAACGTCAAATACCAACAAGTATCAAGTTTTTGAACGCGAAAATAACCCCATAAAAACCATATTTTGATATAATAAAACAGCACTGTACATATTTTTATTAATCTTTGGCCCTAAAAAATGTTAATTTTGCTTCTTTCCTTACCTGATCAAAATTTGAATACATCAAATAAGCTGACAAATGACATAAATGTCAAATAAACTGACAACTGACGTTTTGAAAATCAAATAAACTGACAAGTAATGGATTTTCAAACACCTTTTTAAATAAAACATTAATTCAATTACCTTGTAGTTAATATAATACTGTTATTATGGTTAGAACACCATTGCAAGAACAACTCCCTGGAAAACCCACTTTCTAAATCAGGTGAGCTGGCCAACACGACCTTGGGACTCGGCACTTTGTTCAACTCGACCAAACTGTGACACAATTGTAAATGTTTGAACTGAAATGGATTGTTTCTAGCACCCTCGAAGCTTCTCATGAGTTTATCACTCATCCATTCGATTTGCGATTTAGCGAATTCGACTACGTTGTAGCTCACATTGTTTAGGAATGCCAGAGAGTAAGCTAGAAGACCGGATTCTTTGTTTCTCCAAAGCTGGTCCAACATGTGTGCCAGTTCTAGGACTCTGCCGGCCGTATCGACTGCTATCAGCACGTTCCCGTGGTTCCTTAAGGTTTGAAGGATGTTTGCTGCAAAAATTATTGTATTATTTTTAATATAAATAAATAAAAATATGTCCTTTTCAATATTCTGAATCAACTATCTCCATTTTCCCTATCACTTACTCATTAATTTTTCATCTCTAGCCCTTCTTCTTGCTTGTTGATAGCTAGCATTGAATGCATCAGTTATAAGTAAAGATGGTCGTTGTAATTTTTCTAATTCACAACCGTTTAAGTGCCGCTCCTTTTTATGGTTAAAATCGTTACAATATACAATATCTTCCTCGCCTACTTTCTGGATTTTCCAAATTGTTCCTCCAATCATATGACCGGCAGGTAAAGGTGTGACTGTTAAACCATATCCCTTACCTGCAATAGGACAATATTAGGACATAGACACTACTAATTAGCTAAATTACTACTTTAATTTTAAATTGATAACATGGGATAACATAAAAAATATGACAGGTAAACATTACTGGAGAGAAATAAAAAATGACAAAGCACATAATAAAATTATGGACCTACAAATGAATAATACAAAATATGGAACAGACGAACAAAAAGTAGAATTATTCGCTGACCATTATGAAGACATTTTCAGTTATAAAGATGACAAGTTTGATAAAAAATACTGAAGCAGAAGTTGATAATTGGTACAAACAATTTTTTGAGGAATACAACCCCAATCAGAACATTTCTGGCATAGAGAAAAACAAAAATATGAAACAGTTTTCACAGGTAAAAACATGGCTACGTAAGCAGAAACATATTGAGAAAATTAACACTAGATATTCATAAAAATATACTCAAAATTTATAAATTCTGTCCCTACAACACACTTTCCCCAAAGACTGGAAAACTGAGGTGGTTATTACCATCCCCAAACCAATACCATTTTAAACCAGAAAACTATTGTTCTAATACTCTTTTGCAAATTATTGGTAAACATTTTGAAAAATAATATTCCACAAAACATAGCATTTTAGAAGGAAGACATCAACAATCCACCCATTAACAATATTAGCATCAAAAATACAGCTAATTTTATTACCTGAAGGTATCAAAACAGCACTGCTATGCTTAGATATAAACAATCGATTTGGCACTGAGAATGTACCTATTATTGTATAAATTATAAGTTTGAGGCAATGGCATGTAGATCATTTTTAAGGAATAATCTCAAAATAATAAATATAGACACTTAGCTCGTTTATTATTTTCACTCTTCAATTAAAATACAGGGTGTCCCAATGAAAAGTAGCCCATTTTCATTTGATAAAATTTGGTTAGGGTGAATTTAAGAGATTTTTAAAAAACACCCTGTATAGATAATACATAATTTCTGTGTCACTAAAGCAAAACTTATAGCAAAATAATACATATCAGCAAAAACCACACGTTTTTACGATTTGTTTAAAAGTTATAAGCTCTGGAAATAGGCTACTTTTCATTGGGACAGTATATTAAATGTATATTGTTGATTATCAATAGGTTTATGCATATAATTGTAAATATCGTCCTAGACTCCACTCAATAGCCCTTGGGAGTACCCAATAAATATATTTCCTTCTACTACTACAATTTATATAAATCTGTTACCTTTTAAAGGCATCGTTTGGTTGTATTTCAATTGAATAAACTTCTCAAAAGTAACATCTACATCATCCAGTGAAAATATACAGAACTCTTTCATATTATATTGCGACTGATAGAGATCATACATGAACATTTGGCCCATTTTGTACACTGGTATTGTCGAATATATTGGACAATTTAAACCGAGCTTCCCCACAACGTATGGTAAAGCTCCTAAGTGATAATTATCAGGATAAGAAATTAATACAGCATCTATCGTATGGATGTGTCTAAAAAAGAAATTATAAATAAAAAAGTGTATTAAAGTGTTTTCAGAGATGAAGTACCTTTTAATTTCTTTAATAAATTCCATATCAAACTTCTCATCCCAGCCGCAATCTAGTAATATTCGTACATCGTCTACTTGAAGTAGGTAACATGGGGGCGATTCGTCTTTGGCCCCAGATAAGACCTGCAGTTTGATAATTGACGTCATATTTGGATAGAAGTCTTTGAAATCGGACGACAAGAAGAATTTAAAGGAATTTGTTTAAATTAAATTCATAATTTAACTGTTGTTTGTAAGCAAAAATGAGAGGTTATTTGCTACGGTCCACAAAATTTCACCCGTCGTCCACAGATCCGTCGTCTGTCTGTCGTCTGTCAGATAAATGTCAGTTTGTAATCAGTACCAATGATATATAGTTACATATATTGATTATCCATATGTAAATCTGACGACGAAAAGCGAGTTGACTGGGCGAAGTTTTCTCTTTATCTAATACATGCAATGTCCATGTTTTTTTTTCAGTTGTAAACCACAGACCCGGTTTAGAAATTAAAATCTTTAATCTTTATGTTTAGTTTTTGGTTGAGATTTTCTAGTCATTAATATTTTTAGATTCTTTTGTGTTATCGTCATCAACTGCAATGTTGATTAGCCGCGGATTCGGTGCAGGCCTCGTTAATGTTTCCCAGCACCACTTTTAATTAGAACCCAACAGTAAATAATCGAATGGGAAATCATTGTACATTTTATGTAGATGGTAAACAAGAATATTTGTATTTGTGTTGTTAATTAAAACTATAGTAGGATGATTTTATAAAATTCAAATGTCCAACTTGATCAAAAATATATAGTGCTATAATAATAAGGCAACAATCTACAAAATTAATGCTGTGAGGCAGTATAATCAATATAAATTTGTTTTGTAGAATTGTCAGTAAATAATTATAATCACATTCATCAGTGTATTGTTTATATAGATGTATCCGTATATGGTGAATTTTATACAGTACGTTAACTTTCACACACTGACTCCGGTATAGAATAAGCAATGCTATAGAATAGACGGAGGTAAAACAGTGCCCGATATCCTACTATGGTAGAAGAATAGACATGAGCGTTGATAAACCAGCTGTTACTGTATCAGCGCAACGCAATTTTCGATTGAGTCGAAAGGATCGCGAGTTGTTGGTGCGCCATGCGCCAGGCACTGATTGCGTTTTCCGTGACGAGTTGAGAATTTTAATTTACGTAATTGATGCAACTCGTAATGTAGATTACCCAAAATCTATCAAGTAATTATGTTCTTTGCAACATGTCACATCATTTTTTGTAGGATTGTAGGTCGAATTTTGTGGATTTTAACCTTGTACACTGTCAGTTTTTAATTCTTCCCATTTTGATTGGCTACTAGCAGAGCTGTCACCTATCAGTGAGATTTAAATCATTTTTTGATTTAAATACATTTTTTGATTTAAATACTTTGATTTTAAATCTTTTTTTTTTAAAATGATTTTTGATTTATGATTTAAATCTTTTTGAAAAGTATCTTTGATTTTTTATTTAAAAATTAGATTTAAATCTTTTTAAAACGATTTAAATCTTTTTAAAACGATTTAAATCTTTTTCTACACCCGTATTATAATAATGCACTTATATGCCCATAATCCGTTTCATAATGATACCCATTATGATACAGATTTTTCATTATGATACAGATTTTTAATCAATAGAAACCTACAATTTTTCAATCAAGCATGATGTTTGACGTTTGTCCTAAATTCCTATGTAATTGTTTTAGTTGTCAAATCGTATTAAATTTTCGTAGATAGCTAAACTTCGATAATTATAATATTAAAATGTCTGATATCAGCGATATAGAAGACTCCTCCACACATATCGGAGAAAGGAGAAAATGCAGTACAAAATATTTTGCCCCAAAAATCTGTGGTAATACCAATACCCAAGGTAATACCATTAATTACAATTTTGTAGAATTTTTTATAGAAATACGAGTAATTACTGTTATTGTGTTCAATGCCAATATAAATAGAATATTTATAGGTCTTGATTATTTATCGGGTGTAGAAAAAATAGCGTATGCAACTCTCATGTAATGGTTATTAAAACACTCGCATAAACCATACGAAACTCGCCTTTGGCTCGTTTCGTATCCCGGTTAATGCTCGTGTATTAATAACCATCATTACATGATCGTTGCATAATATACTATTTTAAAACGATTTAAATCTTTTTAAAACGATTTAAATCTTTTTAAAACGATTTAAATCTTTTTAAAATGATTTAAATCTTTTTAAAATGTTTTAAATCTTTTTATTGATTTAAATCTTTCTGAAATGATTTAAATCTGTAAAATGATGAGATCTTTTTAAAATGATTTAAATTTTCTTAAAGATTTAAATCTTTTTAAAACGATTTACATCACCTGATTCGTCAAAATCGTTATCAACCTGTCTATTCCTGAATAATAATCTAGCCAGCATGTCAGTAGGGTTGAATCAGAAATCCGAGAGAAAAAAAAAGAAAAAGAAAAAATAGTGAAGTTTAACAAATAATTGCAATGACTAAAGATTGTTCTTAAGTATGAAATTTTACAATATTTTTGACCCGATATTTTTTTTTGTTAAGTTGTATTTTTTACACCGCAAGCAGCTGGAAATACTTTTTCATTATCGATATAATCCTGAAACTCTTTACAATATGTATTTTAAATGTATGCATTAAGACGATTATGACTTTTTGACCAGTTCAATAAACACGCTTGGCATAGATAGAGCGAATTAATTAAATTTTTTTATTTCTTTGCCTGATTCATCCACACATTTTTCAAAACAATTAACCCAAACGCGCTCACTTTGGTTATGTATTTCCTCGCAATAACTTCACGTTGAGAGAAGAACTCTTTTAATTCAATTCACTCAATTTTATTATTCATAGCCGGGAGATTTTGAAAATGAAGTGCATCTTTCGAAATGATTTAAATTTTTCGAAAAGATTTAAATCTTTCAAAAAGATTTAAATCTTTCCTAAAATGATTTAAATTGTAAAAAAGATTTAAATCTAAAAAAGATTTTTGATTTAAATCTTTCTTTTTAAAAAATCGATCTTTGATTTAAATCATTTGTTCAAATGCAAACGATTTATGATCTTTGATTTAAATCGTTTTTAAAATGATCTTAAACAGCTCTGGCTACTAGTATACAAAAGTTATATCCTTTTTATATAAATTGAAATTTTTGTATTCTTTGTAAAATCCGAACACAATGAAATAAAAAATGGGTGCATTACACTGTTATATTTTCGTTTATTTTTAAACATATAATTTAGTTAAATTCCCAATTGCGTTATTGCCTTGAACACGGTTTGACCCTTATAAAAGGACAGCCCGCGCTGAATAACACCGGTATCATGCGATACACCAAGGTGCATCGACTTCATTCGGCGCAGGCAGTGGTGTGACGCAATAACGCAATTGCGTTAACGCAATGAGTTGGCGCAATAGAGTGCGCCGGAGTTAGTGTATCAACGCAGAGAATTTTAGTGCGTTACCCATGTCTATAGAAGAATAATCATACGTCCAATCACGGCAGGTGATTTACAGGTTGCTCTCTTCATCCCCTCATGTGCAAATATAATTAGGCGTGTCATCTTTATTTTGGTGAAAAGCGTTGGTTAACGCTCCGAGCAATGCTCGGAGGGTTAACGTACTCTAGGCGAGTTCGGTCAGTCAGGGGCTGGAGCGGGACAAATTTTAGGGTGCTTTTAAATGACATTTAAGCGTGTTAAACTGTCACTAATCGGACTAAACCTAACGGTAAAAGGGTCGTTTGGAGTTAAAAGTGTTAAAGGAGTTAAAGGAACTTGGCAGACCGAACGCAATGTGTATAGGCAGATTTACAAAAGTGGAATATTATTCTGTCTCAAACCCAGTGTTGCCGCACCGACATCTGACATTGTCGCTATTTTTGTTTGCCTAAAGTCGCCATTTTGTCGCTACATCATTATAGATGAAATATACAATCAAACATACACTAACGTGTGTGTTGTATTGCCTAAAAAACTAAAAATATATATTTTTTAAATATCTAAGGGCCGATTCGCTCGTTATGTTAAACTTAGTTTAAATTGCCAAACGAAAATTAAAATGACATTGGGGTCTATTCTGTAAAAATTCCTTTAAATTTAACGGCCTTTAAAAATATTGGCGGCCTTTAAAAACATTTTCGTATTCGTTAATTTACTTCTGTCATTATTTAAACAGATTTGTTTAACATAGTCCTCTAATGTTTTTTAAAGATCCGTTTAAATAATGACACAAGTAAAGAAGAAAATATTTTTAAAGGCCGTTAAATATAAAGGAATTATTATAGAATAGACCCCATTGTTAATGTAAAAATGTCATTTTAATCTTAGTTTAGTAATTTAAACTAGCTTAACACAACAATAACTAAAAAAAATAATATTCAGCCAGGGTCTGAATCTGATTTGTTAACTATTTAGTAGTTTTACATAAACTTGTATGAGTTATTCTTCATTTTGTTTAAATATGTGTCTAATTTTAAAATGTATTTTTTTATAAATGCCCAATTGTAGACAACTGATTTCTTCGATAGATGGCGATCAGCAGGTCGTTGCAATCACATATATCGTGGCGTCGATTGAAATCATCTAAATAAGCACAAGCATTTTGTTATTTTATTATAGTGATACTTAATGTATTAAGGATCAAAAAGTCGCTGTTTCTGGCTAATTTAGGCAAAATCGCCGCTACTCTCATAAACCACTAAAATGTCGCTATTTTCGCGATAAGTCGCTACGAACGGCAACACTGCTCAAACCCGCTTTTAATTCACCGAATAATTCACATTCATTTTCGATATAAAACATATGAGGGTCTATTATATCATATACTGTTGCTACTGAGCAAGTTGCTTAGACCAATGTTAAGGCGGGTACAGATGTGAGCACGTACGCGTAAGAGGCAAGCCGAGGACGCCCGAACATGCAGATGTGGACGGGCTTCCGAGGCGCGGCAATTTGCCTCGTTGTGTGCGCTGTACGGCCTCGCCCTGATCCGTTTGTTGACGGTACATCAAAGGGAGTCAATGCGCAGTACGTGCTCAGTCTGGGCGGAGTATTTGTACCATACAGCACCGTTCAGATTATAGCGAGTTTTTAGGATTTATTTTGCACGAAGTAAAATCAGGAAAACGTTTTGCTTCTCTTGGATTTAAATAATCAGCGTAATATCTTAAGAGATCAAAACGCCAGTTCTATTACAACAACAGAAAAATAGAATATCCTTGGCAGGAAATCGGCCATTGATTCCTTTCTCTCCTTTTTTTTTTAATGTATCTGATAAAATAATAAAACATGCACTCAACTCTGCGACGTCATCCTCATCCTTCATTTTTATTTTAATTTTACGAATGTTCTGGGTATACGGTTGCGTGCTCGCGAATTTACCGAAAAAGTGGCGAACAGCGTCTCGTGCGTCTACCATTCGTGTCAGACGAGGCATTCGGTTCGGCCTCGGCTTGCCTCATATGCGTGCGTGCTCAGATTTGTACCCGCCTTTAGTTGCATATATTATTACTTTGAGAAAATAATTTTTTTAAATCTATTACAATTCCCGTGTAGTTCCAAAAGTGGATTCCGAGTGATTTGGAAGCAACGAAATATTCTTGGTGGTTAAGCGTAACAGTTAGTTCCTGAAAAAGAAATATGGACCCTTTGGATTGGATAATAAATATTTTAATAGACTAAGAAATTAAAGGGAGGTAAGTTTATTGATAAGATAATAAATATCAGAACTAAATAGATGTTATTTTTTTAGACTTCAGTACCTGAATAAGCACCTGTTTCAATAAGGAGGCGAGGATGGATACACATCATCTAGGACTACTTCTCAGAACGTCAAAAGGCCTGCAGGTCAGCTTGCGATAAAATGTACATTAAATTTTGATAAAATTTTTAAATCTTTTTTATGATAAATTACATTTCATTGGTCCCGGTTCTTCTGATTTGAAGGTTAAGTTGTTAAAAGTCTAATTGTTTAGGACCGATTCCACCGTTGCGTTAAACGAAGTTTAAAACAACATTTTTACATTAACAATGACATTTTAATCTCCGTTTAATACAACGGTGGAATCGGCTCTTAGATCTCTAAATATTTTTGCCTATTAGAAAAGGTTAGGCCATGTAGCCTATATGGAAATTAACATTAGCTCATGCCTTGAAGTAAAAATTTGGGTAATTATTTTTTTACTTTACAAAGGTTTAAATTTTATTTTGGGCTAGACCGATTCTGATTAGTGATTATATTACTTTATATATCATTGGTCTGTCAGTAATTTTTTTTTTGAAGAATTAACATAAGTTCGGCTTTTTGAAACTAAAAGTAGAATTAGAATTAAGTAAAAATTGCTTTTTATCTTTTATTAAGGCTTTACTTGTCTGCTTTATTTATTGAGAATTGATAGTGTTTTAAACAAATTAAAAAATGGTAACCCAATAATACTTTAACTGCCATCTACCTATGAATAAACAAAGTTATGTTGTGAAAAATAGAAGAGGCCTGTACAAATGATTTTTTAGTTCGTATAATTGTTACAGATGTATTTAGTAATGCCATCTGTCACTGTCAATAAAAATGACATAAGATGAGATTTAACATAACCTAATTAATTGTGGTTTCGTTTTTAATTTAAATTTTTAAAGTTTCACCTTTTTGATATTTAAAAATGACTGCTGCTAATCAATTGTATAGCGTCTTTAGAAACCTAGTAATATCCAATTCCAATCCAACAAATGTAAGAACCTTATTTACTGCAACCACAAGATTCAGAGAGGTGGTTGATAGAAAAGAAATGTTGAAAACTGTACCGAAGTTAGATGAAGGAACCCAAGGAGAACAATCAGTAGATATAGATTACTCGATGAATAAGTAAACTTGTAGAATAACATTTATTTGATATTTAATCTTGATTGTATTGAAATATTTTAGACATGAGTTATTTCCAACTATAGATACCCCTAATAAACTGTTCAATGGAGTACCTTTCAAGGATATACCTGTATTTAATATTAGAGTATCGAAGAATAATACTATTTTAAGTCTCACAGACGCTAAAGGTAAATTATTTCAATTCATAATGATACTATAACCTAACTAATATTATGTTACAGGTACGCCTAAATTAATTCGTTCTTGTGGTATAGAAGGTTTTAAAAATACACGAAAAGGTACAAATATTGCAGCACAAGCTACTGCTATAACTATAGGAAGTGTAAGTATAAGTTTTGTAGTTATTTATGGTTTAATTGTACACCAGGGTCACGAAAATATCTTTTATTTAAAGATAAATTAAGTGACAACTTTTTATAGTTTTAATACTGGGTGATAATATATATTTTTATATTGCTATCACAATTAATTAGAGGATAGTACTTAATTCAAGTTTTTGTGATAAGAAATTCTTATTTTTTCTAGAAAGCCTTTGAACAAGGTTACAAAACAGTGAGGGTCAGAGTAAGAGGCTTAGGACCAGGTAGAATGGTAATATTTGATTAGAATATACAGTTTTAATTGATTAAAACATAAAATATTGATTTTAGGCCGCTATAAAAGGTTTGCAGATGACTGGGTTACAAATTATTTCAATAACTGATAGTACAAGGGTGTCTTGGACACCTCCCAGGCCCAGAAAACAGAGGAAACTTTAAAGAATGTTACGTTGTATTTAGTAAATAAATTGAATTTTAAAATTTATTTGATTCCATACTACCTATAAAAAACAACATTTAATTGCAGAGATAATTATTGATTGTTGATTGTAATGGACATTATGAATGAAAATTAATGATTGACTTTTGAGTAGCGTTCAGAGCAGAGTTTTTAAGGTGCTTTTAAATGACATTTAGGCATGTTTAACTGTCACTAATCGGACTAAACCAAACACTAAAAGGGTGGTTTGGATTTAAAAGAGTGAATGGATTTTGTCTGTCTGAACTTACCTATTATGATAGGTCATTAGTGACTTAGGATAGTCGATGGTGACTTATGTCAAATAAAAAATGACAGAAGCAGACTTCTCTATACATAAGTAAAACAAAAAAAAAGTTTTCATATGTAACTTTATTTATCATTGAATTACACAGTATTTAAAAATAATACTTAACACTTAAAAACACAGCTCATTTGATAAATGAAACAAATTCCATATTTTTTTTGTATATCTTATATAAATTACTACAATAATGCTAAAAAATAAATACAATTTCTATTTCTTAATAATATTAATAAATATAAATTCTATAAAATAGAAATAAAATATTGGCACAAAAGTAAGAATAATAAATACTTACGGAAAGAAGAATTTTCACTGAAAATATAGGGCAGTAAGAACTTTATTTTTACTTGGTACCAAAATAGAAAGTATATATTTGTAAACATAAAAATTAATGCATTTAATATGCACAGTATTATTAATTTATTAAACAATTGTATGATGTTATTTATTGCAAATAATTTGTTGTTTAGAGTCAGTTATATAAAAAATAGCGATTATAGTTTTAATTTAAATAAACTAGACAACACTGTGCATATTAGTTAAACTCACATTTATTTGAGATACGAGACATTTCTCCAGGAATATGGAAACTTCATCCATTTTATTTATTTCTCAATCCAAAATTAGTTGTTTTTAGGTAACATTGAGATGTTTAACAGAAAGGTATTCATGAATCTATACTGGGCGATTTCCTACATTGATACTTCTTTTTTAACTAATATAAGTCTTTTTAATGCGCATGTCCCCCCTGGAGCCGCCCTTGGATATTCCTTTATTAATGACTTTGGAAGTTTTTCTAAGACAAAAAATATTCATCATGAAATACTATTGTATAGGGATCAATTTGGCAACAATGTTAACACTCCAATTTAAAGGGAGTAGGTCAAGACGATATTTGTCTTCAGAGGCGTAGCCATGGGGCGGCAAAAGTATTATGAATTTTAAATGGGTTTAAATACTTAGAAACTGAAGTGCTTGATGTACTTGCAAAAAATAAAAGAAAATTACTTTTAAATACCAAAACTCAATTCTACTTATATTTTTAATTTGTTTTTATTTACTTTTTATCGTTTTATAAAAAAAATATTTATTTTTGTTAAATTTAAAAAGAAAAAACCCTCCTATGACAGATTTTTGGCTACGCCATTCAGTATCGTAGCCATCTTGGTAATCTTTGGTAATGTCGAAAACTCCTTACTTAATCATTGTCCTTTTATTTTCGAGTTGTTTTGAAATGTTTTTATCTTAATGACTTCTATACAGTGGCGTAGCTAGCCATTTTGTATGGGAGGGGTTTCTGAGAACTATGGGGGTTACATCAAGGAAGTCAATAACGATCAGCGCCAATACTATAGCAGAAATGGTGACGCAAGAAACCTTCATGGGAGGGTTTTGACCCCCAAACCCCCCCGTGGCTACGTCACTGCTTATAAACACAGTTAAACCAGAAGTATCGATTTAATAATAACCCTATATGATATAAAATCAACCTTTCAAATTTAAAACGTTGGTGCGCAAGAACAGTGACACAACTAAAAAATTATATAATGCTACTTGCAGTGCAGTTTATGACGAAGAGTGACACAAATCTAGTTTTGCTCCGACAGTAAATGATATAAGATCGTCAATTTTTTGCTAGAGTGACATAAATCAAAATTTTTCCAGATTTATTAAAAATAAATTAACATTATTTTCAACAGTGACACAAGTCATACAAATTAAATAATTTTCTCAAAAAAATAGGTGAAAATAAAATATTTTTTTTATTAGTCCTAATGTTATCAAAGCAAACATTTTTTTTCAAAAAATATTTAAACGTCACTATTCTTCTGTACCAACGTATGATTATTGGAATACTGAACATGATCTGGATATTAATTATAAATTGAAAAACAATTATAATTCATATGGTGTAGTAGGAATAAATCTTAATGCTAAATTGGACCTTAGAATAACTACAGGTTACAACATTTAACAATATTACCAAACAACAGTTTTCCAACTTTTTAGAAGGTAGCAGTGGCGTAGATAGGAGGGGGATTAAGGGAATCAATCCCCCTATACAGTCTACGAAAATATGAGTGCATTAAATAAAAGACTCTTCAACTATGTAAGTATATTTTTGTCTTATCCCCCTTTGCAAAAAGCTATCTATGCCACTGGAAGGTAGGTATTCTCTATCTAATAGTTTTTAAGAAATAAATAAAAAAACCACTTTTAAAATTACAAACAAAATTATTTTTTCAAAAAATACAAACTTGAGACTTGATGACTGAATTATAAAATAGAGAATAGTTGTTTTCCTAACAAGTGCGGAAAGTATCACTTTTCCGCACGCAAATACAGTTAGGTTAGACGAACGACGGAAGCGTGCGGAAAATGCATGTTGTTCGAAACAAAATTTTTCCTACGAGCTTCATAAATATCAGTCAACAAAAATAATGGAAAATGACAAACATTAAAAAAATCGTAACTTAAAAACGAAAAATATCAACTTAAAGTTTTTAGCAAAAATCAAGCTCTATTAGGGGAGAATGCCTATTGATTTTGAAAAAAATTGATTAAAAATGGGGTTCAAATTAAAAAAAATCATCAATCAAAAACGAAAAGCGATATCAACATGAAATTTTTAAAATTAATCAAGCTCTATAAGGAGATGAAGCCTATTGATTCTGAAAAAAATTTAAATAAATTGGTAAGGGGGGTTAAAATATAAAAAAATCCTAACTCAAAAAGAAAAAATTATACCAGCTTGAAATTTTTAGCACAAAACAAGATCTTTAAGTGGACGAAGCTCTTCTATTTTGAAAAAAATTGATTAAAAATGGGGTGTTTAAGTGGGGTTGAAATTAAAAAAAGTTATAAATCAAAAACGGAAAGCAATATCAACATGAAATTTTTAGTAAAAATCAAGATCTACTGATTCTGAAACAATCTTGAATGAAAATGGAAAGTGGATAAGGGGTTGAAATATTTAAAAAAATCCCAACTCAAAAATGAACAATAATATCAACTTGAAATATTTTGCAATAATCAAGCTCTATGAGGGGACAAAGCCTATTTCAAGAAAATCTGAATAAAATGGACGTCAGGGGGGTTAAAAAAAAGAAATTTAAAAACAGAAACGATATCAACATGATTTTTTTTAGTAAAAATCAAGTTTTATAAGGGAATAAATAATTAAAATTGGTAGATAGGGGTATTAAAATATTAAAAAAATCTAAATCCAGAAACAAAAAACGATATCAAATTGAAATTTTCAGGAAAAATCAAGCTTTATAAGGGGATGAATTCTATTGATTCTAAAAAAAAAACTGATTGGGGTTAATTAAAGTGGTTTGTTAAACATTATAACTTAATTCTAGTTTTTGAAAGAAAAATTACACAACAAAACGTTACATAACAATAAAAAATACTAATCGAAAATTAAATTATTTGTTTGTAATTTTTGAGTAGTTTAACTTTTCTGCACTCAGTGCGGAAAGAAATCTTAGCCGCACGGCGTGCGAAAAAGTGCTACTTTGCGCACGGAAATGCATGCGGAAAAGTACTACTTTGCGTACGCTCGAAGGAAACATATATTTACAATTATTTTTTTATCAATATTTGAACAATAATAGATAAATAACTGTCAGAATCTGCCAATTTTTGACATATATGTCATTGCAGTTGGCAATACTGGTATTTAGGCGGAAAGAGACTCCACTTTAGTGATAAATTGAAATAAATAAATAAATGTCAGAAGATTTTTAATATTTTAATAATAGTTAAGAGGGTAGTAAAGAATCTCGGTTTTATTTCTTACTTTCTCGACATTTTTATGTCAACAAATGGAGTAGCAATATTTTTATGTTTATGAGAATATCTGATTAATCATATTTTTTAAATTTAGAGTCTAGAATGTGAAATTGGTAAATTTTCATAGCCAAGCTGGATATTTTTTTTTTTTGAAAATCGTCAATCTTATAAAGCGAAAGTTATTGACAATTTTTGGTTTTAATCATTAATTTTTGTTTAATTAAAAATCTATAATCCATAAAACTCTAAATTGACATCTATTTGCGATTAAACAATCTGTCAGAACATTATCAATTCAACAAAATGGCTCTTTATCAATCTGAATTTGGAATTTAAACAAATTGTTTTCTTCTAAAAAAAAAAAATCGCAATTAGTACAGAATTTAAATTCCAATTTGGAATTTGTTTAAATTAATATAAATAATTCTTGGGTATTTCGTTGACTGGTTCGGTGCAAGTTCCCATGTTCCTCAATGTAACTAGTGACCTTGATCGACAATTTTCGATTTCCAAGAAGCATGTATTACTGTAGGTCATATTGTCTGTTCCGCAAACGGGGTCATAGTAGGTTGGGCAGATCTTCTGACAGCCTTTGAATTGAAATCCGGCTATGCAGCGTTTCATCGGTACGACGTACACGTGTTTTCTGCAAAAATGGGACATTTTAAAGTGTTTAAAAAGCAGTATTAGTGGATTTAACATTAATATTAATGATAGAAACGGTTTTGAATATTTATTTAGAGCACCCAGATTACACGTTATATTTAAAGGATTTAAAAAATGTACATGGCATAAAATGTAAAGGTACATTTGAACTACTATACATAAGAAGCAGCTTTTGAAAGAAGAAATATTGAAATGATATCGTACAAATGAACTACCTTTTAATCGACTGGTTTAGATTTAAAATTCAATTAAATTTATTAGTTTTTAGATTACAATTGAAAGCGAAAGTGATGTTTTATAACAAAGAACTAAAACTAATAACATTAGAGCTGGAAAACTATTATAGTAAGCAGGTACATGTGAACTACTGACAATTTTTTTACTCACCCGCAGTTGTTTCGCCTCATCTCGCACTCGTTTTTGTACAATTTATTGTCCGAGCCGCAGACGAAATTTTTGTCTTCGGTACATTGTTCGTTGCAGGACGCCGTGGTTCTGCAGTGATGCAGAGGCACCTGAATGACTAGTTGGCCACAAGTTTCTTTTTTCAAGTGGCATAACGATCTGAAATTAAAATTTAAAATACTGTTTACTGATAATTACATTACATTTTTTATATTGTTAAAAAACGTCTAAGGCTATACGTCTTACATTATCATGCGAGCCAGTCCGGTGCTTAATCACGCAAGTCTCTCTCTCTGCCTTATTTGGGTCTTCTACGGCCTCTATTTTTCCCGTCACAAAAAATATTCTATAAACTAAGTCAATCTTTGAAACCCCTATGATATATAAGCCCATGCCCGAATTGACCGTCCAACCTATTATATATTATTCCAGAATGATAACGATTCTGATGGAGATATCGGTGTAGCATGTACTGACGAAAGAAGTTGCAATATTCTATAACGCCATTGGATCGTCACGATCCTATATAACATTTATTTTTTCTTCTTTATATTAATCTTATAGAAGATTATAAAGTATACAAATAGGTTGTACTCTTTAAATGTACTTTTTAGTTGCTTTTGACAAAAGAAACCATAATTTCCCAGATAGCTCAAAGTCGTCTTAAAGACGTCTAGCATAAGACAAAGGAGACGTCTTTAAAACGTCTGGTATTTCCTGAAAGACATCTTTAAGACGTCGTAGAAGACGTCTGATGTTACAAAAGAATACATCTTTAAGACATCTTATTAATGGCTTATAATGGTAGAGCTTAAAATAAGCCACAAATAAGACGTCTTTAAGACGACTTGTTAATAGCTTATAATGATCTTGTGAAGCATTAAATAAGCCATAAATAAGACCTCTTTAAGACGACTTATTAATAGCTTATAATGGCCTTATGAAGCTATAAATAAGACGTCTTTAAGATGTTTTATTAATGACTTATAATGGTCTTAAATAACACATTTATTATTTTTATTGTTAATTCTATAACCTATAATAATATAAAATAATTTAAAATTGAATTATGTAAACCGTTCAAGTTTCCGTCCGACTGAAAGACGTTTGTACGACATCATAAAGACGTCTTTAAGCTTTTACATTAATATATGGATTTGGCAAGACGTCTTCAAGACGTCTTAAGAACGTCTTTGAGTTCTTACGTTAATACGTCTGAATTATGGCTTTTGCCAGACGTAAGACGTCCTAATAACGTCCTAGGACATTGAGACCAAACCAAGACACAAAAAAAGACGTCTTTCAGACCTCGCGTGTTATTTGGGTTATTGTTTGTAAAATTAAAACACTTTGGATTTTCTGAACAATTGCTAGCACTACTAATATTCTTATCTTTCTGATTGATAGAAAGTATGTGAATTAGGGGAGATTTAAGTCGCAACAGTATGCTGCGACATCCGGTGTACCTCAGGGTTCCAACCGGTCTTGTTTCTTATTTACATCAACGACCTTTCAGATATACTTAAAGATCAACGGACGATCCAAATGTTTACTCCTACAGGAGAAGTTGAATATTATGATTAATTGGCGCTCCAATAATTATCTCAAATTAAACTTTGGTAAGTGTAAAGTCATGTAATTTTCAAGAGAGATATATCCTATTATATATTGATATCGATGTCTTGGCTAGATGCAGTAGTTTCAAAGACCGGAGTCGTCTTTGATACAAAACTAACATTTGCAGGTTGAATCGGCATCGAGCAAATTATTACGTTACCTTGCAAGCAGCTGGTCGAGTTTCGTGAATTTTAATAGTTTAAAGATATTGTTTAATTCATTTATTCGAAGCAAGATAGAATACGCCTCTTTGATTTGGTAACCCATTTACCAGGAGCATATCCATAGTACATAGTCTGTCCAGCGGAAATGTTTAATAAAATACCCATTTTATAAGTGCTCTGGTTACTACTCAGAAAAAGGCTTCTATCACTCTAAACTACTCCTCATATTCAACATTTTATCACTTAAAGACCGGCGAAATAAAGCTGCAATTACGTTTTTGTATAAACTTTTAAATAATAGCATTGACTGCCCTCACTTATTTAAGGACGTTAACTTTCTACTTCCAAGAATCGACGCCCGGCAATCATATATAGTACTTATTTTTTCGTGTAAGGCATACGACTTGTATACAAATAAATAAAATTGTAGTTGCCACATGTTAGCTCTGAAAGCACGGCTATGCCTGATACAAAATAATAAGTACTGTTAATTTTATTTCTCCACAGGCAGAACGAACATTCTCTACAGATCACCTTTGATTAAAATGTGTCATGTTTACAATACTATATGTTCGTCCTGTGATATTGAAGAGATATTGCAAATTTTTATAACGTCAACCACTAATAATGACAACGTAATAAGAGGCAAATAAATTCCATGCTAAAATAAGACTTATTGCAAACCTGAAATTTTGACATTAGAACCCTTGTCCTTATAAATATTTCTACCTCATTTTAAAAATTTTAAATTACAGATCATCTTTTTTGTTGTTTATAATAGTACAAAATATGAAAGAGGCATTAAAAATTACCATTTTAGAAGGTTTAGATGAAGAAGGTAATAAATATTTAATATTAAAATACTTCGAACTGATTCGAATGTTGGCGAGCACACCCGAAAACTATAAAGTCGCCACTAACTGCTGTCCTTAAACATTCACAATTACGGACAGGCACAATCTTTATTAAACTCAGTTATAGAATGAATGTAAGTGATCTGCGCATGCACAGATGTCAAAATAAGAGCGACACTAATAGTGACTGACCTTAAGTGAACTTGCGATAACTCTCTAATAAATGGATGAAGCAGCACTATTCTATATTTCAATAATATACTGTTTGACTCGAGCAATGTGGAAGAATAACTCTGTAGAAGGCTCAGAGTTGCTATGAATACCAGAAAGTATTTCTTTAATATAACATGGAAACAAAATGTTACTGTTTTTTGTTAACAACAAACAACAACAATTTATGTAAACAATTGTTAGTGTCTTCAATCACTTTAACCGCTGGAAAAGATCGGTTGTTTTCGTCAACCGATTTTCAGTAAACAAGTTCTGTATACCAACCAGATTTCAGGAATCAGAATGTACTGTCAATGCCACTCCAATCCAAATCGTGACGTTATTGCACATCTCTTATCTTTTATTGTTGATAAAAAATAATTTAACTTACTTGTAGACATTACCATCTGATCCGCAAATGGGTTCGTCTTCAAAATCCTCATTGCATTTTGCCGGACAAGGATCTTGCTCTTTCAATTTCGTGCAGTTTCCTATGTGAGCAAATTGGACACCTTTCAGACACGTTGCCAAGTTCAGTTGACATTGGTTCGTGTAGGTTCTAGCGTCTGTCCCGCAAACGGGATCGTAGTCGTTGGAACATTTGATTTTTATGCATTTGGAGATTTTGGTACGGCATTTTTCGTAGTCTACTTTTACTACTCGTCTGGCGTTACTAAAAATAAGAGAAAATTAGGTTAGGTTAGATGAACAGTGCTCTTCCTAAAGCACGATGAAAGACAATTATTACAGGTGTTTCAACTTCCCTAAAATCCCATATAAAAACAAAAGACGACATGGCACCAAGCACAACTTCGTTCCAAAAAATCCACCAGAGGTCGTTAGAAGGTGACCATTATAAGAATTAGATAAAGTATATTTTACCATCAACATGTATCCAACTTCAAGATCTATCAGATGATTGGTCAATCATTTGACAGGTTATTATACTAATGTTCACGGTAATGACATATATTTACAAACAAATTTAATTGTATTTCATTTATAACTCTAATAATTTTGCAATATAATTTATTGTTGTTAGTTTAAAGTAATGCTTCTTTTATCTTTGTTGAGGTCTAGTTATTGTCTAGTCTAGTTATTGTTGATCTTAGATATGAATGATGTACTTGGATGTACTGATGTCAAATTTTAATTTAGATATCAAAAGTAGAAGTCGACGATGTAGAAATAAAATAAAGACGATTTAAAATATGGCAGTTATAACTTAATACCTACTTTTCTACGGCACTAAACACTTATTTTTTCCAAATCCATTTGAACAATATTTATAGTTTTGTAGGAAAGAATACCCACTATTATTCTTATTTAATTATTGTTGTCTTGTACACTAAAAATAATGAAAAATAGTAATGTTCTCACTTTTATTTGATGAAATATATGGGTGGTTATTATTATTAATATGTGGTGTAGTATTTTTCTTCTCGTTTTCACTTTTCATTTCGTTTGTTACATAGAGTATAATTAGTAAACATTAATAAATTACCATTATTTAAAAAAATTTGGATACAGATAAAGATAAAATTAACTGACTTTTTCTGACAGTTCGCAGTCATTATTTGTTTTCATTTGAGGTACTTTTCACCTTCTTCCGACATCTAGTGGATTTTTTATATATTATGCAGTTTTTGGTGCCATATTTTAAAAAGAGTGGAAACACCTGTAAAATGTCATTCACCGGGTTCTAAAGTAACACTAAAGTAGCCTGTAGCGGTCCTTAAAAATAAAAAAAAAACATTCTTTCATTAATATTGACATACTGTCGTTGTCATTTGTCATTGGAACACAAATTACGTTATCACTAATTTAGCGTTTACTTTCTTATGTATCAAAATTTTAGTGACATTGAAGTAAATACTCTAACACTGGGAAACGTATCAAACCCAAACAATTTGTGCTATTTGGTTCATAAAACTTAAACACCTACTAAAGTTACACTGACAGATGAAACAATTATTAGAATGTTAATTATGTGGAAATAGATGATTTGCATGTCTAAATAAATACTGTGGCTGAGTAAGTGATTTTCCCGCTAAAGTTCCTTACCAGTGACGCCTGTTAAGGACGACACTCGGGCGCCAGAATATTTAAAAAAAAAACTCTTAAATTGGCATCGAAAGTCTTGGGTAGCTACAGATGGAGACGAAAAAGGTCAGGTGTCAAATATTACTTAGACACAGGTAATAAGTAACCACAAGCAACAAGCTGTCATCGTAATCCAGTAAAATCGCCTAGAGATTGAGGTTTGCGCATCGAGAATCATTTTTCTTAGCAAATCTGATTCCCAATCGAAAAAAGTTACTACACAGGGTACAAGCATAAAGTTATATTTAAACAAAAATTGAAATACAGATCTGGCAATTGACTAGGAATATAGTAATGAAAATGAATTCATTACAACCTTGGAGTGTATCTTGATAGCAGGGCTTTGTTTTTAATTATTTTGCTTTTAAATTAAACAATTCAATAACAATTCAATAACAATTCAATAACAATTCAATAACAATTCAATAACAATTCAATAACAATTCAATAACAATTCAATAACAATTCAATAACAATTCAATAACAATTCAATAACAATTCAATAACAATTCAATAACAATTCAATAACAATTCAATAACAATTCAATAACAATTCAATAACAATTCAATAACAATTCAATAACAATTCAATAACAATTCAATAACAATTCAATAACAATTCAATAACAATTCAATAACAATTCAATAACAATTCAATAACAATTCAATAACAATTCAATAACAATTCAATAACAATTCAATAACAATTCAATAACAATTCAATAACAATTCAATAACAATTCAATAACAATTCAATAACAATTCAATAACAATTCAATGACTAAATATTCACAAATGAACATAATATATACTAAACTCTACTTTATATAAAGTGACAACCTAATTTAGATATTTGGCGAATGTAGTCAGATACCTACCTCTGTCATCACTAAGTCATGTTAAAAGATCTGTTACTTTTGGGACTGGTAATGCGCTATTTTACTTTAATTATAGTTTGTACCTACTAGAATGAATAGGAATATTTTGAAACTCACCCACAATTTAATAATTTTAATTCACATTCACTCCTATAAATGTAACCATCAGAACCGCAAGTAGGCTTCTCTATTTCGTTTTTACATCCTGTTGGACAGGAAGAACCATGCGACGTACGTTCCTGACTTGCGCAGTAGGCCATCGGGACTTCAAACACATGTTTCCTAAAACAAAGAGCATACATTTAAAAAATTTGTTACATTTTTCCTATATCTACTCTACATCAACTTTTGACGATTTAGACCTGTAGCTTATGGGATATACAGTTCATCAAATTTCTAGAGGTGTTCGACGCCCAGACAGAGAACGCGCTACGTGTGACTAAGATAGCTATTGTACAGTCTGCTAAACAAGTTATTTTAAATAGTTTTTAATATTTTTAGGTAATTAAATTTTAAAAGTGTGGAATAGTTTAGGGATTAAATTGGTCTGATTGGACTTTCTTAGAACGTTTTTAAAAGCAGCTAAAGATAGTATGTAGAATTGAAAATAATGATTATGCCATAAAAGGTGTTTTGGAATTCCTTCAACCTTTTGAAATTGAGTCAGAAAATATAAATTTTATAGGATAGCGGAAAATACCTATAATTTTTTTGTAGGCCTTTGTAAATCGTGGAAATAGTTTATATATTATTTCTACCTTATTAAGGAAAATGGTACCTATTATTAATAACGGTTGTTTCTGAAACATTACTAAAATTTTCGAAATTTTGTTTTTCTACAAAATAATAAACTATACTATTTAGAAAAAAATTTATTTCTCTTATAATTTTATAAAAAATAACAGGGGAATATTTACATTTCTTGATCTATTAAACAAAACGATAAATTATCTCGACGAATGACACCATGTTCTAGTATGGAAGCTAGCTTTACATTTTTGTTGGTGGTTTCATGGGTTTCATATCAATTTTTTGTAATTGTAGTTTACACGTACATATACCTCTTAACACTTGTTTGCTTTATTAAAAAAGTGTGTTGTTGTGATTTACGTCGAAATAAGTCAAAAACAACTTGAAACCCCATATAAAATCAAAAAGGAGAAACGGAAAAAAATTGAGCCTGTAAATGAACACAACTCAGAAACAAAAATAGCTATTTAATAATAAAAAAATAAAATTTGATTCTTGTGCAGCTTCATCTATATCATTAACTGTTTTTGGTTTTTTAATGGTTTTTCTTGGTGATGAAAATTCCGATATCTCACGGTTATCGATTCTTTTTTTCTCTCCAGAAATGCGAAAGACAGTGTTTTTAGATACTCCTGTGGCTGCAGCAACACGATCATTTACATTTTTAAATGGTATTGAAGGTGAATTAAAGTTTCCTTCTCTTCTCATAAACTCTATAACATTGGCTATTTTTTCGCGAGATTGACTGTTAATCACGCGGCCTCTTAATTTGCTATTAAACTCCATACTTAGGTTCTATTAAACTGTAATGAGCAAAAAACACAAACGAAAATAAAAGAAATGTTTTAGCGAAATTTACATCTGACATTTACGTCTGAATGAAATAGTGAAATACTTGATGCGCAGAGTGTACTTTCATTGCGTAAATCCGTCGGGATGCCTGTCAGTAGTGCTTTCTCTGTCTAGCCGTCGAAAGCCTCTAGAAATTTGATGAACTGTAAATATCCTTATAACACCCTTGTTAGATAAATAACGACTTACCCACAATTTTTTGCCTTCATTCTGCATACATTTGCGTATAGTTTTCCGTCTGAACCGCAAGCAGGTTTTGCGTTTCTCCAACAGGATTCTCTGCAGTGTCTCGTTGTCTGGCAGTATTTTTTGTTGGTCCTTACTACTCCTTGTCTACAAAAACAAACAAAAAATTGTTGTAAAGGTAATTTAGAAGAGGAATAGTAAATATATAAAATATATATGTGTAAGGAGATTTATAAATTGTCTTTTCTACTACAAATTCCTCTTCTAAATCTTGTTTTGTGATCTTTTCTAGGAATAGGCCTTGTTGAACATTTTCATCTATACTAGAAATTCTATTACTTTTATCTTCTAAATTTCTTAACAAGGCCAGCATTTCTTCCTTCTTGATTACGCAGAATTTTAAAATTATCCATATCTAATAATCCTGTATCGGTCACCATACGTACATGTAAGGAGTTGATGGATAATTTGTTTTTGATGTCAATATAAAATGATTAACAAAATTGACTTCTTTTATATATTTTTTTACTATATCAATGTGAGAATACCAAAAATATATCTGGTGAGAAACTACTTCTAACCATCTGTATGAAGAAACCAATATAATAGGAATTTTTTGCTTGGACCCATTGAAATAATGATGGGACGAAGAAATTAATCTACTACCAATACTGCACCCATCAAATACTACAACAAACCATGTAAATTAATTAAAAATTAACACGGTCTACTCTGGGATCTGAACCAGTATGTTGCTTTCCACTAAAGGCCAGTAATTGACTATACAGCCACTCGATATAGTATGGTTGAAGGATATAAGAAAATAATTGTTAAATAAAAGTTTTTCCTTACCCACACGTCAACAGCTTCATTTGACAGGTGCTCTTGTAGACATTGCCGTCACTGCCGCAAATCGGTCCATCCAATGGGGCTTGTTTGCAGTCAACGGGACAATTTTCTCTGTGGGCGCTAATGTTGTTGCAAGGACCTAAATGGGAAAGTCCTATACCAAGTCTAAAAAAATTTAGTCAACATTTGTTTTGCCGATTTTCAAAATTCAAAATTAACATTGCTCCACTTAAAATGGATGAATAATATTTAGTAAGTTGATTTTACTTATAGTCTAATTTTAAAGCATTTTTAAATGTACCTAGAAAATATTAAGGGATATTTAATTTGTTTATCATTTTAAGGAAATATCTCCTAGCAATGCCACAAATAGAAACTAGGAATTATATAAGGTAGGAATACAAAGAAAATAAAAAAAGGTGGAATCTAGAAATATTAAAAGACGAATAGAATAAAAGAAAGTATGCAGGAGAAACTTCGAGCATTTATATGCTCGAAGAGGAGAAATTAGCGAACTTGTAGGAAAACAAAACCTAGAAGAGGAATGAAACAAAATTAAAGATATAATCGAAACATCAGAAACAGTAACTGGAAGACAAACATCTAGAAAAATAATTGGTTTGAAAGAGAGAAGCAAAATTAAGATGGTTAAGAACTTAAAAACAAGAACATGAAGATTATAAAAATATATGGAAGTAAGGGACGAAAATTAATTAAATGTATCGATGATACTATGAATGAAATTGTGAATAAAAATAATACGAATTTATATCAACAAGGAGAAAAATATAACATTATTTTGAAACCAAATACCAATATGGAAGAAATGTTAATATTATAAAAAAAAACAATTAGGAATTTTTATCTTGCAAATATTTGTCATTGGTATTAGACCAGGAATTAAACTATATTATTTGTTATATGGAATTAAGAACTTTTACCTGCAAATTTCCACTTGTAACATGCATCTGTTGAGGTACGTCCGGCCATCGGTACCACATACTAAATCTTTTTCACCACCGCACTTATGGTCGCATTTCGAACCAGATGATCTCTTGCAAAAATTTGGGTCCGATGACAGGGATACACCTGCAAAAAAGAAAAATAATTTTGAATTTGTAAAAATTTGTTCTAAAATATAACAGGGTTGAGCAACATGGACAGGACACCAGATTTATGGCTTTATTGGACAATTCACGAAAAAAAATAATATTGATTCCATTGTTGGATCCTTGTGGAATACCATATGTAGTTGAAAGAGACACCAAAGTATATTAACCGTTGAGTAGCGATATAAAGCGTCGGTGTCTTTAATCTTGGGTGGTGCCAATTTTCTTTCTCTCTCGTTTGACGTTATTGACGGAAGGACACACTAAAACACTGCTCGAATTATGAACTGATCTTGAAAGTGATGTTTACACTGCTCGACGTAATTTGAAGTAAAACTCTTTTGTAGTTTACATTTATAATAAAGGTTTGGTCATTACAGTTCATCAAATTTCTAGAGGCATTCGACGGCTAGACAGAGAAAGTACTCCTGACAGGCATCCCGACGGATTTACGCAATGAAAGTACACTCTGCGCATCAAGTATTTCACTATTTCATTCAGACGTAAATGTCAGATGTAAATTTCGCTAAAACATTTCTTTTATTTTCGTTTGTGTTTTTTGCTCATTACAGTTTAATAGAACCTAAGTATGGAGTTTAATAGCAAATTAAGAGGCCGCGTGATTAACAGTCAATCTCGCGAAATAATAGCCAATGTTATAGAGTTTATGAGAAGAGAAGGAAACTTTAATTCACCTTCAATACCATTTAAAAATGTAAATGATCGTGTTGCTGCAGCCACAGGAGTATCTAAAAACACTGTCGTCCGCATTTCTGGAGAGAAAAAAAGAATCGATAACCGTGAGATATCGGAATTTTCATCACCAAGAAAAACCATTGAAAACCAAAAACAGTTAATGATATAGATGAAGCTGCACAAGAATCAAATTTTATTTTTTTATTATTAGATAGCTATTTTTGTTTCTGAGTTGTGTTCATTTACAGGCTCAATTTTTTTCCGTTTCTCCTTTTTGATTTTATATGGGGTTTCAAGTTGTTTTTGACTTATTTCGACGTAAATCACAACAACACACTTTTTTAATAAAGCAAACAAGTGTTAAGAGGTATATGTACGTGTAAACTACAATTACAAAAAATTGATATGAAACCCATGAAACCACCAACAAAAATGTAAAGCTAGCTTCCGTACTAGAACATGGTGTCATTCGTCGAGATAATTTATCGTTTTGTTTAATAGATCAAGAAATGTAAATATTCCCCTGTTATTTTTTATAAAATTATAAGAGAAATAAATTTGTTTTCTAAATAGTATAGTTTATTATTTTGTAGAAAAACAAAATTTCGAAAATTTTAGTAATGTTTCAGAAACAACCGTTATTAATAATAGGTACCATTTTCCTTAATAAGGTAGAAATAAAATATAAACTATTTCCACGATTTACAAAGGCCTACAAAAAAATTATAGGTATTTTCCGCTATCCTATAAAATTTATATTTTCTGACTCAATTTCAAAAGGTTGAAGGAATTCCAAAACACCTTTTATGGCATAATAATTATTTTCAATTCTACATACTATCTTTAGCTGCTTTTAAAAACGTTCTAAGAAAGTCCAATCAGACCAATTTAATCCCTAAACTATTCCACACTTTTAAAATTTAATTACCTAAAAATATTAAAAACTATTTAAAATAACTTGTTTAGCAGACTGTACAATAGCTATCTTAGTCACACGTAGCGCGTTCTCTGTCTGGGCGTCGAACACCTCTAGAAATTTGATGAACTGTAGGCAGTTTTATATTTATGAGTATTTAACTTATGTAGTAAATATAAAAACATACAGTATGGTTCAAGAAAAAAAATTGGAGTTACTATTTAAAAAAATTGTCAATGACGTCACTACCCAAAAGGGAAGTGGGGGAAAATTGAATTCTACTTAAAAAATTGCGCTTTGAGTAAACAAAATTGACCTGTCTGAGAATTTTTTCGAAAAACCAACTACTTCCATTATAATGAATTTATTCCTTTCATTTGAACCATACTGTATATCACTATTGATACATTTCAATTTTTTTACCTACGTCCGGATGAGCTAGAGACTTGAAAATTGGTAGGTGCACAGGGTTTTGATTTTTAATAACAATAGAAATTATTACTTATGGACCTTCTTATATATTAATCGAGTTGACTCAAACTTTAAATTTCGCGTTGTTTAAACAAGTCGCTGAATACAATTTTTGACTAATAATGTGCCCCGTTACTCAAAACTTTTAATTCACGTTTAAAGTGTTTGACAGAGGTATCTGATTTGACAAGTTATTCATACAACAATATGGAAGTCAGTATCAAATCTGATGACATTCCATCTATCATTCTAATTTTTGATGAATCTTACTGTAAACTACGAAAGCGTAGAAGAATCACAGTGAAAAAAATATATAATTGACACTTGACAGTGATATCTGTCAATTAGTGCTAATTTTCACTTACATCTGTCAATTAGGTCTAATTCCCAGTTCTAGCTGTCAATTACTACTAATTGGCCTTAGGTATATCTGTCAATTAGGCCTGATTCCCAGTTCTGGCTGTCGATTAATGCTAATTAATTGACACTTAGACCTAATTGATAGATGTAAATGTTAATTAGCATTAATTGATAGATAATAATAATAATAATAATAATAATAATTTATTCACAAAAAAATACAATAATAATTACAATTACAAAGTATTATACAAATTTAAAAAACGGTATCTGTGAATAAAATATACTCGATAAGCGTATAAACGCTTGTTTCGAAAAAACAAAAGAAATATATTTAAAATCTAAAATAATATTTAAAAGTAACATAAATTACTAAAATCGATTTAAACATAAATAAATTAAAATTATAACATAATGTAGGTGCTATAAATTATATTAGCATTTTTTATTTTAATATTTTAATATAAAAAACTCAAAAAATTAAAATCTATAATCTAAAATCTTAAAAACTTAAAAACCTGCACAATCATTTTTTTTTGGGATAATGTTTAATTTTCAAAATAACCATGGATCGTACTGCGAGAGTTAGCTAAAATAAATTGTTTTAGTCTTTTTTTAAAAGTGTACAAGTTTGATTCAGTTTGAATGCTCTCAGGAATTATATACAGTTTGGGTGCGAAATAGGAAAATGATCTCTGTGAAACCACTTTGAACATTAATGGAGCTAAATAACGACATTTTTGTCTAGTATTATATTCATGATATACTAGACCTTGAGGTTTACGAACATGATATTTGTTGCTACAGCAAAAACAAAATACAATTGTCTTATATCCATTATTTTTGTTTCGGTATACAAGGTTTCTGTAGGATATCTAGATTTTTTTGAATAAATTAACTTCAGAAATCGCCTTTGTGTGACTTCTAAAGAGTGAAGGTGTGTTTTCAAAGCTGCACCCCACACAGTGATTGCATATCGAAGATGGCTTTCAACTAGAGCACAATAAAGGGTTTTAAGATGGTGTAATGGTAAAATATCTTTTAAAAATTTGAATTTGTACAAAATACTGCGTAGTTTATTTACCGTGTAGGATATGTGTAGGTTCCATTTTAAAAAAGGGTCTATTATTACTCCAAGGTATTTAATTTTATTTTTATTTGAAATGAAAAAAGAGTCTCCGCCATCAGTAATTTTTAGGTGATCAAACGGTGGTGCACCATATGAATTGCAGCTAAATGGTAAACAATGTGTTTTTTCTATATTTATAGTCAATAATTTTTTATCCAAAATTTTTTTAATAATTAGAAAGTCTTGTTCCGCTTTAGTTTTTAAGTTAATCCAGCTATCGTCAGAATAGAAAATAGCTGTGTCATCCGCGAACCCAGTTATGTTTCCTATACTTCCCTGTAAAAACAAATCATTTATATATATGTTATAAAGAATAGGACCCAGTATAGATCCCTGTGGTACCCCATATTCGATAGCTTGTCATCTACTGGAAAATCCATCCACTCTTACTGCCTGAAATCTCTCATTTAAATAGCTTTTAAACAATTTTAACGAATTACCTCGTATGCCAATGCTCTCTAAGGCTTGTAGGAGTAGATTGTGACATACAGTGTCGAAAGCTTTCGACAGATCAATAAAAATGCACAAACATGGCTTGCTTTCATTTAGGGAAGTTGTTATTTTTGAAGTTAGGTTTAGAATAGCATCTTCCGTTGATTTTTTTTCTCTAAATCCGTACTGCTGTTCAGATATTATATTAAATTTGTTCAAGTATGATTGAAGCCGATTTCTTATTAGTTTTAAGAAAATTTTAGATAAGTGCGTAACTAGTGAAATAGGTCGATAATTAGTAGGATCCGTTATGTCCCCTTTTTTTGTAAGTGTCAATTAGCATTAACTTAACAGACAGAACTAGGAATTAGCCTAATTTGCAAATGTAAATGTCAATTAGCAGTAGCACTAATGGAAGATATAACTGTCTTTTTTTTTCACCGTGGCCCTCTACGCTTTCGTAGTTAACAGCAAAATAGGGGACAATCTTACTATTCTTATACTTATGAATAGATTTACTTAAGCTTGGGGGTTGTTGAGTTGAGGTCGCTAATTGTGATTTCTGACAAAAAATCAAGGAAATCAAAATGGCGGTTTTTTCCGTTTAAGAACCGATTTGTCTCAAACTAGAAACTTGGTGGTCTTAATACAATCTTTGATCTAAACCTAAAAATATCAAAATGGCGGATTTTCCTAATGAACCGATTGTCCTAAACTTGGGGATGTTTAAGGCCGCCAAATATGAGTTTTAACCTAAATTTAACAAAGATAAAGTTGGCAGACTTTTGTATTGATGAGCCGATTTGTTTCAAACTTGGATTTGGTATGTTTGAGGTCACTGACTGTGATTTGAGGAATTGAATTGCGAAAAGTTATCAGGAAAAAAGTCTTGTAATAATTACGCATAAATGATAATACTGTAATAATGTTGCTATTCAAGTTATCAATAAATTTAATAGACATTAATTAAGGTAAATGATTTTATTAGTCACCAGATCAACAAAATTGCACTAAAAAGTAAATTGAATGGACAGATCTTTATTTAATTAAACAAAAAGAATTAGTTCTTTTGTCAATGGCACATATATCTTTGAGATAGTGCAGAGATGATGGTTTGGTTTAAATCAGGCAAGATTACTGGGTACCTACTTGAGTGCGTTAATTCGTTTACGAATATTTTTTTAGCAGTTATTTGTCAGGTTTACATATTGTTCACTTTTTAGTGCATATTTTTCCATGTTAGTGTTCTGACGACCTTAATAAAATCGTTTATTTTAGAAGATTTTAATTATTTAATTTATTTGGTTCTAATTACATATCCCCGAAAAATTAATGAATTTTGGCATAATGAAAAACCCACAAAAACAATAAAAGAGCACAACAACGAATTCCTATATCAGCTGCCGGACTAAAGTGAAAGGGGTGTTTACATCTTTAGAAGACGTCTCGCCTCTCTATTTCGCGTCGGCGCACTAGAATTCGGTTCCCCAGCTGTCGCTACTCAACGGTTAATATACTTTGGAGACACTGTGACATGCCCTGTGAAGTTCTTGGAATGTCTATTATTAATATATATTGCTAAAATGGCATACCAGTAATTAAAATGCAGAACACATCCAAACTACATTTTCCTATGAGAAAATTAAATAATTGATATAATTGACGGGTATTTAATTTAACAAATAACCAATTAACGTAAATATCAATTTGCTAAATATATTATTAGGTAATTAGAAAAATATATGTAATTAGAACTATGATTTATATTCATCACCGATACCAGCTATTACATTTCCTATATTTGTATAAATATGGAAATTGAATACATTACAATGGTATGCGTGTATCTTGAAGTCAAATGATTATTTGAAATATCGCCAACTTCCCATGGCATTAAATAAATAAAAAAATAATAATATATATTTTACATTCTTAGATATTTTGATTATGGGCCTTCTTCAGTAAGTATCGGTTTTGTTTCAGAATACTAGACAGGTGAAAGACATAGAATAAGATAATACTGAATAACATAATTTATAAATTTGTAAAATATTTACTAGGCATCTACTGACAGGTTGTCGCTAACAAAAATTAATAAAAAAAATAAAATTCAAAGAAAAACTTCTAAGACTCGCTGGACTGCAAAAGCTGAGCACAATCTTCTTGAGCATAATTCTTGTAGTTGTAAGTAACTTATTAGACATAGAAAACCTTTTGACAATACTCTGTGCAGTGGCGTAGATAAGGGGAGAAGATCAAAGAAATCAATCAGTGAATTAAATAAAAAACACTTCATCTATGTATACAGTGTCAGATTGGGCCGTCGGTCTATCAGTTGAAAGACTCTCGTTCAAGCAGTGGGCCCTCTTTCAATCAGTGGGCCCCCGTTCAGTTAGTTGCGCTCTTCAGGTAGTGGGCCTTTGAGAAGAACAAATAATCAAATGCTATGAAACCCCATAATACTAGGCACCCTATGAAAAAAGCAACAGTGAGCAAATATAACCTTTTTTGCTCTTCAATGAAGAATCGGACCATGAAAAAAAAAAGGTAGGTGGGCCCTTTTCTCTCCTGAACCAATAGGTCCTAGAGGTCTCGACACTGTATGTATACAGGATATAGTATACCACCAAGATGGATGACTCCAACACCATCTCCATCTGCACAACTAGAAGTTGTCCACATACAGGAGTTATATTCCCACATGTGTAGCCTAAGTGTGGACGAATTTAATTTTGTTTCAATTTAGAGTTTTCCCCCACTTCTTTCACTCCGAAAAATCTATCTGTTAAGTACGAATTTAGAAGTTTTACATTCTGCTTTGGATACAGTCTCTCCGGAATGATAAAAAAGTTAGGCTTTTCTCTCTCTATGATCTCTTTAAGTCTCCAGTTGGTGGATAGAACGCCCAGGATTTCTTGGGTGGTGATAGACATAAATAGAACGAGAGAGCCCAAAAACTCCAAAATCATTTGCAGAAGCTACCATTGCAAACCAACTTAGAATCTAAGATGTCAACCAACGTGCAAAGGACTAATTTTTGTGGACAAAGCCTTAGCTCTACTCAGGAGACACTGTAGAGCTGAAGAAACCCTTCCTCCATACTCACGGGAACGCATAAGTCAAGATGATATGGAAAAAACAACACGAATATCCAAAAAGAGCCCTAGATATGATAATAATTAAAAAGATTATGCAAGACTCTGAGAACTAGAGAGTGAAGGAGGAATGGTGGCAGCAGAAGATTGAGATGCCTCAAAGGACAAGTGATCTGTAAAAAAGACGAGTTTTCTTAACCAAAGCATACAACAAGGATGGGAAAAACTTTCTACAGCAAAGAGGATGAAGCTCTTGAATAAAAAGAAAATGACCGCAGAAACGTGAAGGGTTGGAAACCTCTACAAGAAGGCAGCCATAAAACTCAGAAGGTAGAAGGAGCGAGCAAAGAAAGGGGATAAAAGAGATCCCAATCTGGGGAAAAAACCAGCAATGCTCCGATATTTACTGGAATAAACAGTGACATCTTTAAAGGAATTTAGTTGACTGTCATTGATAAAAAATATCAATACACAAGCTAGGACTAAGGACAAGCAGGATCAACGACAGTTGCATTGGTGGACTCAAAATTTAGAAAGAACCTCGAGGAAAGCATACACTTCACTTATATTGGTAAGACGCTCCTTTGAGAAAAATGGAAATTAAAAATAGGCATGATATATTGGATATACAATATGATGGTAATACCGATAATGCGCAGCTTTGATGTAGAGACCAAAGACCCAAAAAAGAGCGGCAATAACAATATTAAGCAAGATACAAACTCTTGCCTCACAGCTGCAATGGAAGCACTAATAGACTTGCCATTACTTAACTCTGATACAGGGGAGGCAAAATTAGAATAAAACATATCAGAGAAATCATCACGTTACTCCATTAAACCATGAAGTACCAAAAAGTACAGAATGAGGTATTATAAAAGACCGGGCCAGGAGAGAACACAACTGTCGAGAGACTGTCTTAAAACAAGCACTTGTGAAAACCTTAATAGAAAGACCTTGTTCAAAAAGAACAGTAGAAGTACTCTATATGAATACTAACTAGTTTTAAACTGAGTATGCTCCACTAAAAGGGCCACTTGAACAAAATAGCCTTGTATGATGAAGACCTATTGTCTAGATTGTCATTAATTAAAAATATCAAGACATAAGCTGGGACCAAGGACAAGCAGGACCAAGGACAATTGGCACTTGGGGGGGGGGGGGGGGGGGTAAAGGGGTATATGTCCTAAATCAAGAATTACGGTAAACTGACCTTAAATTTTTGATATTCGCATTTGAATAACGGGTTTTTTAAATACCCAAATTTTGTCAGGCTTAAATTGCTTATATCCCTTTTCTTATTACTTATATCCCTTTTCCCAGACATACAGAATGAGCTTAGAAGTATCGTGGTAGATTTTACACAATTTTAAATAGTTTTGACTCATACCTCTTTACCCCCACAAGTGCCAATTGCATTGGTGGAACCTTACCTGGACTCAAAATTTAGAAAGAACCTCTAGGAAAGCAGACACATCACTTGTAAAGGTAAGACGCTCCTTTGGGTTAAAATGGGTATTGAAAATAGGCATGGTATATTAAATATACAATATTGTGAATACCGATCATGCACAGCTTTGATCTAGTGACCAAAGACCCAAAAAGAAAGGCACTAACAGGCTAAACAAGATACAGAGAAGGAATATGAAACATTCCAATTTCAGGAATATTTTCAGCTGGTTCTTTCAAAAACATTTCGATGATAGAATGGCGAAAATCCAAATATGACATTTTTTGTGAATGTTTATTATATAGCATCATTTCAATTATGTGTATTCCAACTTTTTTGTACTATGGTCTTCCTATGCCGGACATATACTTGTTGTATTCTGCGATGGGCAACGGTTTTTCTTTTACTCTTCATGATCTACAAGTCACTTCCTGAAGTACATTTTCATGTTCTGTTAAAATATAAAAGACTTCTTTTATCCTTCCATTTTCCTATATAAATTTGACCATCATAACGTTGAACTGACTCGCTAGGCTTTAGTTTGGCTTTTGACACATCACTAGGATTCCCTTTCCTTTCATTCCTCAAAGTTCCAGTACAATAGGTATTTCTTTCTAGGCGCTGCTTAGCAAGATCCACTGAATTATAGAAATTGTCCATGTATAGACTATATCCTTTGTCCAAGTAGTTGTTTACCAGATGAAGGACAATATTGGCAGCATGCCCTTTACCACCCATATCGTCAGCTGCTCCCGTGTATATTTGAATTTTCATTATTGTACTAGTACTTTCAGTGAGTAAATATAATTTGATTCCATATTAATGTTTTTTTTTATGTATTGGCGAAAAATAAGTCTTCCTCTCCATAAAAGCATAGATTCGTCAATAGTTAGTGTCTTCTCTATCTATATAAAAAAATCCACTAACGTACGTACTTTACAAAGTCTATCAGTAGGTATTGGTTCTCCTTCTTGTCGATTTGGTGAAAAATGCAGGCAACGCATTGTAATTAAAAATCTATTTTTATTCATAAAACGTCCAAATGCCAAATTATATAAGCAATCTTTTCGCCAGTAATCTCTAAGTCGTGGTAATTGAATAATTCCCATGTGTAAAACCAGGCATAAAAATCTGATGTGTCCAACACATGACTTTCCTATCTAGTTATTATAGGCATTTTCCGGTTATTTTGTACAACCTATTGCAGCATCTCTTGCAGCAAACATTTTTCTATAGATATTCATTGAAAACGAAAATACAGAAAAATTTAAATTTAGCACTTTTCCATTACGGTCCATTTTAGAAAAATCATATATAAACAAAAATTATAGAAATCGATATCGCAAACAACTTTTAGTTCAACAATTTTCATAAAAATCAGAATTTTGCACATTTTGTCAAATTTCTCGAATACGGACCATTTCAGGAAATTTTGACATAGAACAAAAATTATAGATAATAATATTAGAAGTAACTTTTATTTGAACAATTTTCTTCTCCAAACATAAATAACAGATATATTCCATAAAATATAAAAACGGCCTCCCATAAAGTACCCCCCCAGATGTTCCGACTTTGTCCAAAATCTAATCATTTCACGTCAGGCGGAAATAAACCTTAAGTTTAAAATTTAATGTTTTTTCCTTTATCCGTTTTTGAGTTTTCTTCAAATTTCGAAATTTACACATTTTCTCAAATATCTCGAATACGGTCCATTTTAGAGAAATTATGTATAGGACAAAAATTATAGAAAATTATATTACAAACAACTTTTATTTGAACAATTTTTATAAAAAATTATTTTTTTTACATTTTCTCAAATTTCTCGAATACGGACCATTTTAGGAAAATTTTGCATTAAACAAAAATTATAGATAATTATATTAGAAGTAACTTTTATTTGAAGAATTTTCTTCTCCAAACGTAAATAACAGATATATTCCATAAAATATAAAAATGACCACCTATAAAGTACCCCCCCAGATGTTCCGACTCTGCCCAAAATCTAATCAGCTCATTGGACGCTGAAACAAAGCTTAAGTTTAAAATTTGGTGTTTTTTTGTGTATCGGTTCATGAGTTATGCGTTATACAGATACACACACACACAGACACACACACACACACACACACACACACACACACACACACACACACACACACACACACAGACAGACATCATCGCGAAAATAGTCAAAACGGATTCAGGGGACCTCAAAACGTAAAAATCCGTCGAAAACTCGAGGTCGTAAAAAATCATGATTCCTATACTTTCCTTATATCTGTATACAGATAGGAAAGTAAAAATACGGTCATTTCTTTCCTGTCTACTGGTTATTCGCGAGTGTGGCCTAGGATTTGGATCGCTCAATAATACCAGTTCGGCTTATGAATTTGTCTCGGGTACTAATAAATCAAAGAATTCATCATCTGGTAATAATGTGAAAAAGTCTATGGGTCGACCCTCCCCAGGTATATCAACTTTCAACCCTGATCGTCCACTAAAAGGAATGTTTTTCAGGTTCGAAGGGTTTTCTACCCAAGTAATGTCTGCTGGTGATTGTACTTCTACTTCAAAATCTTCTGGATCACTTTCTACTTGGTCGAAGTCTTCGACAAAATTTTCCTCCTGCTCTTCTGCGCCACTCCATTCACTACCCGAGCTCTGAAAAGGTTCTTACTCGGATTCACTCCATGCCAAAGCCAATAGTTCATCATCAGTTAGACGTTCTGACTTAATCCTTAAGTCGTTACAACGTGCCCCTACCGCGACCAATACTCAACTGGCATGACCGCGAAACAACATACCATTTAATACCATACCATTTAATAGACACCAAGTACTTGAACATACTCGGTCAAGAACCTGTACAAGAAACAAAGGTGACATAAGCTTTGTCCCAACATCTCACAAAACCGTAATATTACGGTCATCGTCATGCGCAGTAAATAAAAACCTATCAATAAAGCCCAAAGTCGAACGGTTTTTATTTACTGCGCATGACGATGACCGTAATATTACGGTTTTGTGAGATGTTGGGACAAAGTTATAGTAATGAATCGGTTTGTTTTCGTGGTTTACTCTAATGATACAATTTTAAGAAGTGTACCTTTGATTAAAAACATACATCTTTACAATTGTTTTTAAAGAAGAGGCAAGTATAGCAACTTTACGCGCAGGCACGCGAAAAATGAAAATGTTTCTCTTTCTTTGCATACAATCGCGAAATTATTACGTTGGCCGGCATCCCGTATTTACGAGCGTTTAGTAATGCACCGGTGCGGAATAACGTGCCTATATATAATACAGATTCGCGAATCGTCAATAATGTAGTGTAAAACGTTATTAAATAGGTATTTATAACCGTTATTTTCATTCAGGATAGTAATTCGCGTCTACACGCCGATGAATTATTGAAATGAACGCTTTCAGCTTTGTGCTATCCACTTTGTGGGTAACTATTGTAATTTGCGGACCACGATAGTCTTGCGCGTCTTGATGTTGCTGGTATCGTCACACATTCTGGGTGTGCTTTAGTTTACTCGAATATTACCGATTTGTAAAGGTTAACATGCGAAATTAATAATAATAATAATAATAATAATATTGATAATAATTTACAAAACTCTTCCGAAACGTTGGATAAATGAACACAGTTTTTTATTTTGTTCATAATTATATTAATAGTAGTGTTACTTAAATACTTTTACTGTCATTTATGAATTAAATTGTAATATACAATGTGTCCCATTAACAAGCTCACAGTACAGGGATTTCGGTTATTATTAAACATGGAGAGTTTAAGATAACCAAGTTAAAATCTCAAACCTGTTTTTAAAAGTTTTAAATATTTGGTAGTTTTTGAAAAAATTAAGTCAAAAACAAAATTATTAAAATGGCGCTAGTTAAGTTAAATAGAGAGATTCATTAAAACTGAAATTATGCTCTATAAAATGGAATTTTTTTATTTTCGACGTTTTGTCTTTTTGGACCTATCATCAACTTCACATTTTCAAATGCGCGCTTGGATTTTTTCTTTGGGTTTTAATATAAAAGTAGAAATTAATATGAAACACCTTATAATTTTACAACGTTTTGACCCTGAAACCCATCATCAGTCCTATTTTTTTTATTATTATTATTATTAGTAAAAACAGCTACCTAAATAATGTTAGCCTAATCTTTTTATTACCTACATAAAAATTTCTCAGAATGCATACTTAATAAAATGTTTTCAAATCAACAGTGGCGGCTCGTGGGCACTAGCGGCAGTGGGGCACACACTGGAAAGGAATCCCAAAATTCGTTTTTCCCTTAGGAAAACAAGTTCTCCGCTTAATGAAAATTAAATATATTTAAAAAAAATTAAATATTACAAAATTGATAACTTACTGCTAGGTACCGTTGCAGTTGTATACTATTTCTTATAGTTGAAGTCCATTCTTCTGGATTTTTGGCTAGCGAAGTGATCGATGACCAGATTATTAAAATTTGGAATGGACCGAATAAGTTTTTTTTCGATGGATAACATGGCTAACGTGCACAATTTATCTTGGCACATAGTGTTCCTTTAAAAATCTAATTGTCAAATTTTTCTCAAAAACATTTGTAATAACGGTACGGCCCCATTGTGTTGCACAAAGTCATCTCGAGTGTAAAGTATGGACAGTCCGTTTTTTAATTTTAAGCTGTTTACGTTTGGAAATAAACTACACACAGTTTCAACGTCCTCATTTGGAAAACAACCTCGATAGTCTTTAAAATTTTTACAATCAAATAAACTTGCAATTGTTAGGTGAGTAGTAAAACTAAAACGTTCATTTACCTGCACTACTATTGTATCACAAATTTCCTTACATATCCTTAAATTAGGAATGGGGTCCTCCTTTTCAACAAACCGTCTCTTCTTACTTGTACCTGGACCTGATTGGGTGTTGTCGTTTAAGTTTAGTTCTTGTGGGTCTTGTTGCGATTGCCATTCTTAATGAATTTTCGTGTCTATATTATTTCTAATATTTTGAATAGCTGTTGCAAAATTTGATATGTTTATCTTAACCTTGAGAGCATCGAGCTGTCTACTCGGCAGTTGATCAAAAAGTATATCGCAATTTGGCATTATTTTTTTAAAGAAAAATAACCAGAAATTAAAATCGATGTCTTTCAAAAAATTTATCAACCCTTTAGTCTGATTAATAGTTTTTTTTTTATCGAATTCTGTGTCCATAATTTCTTCGAGACATTTAATTAAATCCTCTTTATAAACATAAAAAAAAGCATACGATTTATTTTTCAATAAGCTAAATCAACAAATTCAAAAATGCACCAAATCTACAATTAAAACAAAAAATATAATTAAACTAAAACCATGGATAACAACAGGTTTAATACTTTCAATAAAAAATAGAGACTCTCTAAAAAAAAAACTAACAAAAAAATACACTCTAGAACTTGAAAACCAGTATAAAAATTACAGAAACAAACTTCATTCCTTAATAAGAAGAACAAAAAATGACTATTATCAAAATAAAATTACACAAGCCGGAAACAATTATAAAAAAATATGGAAAATCATTAATGACATAACAGGTAGTACAAAAAAAACTAAGCAAATTGAAAACATATCTATAAAATCAGAAAATAATGATAATATAAACAATAACAAAGAAAAAGCCGAAAAGTTTAATATTTTTTTTACAAATTTAGGTGAAAATATGGCAAATAAAATACATAAGGTAGTACCAGCAGTAAACTTTCTTAAAAATGATAAAGTTGAAAACAACATATTCTTTAAACCCGTAACAAAAAATGAAGTAACTATTTTAATAAGCAAACTAAAAAATAGCTCTGCACCTGGTCCAGATAAATTAACAGCAACTACAATAAAAAATATAAATGAATATATTATTCTTCCTATAACGCATATCCTTAATATTTGCTTTCAATCAGGAAAAATTCCAAGTCAATGGAAGGAATCAATTGTCACACCTGTATACAAATCCGGAGACCCTAGTGAGCTTACAAATTATAGGCCAATTTCTGTTATCAACAACTTCGCTAAAATTTTTGAAAATGCAGTAACAAGTAGATTAATTAATTTTTTTCATAATCATAATGTTATTACAGATTGTCAATACGGTTTTATACAAAACTCAAGCACTGAAAATGCGGTAGTTGATTTTTTGGAAAAGACGGTTAACGCTGTAGATGAATCATTAAAATGTGCTGCAGTATTTCTTGATTTGGCCAAAGCATTTGATACCGTTTCCCATAACATTTTACTTGACAAACTAAATAACTATGGCATACGGGGTTTAGCATTAAGGCTCCTGAGGGATTATTTATCTAATAGAACCCAGAGCGTAAAAATTGGCAACGCCGGAAGTTCTAAATCAGTAGTAAAGATGGGGGTCCCACAAGGAACAGTATTGGGCCCAATTCTGTTTCTGGTTTATATGAACAACATTACACAAATTAATAACTTATCGGGGAATATCATATGCTATGCGGATGATACGGTAATTATTTTCGTTGGAAAAGAATGGGAAGAGGCTAAACTCGCTGGAGAAACGGCGCTAAGAAAGATAAGTTTATGGTTAAATAACAATCTACTAACTTTAAATGTATTGAAAACAAAATGCATTACTTTTAGTTCAACCATCGTTAATCAACCTAACAGCTTTTGTATAAAATTGCATAGTAGTGACTGTCAAAAAAGCGATTGTAACTGCCCCTTGATAGAAAAAATTTCTCAAATTAAATACCTAGGTGTAATACTTGATCAATACATACGGTGGTCTGAGCATATTGCCATGTTAGTAATAGACTGAGAGCCCTAATGCACAAATTTTATGTTCTCCGGGACATTCTTTCAAAGACAAATATAATGATACTTTATAACTCCCTAGTGGAATCTATATTAAGGTATTGCATAGTAGCATGGGGTGGAGCATTTAACACCACTATTAAAATTGTAGAGACAACACAAAATATTATTTTAAAAATTATCCTAAAAAAAGAGAGACTATTTTCTACAAATAAATTGTACGATGAATCGAACATACTAAACGTCAAATTACTCTTTGCTTATCAATGTATAATGAGAATATATACCAATGCTGAAAATTTTACTCAAAAAAATACCCGCTTAACACGCTCAGTCGCGAATATGGAGATTCCTGTACAATTTTTCAAAAAATCACTTAGTCAAAGGTCATTATCATTCTTTGGCCCAAATTTTTTTAACATAATTCCGATACACCTCAGGCAAATAATCAAAACAAAAAAGTTTAAAATTGAAATAAAAAAACATTTAAAAACAAACAAAAAAAATTTACGATCTAATGATAACATAGTATAAATAAAAAACATATTAAAAGCCTAAAGGACCATCGTAGTTTTTGTCTACTTTTCCTAAGGTACTGTCTATTGTTTATTTATCTTTTTATTTATCGGTTTATTCTGTCGAATTTCTTCGTCCATTGTTCTAATTTTTAAATATTGTATCTTCTGTTAAGTGATAAATAATTATATGTAAAATTTAATACCTGTCTCTAAAAAAAATATGTACATAAATAGAGTCATCTGATTGATCAGAAGCAAAACAGGCAGAAATGCCTAGGTTCGATGCTCAATCAGATGTCTTTAAAGAATTTTTTTTTCTGTATAACTATTTTTTTACTATTAGGTAATGTACTTTAATATTTAAACAAATAAATTTGATTTGATTTGAAAAAAAAAAAAAAATAGTATTGACACACTTTGATGTAAAATTCCACCGTGTAGGAGCCGTAGAGCGGGAGAAGTAAACATCCTTATCTATTGAGCAACACTTTTCAATTATTAAATTTAATTGGTGCGCGTAGAAGTGAATATATTGGGCATTTGCATAGATGTTTTTAATTTTAGCTTGTACCCCTCCAACAATACCACTTATTACGGAAGCACCATCGTAACTTTGTGCTATTAGTTTTTTAGGTACTTTGTCAATTCCTAGTTCACTTAATACCTCCAGAATTGCCGCCGAAAGCCCGTCTGCAGTGTGATCCATTGGTCTCAAAAAACTCCAAAACCTTTCATATTATAACAATTATATATCACACTTATCAAGCGGATTACCGAAATGTACGGCTCCAAAATATCAACAAGCAAAACCACCTGGCAGCGCTAAGTTGAAGGTAAACAAATAAACCATCGGTACAGCACGTCACGATGAGGACAGCGCCCCACTTGTGACGTATAATCCACCGCATCTGTTCATCTCTTGCTAAGCGATATTGTCGTTGTCCTTGCTTTTCGGGTTATAATGAGAGAGAAAACAACAGAGGCACACAGTTACTGTACCCTGTGCCTATCTACTACTTAATTTCGCCATTCTTGGAACGTCGCTCAACGCCCGGTCGTCCAGTGTCGTGCCAACGCGGTTTGCGCTAAATATTAGATAAAATAATAATAGGCATTAAAGAAAATATAAAATATGTAAGTTATTATTTTTTTTTTTTTGGTTTATTATACTAGGACACGTGTCCAAGTGCCCTTACGGGCAAACCGCCACTGCAAATCAGAACCTCTTTTTTCTTTCGATTTTGACATGCGTTTTTGTTCTAATAATGATGAAACGACATAATTTTATGAAGTTTTGACTCTATCTTTTGATATTTTCTATAATAAATAATATGGCCGTATTTTTTTAACTACTAGAAACAGCTACAATTAGCAGGCTTATTTTAAGCAGGCTTTGAACAGATTGTTTTAAAATCATCTGTTTTTACTTCGACATTTATTAAAATTTTCATTTATACCTACATAGATAAAGCTTCTCTCCGTTATTTATTGCATTATTTCTTCAAGTAATTTAATTTCTACTTATAATGAATAATAAATATTCAAATGAAGAAAAGTTCGACATGTTATGTACATACATACAAGCAAGAAGAAACGGCTATAAATAATTATCAGCAAGAATATCCTGAGAGGGTTTGTCCATTAAGAAGTTATGTTAAAATTTAACTGAACACGGATGTTTTGATCCTTCCCGCAAAACACAAAGAAATATTGCAATTAGAGATGATCAAATAGTGGCAGCAATTGAAAATTACCCTTCCACTTCTACTAAGCGGATGTCCGGGCAAACCAATATTCTCAAGTCCACTGTAGGGTCCGGTTAAGCCGGTCCCAGACAATGCGTGTGTGTATTCGCCGAATGTGCCTTCATACTGCGCCTTCGGCATGCCTTCGATTACTCTCCCACACACTGCGGCATTTGGAAAATGTTCTGATGTTGACAAACGTTCGCCGCAGGCCTCAGTATAGAACAGTAGCGGAGAGCAGTGGATAGTGACGATGAGCAAGCAGCTGCAGTTGCAGCCTGTATGGTAATTTTAATAACGAAATAAATAATACAACACGTCGCTAAACTTGGCGCGACTCTGACTAAAGACAGAATAGGCAATCAACTAGGCGTAGTTGAGCACACTGTCTGGGAGCTAACGCGAATGAGCGCGAAGGCACTTTGTCTTCCTTTGCTGCGTGCCGTTTTACCGACAAGACTACGGATAGCAAGCGAATGCCGAAGAATAGGCGCAGTTGAGCTCCCACACACAATGCGGAGGACCGCGTATGCCGAATATTCGCCAATTACACGCATTGTCTGGGGCCGGCTTTACAATTAGAACAAAGCTACGTCATAAGCATTACTTCGAATTTCGAATGCATATTATTTATAACTTTTAATAAACAAAAATTAAGTAAGTTGTTGGGTGTAAAACAATATTTCCTATATTCCTATAATATTAACACTTCACTAAACCTCCATTAGGCTGCGATAACCAATTAATTACTTTAATTAATTAATTAATTAATTAATTACGTAGCTGTGTTCTTCTAATTGTAATCGGACCATACATAGGGCGAAAATTCAGCCTTGTGCAAGGTTTTAATGATGATGATACGCTAGACGAGTAACATTTGCAAGATGGTTTGTGCAAAAGTGTGAGATAGTACCTAATTTTCAAAAAAGTAGTTTGGATTGATAAAACATACTTATCTAACTTTGGTATTTTTAACAAACACAATTATCACCAATGGAGTATTGAAAATTCACGACTAGTTCGTCTGAGGCGGTTTCAAACAAGATGTGGGTTTATTGTTTGGTGTGAGGTGTTAGGTAAGTTATTACTAGTTTATAGAGAGTTATTGCAAGTTCACTTAATGTCAGTCACTATTAGTGCCGCTCTTATTTTGACATCTGAGCATACGCAGATCACTTACATTCTAGAACGGACTTTAATAAAGATTGTGCCTGTCCTTTGTTGTGGACAGCAGATACTGGCGACTTTATAGTTTTCGAGTGCTCTCGCCAACATTCGTATCAGTTCGAAGTTTTTTAACATTTAATATTTAATATCATCGTCACCTACTTCTAAAATGGTAATTTCTAATGTCTCTTCCGTATTATGTACTATTATAAACAACAAAAAAGATGAACTGTAATTTAAAATTTCTAAAATAAAGTTAGACAACGACTCTAATGTCCAAATTTCAGGTTTGCAATAAGTCTTATTTTAGCATGGAAATTATTTGCCTCTAATAAGGTTGTCACTATTAGTCTTTCTAATATCAAAATACGTAGTCACCGAGGTGCAGCAGTTATCATTTTAGACTTTAACTTCGGAGTTAGATACGACTTAGAATACCGGTCAGTACTTTGCAAACAGACGGACGGACAGCCGAAATTTAGTAATAAGGTCCCGTTGGTTACCATTCGGGTACGGAACCTTATGGTTGATTCAATTTAGTTCCTTAAGAAAGCTATTTAATTCTGGGTAAGTTTCTAACGTGTAAAATAAATAATATAAATAAGTTCAGATGAAGAATCTCTGCAATGGTAATATGTTTAAATAGATTTTAACGTGCCATTATAATTAATCATGGTATTCCGCTACTGTACTTTCCCTTGTTTCCTTGGTCTCCTTCTTTCTCCTGTGTGCAGTGATCTTGTCAGCGCTACTCTTTTTTGTCTGTCTCTTTTTTCATGCATATTACTTGTACAAAATACTCCTCTCTTATTATCTCATTGTTTGTTCTGTCCCTTCGTTCAACTCCTTTAACTGCTTTTAAGTAGCTCATCTCCACCGTTTGTATTATACTTCTCGCTTGTTTATTTAAGATCTCACTGTCACATCCGTATGTTAAAATGTATGTAAATAATTTATAAAATACTGTTATTTTGGTTCTCTTTCTCTTATAAAAGCTTTGCTTAGCCCATAACTAAATCTCGCGTTTGCAATAATTTATAACTGTTTCTTCTTTTCCGTCTTTGTGTATGTTTATTCCCAAATAAGTATTTGAATTGTTCTACTTGTTGTAACATGTTAGCAAAGTTGTCATTTTTTTTAAGTTTTTAATTTTGAAAAGTAATAAATAGAGCAGTATGATCCCCTCTCCCGTCTTCTCGAGAAGCTGTTGATTTTTTTAAATGTTCAAGTGACCATAAAAATGAGTGTTTAAATTTAGTTCCTTAAGAGCTGGTTGTAAAAATAATGCCGTAAACTCAGTTTAGCTAACAGACGTTTAATTTTTAACTGGTTATATTCAACATACAAATGTCATTTTTAAAACTATATTTAACAATAACCGATGATTATAAAACGAGGGTCTCAGTTTAAACTAAGATTACATTTTAACTGCCTAAGAAAACTGTTTAACCATGGGTAAGTTTCTAACGTTTCAACTATAACATAAATAATTTCAGATGGAGTCTCTGCAATGTTAATATGTTTAAATAGATTCATTATATACAATCATGGCTGCAATTATATTGTGTTAATTTTATAAAATATGCGTAAGCAATGCATTATTTTTAACACGTTAACTGCCGTCATTTTTTTCGGAGAGTCAGTGTGATGAAAATTTTTGAAGTCGATGACTTTTATGTATTTTCTGTTTATTGTTTACTGCCGTAACTGTTGACTTATCTTTGATATTTTTTTATGTCGTAACTATTGATGCACTATTTTTATGTTCTCTGGTCAAAAGCGAGACTTTTTTTACTGGAAATTCCTATTTTTTCTAAATGTACTATACTTGTTCTATGTCTTGTCCATCTAATTTAATTGTTATTTGTTATTCGTTTTCTCCATTATCACATTAGTTTTATCGACGTTAATTTTCCATTTTTTACAGCTATTTCGCAAATATTCAATTTTTTTGTAGATCTTTTTCATATTGCTTGTTTATATCACCAAGTTGTTGGCAAAGGAATTTTCTGCTATTTCCACTACCTGCATGTTTTTGTAGCCTAATTAATTTTTGTTTGTTTTTCTCTTGATTTCTTTTAAAACATCGTCAAGTACTATATTAATTAGTGTACACCTACTTGTCGCAATCCTTCCTTGGTCAAACATTTTTCTAATTCCATATTATTTGTTTCTACGTAGTTTTTGAGGTTATTCTTTATATCTTGTTTATAGCTTGTTTATATCTTGTTTATATCTTGTTTATATCTTGTTTATATCTTGTTTATATCTTGTTTATATCTTGTTTATATCTTGTTTATATCTTGTTTATATCTTGTTTATATCTTGTTTATATCTTGTTTATATCTTGTTTATATCTTGTTTATATCTTGTTTATATCTTGTTTATATCTTGTTTATATCTTGTTTATATCTTGTTTATATCTTGTTTATATCTTGTTTATATCTTGTTTATATCTTGTTTATATCTTGTTTATATCTTGTTTATATCTTGTTTATATCTTGTTTATATCTTGTTTATATCTTGTTTATATCTTGTTTATATCTTGTTTATATCTTGTTTATATCTTGTTTATATCTTGTTTATATCTTGTTTATATCTTTTTTATATCTTGTTTATATCTTGTTTATATCTTGTTTATATCTTCTTTATATCTTCTTTATATCTTCTTTATATCTTCTTTATATCTCCTTTATATCTTCGTTATATCTTTTTATCTTCTTTATATCTTCTTTATATCTTCTTTATATCTTCTTTATATCTTCTTTATATCTTCTTTATATCTCCTTTATATCTTCGTTATATCTTCTTTATCTTCTTTATATCTTCTTTATATCTTCTTTATATCTTTTTTATATCTTTATATCTTCTTCATATCTTTATATCTTCTTCATATCTTCTTTATATCTTCTTTATATCTTTTTTATATCTTTTTTATATCTTCTTCATATCTTCTTCATATCTTCTTTACATCTTCTTTATATCTCGTTTATATTGTCTTTATATCTTTTTTATATCTTCTTCATATCTTCTTTATATCTTCTTTACATCTTCTTTATATCTCGTTTATATTTTCTTTATATCTTCTTTATATCATCTTTATATTTTCTTTATACCGTCTTTGTATCTTCTTTATATCTCCTTTATATTTTCTTTATATCTTCTTTATATCTTCTTTACATCTTCTTTATATTTTCTTTATACCGTCTTTGTATCTTTTTTATACCTTGTTTTCTTTATATTTTTTATATTTTTTTTTATATCTTGATTATATCTTATCTTCTTTACATCTTCTTTATATATTTTTTATAACTTCTTTTTATCTTCTTTATATCTTATTTATATTTTCTTTATATCTTCTGTATATCTTCTTTATATCATTTTTGTTTCTTCAATTTTATTTCTTGTCTTATTTCTTCATTCCACCACTTGGTTTTTTTATGATTTGTTTATTTTACTAAATTCTCTTTAATTTTTTTTTTTTCATTTTTAAACAATAATATTTTACAAACATATTTCCTATAACAAATCCAAAACTATTTGATGAAATTTGACCTTATTTAAAACATATTATTATTAATTATATATTAATGTATTCATCTAAAATAAAACGGATAATGTTTATTATTAACCTGTAATTATATAACCATATTATTATATAACCGAATATTATCATAATATTTGTTTAAATCCACAGTTAAAACCCACAATGTTAAAACTTCCTCTAGCACATATAATATACCAGGGCTGTATGTATATTAAACAATCCGTGAACAAGAAATGTATTTAGAAAACTGTTAAAAAAAAACATTGTTCTTTATTTTTTTTAAAGATAATTGTATTTTTAGAAAATGGTAGAACATTTTTTTTATTTTTAAATAAATATACTAAAAAATATTCAAATTTAATTCATTTTGATGACATTGGGTTTCAACAAGATGATTGTTTATCTCATAATGTACAGAGTGATAAAAAACAAATTGCTTCTATAATAAGCTTTTAAGTGTCAGTCAGGATGTAATTCAGAGCCGTGTTTAGTTATCAGCGACATGACCAGTATCTTTGTCTTTGTCGGTCATAGCCTACTTTGAAAACATTTTTTGTGGATCATTTATTAGATTATCAAAGAAAGTTTTTCCCAGGATCGGATGCTCAAGTGTTCAGTTTTTCTGTCACGCTCATGACGTCACTCACAGAGTGATAGAATTATTTTCATTTGCACATCAAAATAAGGACCACCCACGATGCGCTGGGTTTGTGCCCGTATTTGTAGGCTGGATCCTATGACGTCACTCACAGAGTGCTTTTCATTAGCACGTCAAAGTGAAGACCGCCTATGATGCGCAAACATTCTATCTTTAGGTTGGGTATATAGTGGGTTTTTCCCTATCATTAAATTGTAATCTCGAACATAAGAGAGCACTTCGTAATTTTTATTTCTGGGGAATGCTCAAAATAAAGTAACTCCAGATCATTAATCTTATAGCTATGATTGATTTGGTTTTTGCTTGGCATATTCTGGAGGTATTTTTGAGTTTTATATTAAATAAATATTTTTCAGAATGCTTCATTGAAAATATAAGTAAAACTACTAAAATAATCTCATAATGCAATAAAAACACATGTTTGTAGCAATTTGTGAAGCTATTTAACTATTTTTTTTAAAGTAGTTTGTCTTACCTTTCCCACATGTTTTTTTCTTCATTTCGCATATATTTGGATAAATGATACCATCGCTACCGCATACTGGATCCCCGTAAGCATTTTCTTTGCATATCCTTGGACATGATGAATCCCTGTATGCTCCTATTTCTGAAATAAAAAAAGAAAATCATATTAATATTTAAAATTCATAAATAAATTACGCGACATTGTTTTAGATGGTTATGAAATATTTATTATGTATATATAAATTTGAATTATTTATAAGCATCTGACTTATACAGTATAAGATACATATCGTTTAAATCAAAATACTGCTTTTCTTTTTAATAAAAGAAAGTAACTTTTATACAACACATGTTTATAAAGAATTCAATTATTATCATGAATATGTTAGAGAAAATCAGTTGTGTTGGGTTATTTTATGATTAATAGTTTGTTAAAAAAAACTAATTAAAATAAATTTTAGAAACACGAAAAAGAAAGTCAAAAAATTAAAACGACAAAAGACCAATGACGATTATCTTCGAAAATCATGAAGAAGTTAATAAAATATATACAGTGCTAACGTAAAATGTTGCTCACAAATTTATATAGCCAGCAAACTACTTTCAAAGCATATAGTACGTTTATTTATTCTTAGAGTAAGAAATGATAAAATCTGTCGATACTTATTACATATCAATTTTTTTTTGCGATAAGTGACTAATTCCATATAATTTTTTCCATTTTTTTAAAAATAAGTGTACTCTGCCCAAATTTCTAATTTTTGACATCCGTATATGATAAAAATTTTAAATTTAATACTTTAAGTGGTAAGGATACCAGATTTAGGAATATAATGGAAGTGTAAACTGGATTTTTTTTTGTTGAGTTTCAGAAATATTAGTTTTATCTGATTTTAAAACAAGTACATGAAATGGCTAAAACGGACCTGCAATAATGGCACTTTTATGCGCAATCTTACCAGTACTCTTGTTCCAATTTAAATATTATTATTAAAAACAAACAATTTACGATAACTTGTAAACAATAGCAAATTAATATGGTTTGAAGATAATTAGTTGTTCATAAAAAAGTCTAATCTATTTTTGATGACCTCTTAGCCTGTTATCATGATTTAAAGAATATAAATGAAACAGGCCAGCAGAATTAAATTTTAATACGCGAAAACTTAAAATTAGATCACCTCGCATGCGGAGCTGTTGAAATTACTATAAATGCGCCATTGTTAACTGGTCGGCGTGGCATAATACAGCGATTTAGCCCAAAACTTATACGCATCGCACATCGTTGTACATTTTCAAGTAGATTTTGATCACGCACTAGAACTGGACACCACACTGGGCCACGATACTCCAATATGAACCGCATGTATGTTTTAAATAATTTCACTGACATCTGAAATTATATTTTCACGAAGGTCTTTCTAAGAAGATATATAAGTGAATCGGCACATGCTCAGACCAGGTTAAATAAGAAGTAATGGTTACACCCAAAACCAAATGAGACGTAACACTATTCAGTGCATAGTTGTTTAGTGTGTATTGTAGGCGAGGATTGTTTTTCCCATATATAAAACTACATATTTGCTAACATTTAACGGCAATAACCAGTCGTTGCACCATTTTCCAATAGAATTAACATCATTTTGTAGTAAGTTATGTTCCAGCAGTGGATTTGCATACATTTTGCTATCGTCCGCATAAAAAGACTTACAGGTGTCAATATGTAAGGCGAGATCACTGGTATATACTAAAAATAACAGAGGGCTTAGCACCGATTCCTGAGGTAATCCACTGGTGACCTGTCGATCGGAGGAATGTGACTGTCCAATTTTGACACTAAAATATCTATTGGCAAGATAATTTTCGATCCACTTGCTCAGATTGCCTCGGATACCAAAGTGATCTAGTTTAATAGTCTTTTATGAGGTGCCCTATTGAGAGCTTTCGCAAAATCCAGTTCGCTGGTTATTAATTATCAAAATAGAGGAGTTTATTATATTGGAACAAGTCGGTTCACAGGAAATGCTGATTCTCGTATATAAGAGTCTAGTTTAGTTTCATCCACCTTTTTGAATCTATTTTTAAACTGCAAAAAAGAGCAATCCGCTATGTATTTGGTTTAAGTAGTAGGACACATTGCGAAAATTACTTCAAAAATTTCAAAATTCTAACCCTTCCTGCTCTATTTATTTTCGAATCCGTCTGCTTAGTTCGCAAGCACATTCAAAATTTATCCGAAAGACCGACTCGTAGATATCCTACAAGAAATTTAGAGACTGATGTTTATTTAACAATGCCCACTTCTGACCTATTAAAACATTCCATTACCTACAATGCCAAAAAATTGTATAATAACCTTCCGATGCAATTAAAATCTATAAATACATACGATAAGTTCCGAAGACTGGCTAAAGCTTTTCTTCTAGAAAGACCATATTACACAGTAGCAGAATTTTATAACGTACCTTAGACATTTGAGTTCCACATACAATGGCATTAATTAAATAATTAAATATTAAAGTTTAAATTTAAATTTAAATTTAAATTTAAATTTAAATTTAAATTTAAATTTAAATTTAAATTTAAAAATTAAATTAGAATAATTATAATGACGGATATTGCATATCCATTACAATTGTTATTCCTATTTTGTCTGTTTGTTTCTGTTTGTTTTTTCTGCTGTTTAGTTATTTTTATAATATGTTTAGTATTTAAGTTACACGCTTTGTCTATAAAATTTTTGTAAATTTTTTTACGACAATAAAGCATATCTCTCTCAAACATTTAAAATAAAAATACTGATGATTCATAAAACTGGCAGAAAATGGCCTATGTAATTTAACAGAAACTCGGTTAGATATATTTATGTATTAATTTTTTTCCGATTTTTCTACACCTCTTATCTCAAAATATTCACGAAATTAATATTTTAATAAATAATATGGATGTCCATCTAAACATTTAGATTAATTTGGGATCTTTTATCATATCTGAAAAACCGGAAGTAAGCAATGACATTACAGAATACTTGAATCAATTATAAGAAAGTAGCTACTTGTTCTAAGTTATCTTATCTTAATTAATATTGTGCGGGTGGAATTTTTAAGCGGTTTATCAATAAAACTGCATAGACATGCCACTGGTGTAGGGTAGGTAGGTCTCAGTGAAAACTCTAATGCTTACAAAGGCTGATTAAAGGAAATACATTTCCATGTTTTCTACCTTAAACGAATTTATAGGAACATGTTTAAAAATAATATTATTCAATGTGGCATTCATTTTGAAAACTGATACAAATATTACCTAAAAATGTCTCAAAAATTCAAATTTTCAATAAAAAAAGGGTGATTTCCATTTAAAAATTAAAAAAAAAAAAAAATGCGATTTTTGCTGTTTTCTAATCTCAATAACTAAAGAATATAATGATAATTATTTTGACAGAATTGTCACTTACATAAAATTTTAAAAATAATTGTAGTCGGGTGACCAAAATATGAACTGTGATTGGCGGATTTCATTTTATTGTATCACATAATAAAATATCTTTTGGTCAATTTTATATATAAAAAAATCCTAAATTACTGATAGTCACCATTTTGATGAATAACCCTGTATGTATTGTAGCAATAAAGTCGAAAAAACAAGTGAAAATCGACAAATCGTATTAAGTATACCGTTCAAACTAGAAAATCGCAGATTATTGATTATTGTTTAGAGATATTTTTAAAATAATTCAAGTACAGTCAAAAAAACCTCTTTCCATTATATCTTCCTGATTTAAATCACAATTAACTCCGCTTCTTCGACCAGCTAGTTACTTATTGAATTTTTTTACACGAAAATCGTCTAATGAATAAATCGAAAATTCTAACCATGCAACGCCCATGGCTAATACGATTCCTTTTCCGCTTCACTTGATCTATTTCATTACTACATAATTATTATACTTTGATATACTCGTATATAGTTGAAGAATTTACAAAAAAAAAGCTTTATCGTCATCCAAAGCTGGGCGATGCTCGACAATTTGTGCGCATTGGGAGGGTCTCCAGCCTCCAATCTTCATTCCAAGATTGAGCATATTTAATAACTTTGTATTCGATGGTGAAATTCCATCAACAAAGTGAAATATTTAAGAGATGATTTTTTTTTTAAATAAATAATTTTTTATAAAACGATAAAAAAGTGAATCAACACAAACAGTTATGCGCCCTACACACACGCTACTATTTCAGCGTTTTGACAGCTGGAGTTGCTGCAAGCGTTTTCGATGCTTATGCAATTTTAACCACACACAAACCAGGTTTGCCAATCTGTGAGTAATTCCTCACATTTGTGAGTAATTTACTAGTCTGTGAGTAATTTTGTGAGTAAAGGGCAATTGTGAGTAATATGTGAGTAATCGGGAAGTCAGCGTGGGTATATTCATGGTAGTTAGGCAAAATCCTGATGGCATAATTTATTAAAACCGTGTTCTTTTAAAAAAATTTAACATAAGCCTAATTTTACCCCCTACCACTTTTAGCAGTCATAACAATTTTGTAGTTTTAAAATTGCAGCGTCCTCTATTGCTTGGTCAGTGTAATAGAGTAAAAGTGATTTTGATGTTTTACAACCCCTAGGTGTCTTGTCGATAGTGATAGTCCCATTGGGACTGTCCCAATCGTCGATTAATATCCTTTTTTGTTCATTTTTATTAGTAGATTTTTTTAAAGTATTAGAATTAATGATTTATTATGATTTCGCCCATTAATAAAGAATATACTCTAATTCTCCATCCTTTTTTGTTTAGCTGATTACAAAGATGTTTTATATACAGGGTGATTCATAACTATTGGGACATAGACTAAGGGCAGGTTATTTGTACCAAAATATGGCGATAGGGCCAAATATTCCTTATTAAGATTGTGACAGGCTCCTGGTTCACCTACAGTGAATCAGCGAGTCTGTGTGGCGCTATGAAGGTGATTCCCAAATAGGAGTTGCTCAGGCGCCAGTTTTGATATCGCAGTTTGCTCTGCGACCCTGTGGTACACCAGAGTGTACTCAAGGTGAACTCAGTGGAGGTAAAAATAATTCCAGGCGGTCACTGCTAGGTAATCACTATACTAGAATTAATCAAAAAAAATAAAACACTTATCTCCTTTACACCTCGTACCCTACGGTACCCTGAAAGAGAACGGTTAAGAACCAGTAATAAGAGAAACACAGGAATAGGTACTAAAATATATATTTACAAAAATTAATAATACAACGGCAATTAAATATGAACGGCTCCCTATATGCGAAAACGTATTAAAAATAAATTGTTACCAATGAAAACTAATTAAATATTAACGGCTCCCTATATGCGGAAAATGGATAAAAAATAAATTATTATTATCAATGAAAACTAATTAAATATTAACGGCTCCCTATATGCGGAAAATTGATTAAAAATAAATTATTATCAATGAAAACTAATTAAATATTAACGGTTGAAAGTTTCTCTCATGCAGACATCTGGTAGTCCATAGCTTCCACAAGAGAGAAACCCTTTCCCACGAGCTGTTAAAAAACAAAAAAAAAACTAGGGGCTGAAACAGCTCTGACCATCGACAGGGGGAAGCAAGCGAATACACCCTGATTAACGCGAAAATGGATTATTAAAAATAAATTAATACACTCGAAAACAATTGAAATATGACTGTAATTAAATGCAAGCAAATAAATGAAATCAAAGTTTTCGGAACGTCCCTGTATCTTAGACGAGGCGATCGGCGGCGCTCTGGTAATTATTGAATGAGAATAGGTTTCAGCGCGGTGTTTGGGAGAAAAATACAATGTTTAACGTAAAAATTATTTTGAGATTTGACGGTGTGTGAATTGATTTTACAGAAATCGTCGGCTTCGTTCAATAATTAGTTGTGGACGGAGAACGGAATGATTCAAATACAATTGAATGAGTAAATAAAAGAAAATAGAAATTTACATGAAAAATACTGGGTGCTTCTTATAAAAAAATTGCCAACGGTTTCCACTAAGGAATGAAATAAAAAATGCTGGGCATGAATCAAAATTCTTGATTTGTAACACGGGTGTCCCAATTAATTATATGAAAGCCAATATAAAAAAAATATACGGTTCCTACCTTAACAAATCCAACGGGTTAACCAACTACTTATTTACGGTCACGGTACTATACGGCGTCGTCACTATAATTTTTAGAAAGATCAGTACTTCTCGGGTGTCGGGAGTCAAGAGGCGGCATTTTTAGCTTTCCATCAATTTATGCTTTTTCGGTAAAGAAAGATGGAAGACTAGTACGACAAAGTGGGGATACCACTACTACAGCCGACTGTTTACAATTCAGAAATACAAAAAATGTCCTTCTTGTACCTTGACAATTAAAAGTAGATAATTCATACGAAATCGACTCTAAAAATGCCCATTCGGATTTCGGCAAATAAAAGGATATTTTAACCTACGAGGGTACTCGCAATTGTTGAAAATCGGTCATTTTTGGGAAACAAAAATACGGGGGAACTTCTACATGTTCTCAGGCGGGAATTAATTGAAATATACATTTTTAAGATGAATTAAAAATAAAATTTAGTGACTTCGTCACAAGATATTGTTGTGGAATAAGATACAGGACGTTAAATAATAATAATAATAATAGTAATAAAAATAGACTATAATCTAACAGCAAATTATTTGACACTGCAAAGCAAACTTTTCATAAATGAATTATTTTGTGAGTTGTTCAATTGCGTTTTTCTCGAAAACGGGTGAAATTACTAATCAAATATACTAAAAAGATTCGTAAAAAAAGCTACCACTTAATTTCATCATCAGGAATCATTCACGTGGCGCCTTCTGTAACAAAATGTGAAATGATATATAAAATATTATTCCATGTCGAAAAATATGCCTTTGTACCAATTTTGATAACAATTCATAAATATAAAGTGACATCAGAAAAAACGAAAAAACAGAATTAAAATTTATTATCTTATTATTATCTTATTCCACAGCAATGTTTTATTAAGGTATATTTGGTCCTATTGCCATATTTTTGTGCAAATAACCTGCCCTTAGCCTATGTCCCAATAGTTATGAATCAACCTGTATATTACTTGGTTATTAAAATAGTGAATGCACAGAAAAAAGGTGCATCTGTTTTGACTCTTGTATGTTCTGAAAATTGATGATTAGCAACATTGCACAGTAGTAAAATAAATTCAAACAAAAGTGCAAGAGTACAAAATATACAATTTATATAAAAAAACTAGTAATATTGATATTTTGAAATTGTGAGTAATTGTGAGTAATCCTGAAAAGTTTTTGAGAGTAAATCGGTAAAGACCGGTTGGCAACCCTGACACAAACATTTCAGTAGTTCGCGATTCGCCTACGTGAAAGGATTAAAAATGTCGTTTAAGCAAAGAAAAATAACAAGTGCACTAATTATAATTGCTGAAAAGAAGAAAAAAAAAAAGAACTAAAAAACGTCGAAAATGGCTTAAAAAGTGGTTGCTAAAAAAAGATTTTGTATTCTTTTCTGAACGAATCTTGCAAACTTTTATTTTTTTTTTGACAAACTCAATGACGCATTGATCATTGTATTGCTTACATAAATTTAGTAGTTCCTCGTAAGCCTTATTCTTAACAATTCTATTAGAATATTCTTTGTTTTTTATCATCCACAAGCACTTTTTCTGTTTAAATAATTCAATGAAAGTAGAAATAAATTCGGTTACGTTCGACTTTAGGGACACACTGTTTGACCAGTTTTACTTAATTTTTTTGATTTAAATGATATTAAGTATGATTTTAACTCACCTTAGGTTTGGAAATAGGAAAAAAAAGTATAAATCTATATATATTTTAATTAAATACTTTTTGAAAATAAGAGAACGAGTCTTTTATTAAATTTAACCTAAAACTTGAAAATTTTAATATTTGACATTTCTTTTCTGAATAATGAGCGGGGTTGCCAAGATTAATTTATTACTACTATTATTAAAACTAAGTAGTATTAACAGAATGACCAGGTAGCAGAGAATTTAGAGTGAAATTTTATGTTGAATTACTCAAAAATGTCATGTGAAATGTCAGTAAGTTATAAAAACTTACAAAGGATTCCTGTTTAATTTTATAAACAATTGTATGAGCTGATATGAACAGATATTATTCTTTGATCTGTGTTAGGGGTCGGGGAGCGATGTTTGATACAGATTCTGGTATTTTATCACAAAATTCTATTATTTTTATTTAAATAAACAAATCATAAAAGTATAATTTACGAGTTTACAAATTAATTATATCTTTTTACATATTAAAATACTTGGCAACCCTGTACACATAAGTCAAAGTATTTGATGAAAAATGTGCAATTTTTGAGATTTTAATAATAAATTTCTCGCTTAATCGTGGATAATCTCCAAAATTTTTTTAATTGTCATGATAACATAACTTCTTTACTTTCTAATAGTACAAATTTTTTTTTGAAATTCGTGTGTCTTTTAAGTCGAATGTAACCATAAATTCTTCTGACGCAAATATCAAACACGACTGATTTCGGCTGCCCCAGAATTTTCGTGCCGCAAGCTGATCGCCATCAAGGGAGCGCGCGAACACACATACGCGTTTTTCGGGCAATTTTTGTACGTCTAAGACGCTTGCGACAACGCTAGCTGCCAATACGCCATAGAAATAGCTTGTGTGTGGGGTGGATTAATAACGATCAGCGGAGAGGGGGTTATGACCCTTAAAATCCTCCCTTGGCTACGCCACTGTCTCCAAGCAATGTGTTTCAAAATAAGAGGAATGGTATTTTCCTCATAGTTTCCTTTAATTATTTATTATGTAATTGTTTTAGAACTTTGTCGTTTATATACACCGAAAAAAAATTCTTACCGTGACAGTAAGAAAAAGTTAATTAAATATGCCTCAGCTAGAAGATTTTACCTTGACAGTAATAAAAAAATTTACTAATATTTAGATTACTAAGAATTTATTCGACTGCTTCAGTAAAACTATGTTACAGCTCTGGTCAAATATTATTTTCCTTACGGGTACATCAAAATTGTATAACTACTACCAATATATAGGATTACCATACGTAACATCCAGTTGTAATGCTGCAGTAATATTGTCTTACTGCTTTGGTAAATCTGCTCTAATGCTGCAGTAATAATTTCTTACCACTCTAGTAAAACGGTTTCACTGTTAGAGTAATAATATCTTACCACTCTAGTAAAACTGCTGTACTGTAACAGTAATATTATCTTACTACTACAGTAAAACCATGGAGGAAGGATAATTAAGAGTTGCCGTTTCTTTGTATAAATATGGCAACATGTTTGCCTTCAGCGACATGTGGGATAGTTTTGTGCAACTAATACTCAGTCGGTAATATAAAAAGCTGTAATGCTATTTTAATTTGAAAATTGGCGGGCTTTTGAATTTACTTCGACAAAATATAAGAATTTTACATTTTTAATAGCATTTTTTTTACACGCATCTCAGGCGTGTTAAAAAATGCTAATAAAAATGTAAAATTTTATGTTAAATAATTTTAGAGGTAAAAAATAAATAGGTAATACAAAATTGTATTATAACTAAATATTATTTGTTGAATCTTTATTGGTTACAACAATAAACATAATATATATTTTCTGAATAAACAACTATTTTAAATAACACAAAACGAACAAAATTTTTTTTTAATCGTGCGAAATAAAACAAGAGTTCCATCCATAAATCCTGAAAAGAAAAAAAAACAATTGTTGAAAGCGAAAAACTTCTTAAAGCACATGATTTTGATTGTATGTGACTAATTACTTTTGCATATGCAGCGATTTAACTAATTTTTAATTTACTACTTCTAATTTCTATAACGTCTAATTAAGATTTTCTTGCTTTATGTAATGAAAATTACTTTAGATTTATAAAGATTAAAAAGTTTGGTTATAATACATACAATTAAATTGGCATATCTAGGATAATTATCAAAATGAATATCAGAATTAAAACTTTGTTAAGGATTTCAATATTTGGGGATAATACAATTACGAATACGAATAATAATCCTTTTTTCAGTTGACAATAAAATGAAAATGTTTCTTCTAAAACAGTGTAAATGGGCCAGAACAATTTACTATTATAATCAAATATATGCATTTATAGGACATAGACATGCAAAAGTATCAAAATAAGTTTACTTACAGTAAATTATTACTAAATTTATGCCTAAAACTGTATTAAATAAAAGTAAAACTTCAGAATTGTTTACATCGACAGCCATATTGTATTTTGTATCATTCGGCATTCGGGTTTCGTTTATCGAGTCGACTCGAGCTTTAACGAGATTTGGGTTTTGTTATCCAAAGCCAGGTTTACATTGTACAAATAATTGAATAAATTCATATTTTTTCAATTTTACGATCGATAAATTAAAAAAAATGTGAAACTATTACTTTTGGCAAGTTAATAACACATTCTTATTGAAATATTTTGTAATTATTCTGTTTTCTTTATATTTTATATATAATTGTGTTATTGTAAAACGGACGTACGCCAGTTTCGATGCGCAGTAACTTGTTGACAAAATGCGCATATGCTATAAACCCCCGTGAGTAAAACGGTATTACTTTTACAGTAATAATGTCTTACCAATTTAGCAAAACTGTTTCACTGCTACAGTAATAATATTTTGCCACTATAGTTTTTTTTTTCTGTAGAGGGGAAATCGCTTGGCACCAAACAGTGGGTCAATGTGTTTGGTAGTGTCGGGCGCAACTCCAACATTCATTGCTCTTTGTGACGCGGAACCTATATCGGTATGCCTGAAAACACCCGTATCTGGAGATTAGCTGTGTAAGGTAGTATGAGACCTCGCCATGATTTCTTGTAGCCCATGGTTCAATATTGGGAATTAGCCTTTTCGTCCAATGACTTTTATAGGTTTTTCGTTGCCATTCTTATTGTCATTTCTGAATTGTGTGGTCAGTAGCCATTCTTTTATCCATGCCATTTCGCCATTTCTTTCAGTAATAGATGGATAGGGGGGTGTTCTGGCGATGACCAATAATGCATCCGTTGAGGTTGTTCGGTATGCGCAGGCAATTCTGATTGCTACTTTTCTTTGAACTTTTAGGAGAGTGTTCCTATATATTTGTTTTTCCATGGCTCGTTTCCATGTCGTTGCCCCATAAAGTATTATGGACATAGCTACGCTGCACAAAATTCTTCCGGTTTCTTTCTTGTGGTCCTCCAGTGTTGGGTAGAATTCTGCTAATATTTGCTACGGCCCTTTCCGCTTTTTTAGCCACATTTTTGACATGTTGTCCCATTCTCATGTTATGGTCAAAGTATACTCTAAGATATTTGACTTCCTTTTGGCTCGTTACTGTTACGTCTTGCACCCTAACATTGATTTCCTTGACGGTATGTCCTCCTGCTAAGATAACCATCTCAGTTTTTTTTGGGGCTGGGGCAAGTCCTTTTGCTGTCAACCATTGTGTTATATTTTCTAGGACCTCATTTGCCGTTGTTTGCAATTTTTCCGCGTCTTTCCTCGTCACTACTATGCTTACATCGTCCGCGTAGCCTATTAGCTTCACCTCGCGTAGTATTGGGAGTTTTAGAATGCCATCGTAGTAAACATTCCATAATATTGGTACTATAACAGAGCCTTGTGGTACTCATCGCACGTCATCCTTCTCATTTGTCCTTCTGTCTCTATGAGAAGCCACCTGTCTTCTAGATAGCTGGCCACTAGGTAAAATTGACAAAGGATTGACAAAATAAAAAAAATAAAGAAAAACTTTTTATTTTGAAATCAGCTTAGCAGATATGAAATACAAAATACAATTGAATCGTTCCATGCTAAACGGGCGTATTTCCATAAAAATAACATTTGATTTACGCTCCTATCGTTCTATGCTAAACGGGCGTATTCTTCGTAAAAATAGCATTGGACTTACGCCCCTTTAACATGAAGCGATTCAATTTAAAATGGAAAATTCACCTAGGGCTAAAAATGTTATAATTTTTTTTTAAGATAACAAAAAACATTTACAGGGTGTAGTCGATTTATTTTTAATCTAAAGCTCCGGGAACGGAAGTTTACTCGAAAACCATTTGAGATATTGACAATAAAACAATGGTATTTTCTTTGGTCATACAAATTTCCTTTTTTCTTAAAATTTAAGCGTGGACCCATTTATGGATTAATATGCCTTATGCTTTCTTCTTATAATAATTAAAAGGAATTATCATCAATGCTCTAATCTAAAAATAAAAACTTTCTTGAGCTGGTTTTACAGAAGCGAATTGGGAAACGTTCTGATTTGACCATTTCAAAGCACATTTAAATACTTTTTAAAATTTTATTTTTTAAGAAACACCCTGTTATTAATATATTTCTAATTCAATTAATATTTACTTATGTAGGGGAGGTTCCATTTAGAAAATACAACATAATAACTGTGGGTTTATACAGCTTGATTTAGTTTTAAGCATACCTATACATAAACATTAACATAAAAGATAAATCAATACATCTTAATGTACCTGTTTATCAAGAATAACATAAGCATACACATTGCTTATGGTTATGCTTAAAACTAAATCAAGCACCATAAGTATTGAGTACCTGCTATAATTATCAGAGAAGAATGTTTATCTAATTGGTAAATTTCTATAAGGGACAATGTTTTTTACATTTAGAGCAATATTAAAAATATTAAAAAATAAATAAATTAAGGTCAAATCAATAGCAATAATCGTTTTTTAATAAGAGTACAACATTCATAAAACAATGTATGAATTATTAAGATTTTCTCATTTTGTTGTAGTTAACAAATAAGTGATTATTATAGACACAATATAATCGCCCTTATTGAGTTATGACTGCACTAGAAATATAAAAATGTTCTTTTTATATTCAAAATTTAAAAAATGAAATAAAGCCCGTATGACACCATAGCAGACCAGGAGACACAAATAGTTTACCTAAATTTGGGGCCTGCAATGGTAAAAATGTTTGATATTATTTCTGTGCGCAGAAATTATCTCAAAAATGTGATCGTGTATTTATTTTACATAATTTTTTTTATATTATTTATTATACCTGCACTGATTAAACTCTGATTATAAACAACATTTGGTACAACACTGGTGTAGTTCACAAAAAAAATCTCAAAGAAAAGATTCGCCGGATCGAACTAAAAAGTAATTATTATCGATGACCGGATTAATCCTGTGTGTTCCGATCGCTCGTAGTTCCTGCGTTTATTCAATTTCGTTTCTAGACACTTAACTTGCAGTTAACTGCGCCTATTATTGTTCTTTTGCTTCGTCAAGAAAGAATAGAAAGTATACCAAACGACAAATGCGAATTTTACAAGCGTTTAAAAAGCGTTTTGAGACAACGAAATTGGACGACTGATGGTGATGGTGATACGGTTCGTTAAGAGACAGACCTAGAAAAAAAATTAACAAACACTTAAGAATAATTAAATGCGGGAACTGTGCTAGAAAAAAAGCCTTAGTCGTGAAATCCAAAGGCGAACGATGAGACATGAAGTCTTAATCTACAAAGCACACATTCCCTACAAACCCCACACCAATGTTAGACTTTTAAACGACAGTGTCCTCGTGATTAGAAGCTAGATATGATGGGACTTCGAAGACCACAAAAAGACGTGTAAACTGTATACTTTCAAATATTTCTTCCTCCACTTTTTTTCGAATAAAATGGTAACGCACATCTATGTGCTTTGACTTCTTGTGATATTCAGGATCATGTACAAGTTTAACAACACTAGCGTTATCAATAAATAAAACTGGGATTTCCGGTATTCTATTTTTCTGAATTTCTTTCAGTAATCTCTCCAACCATACTATTTCCTTCGCTCATTCGCAGCCTGCAATAAATATTCGGCCTCCATTGTAGACAACGAAACTGAACGCTTGTTTGGAATAAACCAGGTGACCGCTCCCGAATTTAATATAGATACAAATCCTGACGTAGATATTCGAGAATGTATATCACCTGCACAGTTAGAATCATTGTAGACTTGGGGTGGTTATACTCTATTTCGAAATTTAACGTACCTTTAAGATACCTGAAGATTTGCTTGACCATATTCCAGTGATATTTCTTCGGATTTGCCAAAGATTGGGACACAAAATGTACTACAAATGCTAAATCAGGTCCAAAAAGTTTAGACTTCCAACAGCTGACCGAAAAGGAACGTCAGGAGACAGATCCTCTTCCAACAAACTCTCTTCCAGAACTTGTGATTTCATGATAGGAATACCTGCAGGATGGCAATTTTCCATATTATACTTTTGAAAAATTTTCCTGGCATACTTCTCCTAACTAATAAATATTGATTTTTCACCTTTTTCAAAATTTTGTTGAATCTCTACTCCAATATATTTTCTCAATGGTTAGTTTAAATTCCTTTCCTAACTTCTTAAGAAATTCTTTATTTGTTTCCAGATCTTTTCCAACAACTAACCCATCATCGACGTATAACACAACGATCAATTTCTTCGAATAGTTTTTAAAATACAAACAGGCATCAGTTGTACTCTGTTGGAGACCACATCTTCTCAAACAATCTTTAAATCTGGTGTTCCAATATCTTGGGGCCTGTTTCAAACCATAAATACTTCGAAGAACTTTGCAAACCTTGTTAGTGCCATCATTGTAATGGTTGTTCCATACATATTTCTTCATTTAGATAACCATATAAAAATGCAATGTTAACGCCGAATTGGGATATAACTAAATTTTCAGCTGCAGCAATAGATAAAACATTCCTGATTGTACTATAGCGAGCTACCGGTGAATAGGTTTCATCAAAATCTATTCCTGGTTGTTAAGAATAGCCTTTTGCAACGAGTCGAGCTTTGAAGCGAACCTTATCATTATAAGTATCTTTCAGTTTAAAGATCCATCGATTACTGATAATTTCCCTACTTTCAGGTGGCTCTACAAGCTGCCAAGTACCATTCTCCAACAACGACTGCATTTCATCATCCATGGCACTCCTCCACTTTGCATCGTCCGATGAAAGAGTCTCCTCCACAGTAGCTAGTTTCCCATACAAATCATTGTACAAGCATCACTTGGCTTTCTTATCTTGGTCCTGTCTCGAAGATTCATACCTTCTAGAGTTTCTAAAGGTATCTTGACATCCGCTGACATCGAACTGCTTTTAGGACTGTTCTCGAGATGTAAGTTTTTTATTTCTTGCATCTCACTGCTTTCTAATGGTTCAATTTTCCCGTCAATTTCATAGCTAATTTCAGTACTTGTGGGGAGTACTTCTTCATTCTTAAAAACGACATCTCGAGGATAACGTCGTTCTTTTGTGACACCCATACTCGATATTGAGGCAGGGTATCGAGGTAGGGTATCGATGTAGGGTATCGAAGTAGGGCATTTAGTACTCTATTGACGAACAAGGACTCCAGCTTTGCAATATGTTTGGCTACATCTTCTAGTGGATCTTTCTCTTTCACGCCAAAGAATTGATTGAACAATCGATCCTGACGTTGTTCCATTCTTTGCTCGAACACGCTGTGAAGTTTCATCCACATTTCTTTGGCCGTCGTACACATATTAATTAATTGTCTAACCTGGGAAGTTATACTTATTACAATTAAGTTTTGGACAATATATTCCCGAAAAAGCGAACATCCGTTTTAAATTACCACAAGTCGCCACTGAATCTGGTCATGCTCTGATCCTTTGAATTCCTCTACCCTTGTTTGGGCCTTGTTATGACCCCACTTGTCCTTAAAACAAAGAATATTTGATTAAGGGGATAAATCCCCTTTACCCAACTATAGGGACGCCTATGGTCACAGATAGCCAGTATGAATTATTAAAGAATCAGATTATTAATGCCAAAATTATGTATTATTAAACTGATATTAAAATATTCTCGAGATTTAGATGCAACAAAAATAGCTGACTATTAACAAGGTTTTGGATTATTTGCCTGGAATCTGTTCAATAATGGTAGTCCTTTAAACGTTTTACTGTTTTGCTGCAAGTAAACCGGGTAAACAATTTATTAAAGCATCCAACGCATGCCTTCAGTAGTCATTGCTATATTTGCAGATTGTTTAAAGAATAATAATAATTCTAAATAAAACTAAGTTTCTGTAAAAATAAACAAAAAAAAAAAACGATAATCCACATCCTCCACATCCCATTCCACACCTTCACGTTTGGTCTATTTACATTCTACAATGTAATCGACAACTTTCCTTTTTGCCTTACCTTTTCCGATCTCTTATATCTATTTACATTCATTCAACGCCACTCATTAACATTATTTGTAATTTTCAATTTTAAGGTCAATGAGTTTAAAAGTAAATAAAAGAATAAATGCACAGGATCGTACTCGCAATAATTGTTTCTCTAATATAGTAGTAATATTTTATGTTGGAACATTCACACGTATTATTTAAACACAATAAATTAAAGAATGAGTATTATTGTTCTTGTATAAACCAATATATATTTTTATATATTTTTTAAGGGTAGAGATACGATGTCCCAAGTCCTAACCCAACTCTTGGCACCGGCTTGTAAGAGAACATATCGTAATTTCGAGTGGGTGCTTTTCTGTACTTTCGTACGGCTACGACGCGCGCACCGTGTTCACTTACTTCAGTTAAATTCGAGGGCCTGGGAGAACAATAATTTTTGGCTGGCACGCTTATGATTTTCTCTAGTTCGCTTAAGACTGGAGCTGACGATTTGAGCAGATTGTTGACGCGAAGTCAACATTATTTTCACGTAAATTTCTCTGTTCATCCTTTTTCGAACAATGTGGGTCATTCAGACACTGCAGCTCGAGCGAGCCTATTACTTACTCTTAATAAAGAGGTTTAGATGAATATTTACTTTATTAGTGTTATGCATTCACATAAAAAAAACACCCTACAACACAGCCTTTTCACTTATTTCTTATGATTCATGATTCACCGTTATGTCTATCAAAGTTTCACTATTCAATGACGATGATGGTGAGTTACTTTTTTAATTTTTTTCTGAATACTCGTTTGTTTTAACTCTTTTTGTGTAACAAAATAAGTATAAATGAGTATAATCATACAACAATAGCGTGGTTTCAGATTTAGCATTTAGCAACATTTTAAAGTATTTAAACATTAAGTAATATTTAGGTTTACTGGTCACTTTTAAAGTTAGGTATATCGGTCTAGTAGGTCATCAATCTATAGTTACAGATACTAAGTAAAGTATTTTTGTTTCTATACAGAATAATACCTGGGATCATCAAGAAACGCTTACTGTGGTTAGAGGTTCATATGGAAGCTTGCAGAAAAAATGTACAACATTCCTAGGGATACTCTTAAGAGGCTAGATTTAGACAAAAATAGAACAGAAAGGGTTTTTAGGAGGTAATCAGAAGTTTAATTGGGTCTCCTAAACCATTTAATGAACAATTAACCTTTTAATTGGCTGTTTTTAAAATTGAACCATCCTTTTTTTAAAAAGACAATTCAGTATCAGAACACTAGAAGTGACATCCATCGCACGTGCCTCAGCTTTCAACAAAGTTCAAAAATACTTCACCATGTGAAATTTTTTAAAGAGATACCAGTTTAATGTACAGTACATATAATTTAGATGAATCTGGTTCAATTTAAAACTTAGATAACCACAGTAGCCATAAAAATATTGATCTGTTCGAATATTCTAAGGCAGCTGTTTGCTTTAAGAACAGGATTGTTACATAATGCTACCAAGTTTGAAGTAGGAGATATATTTAACCTTACCTAGGCTAAATTAGCAGTAGTTGGCAATGCGATGAGTGGGTTTAAAAAAATGGCATCCACCCTTTTGATTCTAATGTTTTTCCAGAGTGGATGTTTACACCATTAAAAACCACAAACTTAATGAAACCAGCAGATGCTACATACAATAGCTTGAAATGATACTAAGTTCGAACAGAAAAATGAAACATAGGATAATGTTACTTATGAATAAAAGGATTGATAAACCTGAAACTTCCAGAGCAAGAAGCGTCTACTTTTATGGAATTGAAGAAAGACATTTCATGAAATTAATTAAAGTTTCTAAGCAGCAAAAAAGAAAAAGTGTTAATAAGTCGACTAATGGAGCTATTAATACAAAACCCAATTTAAAAGAAGCAAGCGGAACATAAAGCAAAAAAAAGAAATTAAGAAGAAAAAGCAGCAAAAAAGGAATTACAAAAATTAATAGATTCACTAAACTTCTTTACTAAGGATTGTGAGTCTGAATGATAAAGGAAAATTGCTAATGGTTTAATTGTTAACAAATTATGTAAAGTGGCCAAAAAACGCCCCTAGTGGGGCTAAGCCGCTGTTCGCTCTGTATATCCACATTTTGGGTGGATTAATCTCATTCTCTTGGATAATACTATTTACAATGTCCCTCCATTTTTCTCTATTCTGTACTTTTTCTTGCCAATTATTCACTCCTGCTTTCCTTCAGCCATCCTGATCTGGGTCTTCCACATCTCCTTCTCCTTCCAGGGACCCATTGTAACATGGAATTGAACCAACGTTCCATTTACTGCTCTCCAATCGTGTCCCAACTAATTAACTCTGGATTGTTATTATATTTTCTTCTAGCTGTTGTTTAATTTCCTCATTTGTTCTAATTCTATATTCTTCCTCTGTAATTTTTATTGGTCCTAATATTGCTCTCATAATTTTTCTTTCCATAATTATTAGATCTCTTTCTCTTTTTTTTGTCATACTCATTATTTCTGCTGCGCACAGTACTATTGGTCTGATTATTGTGTTGTATATTTTCATTTTTGTGTCTTTGTAAATAATTTGCTTTTAACAAATTATGTAGTGACTTTTTATTAGTTTTGTTCGTTCTTTCCGGGCCTGATGATGACCCTGCTTGGTCAAAACTAGTACCTAAACCCATCTTTTTTTCTTTCAATAAATGACTGTGACCAAGACTTAGTTTTTTTTTGTATTTAATAAATCTTGTCACATTTGAGAATGGACAATGTTCTTCACTTACCTAAACCTTAAATTATTATTATAAGCACATATTAACTAGTACGGAGTTCCTCTCTGTTGTTTTCTTCTACCGATTCTGTCAATCTCTAGACATAAAAGGCGTTATTATTACCATCGGTCGCTACGCAGCCTCGTCAATTTGATGCCCCAGGGCACGTCAAGCCAGTCTGTATGCGGAGGCTGAATGAAAATGAACGAGAGAAAACGAATTATTTAGCAATTCATAAAGCATTTTCTCGATTCTCGAGTGCGATCGGTGAATTAACATAATGTTAAAGTAGGAGATTGGGTCATTGTTACTTCTATAAAGTAAAGACGCCAACAATGTTGAGAACTGATGAAAAATAGGGAAAGTATCCATAAAAAAGATAATTTTTTTTGTAATTATAATGTTGTTATTCTTCTTCTCTCTTCCTTTTACCCTTTATGGTGTCGGATTGGTAGTAGCCATTGCAAACAAAAGTCCTGGCGGTGGTGTAGCAGTCTAACGCGCTTATATTTATTTATAGGCATAGATTAGATCATTCAATTGACGCAAGGCTTATTAGCTCAGGTGGTTAGACCATCAAACTTTATAAACTTTGCCATTTGAGACCTGGCGAGCGACCGCGTTCAACTCCTTGCGGGGGCAGAATTTTTTTTAATTTTTTTAGTTTTTTTTTTTTGTTTAGAAAATATGAAAATTAAATAAAAACGATTAGTGTTGATTATTTTTTAAATAAATTTTATTTATTATAATAACCTGGTTTTACATTTTTTGATGAAATTATTTTGTGGTCGTAGGAAAAATATAGTCGCACTCGGCTTGCGTCTCGTGCGACAATATTTCCCACTCGTGTGAAAAATGTCACTTTCCACACTCATAATGTAATATACAGTAAATACATCTCAATTAAAAATTATTTACTTTGACTTAGTTGAATCTCTCATACAATATGGAATAACAGGTTGTTATGAGATCCTTCGTTGTGTTTTTCAAATGAATCATAGTAATGGACTGTATGTTTTTAAACTTTAATTATTATGAAAATAATACGTATTCAGTACAGAATTTACAAACTGAACTATTCTGTCTCGTGGTTAATAAACAAGTGAATGTTTTTATAGTTAAAACCATTCGTAAAACTTACTTTACTCTGTTATGCAACATCGTTGTCAAATTTAACATAAAAAAAAATTCAAGGGCCAAACACAGGTTAGGGAGAAATATATGATTGCTACCTAAAATAAATTGGAGTCTTTTTTTCCCTTTCAGGCATCCCTCTGCTTTTCACTGAGAAATTCTGGTAGATTCCCCCAAAATCAGACTTGGGTCCAGCCACTGGCTCTTCTTAATCAGGCTTGGGGTCCAGCCTGCTTTCCCTTCTCTTGGGGTTCATAGCAGCACTGAAGCGCAGATGACTTATTTGGTTGCCTTACTCCTCCCCATTCCTTATACATTCATTCATCGTCATTTATTCCACGTCGTCGATGGTGAACCGTTGGTCAAAAAATTGAACGCAGGTGACTTATGGTTGCCCTACTCCTCCCCATTCCTCATACATTCATTCATCGTCATTCATTCCACGTCGTCGATGGTTAACCAGCTAAGTCAAAATATTGAAGTCTTACAGAAAACAATCCTAAAAATTATTTACAAAATAAAAATAACTTACCCTACAAACAAAATATTTCAGGAATTTGGGGCAATTAGGCGAATTAGGATTAAAACAATTATTTATTTATAAAATAGTTACTTTTTATTATAAAATCAAAAGTTATTTGTGAAAAATTATCTGAAATATCGTTAAAGCTCAAAAGAAAATTGGACAACGATAATTTTATTTCATAACGACTCGAATAAACATGTCAAGATGTGTAACAACGTTATATTGGATTTTTTTACAAAATATTAAAATCAAGTATCTCAAAAACGGTGCATTTTAGAAAATATTCCTTTTTTTTATAATCTGCTATTGAAATTTGCTGCATCAAAATAAGGCACACCCTGTATAATTTTGAATTCGTAAATGCTTCTTAGATTGGCATATTCATAATATTATTGCTCTCAACGCTTGAGTTTAGTTTCAGGGGAAATTCATAGCAGGTATCTCCTCTAATGCCCCCACCTCAAAATATAGAAACCTTTGCATTCATAACTATAGTCTGTTAGTCTATTAGTCTGTTCGCTATACAGTCTGTTCGCTATACTTAAGCGGGTTTCGGATTAACAAAATTATGCAAATTAGTCATTGACAACCAGTTCCAATAAGCCTCTTCCCAAGAAATTATGTAAAATTCCCTAATGGTCAGATTTAAATTAAAATAACATTAGGGTAGGTACTAAATTTGTTACAAATATTTCAGTTAAATTGATTCTTTGCAAGTGTTGACATTTTATGTATATTGTAAATTTAGTGGAAATTTTAAAAATGCCTAGACGTGTGTTAGATGTAGATAGTATTTTATGGATGAAAAAGAAAATGGCGGTCCTTTACAATCGGTAATATCTGTATAACAACGCGTATGCGATACTCTAGGAATTAGTGAAACCAAATTAAGAGTATTACAAAATCACAATAGTGAACTGCCGAAAGAAGATCACCGCAAAACTTGCCCATCATTGAAAACGAAAGATATTCCAGATGGAAAGAAATTTGAAATTCGTGATACCATTTATCGAATGAGGGCCAACAAGGAACATGTGACCTTAAATACAATTATCTCGGAATTAATAAATAGAAAATTTGACGACATTGGCAGAACAAGTCTATGGCAAGTGATACATAACTTGGGTTTCAAATTTCAAAAGGAGGATAACAGAAAGGTCCTTTGTAAAAGAAGTTCTGTCGTGCACAAGAGAATTAACTTTCTAAGAAAATATTCTAAATTTAAAGAAGAAGGGGCGAATTTTATATATTTAGACGAAACATGAATATTTTCTAGGGGTGCAACCAAGAGAATATGGCAATTTGATAACGTAAAGTCCATCAAACATACCGATGGAGAAGGGAAGCGACACATAATTTTACATGCAGGATGGAAATCGGGTTTTATAGAAGGTGCTGATTTAATTTTTGCATCTAAATTAAAATCCAGTGACTATCAGGATAATATGAACACAGAAATGTTTGTAAAATGGTTGCATGAAAAACTTTTCCCAGGTTTAAGTGAGCCCAACGAAATTATTTTAGACAATGCACCCTACCATTCTGAAGTATTAAACGAATTCTTGGACTGTTGATAAAATTAAAGAATGGTTGACAAAGGAACATATACCATGTCCTCAATATATATTAAAATCAGAATTTATATGCTTGGCAAATATACATGCAAAACCAAAAACCTTTGTTCTGGATCAGATTATTGAAAGTTACGGTCATCAAGTTTTACGTCTGCCACCATATCATTGCCAGTTTAATCCCATCGAATATATATGGGGAATAGCAAAACAATATTATGACAACCATATTGGGCCTAATGGTTATAGTGATGACGCACTTCGAGAAACTTGGCGAAAAGCACTTTCAATTGCAACTCCAGAAGTGTGGCGGAACTGTATATCTAAGTGCGAGAAACTAATTGAAGATTGGTGGACTCGTGAAAATAAAATAAACGAAATAAGTCCAATCATAATAACAATTAATGGTGATGACAGTGATGATGATGATGACGATTATGATATTTTGGATGATAATGACTGATTTTCATTTTTGTTGGCAAGTTAAATTTTTTTATTTTTCATTTGAAATTCTCTACATGGAACAAATTTTTATGTTTAAAAAAATATTTTTTTAAGCTAAATAACCCTCTTATTATACATAGGCCATATTTTCTGTGTGAAGTGTAATATAAAATTATTATTAGGTTTATAATAGCCACATTAGACTTTATTAATAAAGAAGTTTAATTCTGCTCTCAATTATACAAAAGATCCTCCATAATTATTTAATTAAGAAGTTGTACATTATTTTTCATTTTATTCGACCAGTTGATATTTCCCCAAAGAACAGGTCAAACTTTCGGGTACTTACCTGGAAAAACTCATAAAATTTTTAATCTGAAACCCGCGTAAGTATAGCGAAGAGATTGAGCAATCGGCAGGCGTTGGACAAATATCGTTTTTAGTCGGACTCAGGATAATTTGGAAGAATTGCTGCACTTTAGTTGTAGTGTTCATAGAAATAACTATTTTAAATATTGTATGAAGTGGTATTTAGATTTAAAACATGGGAAGAAAAAAGGATTGTTATTTTAAAAGAAAGAATTTAAAACACCAGCTGCTTTAATTTATATAGAGCAAAAAATAAATATTTTTAAAATAAAACACGTAGATACGATTAATGTAAATACTGGTTTTCTCTAAAAACAATAAATGTATAAATTATTGTGTTTTTGCATTTAATACATAATCCAGTTTGTTAAGTTGCGTGGCATAGTACCTAATAACTCTTTAGCAACAATAAAAAATAATTTGGCAGGTATATTTTTATTTTATAATACTTATTTAAAAATAATTCTGATGCATATGTAGGATTCTCCATTCTAACCTTACACTGTTGGGTTCTAATTAACAGTTCTAATCCTAAAGTGGTACTGGAAAACAGTAACAAGGCTTGTCTGTAGGCGTGTATTAACGTACTAGTACTCCTGCAATATGGAGTATTACTAAAAAAATTCTAAATGCGTGTTGTCTGTCTTGTTACGAAATTTTTTCTTCGTGAAAGTGGTTTTCCATAAATTTTCCGGCTAAACCAACTTTTTTTTTGACTGCTGCTGAATCCGACACTAATAACAATGCAAAAAGGCCTTGCATTAGTCGATTAAAACCGAATTACACCCGAACGGTCCATTGATGAAATCAGAATCGCCGGTAGAAGGGTCTAATTTTTCACTGTTGGAAATATTTCTGTGGATAAGACTCTTTTCGTATTTTAACCATTACATCTTTATTTCAAGTCCAATTTTAAAATTTTAATTTTTACTAGGTTGAGAAAAGATGGAACTAAATTTACATCGTCTTATTTGAAAATTAATGCATTATTAATATACTAATTAGTGAGGTAAAGATAGGTGATTTTTAACAAATTTATTGAACTTTGGATTTTTTCTGACTGAATTCTTTATATTTTTATTAAAAACTTCTTAGGATGATAGTTCAATCCTTTATCTTTTGGTAAAAAAAATCAATAAAATATATAAATATTGTGCTGTCTAGAATTAAAACCTCGAATTTCACATATTTCAATTGCATTTGTGAGCAGCTTTTAACATGGCGCTAATCATTTTCAGACTATTCACATAATCACACTATAGTACAAAAATGTAAATTAATATAAGTATTAATTCAAAAGAAGTTATAAAGTTATAAAATTCAGAATGATAAAAATATGTGATTGAATTTTTAAGAAATTTTTGCAAACCCCCCGTATGCTTGCTCTCAGATCTACATAAGCGGTCACAGTCCATAGATTTTATAAGAGGTTCATCTACCTCGGTTACATACCATCGTTTTGAAAAAAAAAAAAAAAAGTGTAATAAATATATTGAGAATTACCCACCCATTTGATGGGACATATATGAGACAAGATACACCAAGATATGTAATTATTGTTACCTACATTTTTTTCTGCAATTAAATTCATTAAATTAACTGTAATAATGTCGTTTGGGATATCCTTTCTATAGTTTCTGGTTAATTCGAGGTGTCTACTTATTACGAAATTGCTTATTATCACGTAACGATGTTGGATGGGATGAAAAAATTGGAATCTACGTGAAACACACCACAAATTACAGGATGAATCCTAAGTCGATGCTATTTTTAAACTGTGTATAGAAGTGGTTAAAATAACTTTTGTATAAATTTCAAAAGATAGAGAATTAAAAAAAAGGCCTGCAGTTGTGTACAAAATTTAAGCTAAATAAAAGTCTGTTATTGTTTTTTTATCTTTTTTTACCTTCTTTTTAGGTTTTTATCGTGAATCAAACACAAAACCAGTCATTGTAATTTACTCGGAGTGTACAGTAGAGTCTAAGAATATGTTGCTTATTTATTGCAAGTGTCTTCAAAATTCATCAAAATACTTTATCGGTGTTGTACAAAAAGTACAGTTTAACTTGTGTTCCAACAATTCAGTGAATAGTGAGAACTTTAAACACTTTAATTATTATTTACAAGATCGTCTTGGATACATTTTAATGTAAGTTTCCGTTTTTGAGTTTTTTTGAAAAAGTATCAAGTTAGTATAGGAAATAGGTAATATTAAAGAAAAGGGTGCCTGTAAACGTGATTGACACACGAATTAAAAAAAAAAAATTGAACTAGAAAATAGTATTAAGTGTATACATAAAATAACAAAAAAAATTGCGGATTACGCATAATTAACAGAGAAATTTGAGTTAAAACTTTTGAATTTTGGTGATTCTAACCTAAGATTTTTCGATTTTCGTGTAAAGCATAAGCAAGCTTGCCAAACATTTCAATTTATAACAAAATCTAGATTAATATTTAACAGAGTCGATTAGGTACTTTTATGAATCGAATACATATTAAAACAATGCTCATATCACACATGAAAAGGTAATTATTGGGAATTTTTCTTAATAATCCAATTTTTTTATACTTACATTTTAGGCATTAGAAAAAATAGTAATTTTCAAATATACCACCGGAAACCCCACAAAGTATCTTATTTTTGGCGTAACATTTCCAAACACTTTAAAAAGCACTACTTTTGTTAATTTATTTCATTGCTGTTCCTAAAAAAAACTTTTAATTTCCAGTCACATCTAGCAATTTTTTTATCCATTCTGATTAAATTGTACATATTAACTAAATATTAATATTACTTCATTTATAAAGTAATAAACAATAATTATTTTGGATTATCCAAAAGTTTTTAAACTTTCAAACAAGAGAATGAATTAGTCTGACAAATGAATTGTCAATCAAAGTCAATGATTATATCAACTAAAGAGGATAGCCGAATTCATTCAATTTCTATGTCCGGCGCGGCGTGACGTCAACCCTGAAAACTTTCAGCCGTCCCATTTAAAACGTAACAGGCTTACCACTAGATAAAAAAGCGAGCGAAGCGAGATTGCTATTTTCACACCTACGCCATAAGAGTCAATTACACTTGTCCCAACAACGGCCTCACTACTAGAGAAAGCAGCAAGCGAAGTGAGCGCGCCCGGCTGACGTTTCGAAATTCACGCGCGCAAATTTCAAAACGTCGGCCGGGCGCGTCCATTTTATACCTACACCATAAGAACTACGCTCGTCCCACCAACGGTCTTTTCATACGTTATTGACTTCATCCGCTGTATTCGGTAGTGGTTAGGACGTGGGTGGGATTAGCATAGCGTGCTCTCATGGTGTAAATGTAAAAAGGACGAGCGTGAATTTCAAAACGTCAGCTATAACTTTTTTATTTTTTGAATTTTAATAGATTTACAAAAAGCGTTTTGGATAAAATTTTTATGAAATAAATCAAGTTATATCGATATAAGTCTGAAATATACTAGGCGCACTATTACTCCCAAATATCTTAAGGATATTTTTTTTAATAGTATATCCTGTATTCGAGCTAATAAAGTTAACACAATGCAGTTTTAATGGTTTTATTTTAAGTTTAATACAGTACGTAAAAATGTATTCTTGCTTGATTTTGGAATAATGGCCAACCTAGTATATCTCCTATTAACTTAATTTTTTTGTGAACCTATCAGAAATTTAATTTTATTAGTAAGTTGCATTAACTTTTGTACACTTTGTATATAAATTTCGACTTCTAACTATCTTATAACTAGCATATCAAATTTGTCAAATATGTATTATTTGAAAAATATTTTTAGATAACATGGCGGCAGTATTGAAATTTATTACCTCTGTAATTTTGGGATATTTGTAATTTTTTCTCTGGTTAAAATGATGTTTTGAATATCTGAAATACCTTTTAGTTTTAAAATAAATAGAATAAAAAAGGTGTATTATATCGATGTATATTTTTACTGAGTTTCGGCTGAGCCGTTGAAAGCATCCAGGGATGACGTCACGTCACGGCTGACACAGCAGAAATTGAACGAATTCAGCTATCCTCTTTAATTTTTGAAGGCATTGGTTGACAATGCACGATAACACAAATTTCATACACTTTTGGCTTATATAAAGTAATTAAGTTTAAAAGTATTTGAAATGTAATTTAGAGATGATGTAATATTAATATTTAGTCAATATGTACTACAATTCAATCAAAATGAAATGTATAAATCGCCGGATATGGCTAGAAACTAAATGTAAAAGGGTTTTTTAGGAAACGAAATAAATTAATAATTTTTATGGAGTTGACACTCGATTGCCGTACGTTACCATCGATTGTCCGATATTTTATCAAATACAGGGCACTTAAAAAATTGGCAACATGGCTTTAGATAATAATAGAGGTTTTTTAAGAAAATTGAGGTTATATAAAACACAATGTTTTATTTTCTGATTAATATACAATATTTTTATATTAACTTTGGTTATTTTGGTTCTGCCGCAGTTAAATTGATTAAAAATAGTAAGTAGTATCATTTGAATTAAGAGCATAGCGAAAATAGTGAAATTTGTTGTGTCCGTATTGTTTATAGTCACCAAGAAAATAATTTATTGGGGGGTGTATCCAACACATTTTAAATCAGGCTTCGCACACCATTTATGTTTTTCAAATCTTTTAAGATACGTCAACACACTTCCATAAGTACAAAATTATTCAAATATCTATTTGACCACATAAAAGACAGTTACGTACCATATTTATAAGAAAAATGTGAAATATTGGATACAAAATAGAGGTTGAAATTTTTTTCAAAATATACTGAATCCATGATGTTCATAAAAACTTTAAATTTATATAAAACTATAGTTATATATGTACATAGGTACATATAGATAGATTTACTTTCAAGAAACCAAAATTTTTAATATTCATCCATATTTAGCGTTCGGCACTGATCAGTACCCTCTTCAGTAATATTTTAATTTTTTTTATAACATTTTTTTTGTGTTAATATATTTTACATCTTTGTTTTAATATTTTATTTTTAGTTTAAGTTTTACGGTATCTACAATAAATTTTATTTTTATTATGAGTTCATGCTTACTATTAATTATTTAAGCTCACCTTGGGTACAATTATTTATTTATTATTAGCGGTGTCAGTTTTTTTTTGTATTTTAGTTTCGTATATGTTATGACCCTTTTAGTTTTTTAATATATGTGTAGCTCGAGCCACCACAGATACGACGCTATTTGGAATACACAAATTTAGATATCCGTTTTTAAGTAAACCAGATCATAATCTTATTCGGTAATTATATTGACATTGACAACGAATGTCAGATAACTTTTTTAATTAATCAAAGTTTCCGTCATGAACCGTTTTGCATAATTTAATGAAGAAGTGACTGGCGCGAGAAGTATCAGCGGCGTGACGGCTTTAATGTTGAGACGAAAGCATTAAATATTATATTTAAAATAAAACGCAAAACATGCTGTTGTTGGCTAAAATTTCAAGTGAATAAAGTTTTATATAATATAATTGATTTGAGGGTGATTTACTGCCCAGCAAAATATTAATATTAATATTAGAGTAGACGAGAAAGAAGTAGAAGAAGAAGACGACAAACAAACAGCGGTAATTAAAACCGATATTAAAGCTAGTAGTGGGTCTTCTCAAACCAAATTTTCCAAAGGTTCAGCTTCAACTTTACAAGGAAAAACCACAAAAAATACAATTTTAACCAAACCTGTTGAAAACACCCCTCCTACAGGGAAAAAACCTCAACAACAAATAGAAACCCGATTAGCTCGGAAAAATTCTGCAAAGTAGACTACTGTTGTTAAAAATTTTAAAATATTATTACCTGTACTATAAATTTTTCGCTATTTCTAGAATAAAAGGTACAAATAAGCACATATTTGGAGTGAGGGTAGCCATATGTGAGTAGTAAGGGGTTAAAGAAAAGGTCCTTTATTTCTCACAAGTCAATTTTAATTGGCGACCGGTTTCGAACCCAGCAAACATTTTCTATAACATTAGTTATAACTCGACGTTGTTAAAGACGAATTTAATTATTGAGGTAATTATTACGTAAAATTGACTAGAAAAAATATACCTCTAATGTAAATTTACCAAATGGTTTTAATTTATATTTAAATTTACGTAAATTATACCAAGAAATCTACCTTTTACACAAATCTGCTTAAAAGTAACTTTAACCATATCAGCAAGGGAAAAACTACTAAAAAAAATAACCAACAATTACTTCAAAGTTAAATTTCCTTTGTAGTAAAATTAGGTGCCATATTTAGGTAATATCTACCTGTTTAGCAACTAAATATCGTCTTTATAGTAGAATATCCAACTAGGTAGATTTGGTTAAAAATTCTACGTAATTTTATGCCTCCATAGTAACCTATTTGGCTGCTTTTATTTACTCTCCTTTAAAGTAATATTAGGTCGAGATCGTACCAAAATTCTACCTGTTTATCTACCTAATTTCAACCAAATAGTCAAATACTCATTTAGTTGACCTATAAGTCATCTTGAAGAAATATTTATTAACTTTGTTGTAGCAATTACCTGAAAAATCTACCACAAAGTAAATTCGACTAAAAACCACCAATTTAAAAAGAGTCATACATGACCTATTTGTAAAATTTATATTATTTAGGTTATTTTAACAATTAGGTTGTTCAGTTACTGTCTTCGTCATTATTCTTAAGAATTTCGGCCATTTAAAAAAAAAACATTACAGTCGTAATCTTAATTTACGTGTGGTGTAGATAGAGCTTTAAATGAGTGAGAAAAATTTAATAAAATGAGTTCGAAAAATGATAAATCATATCGTTATACTTCCGATTTTTATCGTAAAGTGAAACGTCTAAAATCTCAAGTACAGAACAACGTGACCTAAATATGTTATATTTACCTATAGGTAAATTTTTTATAAAACCTATAAGTTATTATTTCTTTAAATAGGTAAAGTTAACTAATATGTCGTGAAATTGAAGTTAATTCAACTTAATAAAAAGGTATTTGTAAAATACGTGGATTTCCTTAGTCATAATAACTTTTAGGTCGAATTCGCACAATACGCCATATTTTCTTAACGTAATTGAAGTACGATTCCAAATTTTAAATTTTTAAAATGACCATATCTAGAACATACGAATGAAAATACCGAAAAACGAAACATTATTGATTTTCTAAAGTGATACACAACAAACGTAACATAGTTTTAGCTCATAATATTATTATTATTTTTTACACGATCATATTTTTTTCTTATATTTGTTTAATTAGAGAGTATTTTGGAAGGGCATTGTTATTTTTCTAAGTAGAACTGTTAACATGCACGACAAAATTTTCTTCGCATTAATTTCAACAAGCGTGAACTGTATATTCACTGCAATTACATTACATATATTTTTGTCACTGACATTTATTTATTTTCAATCTTTCATGTGAATTAGGTATATGTTTTAGTTGTGTTGGTGACTTCTTACAATATTTCTACTTATATATAGATAAAATTACCAAATAAGTATAAAATTTCTTTTCGTACACTTGGAGGCATACGTCATCTGCAAATATTTTGGTAGTTTCTACCTAAACTTAGTTAAATCAACGTCGAATTAACGTTATACTGACGTCAAATTTCCCTAGAGAGGTATTACTAACCAAACGTACTGGGCTACTACAATGTAGATTTAGATGTAATTCTACCTATTTTGGTAAATAAAACCAAATTTCGACGTCGTCTTATTCTCCACTTATGTCGAATCCACGTCGAGCCAACGTAAATTTTACTTAATTACGGTTAAATCTAATATTGCGACCAAATTTATTATATATAATTTAGGTAGTATCGACGTCAAATTACACCAAAATGTTTGCTGGGAAGCTATTACTTCATCATCAGGCACACCTTGACTATTTCCATAAAAGAAGTGCTACATAAAGGTTTGTTTGTTAAACTTTATGTATCACTTCCTTTATGGAAATAGTCAAGGTGTGCCTGATGATGAAGTAATAGCTTCGAAACCGGTCGCCAATTAAAATTGACTTGTGAGAAATAAAGGACCTTTTCTTTAACCCCTTATATATAAGCACATATTTCTTCCTACCAAAAGTAATTGCCGAAGTTCTCACTTCGATATTTTCAGTAAAATGAATTCTCTACTGCGTATCTTAGTGTCAATACCAGCGGCAAAGTTACCGATCATTTCCTATCTATTTATAAGTATTGCGTTACTCGAGCGATACCATTGAACAAAAACTTTGTTCCATATACGAAAATAAGCATTTCCAATGTTAAAACCTAATTCGACGTACACTCCATGATGCGCCGCTGAACGAAAAAACAAACAGAGCGTTAAGTTTTGCTATTAACTAAGAAGGTAATTCAGCCTTTGACATTAAACTACGGGCCGGATACCTTACATGAGATATTATGACTTTGCTGGCGTATTTTAGTGCCTGTGTAACATGACTCGAATTCATCGCGAGAGTAGGATTTCAAGTAAATAACGTGCTTTACGACCTGGTAAAACTTTATGGCCGAAAGTCGCCTTATTCATAAATGTTAAAAATTCCATCTAGTTTTATTATACGGGATCGGACATTGGCCGAAAGAGTATTGGCTGATAATCTCGCAACTGGTGCTGGAACCTCTGCGGGCTGCTACCAAAGTCTATAGGATTACGATTTGGAGACTCCTTTATATTTGTTATCTGTTGTGCCAATCAATCTAACGGTATTTAACTCCATAATAGTCTGATTATAAATTGCTCTATTTCCTAGTTTTTTTCATATCACATAATTTGTCAACGCTGCTTCAAATGATAACAATCAAACGTCACTGCACATAACCTCAAAAAAACATTAATTAATATTACACACAAAAATTGAACTTGGTCCTCACCTACCACATCAAATGTTTCACTTGTTTTGGCTCTTTAAACAATTTCCTAGATAGTTTAAGTGTTTTGTACCCGTCAACTTTTTAACACCGCCATTTTTAACTCTGGACTATAATAATGTTTTTACAATAACGATCTATGTTGCTTATTTCATACAATTTGTTAGCAATTAATTTAATAGCCAGAAGATAGCCATGTAAGGTCGAAATAAGTGCACCTGTATTTACTATAACAATAATTTAATGATGTATTTCATTCTTTAATTGAGTTTAAACAGAATTCCTATAGATCACGGCAAGTAGCATAATATTATAAGATCAACAATTTAACAGTTCTTAGAACCCTTAAAAAGGAAATATTACTGTTTAAAAATTTAACATTTAACATTTAACAGATGTTTTAGTTACTATCTTTATGATCCACCTCGTATAAATGATATAACGTAATACTGTATAGTTAACATAAGAACAACAATATATTTCATTATTTAATCTGTAGTTTGCATTACCTAATTTAATAATGTTACATAAAATGAAAATCATGTTTCAATTCCATAAATAATGAACTGAAAGTAAAGCCAACCCTGACAAATGCCGTTTAACGTATTTCAAAAATAAAAAAAGCTTTCGCTTGACATTATAAACACCTGTAAGCAGGCGATATATAGATTTCTCACTTTGTGGAAAATTCCAATTAAATACAAATAAGCTACGAGTTATTTCCACTAATAGACCTATTTCACTCGCATCCGCATAAGCACGGTTAAAATAAATAGATAAAAATAAATGCATACACTTATTTAATAGTTGTAATACATCACTCTACCTCTTTCCACGCCAACCAAGATTGAACCGCGGCATTTCTCTACCAATCACAAGACACTGCCACAACATATCATATTTTCTCTAAACCAATCACAACAGTACACACGACGGGGCGATACATTTTTTCACACAGAGAGAACAATTCGAGCCTCCAAGCAAGAAACAACTAAATTAATATCCGCCCAAATGACCGTATTTTTAATATTATACTAATATATTATAAAGATGTTTTAAACCAGTATGTACAAACTCAATTACATGTAACTCAAATATAATGTGGTAGGAAAATGCAAAGTTTATAAAGTTAAAATAAACCACTTAACAGAAGCAATCATTTTCATTTCTACATTCCACGATAATTTATCTATGACCGATATGTCTACAAGATTTGTCAAAACTACAGTCCACAACTCTACCCTGTAAACCGGAAGGAACCCTTTGAGCAGGCAGCGGAAATTTAAGAAAAAACACAGCTGGCCTCCGACTGTTACTTCAATTTAGGAGCTCATGGAAGACGATTTTTATAGTTAGATTGAATTTTGCGAAATTGTCATGGAAAATAATAATCCAATCGAATTAAATAATGAAGTCTAAATAGCCAAACTCAATGTTAAGTTTTATTGGAGGAAATAATATTGAAACTAGATATGCCCATCTCTGCGTGACAAGCAGAAAGGATTACCAGGACTAATATGATCATTAAAAAACTTTTGGAACACTGGTAGAATCGAAGTAGTTTAGATATTTAATAACCAGGCTTTGAGCATGCGCCTTGGTCAATTATTAAAATGAAAAAAAGTTAAAAATTTAAAAACGAGTGGTGTAAATATTTAGAAACACCAAACAAATAACTAATCTAATGACACTATAGGTCTGTTCCAACAACAATCAGAAACCAGTCACTCACCGGGGATTCTGCACAGTTGGTCCCAATAATCTACTGCGCATAATCCTGGTGGCAATGACTAATTGCTGGAACAGACCTAAAAACATCTATAATTCTTAAATAGTAGGTGCAAATATCACCAATGATGTAACAGTAAGGAGGAGGTAAAGTTCAATTATTGTTAATATCAATTATCTATGTCTATTAAAATATAAAAATGTGTACATTCAGTTGCAAAAAAAGTCAATGATAAATGCACAAATCTTATGGAAATTGGGTCCTGGTCAAATTCGCTGAATTTTTGATATGTGATAGAGTTAATCATACTGGTCAACTGTCTCAATGGCCACAAAGCTCAAAAATGGATAGTTTGGCCGGTACAGAGCTTTAAAGCTCCGATTATCCTCCATGGATTTATGTAAATGCGCAGTGTTTATAGACTTTTGAAATAGCCTATTTCATTTTTTTTATTATCTGTGTTTATATTTTTGAGGTTGCTAAATTCAGATATGTTGTTAGATTTTCAAAATTGACAGTTGGCAGCTGTCAATGTGCTATAATGTTATTAACTTGTTCATATTGAAAAATAGATTTACATTTTCTTTCTTATTAATCCTTTCCGGGGCACCGGTACATATTTGTACCGGCTAGATTTTTTGCTTGTTACCCCCCCCCCCCCCCCGTATCTGCTACAATTCGGACTTTGGATGGTTGATTATGGGTATTTCATGTCACTAAGAGGTTCCTGAAATTAGTCCTAGTGATTTTTCCACGTAATTGTTTATTGTTATTTAATTATAAACAATTGAAAGTGAAAAACTACTTTTTTTCGGAAAAAAATCGTCCACTCGAAATCTGGTACATTAGTATATGATTTTATTGCGTGTACCGATGTTTTGAAGATTGCTGATCATGATGCTGGTGGCCAAAAGTGCATTTTGACAGCTGTCAGGTGTCAAATCGGGTGCCAAATGGCGACGGTAGAAAAGTGAATTTAAGCATTACTAAAAGAGTAAAAGCCAAAGTTTCAACATTAAAAAATTATTGGGAATAAACTTTACCAATGACAAAAAGCATCAATGTATTTTTCTATTTGGAAATTCTTGGCTTACAGCTAACACCTATCAATCAGCTAACTGTCAAAATGCAATAATCAAGTCAAAAAGTTATTTTTTTAAAAAGCTTTAAGTTGCTTAGATCACTGAGTTCAAAAGTTATGTCATAAACTTATATCATGTTTAATTTCTTATCCACAAAGTTAAGCACAAAAAATAAGTTACTTGCTCTATTATTGCATTTTGACAGTTAGTTGACAGCTTGTTGACAGCTGTAAGCTGATGACTACATAATTTTATATCATATTTATATTCACTTATCTTAAAAACTTGAAGTTATCAACAAAAAATAATTTTTTGACTTTATTACACTTTGAAGAATTATTGACAGCTAAATGACAGCTGCCGATAGTCATTGTTATTGATTTGATATCATCTTTGAACTTATCGAACTAAAAAAAAAGAAAGATAAAACATAAAAAAACAAGTTTTTGGCTTTATTATAGCACATTGACAGCTATTTGACAGCTGCCAACTGTCAATTTTGAAATAGTAACAACAGATCTGAATTCAATAACTTCAAAAATATAAACCTAGATAATAAAAAAAATAAAATAGGCTATTTCAAAAGTCTATACACACTGCACATATACATAAATCCGTGCAGGATAATCGGAGCTTTAAAGCTCTGTACCGGCCAAACTATCCATTTTTGAGCTTTGTGGTCATTGAGACAATTGACCAGTATGATGAACTCTATCACATATCAAAAATTCAGCGAATTTGACCGGGACCCAATTTCTATAAGATTTGTGCGGGGTCCTTTTGACAGAGTTTGAGATTGTATTATGTCTGGATTATGGATGTAAAATATATAAGCTATTCGTCTCAAAAACATTAAGAGAACAATGTCGTCGTGTGCCAAGCACAATTGTCCAAGAGAGAAAGGTGTAGATAACACTGTGTTTACACTTACCTATGAAATGTCAAAAATAACATTTCATAGGCAAGTGTAAACACAGTGCAGAGTGCTATTTAAATAAAATTATATAGTTTACAGAATTAAATTAAATAGTTTGTTACCACTGACAGTCTTAAGTAAATATTAGAAAATACATTTTAAATTAGCATACAACATTTATATACTTACCTAATAAACACAATTGTATTCATTTATTACAGATTTCTACGGGATCAAAAAAACCTAAGAAATGGATAAATTTTGTAAATTGAAGTTCTTGGGTACCTACGAAATAAAGTACATTATGTTCAAAGCATATTCTTAAACATTCTGATTGCAGTTGCAAATGTTATGTTCGTCTAAAAGAAGATGCTATTCCTACTATTGATATAACACAGGTAAAAAAGCAATATTTTTTTATTGTGTATTTATCTAACAATTTACAACTTTTCCTGATTAATAGTAAACATTATTATGATTATTATATTCCAACATAAATACAACATAGAAGTTAAAAGTATATTTAAAAACAAGATCATACACTTTTTGAATTTTTGTTGGTATTGTATTTATCCTTCATAACATTCTTCCAGTAAAGCTTTTATCTTTTGGAATTTTTTACTTATTTTTTTTAATTAATTATTATAAGTACATATTTAAGAATAGAATATACCTAAATAAATTTAAAATATCAAACATAATAGTGGACACAATAAAAATATATTTTATCTGTATCCAGTTTATTTAAAATAATTTCTTTTATTTATTGTACAGGGTGGGGTACATAGATTGGGTGTTTTTGGAAAGACTAGTATTCGGCTGTTTATTAATAAAAAAGAACTACCGGGCATTCTAAGTGATGTACGATTTTGCAAAGCATAGGCTGTTTGTTTGTTGACATTCATGGATTCAACGATTACATTTTGAACAGCAACCATGAAGAAAATGAAAGCATAAATCCCATTTCCACTTCAATGGTGTAGTCAACAAGTAGTTGTAGGTACTGGGCTGCTGAAAAACCACGACGACTTTACGAAAAACAAAGATATTGATATATGCGATGGATGTTAAATAAATGCCGGAACTCTGGCTGAACCTCAGTCACTTACTTGTTATGTCAAATAAAACTAGTATGTGCAAATACGCCATGTTTAAGCATCCACGGGTCCATGATGATAACTGGTTATATTAAAAAAAATTAAATAAATTAAAATAGGTAGTTAAAATGTAATCTTAGTTTAAACTGTTAATCTTATTGTATAATCATCGGTTATTGTTAAACATCATTATTTTAACGAACGTTTTTGCAACTGGTTCTTAAACTAGTTATTTTCCTGGGAAAATTATTGGGAAAATTAATAATTATTGTAGAATAAATCCAATAACAGAAGGTAAATATATTCTAGAATAAAAAGTGACAGTGACAGTTTAGAAAAATTTAGTTTTCTTTAGGTAAAAGTTGTTAATTTTTTAAACAAATTAAATTTCTATTAATAACTGCTTTAATAATGTATTTATTATTTTTAAGCTATTGCATAACTTTTATCGCGGGCTTTGAGCGCGGCGACCGAATCAAGAAATTCCGTAACGAAAATAAACCTAATACCCCCCACTCCGACCGGCACAGCGGTGCGGCGGAATAACCTGCATGTATTGTAAGATAATAAAAATATTTAAACTTCTCATTTATTCAATAAAAGAAAATCAAAAAATGAAAAAATCAATAAATCGAAAAATCGAAAAATTGAAAAATCGAAAAATCAAAAAATCAAAAAATAAAAAAATGAAAAAATCGAAAAATCGAAAAATCGAAAAATCGAAAAATCGAAAAATCGAAAAATCGAAAAATCGAAAAATCGAAAAATCGAAAAATCGAAAAATCGAAAAATCGAAAAATCGAAAAATCGAAAAATCGAAAAATCGAAAAATCGAAAAATCGAAAAATCGAAAAATCGAAAAATCGAAAAATCGAAAAATCGAAAAATCGAAAAATCGAAAAATCGAAAAATCGAAAAATCGAAAAATCGAAAAATCGAAAAATCGAAAAATCGAAAAATCGAAAAATCGAAAAATCGAAAAATCGAAAAATCGCAAAATCGAAAAATCGAAAAATCGAAAAATCGAAAAATCGAAAAATCGAAAAATCGAAAAATCGAAAAATCGAAAAATCGAAAAATCGAAAAATCGAAAAATCGAAAAATCGAAAAATCGAAAAATCGAAAAATCGAAAAATCGAAAAATCGAAAAATCGAAAAATCGAAAAATCGAAAAATCGAAAAATCGAAAAATCGAAAAATCGAAAAATCGAAAAATCGAAAAATCGAAAAATCGAAAAATCGAAAAATCGAAAAATCGAAAAATCGAAAAATCGAAAAATCGAAAAATCGAAAAATCGAAAAATCGAAAAATCGAAAAATCGAAAAATCGAAAAATCGAAAAATCGAAAAATCGATAAATCGAAAAATCGAAAAATCGAAAAATCGAAAAATCGAAAAATCGAAAAATCGAAAAATCGAAAAATCGAAAAATCGAAAAATCGAAAAATCGAAAAATCGAAAAATCGAAAAATCGAAAAATCGAAAAATCGAAAAATCGAAAAATCGAAAAATCGAAAAATCGAAAAATCGAAAAATCAAAAAATCGAAAAATCGGAAAATCGAAAAATCAAAAAATCGAAAAATCGAAAAATCGAAAAATCAAAAAATCGAAAAATCGAAAAATCAAAAAATCGAAAAATCGAAAAATCAAAAAATCGAAAAATCGAAAAATCGAAAAATCGAAAAATCGAAAAATCGAAAAAAATCGAAAAAAATCGAAAAAAATCGAAAAAAATCGAAAAAATTAAAAAATCGAAAAATCGAAAAATCGAATAATCGAAAAATTAAAAAAGAGAAAAAATGAGAAAAAAAGAGAAAAAAAAAGAAAAAAAGAGAAAAAAAAGAGAAAAAAAAGAGAAAAAAAAAAGAGAAAAAACAGAAAAAAAAAACAGAAAAAAAGAGAAAAAAAGAAAAAATTCGTAAAAATAAAAAATTAAAATAAATCTAACACCCCTCACTCCAACCGGCACAGCGTTGAAAACCGTGCATCGTCTAACGTCGTTTCAGTTCGGCAGACTTCAGCAAGGGGTTTGTGTGCGTGCGACTAGACGTATATACGTGTAGACTAGCTGCTAACTGCTCATAACTGATTCTATCTCTTTTAGACACAATTTCGGAAAACTTGAATTTTAAAATGAATAATGATCCACAAGAATCCACAACAAAATATAGGACCACCATTGACGCGGTATTTATGTTTCTTATTTCAGTTACCATAAACCTATAGTTTCAATAATAAAAATTCCTGAATAACCTACATGTATTGTAAGATAATAAAAATATTTTAAACAATATTAACTTCTCATTTATTCAATAAAAGAAAAAATTTGTTTTGTTATCGGTCACCACGCTCAAAAAGTGCAACTTAAATTATTATAAAAAAAAATACTGCATAAATAAAATAAATAAATAATTATAATTGCATAAGTTGATAAAAAATGTTATGCAATAGCTTTACCGCAGCAATCCCCGAGTGCCACAGGTATTCAAAAATCACGCATCGTCTAATATTACTTTTTGTCAGAACTAAAGTAAATATTTTCTTCTTTAAGGATTTACATGTAGGTAACTATTTAAAATTTGTTTGTTTATAAATACGGATGTATGAGTCATCCTCATTTTGATGGTCGTAAATTATTAGCTTAAGGGTAACAAATAATAAGTAAGTTTTCTGTCAATCATAACTTTATTATTTTTGCTCTAACTTTATAGTGCACTTATACTTCCCTCCCACGTATATTTCTGTGCCCCACCCTGTATATAAATTTTAATATTTTAGTAGATTCGGTAAATTTAATTCAACAAAAATATTTTACGAAATTAAAACCCAAATATTTTAATATTTAAATTTATGAACTAAAAATATTTATAATTAGTGGAATATATCACCGATGTAGTTGACGGAATGCTTAGACGATGCGATCTTGTTAACAGCGTGAGAAAGAATGCTTAAATAAACATAGGAACGGTTTTTTCATAATAATCTTGCAAAAAAAGCGTAGATTTATTTTACGATGCCAACTGAAACATATTATTTTTTCGATCGTTGGTAATCTTGAACAAATTTTATGGATAGAGCACTTAAATTTATTTAAAAATCGTGATCATGAGAATCGAGTGTTTTAAAATAAATTTTTAATGTTACGTCAGTTAATTAAAATAACTGAATAAATCACAACGTGATATGTGTAAAATGAAGAATGTTGAACCGATAAAATAGAAAACTGTATCTATTCTAAATCTTCAAACGGTTGAAAAAGTTACTGCAAACATCATAGTTACCTTTTTTCCAAGCAGCAGCTTTAATTTTTACGAAAATTTATTCGAATTTACTTTTCAATAAAATTTAGACTAATTTTTACTCTTTGGTAACCAGTAAAGTACAGCCCGATTACAATAAGAAGAACTCAATTATGTCATCACTTAGCGGAGACACTTGTTGGTGATATCCGTCTGCTCGGTTTGGTATACCTCTGTACTTTATCAGTGGCGGTGTACGGTCATTTAGCTGCGATATAGTACAAATTCTTGTCACTAGGCGTTGCTAGTATAAATTTGTACCGCGCGCCAGTCGGTAATTAACCTCAGAAGCTCATATGTTAGTTGTTATTGTTTGTTAAACGTGTCACAGTCAGGATAAGTAGCTCAGACCGCTCAGTAAAGAGCAAACTCGCTCATGCCGGGGCCCCCAGAGGCAGCCAAAACAGCAACTGATCACAAGTAGACGTCAACATAGTCAATATACTCCAAAATACACAGCAAGCGATACATACACATCAAGTCCTATCACAGTCCAAGAAGCTCTATATCTATCAAGATAAGAAGGAGTGTACACAATCCAAAGTATCCTTATAAGCATGTAAGTAATCCTAAACCCAAAAGTATCTCACAATCCAGATCGCACAGCGATAGAGACTCCGTATATGGGTAAAAGCTGAGAACGCTTGATCAGAAGCTTCAAAAGGGCTCTCATGGCTATAATGAAGGATCAAAATCCATCTGATGAAATATTGCATACTTTATTTTGCGAAGTAGAATACATTCTGAATAGTAGACCACTTGGACATGTCTCTATAGACCCACAGGATAAAGTTAACATATCTCCTAATGATATATTGATTGGACAATCTATAAAAGTATTTACACCAGGTGTCTTCTCTGAACAGGATATTTTTCTTAAAAAACAATATCTAGCCGACTTATTTTGGAAACGTTGGTTACGTGAATACCGTCCAACACTAATAAATCGTTCTAAGTGGATTGCCGACGAAACTAAAAGTTCATTCACTACATAACGTACTGGAGACTTATTTAATTTCACAATTTTTATTTTTATTGAATTTTCTGGAAAGTTAATATTCCTGTCTGTTAGCCACTTAATGATATCTTTCTTCCATGGAGTATTTGGCACACGTCCAATTAGACGGGAATGGTAACAAGCGTTATCCATTACCATAACTGAACCCTTTGGTAAATGTTCTCTCGTCTACTGAAAATATTCTTCAAAAATATCAGCATTCATATCTTCATGGTAGTCTCAGGTTTTTTTTTGATTGAAATATTAAAGAACCACGTTTTTAAAACCCGTCATCACTTCCAATATGATTTATAATTAGACGTCGTTCTTTACCGGAAGGAACCTACAATCCTGTAGATAATCCTTCCAAAAAAGCCTGTCGTGAAAATTGAATTGAAGGCTGCAATGTTTTAAGCAGAAAATTTTTCTCAACTAAAGCCACAATAATGGAATTAGTTGAAGCGCTTTCACATACAAAAGAATTGCAGATGACCCAAAAATGTTTCTGTCAGTCTCTAATCTTGGTGGTGTATTATAAATAATTTATTTCTTAATATATCTAAAATTATTTAATTTAATTATACAATTATAATGGTTTTGTTGCTCTTGGAGTCATTTATAATCTAAAATTTTTATGTTTTCCGTTTATTGGATCAGGTGTTTCTAAAGAGTTTAATCGGTAGTGATGTCTCAGATACTTTCATATTTAAAACATTAAATCATTTTTTTATTCGCTGTATACTAGAACATGTAGGATTTAGAGTCCATGCGAAAAAGCTTGAATCAGTTTAGATTTATAAAGTTTCCGAATTATACCCCATTATTACCCTGGGATAGTATGTCCAGTCTCAGTACTAGAAGAAATTGCAGTTATTTTATATTCCTATACAAATTATTTACCGTTAGATTAGACTACCTTGATCTTCTTCAGAGATAAAATTTTTATATGCCTAGAACTTCTTCTCGTACTGAATTGACATTTTACCTGAATGCGCCAAGAAAAAAAAAATCTAAAATATGTAGGATATATTACTGGTAAAAACGAAATACAGTTCGCTATACTTACGCGGGTTTCGGATTAACAAAATCATGCAAATTAGTCATTGACAACCAGTTCCAATAAGCCTCTTCCCAAGAAATTAGATAAAATTGCCCTAATGGTCAGATTTAAATTAAAATAACATTAGGGTAGGTACTAAATTTGTTACAAATATTGCAGTTGAATTGATTCTTTACAAGTGTTGACATTGTATGTATATTGTAAATTTAGTGGAAATTTTAAAAATGTCTAGACGTGTGTTAAATGTAGATAGTCTAATTTGTAGTGTACACAAGTATTTTACGGATGAAAAAGAAAATGGTGGGTGCTTTAAAATCAGTAATGTCTGTACAACAACGCGTATGCTCTAGGAATTAGTGAAACCAAATTAAGAGGAGTATTACAAAATTACAATAGTGAACTGCCGAAAGAAGATCACCGCAAAACTCGCCCATCATTGAAAACGAAAGATATTCCAGGTGGAAAGAAATTTGAAATTCGTGATACCATTTATCGAATAAGGGCCAACAAGGAACATGTGACCTTAAATACAATTCTCTCGGAATTACCTAATAGTTAGAAAATTTGACGACATTGGCAGAACAAGTCTATGGCAAGTGATACATAATTTGGGTTTCAAATTTCAAAAGGAGGATAACAGAAAGGTCCTTTGTGAAAGAAGTTCTGTCGTGCACAAGAGAATTAACTTTCTAAGAAAATATTCTAAATTTAAAGAAGAAGGGGCGAATTTTATATATTTAGACGAAACATGGATATTTTCTAGGAGTGCCCAAGAGAATATGGCAAGATGATAAACGTAAAGTCCATCAAACATACCGATGGAGAAGGGAAGCGACGCATAATTATACATGCAGGAGGGAAATCGGGTTTTATAGAAGGTGCTGATTTAATATTTTCATCTAAATCAAAATCCAGTGACTATCACGATAATATGAACAAAGAAATGTTTGTAAAATGGTTACATGAAAAACTTCTCTCAGGTTTAAGTGAGCCCAGCGTAATTATTTTAGACAATGCACCTTACCATTCTAAAGTATTAAACAAAAGTCCAACCAATTCTTGGACTGTTGATAAAATTAAAGAATGGTTGACAAAGGAACATATACTATTTCTTCAATATATATTAAAATCAGAATAATCACGCTTGGCAAATATACACGCAAAACCAAAAACCTTTGTTGTGGATCAGTAGTGATGCCGTGAGACGAGACGAGACGAGAGAGAGAGGCCTCTCTCGTCTCGTCTCGACTCGTAGAGCGAGAGAAAACTGATCTCTCGTCTCGACGAGAAGGCGCTTCTCTCGCTCGAGAGAGCCATTCTCTCGTCTCGTCTTGTCTCGTCTCGTTTCTCTCGTGATAAAAACATATCAAATTTAAATTTAGAAAAGATATACTTAGGACGAAACATGAAAAAACTGTAAAATTTTGAAGACAATAACAAATAATTGTTCAAGTAATTTGTCTCATCAGTACCCAAATTGGCAATAAGAAACAAAAATCGTGCAAGCCGTTTCCGAGATAATTGAGGCGTTCCATACTTAAAACTCACTGTGTATATAGAATAAGTGTTCTATAGTTAATTTTTTGACTGTCTGGAAATCTTATATTTTTAAATTTTAAGTTACGATAAGTAACTGAAAATTTTAAAGAAGTAAAAAGTTAATTGCACGAGAGAACTCGAGAGAGCTCGAGAGAAACGAGAAATTCTCGTCGAGAGATAACACTCTCTCGTCTCGTCTCGAATCTTTTTTCGAGAGAAAATGTCTCTCTCGTCTCGTACGAGACGAGACAAGACGAGACGAGAGACGAGAATCTCTCGTCTCGCGGCATCACTATGGATCAGATTATTCAAAGTTACGGTCATCAAGTTTTTCGTCTGCCACCGTATCATTGCCAGTTTAATCCCATCGAATATATATGGGGAATAGCAAAACAATATTATGACAACCATATTGGGCCTAATGGTTATAGTGACGACGCAGTTCGGGAAACTTGGCGAAAAGCACTTTCAATTGCAACTCCAGAAGTGTGGCGGAACTGTATATCCAAGTACGAGAAACTAATAGAAGATTGGTGGACTCGTGAAAATAAAATAAGTCCAATCATAATAACAATTTATGGTGATGACAGTGATGATGATGATGACGATTATGATATTTTGGATGATAATGACTGATTTTCATTTTTTTTGGCAAGTCAAATTTTTTTATATTTCATTTGAAGTTCTCTACATGGAACAAATTTTTATGTTAGAAAATATTTTATTTGAGCTAAATAACCCTCTTATTATACATAGACCATATTTTCTGTGTGAAGTGTAATATAAAATTATTATTAGGTTTATAATAGCCACATTAGACTCCATTAATGAAGAAGTTTAATTCTGCTTTTAATTTTACCAAAGATTCTCCATTATTATTTAATTAAAAAGTTGTACATTATTTTTCATTTCATTTAACCAGTTGATATTTTCCCAAAGAACGGGTCAAACTTTCGGGTACTTACCTGGAAAATTTTTAATCCGAAACCCGCGTAAGTATAGCGAACAGACTGTAGGTACCAATTTTTCATATTTATTTATTAATTTACTTCATAAGTTAGGTTTGTAGATTTTGGAATCATGGCAACTTATGCTTCAATATTTCTCCTGGTCCTGATCAAGTTAAAAGTATAAAAATATGGTGTAAACGAATTAAATGGTTGCGTTCCCATCTATTACTGTTTTTACATAAAACATTGTTCATTTCACGGCGATATCAATTTGTTTATCTGAAAGTTTACTGTTACATTTTCCAAGTGAAGCATGTCACGATGAATTTTAAGACTTAAAACCGCACGTTGGTATGTATGGGTGCTTTACATAATTTATTCTTATTCTTTAACCTCGCCGTTAGTGATGAAAAGTTCAGCCGAACCACGACCGTTTTCGTTTAGTCTTCTTTTTTTATATACTTTAATCGTATTATTTGTTTAATACGATTCTTGACCTTTTCTTAATACTATGGAATTTGTATTCGACTTGTTTATGCGGAAAGAGAGTTATTAGTCACGACTTCGCGATGGATTGAACCGTTTTTCATGCTAATTAATATTTTTTAATCGTTGATTAAATTTAAATGAGATGTAAAATTATTATAATCTGACAATTGGGTTAGGTACGTTGGTTCTTGTTCTTCTGGAATAACTATCGCAATATTAAGCCTACTGAATCTTGAATTATTACTTGAATTAATCAGTATATCCTTACACGTCTTGATTTTGTTTAGATATTTTGTCATGTCAAATTAAAAATATTTTTTTTTATTGGTACCTTATTTTACTTATTTAAAGTACGCCTCAGCGTGTTTAAAACGAACTTTAAAAAACGCGCGTGTTTTAAAGTTACCATGGCAACATCAACAACCCGAGAAACGGGATGTGTAAATGACAACTTTTTAAATATTGATCTGACAGGAGTGCCTTGTAATGTCAAATAAAATATTTCTGAGAAATATTTCAAAAAATTTATTTATCAGCTAAGCGTAAATCGCACAATTCACATCTTATACAAGAGCCAAAGATGCCACAAATAGCAACCACCTTCAAAAATAAATACGTAATGTCCGGTGCATCTGTAAAAAAACTTCCGCAAATCGTCTTCCTCGAATACATATGCCTTCTTGACTACCTCATTTTTGCTAATTGCCTTCATGAATGCATGCACTTTGACGAACAATTTTATATCGACCCCTTTGTTTATCCTCAACATACTTTGTAATTTTGAATGGATAGTCCACATAGTCGATACTTTATACTGTTTCGACATCTGGAGATAAGCGAGAACAACTCGTTCATCTATATGTGTAACCATTTGCTCTTCCATCCACGTGTTGAATTTATCGTATTCTTTTTTATAAACCGCTTCGGATTTTTGTGGTATTAAGCGCGTTTCTGCTTTATTATTTAAATCCTCAATATTTGAACTTATTTTAAACAATAACTGTTGCGACAATTAATCTTACGTGACAGATTGAAAATAAATTTTTGTTTGTCTCATTTTCATGACAACGAGGTATACTGATGTTACATCACAAATTCAACCATTTTCAGTTATTAGTTCTTATTTCCATTTTTTTTGTAGAAATAATACCAATATTTAGGATTTCAAAGTATACCAATAAAAAAAATAGCGTAAAGTATTCGTGGATAACTGGTCTTTAAAACACTTGCTCTATCGTTATATCCACTTATACTTTAATATACTATTTCAAACATCTTGATACTATTCTATAATATAGTGTAATATAAAGACAGCCATATTAACGAGCTTTTAAATATCTGCAAGGATACTAATCTTATTGTGTTTGGTTCTCCTCTATTTAGAAATAGACCTGTATTGAATAGACTAATTCAAGAACAAAATTCTTCATTTTGTTCGAAACTCAAACTGAAGCCTGAAAACACTGCAAATTTTGTACCCGTTAACTTCTTTACTTCGAATGGAATTTTGTTCTACGACGAAAAAACTTGTTTAGTGCAATCAATATGCGGAGACTTGCTTTCACATACATGCAATTCCTCATCAGTTTCAATAAATGGGACTTCTATCTCCAATTCTGAACCTTGTTCTCTGTCGGGTGTGTCAATTTCATCTGAGAAGATAAATTTTCCCCTTGCATCGATTCTGTAAATAATCACAATAAAGTGAAAAATACATTCATTTCCATTTACTATCAGAATGTCAGAGGGCTTCGGACAAAAACTAACCAACTTTTCTTGAGTTCAAATTCCTGTAACTTTGAAGTTGTAACTTTAACTGAAACTTGGCTAAATGATACTTTTGTTAATTCTTTTCCAATCAATATACAGTTTTTCGACGCGATAGGTTATACAATCAACTCGAATGTGAACGTGGCGGCGGAGTACTTGTTGCAGTACTATCAACTATACAAGCTTCTTTATTATCCACACCTAAGATAGCGTCTTACGATGACATTTGGGTTCATATCAAAAATGAAAATTTTAAATTTATTTTGGGTAATGTCTACTTTCCCCCAAATTCGAATTCTGAAGTTTATCAATCCTTCTGCGACACCTGTGAAAATTTAAAAAATACTTACGAAAATACTAAGTATATTATATATGGAGACTTTAATCTTCCAGACATTCAGTGGTATTTAGATGATAATGTACTTGTCCCCAATCGAGTTCCGACGCAGTCGGCTGCAGTTTTAGTTGAATCGATGTTTTTTCTCGAGTTTCAGCAATTTAATTCCATCCGTAACAGCCGTGGAAGATTCCTGGACTTAATTTTTGCAGACGATTTTAATGACATTTCTGTAATAGAATCTCAAATGCCTTTGTTACCTTTAGATTCTTACCATCATCCTGGTTTAGAAACAATTTTAAGTTTTAGTTTCACTGGCCCTTTGATAATTAATCATGAGCTATTGATATATCAGTATCCTCAGGCAGATTTTACTAAACTTAACTTATATTTGGAACAAACTGATTGGTCTTTTTTATACAGTACTGTCGATCTCGATGTAATGGTGGATATGTTTTATAAACACCTTTTTAAGGCCATTGACTTATATGTTCCTAAAAGAAAAATAAAAAACCAAAAATATCCAAAATGGTATGATGGCCCTCTGAGAAAACTAATATCTAGAAAAAACAGAGCATATAATAAATTTAAAAGGACTGGATATGCTTCAGACTACAAAACATATTCCGACATTCGACGTGAGGTAAAATATCGCATTGATCTATGCTACCTTACTTTTGTTAGCAATATTGAACATGTAATTCCTGAAAATGTAAAATATTTTTGGACATTTATTAATAGCCTAAAACGTACAGAACATATGCCGTCTATCATGAAATACAACAATGATACTTTAAAAACACCTTCATCTATCGCTGATACTTTTGCACTACATTTTGAGTCTTGCTACAGTAACCACAGCACTCTTGACTTAAATCACTTGGAATCAGTAAAATTTGGTTCCCATATCTCATTTCACATCTTTAAAGAAGATGAAATAAAGAAGAAAATGTTGGATCTCGATCCTTCCAAAGGTTCTGGTCCAGATGGAATACCACCTATCCTTCTCAAGAGGTGCCCTGCTTTATCTGCACCACTGTGCACAATTTTCCAGAGATCATTCGACAGAGGATATGTCCCGTCCAGATGGAAATATTCTAACTTGGTTCCAATTTTTAAGTCCTGGGATAAATCAGACATAAAAAATTATCGAGGCATTTCTATGCTATCAGCAGTTCCTAAGCTGTTGGAATCAATCTTAACAGATGAATTATTTTACACGTTTAAGAATTACATAATAGATGAGCAGCATGGCTTCTACAGAGGCCGTTCAACAACTACTAATCTGGCTATTTATCAGGAGTTTATTACCTCTTCGGTTGAAGCTGGTTACCAAGTTGATACAATTAACACCGACCTCTCTAAGGCGTTCGATAGTGTATGTCAGCAGTTTCTTTTAAAGAAACTATCTGAAATTGGGATAACAGGCAATTACCTTAAGTGGATTAAATCCTATCTTATTAACCGTCGGCAGCGTGTTACAGTGAATGGTTCTGTGTCGCGGGAAGTGACAGTGTCTTCGGGTGTACCCCAGGGTTCACATATTGGCCCTATTTTATTTTTGTTATTTATAAATGATGTAGTGTCCTGTTTTAAAAATTCTCATTGTCTCTTATATGCTGACGATTTAAAATTTTTTAATATTGTGGAACCTAATTATAACTCCCTACAGTCTGATTTAGATCAATTTGTCTCTTGGTGCAGTTCTAACTATTTAGAACTAAACATATCAAAATGTAAAGTTATATCATTTTACAGACGTTCTAACCCCGTCGAAAACTCATACATTATTAATAATACTACGCTGGAGAGCGTCTCCACATTTAATGATTTAGGGGTAATATTCGACAGGGAATTATCCTTTTCTTTACATGTTGATACTATCATTCTGAGGGCGTTTAGGCTATTAGGATTCATAAAAAGAAGCACAAAGCATATACAAGACACTAAAGCAATAACATGTTTGTACAGTGGTTTGATCCGAAGTATTTTAGAGTATTGCAGTACTGTTTGGTCTCCGTCACAAGCTATTTATGTCAACCGAATTGAACGATTTCAAAACAAATTTTGTAAATATTTGCTATTTATTTAAGTTTCACTTTCCATACCGGGATTTATCATATGAAACGAGACTGCTACTCTGTGGTATGCAAACTCTTGAACGGAGACGCAGGGATGCAATGTTACTTTTGCTCTACAAAATAATTAATGGAGACATTATTTGTGAAAAATTGTTATGCCAAGTAAATTTCGTTGTTCCGTTAAGGCATACTCGACAGTCACAACTATTCTTTGAGAAAACCCATCGTACAAACTATGGACAAAGAGCTTTCATGAATAGGCTTTTGTGCAACTATAATAAGCACTATTCTCACTGTGATATTTTTAATTTACGTTATTATCTGTTAAGAGGATGCTCGAATTTTAAAATTTTAGGTTGTTTCTTATCTTGTATGGTGTTAGACTTTGTTTTTTAGACGTTAAATGTATTTTAAAATTTCTGAAGAGTTTTGATATTTATATATTCGGTTTTTTTTTATATGTATATACTTATACTTTAATTGTTGTTATAGCTTTAAGACTGTGCCATTTGGAATTCATATTTCTGTAGTGTACTTAAGACAAATAAATAAATAAATAAATAAATAAATAAATAAATAAATAAATAAATAAAGGCCGCATATCATTCCATAGTTGGTAGTACTGGAATGCCATAGCAGCAATGTCAATTGTGAATTATTATTAACCTACAAATTGATTTCAGTTTATTTAAATAAAATCCTTTTATATTTTAAATATATTCATTTTATCTGTTAATAAATATGCATCCAATATGAATATATCATAAAACAAATACCGTCAAACGGGATGAAGTCGATCAAAAAAATACGTTTTTTTGAGTTTACGGGAAAACTAATAACTGGATTTTGATGAAACTAAAAATATAACTTCCTTGAAGCTTAAGTCGTCGACTGGTGACTGGAGCAAGGTCGTAAAAGGAGCAGCGTTTTTTTTTATTTTAAAATAAAGGATGATCGACTTCACACCAAGGTACGGGGTGAAGTCGATCACCCCTTTTAAAATGCATATTTCCTACGTCAGGACCGTCCAGGATGAAGTCGATCAATGAATAATAAAAACATATAAATATTTGCAGAAGAATTTTGCAATAAAACGCATATTAAAAAAATATAAACGTTTATTCTCTGGACGAGCTTTACACAGCCACTGATTTCTTAGTAACATAAACCTTAAATAAATGGATTATACTTAAATATAAAAACACAGATAAAAAACAAAACTAAAAAACAGATTTATGAAACGAACACAAAAAATCCCTTACTGGAGCGTTTTTAGTTTTTCTACTCTAAGGGAAAAGAAATATTTGCCTCGCTTTACTAATTTTAAATTGATTGTCAGACAATCTGTTCCCTACTTATGACAAACTCATCCGAAACATTTGGAAAAGTGAAAAACACAGATTTGTTTGATAGATATTTACGCAGTGTGCTTACAATTATTTCAGTTCCTGAGATTTCAATTATTTTAGCGATATAAAATCGATCTCTCTTGTTTGTCTCATATTTTGTGATGATAAAGCCTCCTACATCCCAGTTGCCGCATGGATGAAAAGTGTAGGCTGGCGCAGCGAAACTTTCTCTTATTTCATAATCGTCTATGTTGATATTCTGCTCCTCCACCTCCAGTGTCTTTAAGTCATCTGCTCCCTCTTCCTCTTCGCTGTTGCTTGTTTGTCTCTTACGCATTCTGGATTGCTTACAACTCCTTTGGTTCTCTTCTTCCAAATCTTCTGTGCCTATGCTTTTGCCAGCGGCTATTCAGTCTTTTTTCTCGCTTTGGAACATTATTTGGCCCAGTCTTGAGCTGGTGTAGACAATCTACAAGCACTGCAGTCATTGAAGTTTCTGCCTTGTTTCCTGCTTCCGGTGTAGTAGGCTCCTTTCTTTTTACCTTTGCAAGAACAGAATCGGGATTAAAAGGAACTAGGCCGCATGCTTTAAATCCAGCTAAAATATTATTTATTTCGCGATTCCCAAGCCCCTCTACCGCGGTTTTCAACATCCTGGGAAAGACAGTTTTTAGTAAAACCCCCCTATTTTTTAGTTTCCTTTCCTCGAGTATTTTTTTTTCCATGATGCTTTAAGTGGTCGAAAATAAGCCACGTCCAGTGGCTGGAGCATGTGGGTTGAAGGGGGGGGGGGCGTAAGACAAATTTAATATTATTGTTTTCGCACTCTTGAATAACACTGATAGTAAGGTGACTTTGTAAGTTATCTCCAATAAGCAGCTTGGTCCCTCCTAATTTTCGAAAATATGGGAGTGCTACGGTGCTGAACCAATCATTAAATAATTCAGAATCAAACCATTCCTTTGGAGACCTGTTGTACATTGCTCCTGGTAATCCGCCCTCCTTCCATCCTTCATAAAGGTGTTTAGCTTTGTACACCGTATAAGAGGGGAGACGAGTTCCATCAGCAGCTATTGCGAACATAACTGTTGTGCTGCTTTTTGTGGTGTTAAGTGTCCTGTAGGCATGTTTGCTTTCTTTCTTCATTACCACTTTTACAGCGGCTCTCACTGGCTTTGTATTCTCCACAAGCTTGATTGTAAGCCGTCTCTTCATTAGGCCGTTCAACCAGCCTTCTTCTGGCATATTCTTGGTAAATCGCTTTTCAGTGATGCCGCTTTCATTTAAATATTGCTGCGTAATTCGCCTAATATCAATGGGCTTTAATGGGAAACCCCACTCAGCACAGGTTTGCAAAGCATTCACTAACAATGTTTCAGAATGTTCATCAAGAGCAGGTTGACCACCATATGCCAAAGGATGTGCCGCATGAAAGTGATCGTTTAGTGTCGTATATGGCACTGCAAACCTTTCTGACGCTCTTCGCATGCTCAGTCTTCCCTTGCGCACTGCATCCAGCACTTTCTCTAAATATGCGGGGTCGTAGTTTCTTTTGCCATAAGCACCCAGCTTCTTCACGTATTTTCGTGGCATCTATAAAAATAAAAAAAAAAATAACATACGATTTGTTCCCCCCTGACCGACACCACTCATATGCTAGCATACGAAATTCACATGAGAAAATCACACAAAAACAAATTGCTTTAAACATAACCTCACAGCCTCACAAAATACAGTGAAAACCAAGTGATCCACTTCACCTCGTTGTTTTATTTCGGCACAAAAAAAATGCAGTTGAAACCGCACAAAAAAAAATTGTTCATATCTAATTGTGGAAACCCTTTCATGAACACATTCCTTATCACCTAGAGGGGCTCGGACAGAGTTAGTTTTTACAGAATCGGCTATGCAAATCTTTGATTTTACAGGTTGAGAAATGTTGCTTTTTTACTACTTAATTAATTTTGGAAAACTCACCTTTCACGATTAACTAGCACCATCGGTATAATGAATGTTCACCTGTTGGCCATACGAACGTAAATACAAACCAGCTGATTTGTAATACATTGTTGCCATACTTCTTAAAAACAAGTGAAAACACCGGATTGATCGACTTCACCTCTTTTGACGGTACATAATTTGTCTTGTAACCACAAAAGTTCGTAGAGTATTAATTTTAAAGAACCACTGTCTGTCTATAGAGGGCGTAAACATTAATTTAACATATTTTGAAATATTACATACTTGAGACGCTTTTTAATAGAGAATATTTTTATAATATTGTAAATAATATTTCTCTTTAAATTATCTTTTAAGTGATGTCCTCTAAATTTTTAAAAAATTTCTTTATGTAAAGTACTAATATTTTGTATAATTTGGCAACACTGGCCATCTTGAATGAACCCAAATTTTAACAATTTTATGCAATTATCTGAAAAAACAAACGAGTTGGTTTTGAATCATTTTTCCCAATTCTGGAACATGTTTGTCCTTTTGCCACATTAAGCTAGATACAAATTATGACACTCTCTGTAAACAGTTTTGTTCGGAAAATTACGAAATCTTGAACTCTTGTAATTAATTAAATATCCTCACTGATCTTTGTGCTGCATACAAAAATCATTAACGATAAAGTCCAGTTGAAACTGCATAAAACGGAACCTGTTAATAGAATTATTATTGAATTAAATCACGGCCCAAAACCGACGTTAATTTTTCAATTTCAATTCAATTAGCTCCTACTTTTCACTCTTAATTGAATGATAAAAAACTGAATTAAGAAACGCGACGGATTCATGCATTCCCTTTTTTTCAATGCGTCTACAAATCAGGATCGACAAACAAAACAAAAAAAAAACCTTTAGGAGGAAACGGCGTTCTTGATGAAACAAATATTTATTTTAAAATATTTTGGGTGCGAAAATCTTAAAAATATTACTAATAAAAAATAAAAAATTAATAAGTTAGAAGTTTGCTAATAAGAATCTTGGACAAATCAGATTATCCTTGTACTTAAAGTGCATATGTCCTAGATTATAGTACTCGTATAACAATTATAAAAAGCTTGAAATTAAAATTATTTTTTTTTACTTTTTAAGTTTGTATAAGATCCCTTAGTAAGTAATAGGCCACTTGGGAGCCCCCCACCACTCCACTTTTCACCATATCTAATTAGCTACTTCGACCATAAGGCCATGCCCACTTGAGAGTATATTCCGTCTGATGAGGTAACACCAAGAAATAAAAGAACATTAAAGATAAACATATTTACGAAAATAAATCAAAACTAAAATGTGATAGACGTAAAATAAAATGAATTAAACTCCAAGCCAATATCACATAAAATACCAACGACCGTTTCCCCTTCAAAAAAACAAGTTGATTTTTCTTACTAAGAACAGATGGCGACACCATTTCACTACTTGAATTCTTATTCTCTTCATAACCAACTTTATTGTATACTGGTGAAATGTGTAGCATTTGTTAATTCCATTAGAGACTGGAATTGAGAACCTATCTATTTCTTGCTGAGGAGTCCTAATAAGGACGAAATCGGTCCAAGAATGATGTTCTCCTTGGTGAGCAAAATCAAAGTAGAGAGTGGGAAAATTAATTTCTATCTCGGCTGTCTTTCCTTCAGATGTAATTCAATGACTGTTGCGGTATTAGCCAAAGGAGAATGAGGTATACCTCTAAGACCATCTCCATCCCTTCTAAGCGGCGTTTGTCCATCAGCACAGGTGATGTATCTGAGGATACCAACAGCATGGTCCAAGCAAATTATCTTCTTGAAAGTTGTTTTTGTGCAATGCACTGTAGTTTTTTCTTGTAGGCTAACATTGTATGTATGTATTAAAGCATGAAGATGTTCATGTGCTGTACTACCATCGTCTGCTATTAGATGACATCGACAAATATAATACCATTTAATATTTGGAGAACAAGCAAGTAAATTAAAGTCCTTCTCATTTAATATTAAGTGATACGATTCTTTAGACAATTCTTCGTAATCTTGTGCCATTTCCTGTGGCGACAATGCGTTAATTTCATTTAGATTCAAGAGATTCAAATAATCAGTTTTTGACAATGAATACATTTTTTGTTATTTTTAAAGAAGCTACTCGTAGAAAATGTCTCAGCAGATTGGAAGAGTCTTTAATGTCTCAATACCTTAAACAAATGATTCATTACTCCCACCACCAAGATTTTTGTGCATGCGCAGTAGTACAAACGAACGTGATGTAAGCTTCGTTGCAACATGCGTTCACGTGAACGAAGGTTAGGTTAGGAGGGCATACGAGAAGTTCTAAAGCAATTTTCCCAGAAAAGATGAAAAATAAGAAAACGTTGAAAACATGACTTTCCAGTATTTTTCAAATATATTAACTAAGGCACATCTATTCAAAAAGTTTTTGAATATGAATTTCGCACACATATTCATTGTCAACAAATATGGAGAAAATCCGAAGTTTGCCTTTTTTCAAAAATATATCTATTAAGGTCTATTTTGGATAAATCAAGTATGATAAAAATTATAGAGAACCTCATCACAAATAATTTAAGGAAATTTTCTCTTCTAATCATAAATAATAAAAATATATCTTAAAGTAGAAAAATGGCTTCGACTTTATATACAGGATGATTCAAAATTGAGTGCAAAGATTTTAAAAGTGTATTAACCAGCCAAAAATAGGAAATTTTTTTTATATAATCGTATGTCCTAACTTGCTTTGTTTTCTAGATACAAGGTGTCAAAGTTTTTTTTTTAAATAAATTTGTTTTTTAACAATTATTAATTAAATAAAATCACACTTTGAGACGCCACTGGAATAAATAGTGAATTAAATTTCATACCACAAATAAAAATTAAGACAAACCTATTTGGCGACAATCTCCATCATTTAGTTGTTAATTTTTTACTTGTTTTAATGGGACCAAGTGCAGATTTTGATTTTTTTTCTTGGAAACAAAGCTAGATGCGAGTAAAGCTCAAGAGGCAAGAAACTTACACTATTAACCGCTTAATATAAAAAAGTTTTTAATTGTCAAAAAAGCAGTGCTGTACCATAATTTTGCCTATAAGTATCAAGCTGGTAGACCCCTGAAACGCCACTGGATATAATAAATTTATTTTATACTCACCAAAGGAAGGCCCTTATGATGACAAATAAACCTACTAAATTTTATTTAAATCGACTGAAAGATTTTTGAGTAATTGATAAAAAAACAATTTTTTAAAAAAAGAAGCAAGTTAAGCCAAAAAATTTTCTTATTTTTGGGTGGTACATACGCCTTTAAAATATTTGCACTCAATTTTGAATCATCCTGTATATACTTCAGACCATTAGAAAAAATAGCCAATATAAAAAATTCAATTAATGAAAAACATCGGTCCCTATCAATAGAAAAAAAAAATCGACCCGTATCATGGAATATAAGATGTCGAATGTCTTCATTACAGGAAATGCCGTCTTTTAACTTTACAGTTGCATGAATGATTTACGATATCGTTATGGTTTATGCTCTGTATATTTCATATTTATATTTTTTCACTTTTGAAATTGCGGCAGCATCCCGCTAGCGCATTTATTAAGGATGTCCGTGAGACATCGGGAGACAAGAGAGACAACTCACATGACCGGAATGTCTAAATAGTCATTTCGTGCGTGACTTAATGCTATCTCGCGAAACATTTTTAGGTTAAAATGGTTTCTACGAGGTTGCACCGTAAATATCGTGGAGGCGCAGTGTTAAAGAATATTACGTAATAATAAGAAAAATGAGGGGTATAATTTCAAAGTGTGCAATCTCCATGTTTGGCAAATTTTCAGAAAACGGAAAAAATTAATAACTTAATAAAAAATCTGATGTGTCCAACACATGACTTTCCTATCTAGCTATTACATGCTTTTTCCGATTATTTTGTACAACCTATTGCAGCACCTCCATAAATGTTTAGAGGATAAAATAAATATATTGATATGGTCTATTTGTATCTGGGTTTTTGATTATTTAATTTATTTTAAATAATAAAGTTAATGATACAAACATCCATCTCATTTATTAAATATTTACCTTTATTTGTTATTGTTGTGCTCCGGCTATGACTTGTGTTGTCTCAGGCGTCTTGGGTTCAAGGTACGTATTATTTTATTGATTTAGGTCAATTTTTAAATTTTGTTAAGTTGTTATTCTATTTGAAATCCTGTTGGTTGATTAAAATATTCCCCTTTTACAAATAAACTATGTTTATTTCAAAATTGTTATTAACATACATCAATCAATACAGACCAAGAGAAAATACAATTAGATAATTTTAAGCAATCATGTTTAAAAAAATATAAAATAATGGACCAAAAATGGCGGAAGTACCATCCTCTAGTCAGTGCTATGGCTGCTTTGTGATCATAAGTGATTTTGCTATCAAATATTACAGATACACATTCATATTGACTAATTTTTTACTGCTCAGAAATATGTGATCAATGCAGCTACGTGAATTTCTTACAATTCGGATGTAGCCATTGACAAGCGAAACAAAGTCAAATTCACTAAGAATATTCAAATAGTTCGAAACATTTTGATTTACTTCATCATTTATATTAATATTTAAATCTCACACTAGAATATGATTATTGATCTTTTTATTTACATTTATTTGTTGTAGATAATTACTTAAACCAGTGGTCGCCAACCTCTCAATGTGTTGTTTTGGAATAAACAGCGAGCTACCCACACGGAAGCCACGTTAATTTATCATTATATGTATTTATTTTACTATTTAACTGGTAATACATAATACATAGGTACTAATAATAAACTAATAACAAAATAACTAATATTACTAGTACGTACTTGTTCATAGCTACATTCCTACCTACCAAACGAAGGTGTTTGAAAAATAAACACAAACTTTTATCCAGCCACAAAGGCATGTCACGTAAGATTTAAAAATAGTTAATAATAACAACAAAAAAGTAACGCACTATCATGAACATAAACATTGAAAAATAAAAAAGCACGTTCAATGAGAAGGCTGACACTCAGACTCATCGATAATTTTTTTAATGTTTGCAGTATAATTTGATACAGCAATTCGAATACAATTATCCAAATGTTCATCTGTAAGTCGATTGCGATATTTGTTCTTAATAAACTTCATATTGGAAAAAGAAGATTCACACAAATAGGTTGAACTGAATAATGCTTTCACTTTCAAGGCAACACGGCATAGAACTGAATATTTGTCTTTACTTACAATAGGCCAGATACATTTGGTACTTGAGACTAACGATTTTAAGGCTAAATCATTTTGAAACTCAATTACTTCCATTTCTGTTGCAGCGATGTCTTCGTCAAAGTTCTGCATAACACAAGTTACAAACTATTGGATATCAATTTCCATAAAGGACGAAACAACAAACTGCGCTACTAAAGCCATTTCGTTGAAATCCTTAAAACGATTTTGGAAGTAATTCTTCAGAGTAGAAACTATTTCTACATGATATTTGCTGTCATAGGGTTCTAATGGATTTTGAGATATTTTTTCTGAAAGAATAGGAAAATGCTTGGCATCGCTGTTAATTAGGTTTTGTTCCCAAAACTCCAGCTTTTTGATAAATGCTTTTATATCAGAAATTATTTCCGCTAGTTCTTTGTCTCTCTCCTGAAGCTGCAAATTAAGTTCGTTTAATTTATCTGTAATGTCCACGAGAAAACCAAAATCTCTAAGCCAGATTAAATTTTCTAGTTCTGGAGTCGGATCATCGCGTTGTTTGAAAAATTGAACTATGCCAGATAGGACATCATTAAAACGTTTCAGCACCCGTCCTCTACTTAACCATCGGACTTCAGAGTGAAGGAGTAGGTCCCCGTATTGACAGTCAACTTCATCGGCCAAGATTTTGAATAATCTTCTTTGTAACGCTTGAGCTCTAATCTTGTTCACAATTTTTACCACCAGTTTCATAACGTTGTTTGGTTTCAGGAAATTTCCACATAATGCTTGCTGATGGATAATGCAGTGGTAACAGAGAAATTGCGGAAAAGTTTCATCTTTACGACATAACGCCACCAGACCCTTATCACAACCCACCATAGCTGGAGCGCCATCGGTTGTCAAGCCTACCATTTTCGATATTGGAATTTTCTCGGAAGAAATAATATTTTTTAAATGAGAAAACAACTCCTGTCCAGTAGTGTGTCCTTTCAGTGGAATAAACTTCAAAAGATCTTTTTTAATCGTGAAATTACTAAAAACCATCCTGACGAACACGGCCATCTGGGCAGTGTCAACGACATCTGTTGATTCATCCAGTTGAAGTGAAAAATAAACACAGTTATCTAAGTCAGTTCTTAACTGTAAAAAAATATCATTGCTTATTACTTCTACACGTCTCATCACTGTATTAGCAGAAAGTTGCATAGATTTTGTAGCTGAAACTATCTCGTCTTTATTTCTAAAGTTGGCAAATAACGAATCAGCAGCTTCTAAAAACGCCTGTCTAATCATTTCCCCGTCTTCATAAGGTTTCTTTTTTTGTGCAATTATCTGGGACGCACGGTACGATGCTTCAGTTGCAGCCTTATTTTTGTCGACTGTTCTTAAAAATATTGATTGTTGTCCAATTAACTGCTTTTTAACTGTTTCAGTTTCTCCTTTCTGGCGTTAGAATGTAGTGGGAATGATTTTTCAAAATTAGAATGTACAGTTTTATGATGTCTCTCAATATTTTCTTTTTTAGCAACGGAGACCGAAGTATTACATAACAAGCACACATTTTATCTTTAACTTCTGTAAAAAAAGTATTGTTCTTCCCATTCCGAATGAAAGTGGTATGTCTTTACCTTCTTACAACTGCTTGCCATAATATTATTTTTTGCTGTTCTCTACTAACCCAACCGCTGGACGTTGGTTACGCGTTCAGTTTTAAACTAAGCGCAATGTCGCCGCGCCGTGCGTATTTATCCCGTTCAAAGCAAACCAGGTCGTTCTCAAACACTAACGCGCTGGTCCGGCTGGTCGGTTCTAGCCGATTCTAGCTTGATGGCGTCAGCGGCAGATCGCTCACCGCAACGTTGCCGCTGTTTATGTTTAATATTATGACAATTAGATTTTTTTTTTTTTAAGTGAAGGGGGAGAAAAAGTTCTTTATATCTCACAAGGAGATATAAACCTTAAAATTACCTCAACTCACACATGGCTACCCCCCTTGTCAATTAGATTTTTTTGTGGAATTTTCGGAAGCTTCTCTGATTTGCATGCATATGAAAATACATATGTATGCAGATGACACTCAGTTGTATTACTTCTTTAATAAAGAATATATTACCAATGCACAAAATTTAATAAACACTGAGCTAAAGGCATTATTAGAAGCATCTAAAAAACATGACTTGGTAATTAATAATTCTAAATCAACTATTATGTTATTCGGAAATAATATATTACCTAATGAGTTAATAATCAAAATTGAAAACGACCCTTTAAACACTACTGAGCAGGCTAGAAATTTAGGTGTCATAATCGATAACAAATTAAGATTTACCGATCACACATCATTTATATTAAAGAAGGCTTATGGAAAATTAAAAGTTTTATATCCCAATAGACATATTTTAAGTAGGAAACTCAAAATACTACTTTGTGAATCGCTTGTCCTCTCACAAACTAACCACTGTGACTACGTATATGGTCCCTGCTTAACTTCAAGAGATTCAGGCAGACTACAGAGGCTTCAAAATTCTTGTTTACGATTAATCTTCAGTATAAGAAAATTTGATCCAATTAGTCATACATTAGTAACTGCTCGCTGGCTGAATATGACTCGCAGAAGGTTATTACATTCGTTGACATTGCTCCACAAAGTTATCGTAAACACAACTCCCCCTTACCTAACCAATAAAATAAAGTATAGATCAGATGTGCATAATATTAATATCAGAAGAAAAAAAATTATTTCTATTCCAGTCCATAGAACTACCTTTTTCGAAAAATCTTTTAGATATAATATTTTCAAAGCATACAATCTTCTACCAGACAATTTTAAATTAATGAAAATATCTCAATTCAAACAAAAACTTTTTGAAAAATTATTTAGCGAACAGTGTTGAAACTAATTATTTCACCTATTTATTTATTTATTTATTTATTTATGCAAATGTGTTATAAATTTATTATGACTTTTCTTCTAAATCGCGATTTCTTACATTTTACTATTAATATTATTTTTTTTTAATTTATTTATTCGCTCCGTGCGAAGTCATGGAAAGGGAAGCAAAAGCGATACTAGCGCTAGCTGCGGATAATTCGTGCATTTTAGGGGGATATTTTGTAATTTTGGCATATCAAATACACGTATACATTTTACTTTTTTTCAAAAAAGTAGGTAAAAACAACACAATAAGCAACCGGAGTTACTGTGTTGAAAATTGTACAAAAACTAGCAAAAAAAAAACAGTGAAACTTATATAACAAATTTCACTAACAAAGTGGAAATTAAATCAAAGAAATAAATGGATAGTTGTACAATAAGAAGAAAAATTACCTTTATTTTTGTGATAATAACAGTAATGCTGGAAATAGTAGACATCAGAAACTAGAAAGTTTTTAAATAAACAATAAATTATCATTTTACGATGTTCTTTAATATCCCTTTATTCTTAAATGTTCATTCAGCAAGGACTAGATTTCAAGATTTCTGCCGTTGATTATAATATTTGGCTGGTATGCAGTTTTGTGACTTACTGATCGGAAACCAGTTTTAATCATTCATTCTATGTTTTCTTTAGAACAAAAATGGAAATATAAGTAGCGATCCTTTTTATACATTTTAACTTCACGCTATTATAAATGGTTTCTTCAATGACAACTTATTAGACTTAGGCAACTTCTCATACATTTTCCAGTAAATACTGTTGCCTGCCTATATTTTATTATTGATTTTTAATGATTATACATAATTTTCTTCAATTTAAGCGTGAAAAATATATACCAATAATAAATTAATGTTTTAATTGTTTTATAAATCCATATACTTTTATTAAAACTAACATATATACTTTTTATTTACGAATTCTATTATAAATTGTATTTGTCAGTATAGGCAGAAATACTCCTTTAATACCAAAACAAATTGGCGCTGCTGTCGCGCACGGAGCGAATATATGTATACATATGTGTGTGTATGTATATATATATATATTTTGGGTTCTTAAGGAAGAGCAGCCTAGCTGATTTTGCGCCCTTTAACCAACGTTTGCCTTTTTCTTATTTTTTATGTATATAGGTACTATAGTGAATATTCTATTTTAATTTACTTGTATTTTGTTGGTTAATAAAGACATTTATTATTATTATTATTATTATTTTTGCAGTTTGTATTTTTTAAATTAAAATCGTTGTGAGAGCCACCAGAATTGCCTCCGCGAGCTACCGGTAGCTCGCGATCGACAGGTTGGCGACCACTGACTTAGACTGTCTACAAATTCTTCAGTATTAATTGTAGTTGGTGATCTATAAATAGCTGTGATAAGTAAATTGTTACATTTACCTAGAGTTATTTCGACTTGTAATACTTTTAGATCGCCAATATTATATATTTTATGTGAAAAATCGAACGTATCTTTTAAATACACAACTACCCTCATTATATAATAATACAGACAGTCTTCAAAGGGCTATATAACCTCACTGGCTATATTTATGTGAAAATAAATGATAGCAAATTATATCAAAATATAGACCTTTGCCATAAAAACTGTGTTTTCATGCATTTGTTAATGAATTAGGTATGTGAATTAGGTGAATGAGGTAAATGACAGTTTAGTCAGATACTTTTACAATTTTTAAACAGGTATATTTATGTTACTGTAGGGTTGGAATGTCTTAACTAATTATCTCTCAATATTGGTAAAGGTAAAGGACTAGACACACCATTTTTCTAATCCAAGCAAGAACATAGGTTAAACATGATGCGTAACTCTACTCATCAGTAAAGACGACTAACATCTTGTTCGCTTTATGTGATATAGGGCAGAACGTAGATAATATGAGTGTAGAAACAATTAATTTTTGTTCTATAATTTTATTTATTTTAACGAGATAATTAAAAACCAAAGAATCTAAAAAAAACCTAATTTTGAAATTTAACAAAACGTGACAATCTAATCAACGAATCTATTTAGGTGTGTTCTACAAATCTGAATCGTCAAGCCAGTTATAAAAACTATAAAGCTTGTTAACGGGAGCAATTATATTTGTAACCAACTGTATACACATGTGGTTTCTCTTGTATTAAATTTTTTAAACTGTTATACCGGTAAAAACAATTAGTATCTCCACTTTAAAGTGTTGTGGCAACAATTATAATTTAAACAGAATTTAATTGCCATAATAATTTCTGTAACCACATAGACCAATGTTTTACTAGGGAAGTGTAACGTTAGTCAATTATGAACGAGGAAATATTTATTCTAAAATCAAAATTGCAAAAAATGTTTATACAGGTGTTGCGAATAAAATGAGATCGTAAATACACTAACGCACCACCTTAAATGTACCATAAGTTTGAAGCTATTTTTCTTCTGAACCGTTGATTGGATTTCGATGATTTTTTTTCACATTATAGGTGTATTTCGCTAAATTACTGTACCAATGTTTTCTGAAAAATGTCAATTTTTTACCTATATACGAGATGTAAAAATAAAGTTGTGTTTTTTTTATCTTATTTTGCAATACTCTGTGGAATTTATTAAAAACAAACGCTACATCTTATTAATATTGCGAGATAGCTTCATCTTTTCTCAACATTTTCGTGAAAAAACCATCTCGATATCTCTGTTATCAAAGAAGAAAAGTACGTTTAAAGCATAACATGATTTTATTGAATTGTAATACTCATTAATGGAATATAAGCAGGTAGTTAGCTATGAAAAATCAAAAAATTTAACATGACAGTTGAAGACTGACAATACTGTTTATAATTCAATAAATTGTTTTGCTGCTTTGCGTGTGTTAGTTTTTTTTTCTGTCCTGGGTTCGTCTGACTATGTGTCTCCGAATAACATTGAAGCCTATTGGCTTATTGTGTTTTACCCTATGTTAGTTCATAGCACCCACTCTGTCACCTTTGTACCTTGTACAAGTTTGTACAGATCCTTGGGTGAGCGGGTTCTATACGTTGTTGGATCAACCTGGGGTTGTCCAAAAAGAGCCTGTCTTTTGCGATCTAGAGCTTCGCATTCGCACAGTATGTGTTTGGCCGTTTCTGGTTTCTTGTGACATAGTCGGCACATGAGTTCCCCATTGTACATGCCAATTTTGTTCAAGTGTCCCTTTACTGGGGCGTGCTCAGTCATGAACCCTGTTATCACTTTCAACTAGTTCCTATTCATTGAGAGTAGTTCTCCAGTTCTTTTGGGACATGGTCTGCCTATAAAGGCTTTTCCATGTGCCTGTTTTGGGGTGTTTCCCCAATAGTTGATATGTTGTTCCCGAATCCAGTCGTTTATGAAACCCCGGACTGTACTTTTTGGTACTCCTGGGTTTGTGTCTGATTCCGGTGTTTCTTCTGACCCTCTTTTTGCAAGTTCGTCAGCCTTTTCGTTGCCTTCGATCCCTTGGTGACCTGCACCCAAAATAGTTTTACTCTATTTCGGTCTGCCAGTATTCTTAGTTCTTTGATGCATTCCCATACCAGCCTTGACGTAACTTTCTGACTCGATATGGCCTTAAGTGCCGCTTGACTGTCTGACATTATTTGAATATGCTGATTTTCGACAGCTCTTTCATTGTCCGTTTTTGCACATTGCAAAATTGCGTATACCTCGGCCTGAAATACCGAGGAATGTATTCCTATAGCATAGCTATGGTTAGTATCAGGGTTTTTGGAGAATACTCCTGCCCCAGTGCCTTCCGCAGTCTTAGACCCGTCTGTATACCAGGTTTGTTCCTGTCGTTGGGCATTGGGCTCCCTTATGGTGATCTCCGCTCTTTCCTGTATTAAAACCTCAAATGGAGTATTAAAAGAGTACCTCTTGGTTATGAGGTCTGATCTCATGTCTAGCACGTCTCCTGTCACTAACCTTTCCCAGTGTATTCCCTAATCTGTAAGCACCTAATCTTGCCTCCCCTTGTATCACATAGTGAAGAGGTGGGAGTCCTATTAGTGCTTCCATTGCAGCAGCTGCATATCTTATTATCGGTCTTACCACCATGTTATAAAGCCAATACTCCATGCTTGTTTTTAAACCCCATTTTTTTCAAAAGGATCGCCTTGCCATCATTAACGAGGTTTCCGCTCTCCTTGTGGTTCTTTCTAGATACTGGTTCCAGGTAAGTCTCGAGTCAATAATAACCCCGAGAAATTTTACCTCTCCCTTAAGCTGGATGCTTGCACCTCTTAGGTTCAGAGGCCCTAGTCCCTCCAATTTCCTTCTGCGGGTGAATGTAATTATGTCAGATTTGTTTGGGCTAATGTTTAGTTCTTCCGCCTCTGGCCATTTTGTTACTATATTTAGACTCTTGCATTCGATCTCTTACTATAGTATTGTATTTTCCCTGTGCCATGATCACTAGATCATCGGCATATCCCAGGGTTCTATGTCCCTTATCTTTGAGAGCCTTAAGCAGCCCGTCCACTACAAGGTTCCACAGGAGTGGAGACAGCACTCCACCCTGTGGACATCCTCTCGCTACCTGTGCCACTATTGTCTGTTTCCATGGCCCTTTCAATTATTTTAGAAAATGTTGAAAGAATGGTGATTGGTCGTATATCTTTTAAATTAGTGGAGTTTTGTATTGTTGGGATTGGAATTACCTTACCTACTTTCCACTGATCTCGGAACACAGAAAGGGTTAAGCAGTAGTTTATGATATTGCTTATATATGGCAGTATAAATGAACACGTGAATCTTATAAGTGTTATATCTATATCATCTGTTCCTCTAGCTTTAGTTTTTATGTTAATAATTATTTTGCTAATTTAATTTTCAGTAACAGGAGTAAATCTAAAATTATAAGGGAAGTTTTGTTGACGATTGTTTTCATAATAACGAACAAGATCTTGAGAATTAGTACTATCTTTTCCAACAGTATCAAGAAAGTAATTATTGATATTATCTGCATCGCAGTCAAAATTAAACTCAGAATTATATTTTTTATTTCTTATTAAGTGAAGGTGTTTTAAAGTGTACCATTTTTCTTTTGTAGTTTTTGATTTTTTAAGCAGTGGTTAATAAAAGCTTTTTTCTGATTTTATTGCGATATTAGTATAATTTTTTATATCGTTGTAATAGTTCCAATGAACTAATAGTTTTGTTTTCTTAAATTTCCGAAACGCCTTTTCTTTTAAAGAGATCATAAATCTAATATTATTTGTTATCCACGGAGATTTTTTTTGAGAATAGTTTTGTTTTGTATGGGGCATGACAATCAAATGTACAGTTTATATAGTTATTAAGTAGATTTACCTTCTCATTAATAATACTGGAATTAATAATATTTTGCCAGTTATGTTTTTAAGATCATTTTCAAAATTTTGAAGATTAAATTTAGAAAAATCTCGATAACTTATAGGTAAATTATTATTAACGGTACCATCAAGTTTAAATAAGGCATATACAAGGGAGTGATTTGAAATAAATGACTCGTCTAAAGTGATACACTTAGTGATTTGCTAACAATTATGCAGTCCAGTAAAGTTTGAGAGGTCAGGGAGATATGAGTTGGTTCCGAAATAATTTGTTCCAAATCAAACGCTTCTAGTAACATTGTGAGCCCTTTTACAGTTGAATGGTCATGATCTAGGTAATCTAAATTGAAATTACCCGTACATATGACATGGTTATGTTCCAGGTACATGGCAGAAATAGTATCCTCAAGTAAGTCTAAAAATGCATCCATTTGAATTCTAGGGGGTGGGCGATAAACACATCCTACCGCAATTTTTTTCTTATCTATTGTAGTTCTAATCCATTCTTGTTCAAATCTGTCATTTGTAAAGTTATAAGATTAATTTTTTACGAAAATATTAAGAAAATGTAGCGTTTGTTTTTAATACATTCCACAGGGTGTTGCAAAATAAGTTAAAAAAACACAAATTTATCTTTACACCCTGTATATGGGTAAAACGTTATTATTTCCCAGAAAACATTGGTACAGTAATTACTTACTATAATGTGAAAAAAAAAATCATTGAAATCCAATCAATATTCTTGAAAGGTTTTCCATTCACAAAATCAAACATAAAAAAATGAAAAAAAAAGTTTAAAACCTTTACCCCCCCTTAATGTTACCTGAAAAATAAATCGACACAATACATTTTTGTTCAAATGGTTGGCTTGTATTTTTCTTAGACTTTAATTTGATAAATATATAACAAGATAGGGGTTGCCACTTAATTATTTAACAAGAGTTAGTAAGCATTGAAGGGGCGAAACTTTTTTCTTATATTCACGCAAAATAAAAGGTTAATTTGACCGACTAATTTTGAAATAAAAGCACTGTATAATATCAGAGACAACCCAGCGAAAAGTTGTTTGGGCGATTGTAACCACAACCAGTCTATGATGGCTCCATTAGTAAATAGCGGGAAAATTTAAAAATGATTTAGGGCGGGAAATTCAAACATGGATTCAGAAATAAAGTTTTTCTTTACAAATTTACGAGAGAAACAAAATCTATTGTTTCACTGTATATTAAAAAATGTAAAAGCTTCCAATAACATAATAGTATATTATACAATAAGTCATATTACACATGGTCCATTATACACGAATTGAATACTATACTTTATATACAACTGAATATGGGGGCTCACCGATAACGAAAAGGGGATTTTTAGAAAAAATTCTTTGAAGTTGTTATAAAATATAATTGACAAGATTGTTCACAATTAAAAGACCTTTCAAATGAGGAGTATTTAAGCCACCGTGTGAAATAAAACGCCAATTTATACAGGAGGTCGTTTAAAGTTATTTATTGATGTAATTAATAGTAACATTACAATTTGAAATATTAATAGCTCCGGTAATATCATTGAAATTATTGTTTTTTAAAGAAAAATTAGTGTTGCTATTGATGAGTACAGAATCATGACGATCACTGTCAGAAGATGATGGATTATTAGGACCAACACAATTTTAATTATTGATTTGACTTAAAATTGCTTGAGCTGTTTCTATTTTGTTCTTTTTTGAATTGGCGATGTACCCTTCTGCTGTGGAGGCGGATTTCCAGCCTCCATGCCGTTTTAATGTTGTCATTGAAGCTCCAGAATCAGCAACCAATGTTGCAGATGCACGTCTGAGGCAATGGCCAGTATATCTCTTAGGGTTTGGTAATTGTAAAAACATAGCAATTTGCTTTCCCATTGCGCTAAACTTATTTATTCCTATCACTTGTTTTGTACACTTTCCTTTTTGGAAATTGGGAAAAAATCTTGTGGTGCATTTTCGGGCCGGAGGTCTATATATTTTTTAACGATTTTGAAAAAATTATCCACAATTGTGAAATTCCTTGGGACTTTGTTTTTTGAATGTGGCACGTTTACTTAAAAACATCCCTCAAAACATCTTAAATCCCCAATTTTCATATTCTTTAATTCACAGGATCGGCAAGCACCCATGACCCCCATAATCAAGGCTACCTTAAAAAAATGTGTAGATTAAGTTAAAGAATTTTGATTTTCGATTCGAGTTTTTACCTTTGTTTCAAGATATTTAATATCTAGGGCTACCTTTATAAACCTCTCAATTTGTTCACCAGTCAGAGCTTAATATTTCTTAGGTTCGTAATTTTCGGATCGTCTTTTCAACAAAGCAGTATCTCGGATATTTATCAATGTCGACATTGTGCTTGATGTTTAACATGCTTTTTAGCATGGAATAGTTTGTCCATAAAGTAGACGATTTGTATTTACTAGAAATTTCCATGAAATATGAGTGTCTTCGGAACAAGAGGATACATTCTAGTAGTACTATTAAAGCTGTCGAAACACTTAATGAACAAAAGTAACTGTAACAATGGATCTCTGTTCCAATTCACCTAAAATAATTATAGCCATTTTGTAATATATTATTAAACACACACATTATACTGTGATTTTCTTAATAATTTGGAAATTGCCTCTAGAAAGAAGCGTGTACAAAAACGCGAGTTTGGTTCCAGAAACTACTTTATACAAAAAATAATATGCGAAAATAAACATTCCCCCCCCAAAAAAAAATTAATTAAACAACAAAATCAGACTCAAAGAAATAAACGGGGCCCAAATTAAATTAAATTAAATAAAATGCACATGTTCATAACAACATTTATAATATTGTCAGCTGTCAGTTCTAATCTATACGTCACACGTCGACGTCAAAAAACCAGCAACATCAGCGACCTCTAGGACTGTTTCATTGAAGAGAGATAAATATATGTAAAGATCAATATAAAAGAGAAAGAAAGTCATATACCGAACAAATTTTCCTATTAAGTTACACGTGTAATATTTATAAATTTTTATGTTATCTGATTGAAAATTATTTTTATTTTTTAATTGCTCACTAATTACTAATACTCTTTTATATGTATTTATGTATTTTCCGTTGTGTATAATAAATTAGTATTTTAATTAAAAAATTATGTTAGTAATTAAAATTTATACATACAAAAACCTTAAGAAAAATTTCATAAATTTTAGGTTAATCTGATTTTCGTGTAATTTCGGAAACACGATTACTCATCATATCCTGATTGTACATCTAGGCTACTTAAAAAAGATGTAAAGCCTTTCAAATTGTACACTATATCGTTTAATGATAGTTAATAAATAACCAGTACCGTTAATTTTAGCGCTAGATAATACACTCTCACCGATTTATAAGAGATGAGCTTGTTAATTATTGATAACATTCAAATCGACAGTTTACTGCTAACTATTGCATTTATCGTAGACAGACAGGATTATATAGAAAGTGTGTCCGTTTTTTTTTCGTACATGTCCTACTTTGAACGGCTTGAGATCGAGAGGACTTATTTTGTAGTTTCAAGCAAAAGTTGCTGCTTATTATAAACCATTGATCTCGATTAACAAAAACTTAAAAAATATTGATTGACGGATGAAGGAAACAGATGGTTTGAATATCATGTAAATGGAAGGTATAAGAAGGTATGCATAGAAACGTTATTAGTAGTTGATATGATACCCATACTGTTCTAGAATATGTAGGCAATTGTAACGTATTGTTCACAAGTAGTTTTGATGTTAGCTTATTCTTTAAAATTAAACAAATTTGAAATGAATTTACTTTCGTCTACTGATAGGATATTGAATCCAGACCACGAAACTTCCGGCTAGAAGAGTAATGAGATCTCAGGTCGTGATTCGATAGCACACTCAGCGATAGGTCAATTATAAGTTGATTGAGTCCTTGGTACTGCTTTGGACGCCAACCGATTTGATTTAAATATAATAATGACAGTTAAAAAAAAAATGGATAAACAAAGTTATACTTAAGGTATACCTATAATAAAAATCAACATTAATAATTAATTAGTTTTACTTTAATTTCAAGAGAAGCATTTTTAAATGTAAAAATAGATATCGATATCGAAGAACGTATAGCACAATATACGAAATAAAAAATAGGAGTAAATAAAATTGTTTATTATCATAAAGAGAAATATTTAAAACAGATATTTATACAAAATAATCAGGCTTCTGTACTTTTTAAAATAAATTCAATATAGTTAGCAATAGACAGATAAAATTTCTACTTTGCTTTGGTAACTGGTACGAGTGTCATCTACCACTGTGTCCTGCAAGGGCGGTTTCTCCATTGGTTCATTTGTGCAGTGAACACCCAATTAAATTTCATAAAAACACGTTATTTTAAAATTACATAAATAACAAAAAAATATAAATTTAATTTTAATATTTTTATTTTCATACGTGTTAATCTATATTTTTTGGTACATCATTGTCCTCTGGCTGATCGCTTGTGGCACAGTATACCTAAGTATACTGTGTCTATGGCGCATTATGAGCCTAACATTTAAAACTGTAAAAGAACACATTAATTGGCGCGCCGCTCACAAACAAGGTTGCCAAACCAGTGTTGCCAGTCTAGTACAATTCACAATTTTGTTTCAGTGTCTAAGACCATCCAAAGACTACTTCAAAATGGTTTATTTTGTACCCAATTGTAAATACTACGAAGTAGGAAGCAAGCAAAAAATTTGTAATTTTTTATTTCCCACAAAACCCGCTAAAAGAAAAAGAATTATTATTCTGCTGAGGTAACTACTTGACATCATTATGGAAATGGATACGTACAATAAAAATTTGATAAAGATAAAGAGACAAATGGTTTTTCACTTTAAAAGTCTGAATCGGAAAAATGGATCAACCAGTTAATTTAATATACTCGATGAGAAATTTTACCTAAGAAATGGTAGGGTCCGATTACAATTAGAAGAACACAGCTACGTCATAACCATTACTTCGAATGCATATTATCTATAACTTTCAATAAACCAAAATTAAGTAAGAGTTTAGATGTATTTTCTGTATTTATATAATATTAACACTCCACTAAACCCCCATTAGGCAGCGACAACCAATTAATTACGTTGCCAAATGATGACGTAGCTGTGTTCTTCTAATTGTAATCGGACCCTATCTACATTTAAATAGTTTACCTATATAAAGTTATGTTTGCCTGTAATTATCAATCGTGTTACTCTCTAACCTAGATCGTTTGTTACATACAAACCAGAAATCTTTTATTTTAATGACATTTTTTTGTTGTCTTGTTTGTATAATTTAGAATTTTCAGAAATATTAGATGTTATGGTAATTTGGATCACTGCAGGTAATAAATAAAAATAAGGCTGTTGGTAAATTAGTTTACAGTTGGTAATAAAGTATGTCTCGAAAAAAGTAATAAGTATCAAACATAAATTGTGATTTTGATTAGGCACTTAACAAGTCACATCCCAGATATCTACATGCTTTGGCTAATCAATCCTATAAGTACAAATCAGAACATTAATATACTATCTACAATTAAACAATAATTTGAAAATACAGATGAAGCCGATTTGCCTATTTAGACAAAATACTATTATTCTGTTATTTATTAAAACACATTATTTCTTAGTGAACATGGACATGCAAAAGTCTACCATGAGGGTAGGACAGAGCGAGAGCAAAAATATTTTGGAATGTGCTGTGAAATACACTTAGAAAGGGTCATATGGAGAATTAAGTGTGATAACATTTTACGATATATATCTCACTAGTTTAGTTCACAGATTTATGTGTTCTGTGTTCAATTATGTGCTGCTATTTCAAACTTTTAGTATCCTTTGATAAAAGAAGTTGAATATTATTGTTGACCTTTTTAAATTGTTTATTTTACCTCATACATTTTTTTTCTACTCTTCATACAGTATTCTGTAAAGAGTATTATAGATTATAGATTTACTTTGTCTGTCCAATGTCACTTTTTTTGTCTGCACGATAGGTCAGAAACGAGAAATCAAAATCAACTTGAAAATTTTAGGCAAAAATCAAGCTCTATTAATTTTTAACAAATCTGATTAAAAATAGGGGGTTAAGATGGGTTGAAATTAAAAAATCTTAATTAAAAACGAAAAGCGATATCAACATGAAATTTTTAGTAAAAATAAAGCTTTATAAGAAAATAAAGCTTATTGATACTGAAAAAAATATAAATAGGTTAGGGAGTTAAGGGGGGTTAAAATATAAAAAAAAATTCTTACTAAAAAACGAAAAATGATATAAACTTGAAATTTATGGCAAACATCAATCTCTAAAAGGAGAAGAAGCACTTTAATTATAAAAAAAAATCTGATTAAATATGGGACATTTAAGGGGGGTTGAAATTAGAAAAAAATCAAAAATGAAAAGCGATATTAACATGAAATTTTTAGTAAAAATCAAGCTCTATAAGGAGATGTGAAAATAATCTGGTTGAAAATGGGGGTTAAGGGGCTCTGTTAAACTGTGAAAATTATAATTTAGAATGCCACGCATTATATATCTTCATTCTAGTTTGTATCTGTGTAATATTATGTATTGTGATGGTACTGATCTTATAAAATACATTTTAATTCACTTCCTTTTTTTGCCAGTAAAAGGTATTTAATAAATATGTTATTTTATTTTTTGACATGTAGTTTTTCGTTTCCTGATAATGTCACCCTCCTTACCTAATTTTCTAAAGGTAGTAAATTTGACTTGTTGGAAATGTATTATCTACATTGATCATCATTTTAAAGACACTGAAGTAATTTGTTTAAATGACCAACTATAATCCACAGATAACCCCATCTTTGTTGCCTTTTTACTTACTCCTTCATTCGTATTTCACACATAATCCTTCATTTCTTTAAAAATCCCCAATATCCATTCTTTAGTTTTTTAATTTTCTGCTCAATTTATTTTTATATGATTAATTATCGTAACATAACCTCAAATTTTAATATCATTTTAAGTCAAACCCTTCTTTTAAATTTTTTGAGTCTTTGATATCCTACCAAAAGTTATTTGAATTAACTTAAAATACGGTTATATTCAAACTTTTAAAATTTAATAATATTAACATTTCAAAATTTATATTGTTCATATTCTAGTGTTATGTTAAATTACTTTGTCATCTGCCATATTTAAAAATAGAACCTTGCTTTTAATATTTTTGATGACATTATTAATATAAATTAAGACAAGAATGGGACCCAAATTAGAACCTTGAGGTATTCCTCAAATCGACGCGTCCTGTATTTTATTGATTTTCTGTAACAACGAACTTTAAAACGATTTATGTTTATGGTAATTTTGTAGGTTTATATCAGCTTCCTTTTTTCCTTCTTCTACTATAGTTTAATCTTGGCCTCTTACTTTTTGGACCCATTACAAATCTTCTATTTCATTATATACTTAAGTCCACTTTTGATGTCTATATCTTAGGCGTTTATTTACAAACCAAACTCAGTTGATTCCAACTCACCTGAGTTTTTCCTTGAACGAAAATCCAAGTTGGGTTATAACTGTTCTGTGGTTCCAGTGTTGCACTCGACTTTAGAGATAGTAACAAATTCGTAATTTTAAAGTACGTTTACGTATGTTACTGCTGTTCTCTAAATTCACGCGATTTTACCAAACTTCAATTTTCGTTCAAGGACGAACTCACCTGATGGAGCTTTTCGCGCTTCGATATGGCCTGCAGGCCAACCGCACAGTTCTGATCTGAAGGCAAGATTGAATCAGCACATTTCACCCTTTACGTTCACATCTGACAAAAGATAATAAAGGAGAAAAGTTCACAGATGTAGTATAGGAAGGTCTATTAAAGAATGATAAATATGTCTACACTTTTAGTTTTAAGTATGCATACTGAAGAAAAAATCCAAAATAGTTAAAATCAAGAAAAGGTTCTATTTTCTTTTCAGCTAGTTCAATATTTAATTTGTGTTGTTCTCATCTTCAGGTTATAAGGGTGAATTCTACCTCTTCCTGTATTATTGCTCTTTGTTGAATTACTGTGGTACATCTTAGATCAGTGGTCGCCAACCTCTCAATGTGTTGAGCTACTTTGTTAATTTTGGAATAAACAGCGAGCTACCCACACGGAAGCCACGTAACGCAACGTAAATGAAATAATCCACAGTTAATTTATCATTACATGTATTTATTTTACTATTTAACTGGTAATACATAATACATAGGTACTAATAATAAACCAATAACAAAATAACTAATATTACTAGTACGTACTTGTTCATAGCTACATTCCTACCTACCAAACGAAGGTGTTTGAAAAATAAACACAAACTTTTATCCAGCCACAACGGCATGTCACGTAAGATTTAAAAATAGTTAATAATAACAAGAAAAAAGTAACGCACTATCATGAACATAACCATTGAAAAATAAAAAAGCACGTTCAATGAGAAGGCTGACACTCAGACTCATCAATAATTTTTTTTAATGGTTGCAGTATAATTTGACACAGCCATTCGAATACAATTATCCAAATGTTCATCTGTAAATCGATTGCGATATTTGTTCTCAATAAACTTCATATTTGAAAAAGAAGATTCACACAAATAGGTTGAACTGAATAATGCTTTCACTTTCAAGGCAACACGGCATAGAACTGAATATTTGTCTTTACTTACAATAGGCCAGATACATTTGGTACTTGAGACTAACGATTTTAAGGCTAAATCATTTTGAAACTCAATTACTTCCATTTCTGTATCAGCGATGTCTTCGCCAAAGTTCTGCATAACACAAGTTGCAAACTGTTGGATATCAATTTCCATAAAAGGTGAAACAACAAACTGCGCTACTAAAGCCATTTCGTTGAAATCCTTAAAACGATTTTTGAAGTTATTCTTCAGGGTAGAAACTATTTCTACATGATATTTGCTATCATAGGGTTCTAATGGATTTTGAGATATTTTTTCTGAAAGAATAGGAATATGCTTGGCATCGTTGTTAATTAGGTTTTGTTCCCAAAACTCCAGCTTTTTGATAAATGCTTCTATATCAGAAATCATTTCCGCTAGTTCTTTGTCTCTCCCCTGAATCTGCAAATTAGGTTCGTTTAATTTCTCTGTAATGTCCACGAGAAAATTAAAATCTCTAAGCCAGATTGAATTTTCTAGTTCCAGAGTCGGTTCATCGCGTTGTTTGAAAAATTAAACTATGCCAGATAGGATATCATTAAAACGTTTCAGCACCCGTCCTCTACTTAACCATCGGACTTTCGAGTGAAGGAGTAGGTTCCCGTATTGACAGTTAACTTCATCGGCCAAGGTTTTGAATAATCTTCTTTGTAACGCTTGAGCTCTAATCTTGTTCACAATTTTTACCACCAGTTTCATAACGTTGTTTAGTTTCAGGAAATTTCCACATAATGCTTGCTGATGGATAATGCAGTGGTAACAGAGAAATTGCGGAAAAGTTTCATCTTTACGACATAACGCCACCAGACCCTTATCACAACCCACCATAGCTGGAGCGCCATCGGTTGTCAAGCCTACCATTTTCGATATTGGAATTTTCTCGGAAGAAATAATATTTTTTAAATGAGAAACCAACTCCTGTCTAGTAGTGTGTCCTTTCAGTGGAATAAACTCCAAAATATCTTCTTTAATCGTAAAATCACTAAAAACCATCCTGACAAACACGGCCATCTGGGCAGTGTCAACGACATCTGTTGATTCATCCAGTTGAAGTGAAAAATAAACACAGTTATCTTATTTAGTTCTTAACTGTAAAAAAATATCATTGCTCATTACTTCTACACGTCTCATTACTATATTAGCAGAAAGTTGCATAGATTTTATAGCTGAAACTATCTCGTCTTTATTTCTAAAGTTGGCAAATAACGAATCAGCAGCTTCTAAAAACGCCTGTTTTATCATTTCTCCGTCTTCATAAGGTTTCTTTTTTTGTGCAATTATCTGGGACACACGGTACGATGCTTTAGTTGCAGCCTTATTTTTGTCGACTGTTCTTAAAAATATTGATTGTTGTCCAATTAACTGCTTTTTTAACTGTTTCAGTTTCTCCTTTCTGGCGGCAGAATATAGTGGGAATGATTTTTCAAAATTAGAATGTACAGTTTTATGATGTCTCTCAATATTTCCTTTTCCTACGACCACTTAGGAAAGTGACACATATCACACTATAAAGTCCTATGGAAAGTGCCCTATATCACACGCGTATGAATAAGAATTTACTTTTCACCCGAGTGAGAATATGTTACTTTCCGCAGTAGTTGTTACAAAATGTCAAACACCTAATTTCTATTTTGATCTATGTAATGTCCATATTAATACTAAAATCGATATGATTGTTAATTTATTGAAATTGTTGTAAATTAGATAATTTTAAAATAACTAAGATTATGTTTGCTTTTTATTCTGGTTAAACATATAACCGATTAGATCACTCAATTGACGAAAGGCCTGTTAGCTCAGTTGGTTAGAGCATCAAACTATCAAATTTGCCATTTGAGAGACCTGGCGAACGACCGCGTTCGAATCCTGGCGGGGCCAGAAATTTTTTTTTTTTAATTTTTGTTTTTTTTTTTTGTTTAAAAAATATGAAAATTGAATAAATACGATTGTTGTTGATTATTTTTTTAAATACATTTTAATTATTATAATAACCTGGTTTTACATTTTTTGATGAAAATATTTTGTGGTCGTAGGAAAAATATTGTACATCACTTGTGTGAAAAGTGAATTTCCACACTCGTGTGATAGTCGCACTCGGCTTGTGCCTCGTGCGACAATATTTCCCACTCGTGTGAAAAATGTCACTTTCCACACTCGTAATGTAATATACTATTTTTAGCAACCGAGACCGAAGTATTACATAACAAACACACATTTTTATCTTTAACTTCTGTAAAAAAGTATTGTTCTTCCCATTCCGAATGAAAGTGGTGTGTCTTTACCTTCTTACAACTGTTTGCCATGATATTATTTTTTGTTGTTCTCTACTAACCCAACCGCTGGACGTTGGTTACGCGTTCAGTTTTAAACTAAGCGCAATGTCGCCGCGCTGTGCGTATTTATCCCGTTCAAAGCAATCCTGATCGTTCTCGAACACTAACGTAACGCGCTGGTCCGGCTGGTCGGTTCTAGCCGATTCTAGCTTGATGGCGTCAGCGGCAGATCGCTCACCGCAACGTTGCCGCTGTTTATGTTTAAAATTATGACAATTAGATTTTTTGTGGAATTTTCGGAAGCTTATCTGATTTTTGCAGTTTGTATTTTTTAAATTAAAATCGTTGTGAGAGCCACCAGATCAACCTTCTTCTACGATGTACTTGTCAATTTTTTCTTTCTTATAGAGTCATCATTTCTTTCTGGGCAAGCTTCTCTAAGCTTTATCTTACTATTAAAAATGGTTCCCTTATTTTGAGTGATCCTTTTGCTTGAAATAACTCTGGACCAGGACTTTTCCGACTGTCATTGAATTGTTGCGTATGCTTCGTAAATTTGTTACTATAATCCCGTTTGCATACGGTTGATGATTTTGTTACATTGTCTACAGATGTCTACTGCTAATTGAGTAAGGGAGAGAAGAAAAAATGTCATGTCGGGAGACAGGAAATTATTTCTTTTTTTTGCCCCTTCACAGAATTTGCCTTTTATTTTCTGGGCTAGCTAAACTTTTCTATTACTATAGACCAGCTATATTCTACAGCATGTGGCTTGTCAAGCTGTCATGTGGGGCCCGAAACACTATTATTAAGAAGGTGTTTTTTAAAATTATGGGTTTCTTAGTCTTGTGTTTTATTTATTACAGGTTTCTACTAACTAATTCGATATGAATGACCAAAAAAAGATCGTCATTCAAAAATGTTGCAGCCTGTTTAACATACCAAACATATGTATGCAGCTCGACGAAAAAAAAGTTTGAGTATAGCTGCAGTATAGACGGTTAATAGCGAATTTCTATGTTTGTAGCATTAAAGCTAGGCGTACTATGAAATCATGCCGTCCTTGCTAATTTTCTGACTCAGGCAAATGTGTCATCATATTGATGCCTTGCCGACTCAAAAACGACAAGTAGTGAGGCATCCGTTAAGTGCCACACAGTACTCAAAGTGTTAACTTTATTGGATTCCATCTTACCTACTAGTCAATTTTTTTTTTTGGAAGTATAACCTTCACTATGCAAGTTACTTTGTATTAAATATCTGAAGATGGCTCTATGAGCCGAAATGAGGGACGCACTCAAACTTTTTATTTGTAAATTCTATAAAAATTATATACTAATTTTTATGTGGTATTTATTTTTTAGGTAGTTTTACTTCTTAGGTATTTAAGAAAATATGGATAATTTATTATTCTTAAATTTTTTTTTGCACAAATGGGAAAACATCAAAAGTTAAAATTAATAAAAGCAACATTATTCACCGCTACTTTCGATCCGTTTTAGATAAGCAACATAATGAACATAAATTCTTAATTTGTGTGGGACAATCTCCAATCTACAGTCGACAATGTAATCTAGCTTGACGTACTACTACTAGTACCAGTACTAGTACGAGATACTTATTTAGAACGAACCATTCTTTAAGTTGTCGGTAGCCAGCACAAATGCAAAAACCACTTATTCATCTATATCTAATGTCTTTATAAGTAAAACGGTACCTACTATTGCCTAATAAGAAAGAAATACCTAGTTTATTACGACTGATGATTGTTTGTTTTTGTGTGGGTACATCCTTATTGGATGACAGATGAAATAAAGGAGTTTTCATCGGTTAAGATTTAAACTAGAATACAGGATGTGGCAAATACAGGATGGTGCATCGAAAAGTAGACATAGGGGTTTTTCGGTAATAACATAGGCATTATTTTTTTGTTATTAGCAAATTCGAGCAGGAGGCTAATCAACGCTAGAATAGTACTTATTCTCCTGAAATGTGCCCAAATAATTCAAAACATTTCTCAGGTGATTTGTCGACATTCGTTGGTGAAAATTGATGTAAATTGATGTAAATTGATGTAAATTGATGTAAATTGATGTAAATTGATGTAAATTGATGTAAATTTATGTAAATTGATGTAAATTGATGTAAATTGATGTAAATTGATGTAAATTGATGTAAATTGATGTAAATTGATGTAAATTGATGTAAATTGATGTAAATTGATGTAAATTGATGTAAATTGATGTAAATTGATGTAAATTGATGTAAATTGATGTAAATTGATGTAAATTGATGTAAATTGATGTAAATTGATGTAAATTGATGTAAATTGATGTAAATTGATGTAAATTGATGTAAATTGATGTAAATTGATGTAAATTGATGTAAATTGATGTAAATTGATGTAAATTGATGTAAATTGATGTAAATTGATGTAAATTGATGTAAATTGATGTAAATTGATGTAAATTGATGTAAATTGATGTAAATTGATGTAAATTGATGTAAATTGATGTAAATTGATGTAAATTGATGTAAATTGATGTAAATTGATGTAAATTGATGTAAATTGATGTAAATTGATGTAAATTGATGTAAATTGATGTAAATTGATGTAAATTGATGTAAATTGATGTAAATTGATGTAAATTGATGTAAATTGATGTAAATTGATGTAAATTGATGTAAATTGATGTAAATTGATGTAAATTGATGTAAATTGATGTAAATTGATGTAAATTGATGTAAATTGATGTAAATTGATGTAAATTGATGTAAATTGATGTAAATTGATGTAAATTGATGTAAATTGATGTAAATTGATGTAAATTGATGTAAATTGATGTAAATTGATGTAAATTGATGTAAATTGATGTAAATTGATGTAAATTGATGTAAATTGATGTAAATTGATGTAAATTGATGTAAATTGATGTAAATTGATGTAAATTGATGTAAATTGATGTAAATTGATGTAAATTGATGTAAATTGATGTAAATTGATGTAAATTGATGTAAATTGATGTAAATTGATGTAAATTGATGTAAATTGATGTAAATTGATGTAAATTGATATAAATTGATGTAAATTGATATAAATTGATATAAATTGATGTAAATTGATGTAAATTGATGTAAATTGATGTAAATTGATGTAAATTGATGTAAATTGATGTAAATTGATGTAAATTGATGTAAATTGATGTAAATTGATGTAAATTGATGTAAATTGATGTAAATTGATGTAAATTGATGTAAATTGATGTAAATTGATGTAAATTGATGTAAATTGATGTAAATTGATGTAAATTGATGTAAATTGATGTAAATTGATGTAAATTGAAGTAATTTGATATACATGGATTTAAATGGATAAAAATGAATGTATTAATATACATTCATTAATAAATTGACTTAAAGTGGCCTAAATTGAAGTAAATTAAGACAAATTGGAGTAAACTGAGGCAAATTGAGGTAAATTCAGGCAAATTGAAGTAAATTGAGGTAAATTGATATAAATTGATATAAATTGATATAAATTGATATAAATTGATGTAAATTAAAGTAAATTGATGTAAATTGAAGTAAAGTGATGTAGGTATATTGAGATATATTGATATAAATGGATGTAAATTAATGTGACTGTTTCAGTGAAGAAAGTAGTCTCACAAAAAAGTCTAACGGACTAAGATCTAGTGATTGTGTAGACCATTTTAAGGAGATTTCTCTCTCAATTCAGTGATCCTGCATCACAACATATAGTTGTTAGGGTACTCGTCTGGCACAGATTAATTTGTAGCTACACTTTTAATCTTTAGTAGACTATTGCTTAAAATATTTAATATTTTTTCTTGATTAACAAAATTTTAATTTTTAAATTTCGAAGGTTACTATATAAAATTTAATGGGTTATTTTTTTATGTACTTAAAGTACAATTCCCACTCTTAACAACAACACGCTCTCACTGGTAAATTCTCTAACACGTATTGCATTGACATCCTGCAGACAAATTTATGTAAATTCTACACCTTATTCCACCCTTTACTTCCCAACCCACACTTCTAATTCCATCTTTTTCAAAAGGATTAAAAGCCCAGTCTAGGTATTCTTTAAAAGAAGCCCCATCAGTCGATGTTATTATCTCGGGTTAAAAAAGACACAATAAAAGCAAAAATGTCTACGATTAGGTACCTGGCTACTCGAAAAAATAAAAATTTTATCGTACAAGCATCGTTAAGAATTTTTTATTTTTTTATTATGATTTACGAACTTTTAATAAGCATGCCATACAGGTAGCGACGAAATTGAAATATAACCCCCATCAAAATGTTTATAGATACTTATTCTAGAATTGTAACGATTTTAAAAATGTTTTTATTCGAAATTTTGAAAGTGAAAAGATGCTGCTACAAAAGTTGAAAGAAACAATAACAATAAAAAGAAATGAATCGAGAGTATTTAAAGTGTGTAAATTGAGTTTTATTAATAAAACTCTGTAAAAATTTGTCTAAGCGCTTTGGGCCTATTGGGCCAGCATCGGAGACTTCGTCAAAAACTATAGAAGAAACATGAAAAATGCAACAAATTAAAAAGGACAGCAATTTAGTGAATTTTTCATGTTTCTTCTATAATTTTTGACGAAGTCTCTGATGATGGCCTAATAGACCGAAAGCGCTTAAACAAATTTTTACAGAGTTTTATTAATAAAACTCAATTTACACACTTTAAATACTCTCGATTAATTTCTTATTACCCAGTGTGTACACACAACTCAACCTCTTCAATAACAATACAGGTTATATAGCACAGGCTGGCGTACAGTATTTTTTGTTATTTTTTAAATAAACGAATGATTCTTTGATAAAATTTTATACCCCCCGAAAAATCTTCCCAAATCCGCGCCTGCATTGTGCACATATGAACTACTGAGGTAATATATTGGTTCTGCAAGATGGATTATAAAAAAAGATTCATTGCGTGACTCAATTCTGAGTAACGAAAAGTTAATTTTACTCATTATATATGGAGAGTCAATTTGATTATTTAACAGTTTGTGAAAAAAGAAGATTGATGCGTGGTTACGCCTATCCATCAGTGGTTCAATGTCAAACATTTGAACCAATTCCTCATGGTTAGATCCTCTTCCAGGATAACGCCCATAAGTCTTAAAATATATGTATATATATATATATATATATATATATATATATATATATATATATATATATATATACTTTAGGAATTGTCTTTGAACAGTTTCAATGGAATATATTGAGTTCTGATAGATGAGCGACCATATTACAGAACAGTATTCCAACTTGCTTCTTCCAAATGTGATGTACAATAATTTAAAAGTTTCAATGTTAGCAAAACTAGACCAATTTCTAGCACAATATCCTAGCAATTTCGATGCTGCTGCGGTGATATCTCCAATATGTCCACTAAATATGAATTTGTTGTCGAATATGATGCCAAGGTCTTTAAATGAGTAACAGCGTTGTAGAAACTCATTGTTAAGCAAATAATCAAATTCACAGGGCTCTTTGAAACGGAAAAATGAGAAAATGTTACATTTAGAAATGTTGAGCTGTAACGAATTTTCCAAGCACCAACTGTTAACAGTATTTAATGATTGCTGCAATCTGTAATCTGTAATCTTCTAGGTCACTAATTTTTCAGTAAAGTTTTAGGTCGTCGGCAAACATGAGATGACAGCAGTCTAATTTCAAAGATAGTTCATTTATGAATAACAAAAATAATAACGGTCCTAAATTTGATCCTTGTGGAACACCTGATGTAGCTACATATGGATGAGACCTAAACCCACTGAGTTCAACAACCTGAGACCATCCAACTAAGTAATTTTAAAGCAGCTGAAGTAATAGCCATGAAAGTGGTCAATTTTATCAAATGCTTTTTGAAAATCCCTGTAAATTTCATCTACCTGACCTACTGAGTCAAGCATCTCAGAAGTTTGGGTAAAGCAAACTAGATTAGCAACAGTAGATTTTTTTGACATAAAGCCGTGTTGTTGTTCACTATTTGACTGAAGTATAAATAATGTCATACTGTAGTTCGAGATAACAGTTGAATCGCCGTTTTTAAATGTTGGACATATTTTTGTTAATTTCCATACTTCAGGGCATGAGTTAGATTTTAATATTATATTTAATATTATATAGATAACCAAGAGTGGTTTAACTAGAACATGTATTATACAAAATTATACAAAAATAATATTTGGAATAATATGAAAAACAGTTACGTAATACTAAGTTTAATTTAATATTAATATTTACATTTTATCAACTATTTTTTTTTCTAGACAAATTATTAAATTGAACTAGTAAACCAGACTATAACATTCGTTATTTGTTGAAATAAAACGTTGCAGATTCGCAGTAGGGATAGAATATATCCATTTTTTTATTTTTACTTTGAATAGATTTAGGGAATAAATGCTCTTTAATTCTAACGGTATTTCATTATATAATTTGGGACCCAGGTAAGCATAACTTTTTTGCCCTATAGTTTTTTTGGCTTTAGGTATTACAACATTATTTAATTTATATCGAGTTGCGTGGTCATGACTTACTGATAGTAAAGTGTGTTTGTCTTTACGTTGTTTTGTAATAATAATTTTTGCAAATAACTGATAAATATCTAATACTCCAGCTTCTTTATAAAGATCTATTGTTGGGTGAGTTCTAGGTTGATGAAATATTGTTTTTAATATACTTTTTTGTATTTTCTGCAAGTTATTAATTAAAGTGGCACCTGCTACACCCCATGCTATTATACCGTATGAGAAATGACTTTCAACTAATGCATAGTAAAGGATTTTTAAATATCTCACATGGAGGAAAGTGGAAAGGTTTCTAAATTTATATAAGACGAATCTTAGCTTTTTTATAATATAGTTAATCTGTTCTTCCCATCGCAGATGTGAGTCGATATATATTCCCAAATACTTTATTTTATTTGTAGATTTTATAATAATAGTTTCATTTTCGATTTTTATATTAATTTCTTTAAAAGGCGGTAAGTAATTGCTATATGATGTAAAAGGGACAAGGAAAGTTTTTTTAAAATTAATTGTTAGTAATCTGCTCTCAAAAAAATTAGCGATAGTAGTAAAATCATTCTGAACTGTGCTTTTTAATTGTTGTCAGTTATTTCCTTCATAGAAAATGGCTGTATCGTCCGCAAAACTTACAGTATTACCTTTAATTTCTTGAAAAAATAAATCATTCAAATAAATATTAAAAAGAGTAGGACCTAACACAGTTCCTTGGGGAACTCCGTATTTAATTACCATAGGATTACTTACATCTCCTGCAATACGCACATATTGTGTTCTATCTGTGAGGTAGCTTTGCAATAATTTTGAAGCAACTCCTCTGAGACCTATGTTTTCAAGAACAGATATACAATCTTTGACAAAAAAGCTAGGAATGTTATCGCAACCAGAAGTCATTTTATTTTTTAATTTTTTGGATGCATTCAGTACGTCAAGTTCAGATATACTATTAAGCGCTATGTGCGTGCTATTAACGTTGACAGGTTCTGATGCAATATAAAGAGGGTTGGAGTGTAAGAAGACACTTGAAAAAAATATAGAAGGCATCAACAATTGATTGAGGACAATCAAATGCTTCAGATTCCAATGACGTGCTTCCTGGTATTCTTGATTTACCACGTTTTATACTTACAAATGACCAAAATTTTGCGGGATCATTATTGATGGCATCTTCAGTGCTTTGTACATATGTAGCATATAAAACTTGAATTTATTTTTTTATAAGCCTTTTTAGCGGTTTAAATTTATTATAATAAGATTCAGCTTTATATTTTTTATAATTAATTCTCGCGTTGTTTTTAGCTTTGATACCATCTATAATTTCTTTTGTAAACCAAGGTGGATATTTGTGAGAATTGCTTTTAAATATAGGAGTATGTCTGAAAATAACATCATTAATAATCTCTTAGAGATTGGAACATGCTTGATCAACATCAGTATTATAATTTATGCAAGATCAGTCGATGCTTATAAATTCAGTGTACATTGCCAGAAAATTTGCGCGACGAAAATTAAATCTAGTGTTGCTACCATTGCATAAATATTGCTTTGTGGTAATATTGGTTGCGTTATATACTACAAATTCTTCTTAAAAAGTTATCTTTAGGAACAAAAAAAGGCAATACAATGGCTTGCACTCAGAAATATATTTTGCAACTAGCGGGGTTCCTCAAGGCTCCAATTTAGAACCTTTATTTTTTCATCAATGATTAGTGTGATTATCTAAACTGCAATAGATTATTGTTTGCAGATGACTCTAAATTATGTGCTTCTCTCCCAAATTTGAATGAATCTGTTGCATTTCAAGAATAAATAAAAAATTTACAAAATTTTGAAAAATTATCTTTTTTTTTAATATATAGTATGGTTCAAATTAAAGAAATAAATTCATTATAAGTAGTTGGTTTTTCGAAAAAAATGCTTGGACAGATCAATTTTATATACTAAAAGCGCAATTTTTAAAAAAAATCAAGTTTCCCCCACTTCCCCTTTTTGGGCAGTGACGTCATTGACAATTTTTTAAAATAGTAACCCCAATTTTTTATATCGATTTTAATAGATCTTGCAATTGTTGATGTTATTGATATTTTGTAAATAAAATGTTTAGAACGACTTTTGGGTTTTATTAATCAAATTGACAAAATTACTTTTTTTTTTAAACATTACTATAACTACTTATTTTGGAGTAAGTGTTTATCATAAATGTAAAGACTAAATCAATTATATAATGGTTACTTCAACACCTACTCTCATTAAACAGATTTTTCAGTTTAGTCCTAAATCGTGACATAACATCTGTAGTCTTTGTCTGAATAGTGGCGTGGTCATCATATTTGCTAGTTGGAATGCAGTGGCAACTCTATGCACCTCAATTAATCCTTCCATGACTAGTTCCCTTATAAAGAAGTACCTCGTCTTAATGTGTTTCGTTCTTATGTGGTATTCTGGATTTTTGGCTAGATTGATGGCTGCTTCATTATGGATTATCACTTTTGATGTTTCAGTCAGTTTTGTATCGTCTTCAAACAAGCGTTTGAGCCAAATTAGTTATCTTGCGGCTTTGCTGGCAGCGACTATTTCCGCCTCTGTAGTGGAGATGGCGACTGATGAACTGTCTCTGACTAATCCAGGATATCAAACATCCTGCATACCTACAGATTACCCCTGTAGTTGAGCGACCTGTAGTGTTGTCTCATCCATAATCTGCGGCACTGAGTGCTTCAAGGACGCCTCGTTTTAACTGACTTTTGTATGTTATTCCGTGATCTTGGGTTCCTTGGAGATATCGAAATAGTCTTTTTAGTTTAATGCAGTCTTCGTTAGTTGGGTTATCTAGAGTCCTTGAGATGACTTCTACAGCGTATGCTATGTCTGGTCTTGATCCTATCATTAGGTACATAAGGGCTCCAGTCGCTTGGCGATACGGGATGCATTTTGGTTCGTCGGCCTTCCCTGAATCTGCGCTTCCCTTAATGATGGGAGTCGAGACGGACTTGCATGTGCTTATTCCATATCGCTCCAGAATCTTCTTTATATAAGCTTTCTGACTTACAAAAATGGACTCGTCTTCCTTTCTATCCATTTATAGTCCCAAAAAGAATGATTATAATTTGATTTTAAACTACTATCTGAAGTCCATCGTCTACATAGAGACCTATTAGCAGAAGGCTTCTTCCTTCCCTTTTAATAAATAGACATGGGTCGGCTCTGTTCGTTGAAAAACCTTGCTCGACTAGGAAGTCTGTTAGTCTTTTATTCCAGCACCTGGATGCTTGTTTAAGGCCGTAGAGGCTCTTTTTCAACCTGCAAACCCTGTCTGTCCCATCTTCGTAGCCAATTGGTTGCTTCATGAAGACCTCCTCTTCTAGGTATCTATATAGGAATGCTGTGGTTACGTCGAATTGGGTCAACGTCATGTCTCTACTTGCAGCTAGACTTAGTATGGCTCTTATTGTACTGTACTTTGCTACGGGGCTCAATGTTTGGTCCTAGTTTACGCCTCTCGTTTGTGAATAACCTTTGATCACCAGTCTGGCTTTATACCTATCTACTGATCCATCTTGGTTCGTTTTTACTTTGAATGTCCATTTGCATTGAATTGCTTTCTTGCCCTGTAGTAGTGTTTACAGAGTCTAGGTATCGTTTTCTTTTAAAAAACTTATCTCGCTATCCATGGCCTCTCTCCAGTTTTCCTTCTCCTGGCTAGATATGGTTTCCAGATACGTAGGCTCATTAATACCTTGTATAAGACCATAAGTTTCTATACCAAAGTCGTCAAATTTCGTGGGTAGTTTTATTTTGGATCTATTCCTCAGCTGTCTTCCTACTCCAGCTTCCTCTGAATAATCCTCATTTTCTGATGTTACTATTCTTTGATCATCATCTTCCTAAGCTATTTCGTCCTCTTTAACATCTGCAATATCGTTTAATGTACTTTGATTTCTGTATTCATCATTTCTTTGTGTAGTTCTTTCTTGATCTACTCTTTCTGATGAAGCAAAAGAAGTCATTTACTCTGCAGTTAAGAGGACGTTCATAGAAAGTAACATCTCGTGACCTGACTAGTTTCCTATTTTCTGTACACCAGACTGTATCCATCGTCATTATCGTATCCGATCAATATTCCCTTAATTCCTTTCTTGTCTAACTTCTTCCTAGACTGTTTGGGAATATGTGCATAGCAAGTGCATAGCAAGTGCTTCCTATAATACATAGATGCTTTAGGTTGGGATTCTTGGTAAACCATACTTCATAGGGTGTCTTACCATCTTGGCTGTGGTTATAATCTCAACCCAAAGAGACTGAGGCAGTTCTGCTCCTGAATGCATTATGGTTCGTACTATTTCAACTATGGATCTGTTGTCTCTTTCTATACACCCGTTTTGTTCTGGTGTGAAGGGCATCACTAGTCTCTGTCTCTGACTCCGTTCTAATGGAGGATTCTCTAATTTTCTCGTTGTCGAACTCTCCTCCGTTGTCACTCAAAAGCTCTTTAACGACATGTCTAGTAGATTTTGCCTCTGAAAGCATGATTTTAAGCTTCTCAGATACCTCGGATTTTTCTTTGATTGGCAAAATATATCTGAATCTGCTGTAATCGTCTTTGAAGAGAACACAATATCGAAAATGAGTTTGTGAAGGTACAAAAGGTCCGCAACATCAGTATGAATCCACTCTCCAGGTACCGTTGACCCTTCTCTTACTCCAAATTTCTGTCGATGTGTTTACCGAAGATACACCCTTCGTACAGTTCGCTATCCAGCGTGACTCTTATCCCAAGTTCTCTAGAGATTACTTCTTTCACGTGCTTTTTGTTTTGGTGACTTAATCTTTCGTGATACAAGTGTAATAGATTATCAGTAGCGATAGAGGTTACTTGAACTGTATTAGGACTACTATTTTTGACATGAAGCTTGAATAATCCTCCAAAGCGATTCCTGGTTCCCACGAGGAGTACTTTCTCACCCAAGACAAACCTACATTCTTTAGCTTTCAAGAGAAAGTTACTTTCTGGGTGTTTGTCTTGACCAGACAAGACGGAGAACAAGGTTTTCTTAATGGAAGGTACGTACCATACGTCTGAGAGCTTGAGCTTTTTCCACTGATCATCAGCAGTTGTCACCTTGTGGCCTTCTCCGAAGTACTCGAACGATTTATACAAGTCACGTCTGTTAGTGATGTGATTTGTGGCCCCATTGTCGACAAACCAGCTCTCTTAATCACATTAAGTGGTAAAAACGATATAGGAACAGGCCTATAACGTTACGTTTATATCAGTATCGTTTTCTAGTGCATTTCAGTTAACGGTCGTATTGGATTTTGGTGGTTTTCCACTTTGTGAACTGTTTGACTCTATGTCCAGCTTTTTTGCAATAATGACAGAATATATTCATGGTTGATTTACGTGCGCTGAATCTTTTTGTGCTATTTTGTGCCACTAAAACTTTTTGGATAATTTCACTTTTGTTTGATAATGCCTTTCTGTGTCCACTTATTTGATATGTGAGATTATCAATGGTTTTATCGGACTTCGACATTAACTTCTAGCTTCTCTGGTAATGAGGCCAGAATCTTGCAGATCAGTAGCATTTCGGGCAAGTCACAAGCGTATGGACTGATTGATGCTAGTTTATCGTTAACAATTTGAGATTGTAATTTATTCTAGTTTGGACATGTGAGTTACAATATCGCCTTCCAATTGTTTTCGGTAGTTGAAGAATTCCATGCACCTATCGTACATTTTATCCTCTATTCTGGCATCAAATAGTCTGTGGAGTTCCAGCCATTCGATTCTCATTACCTTCTATAATGTTCGTGGTAAGAGCTAGAAGTGCGAAATTGTCTGCTTTTATAAATATTTTGAGTTCTTTCTCAAATATTTGTTCTTGTGTTGAAGTATCATCGGAAGTCACAGGTTTTTTCAATTTACCTTCAAGGACATATGTGGCGTGAGTGACTCCTCTCAGGAATATGCACATTTTGTATTTCCAGGTGGACCAATTACTTTTTCCTTCCAATAGTCCTACTTGGATTTATTTGTATCTCGAAAACGAAGCGTTTTCTGATATATGTTTATTCAGAAAAAATTGTTTATTTTGATGTTTCCTATCACCCCTTAAAGAGCATCTTTATATTTACGGAATACCCTGTATATTATAACTTATAACGCCATTTGTTAGGAACACCCTGTATTAAACGTCAAATAATTACAGTCGTTATCATCTATCACATCATTTTCTTGCTCTCATTTACGAACGAATTTTAAACCCATTAAAACAGCTGAAAAATGACTTTTGCCATTTGATTTTGGCTCTCCAAATTAGGGCATGCTTAATGGTAGACGCCATTAAATAAAAAAGAAAAACAAATAAAGAATGAAAAGGGCAGTGCAGAGATTTCGTTAACGACTGGTCGACTGAAATTGTTTCTGGCCATGATAAATTATTGCGATATTTTCAGTTTCATAAATTCGTTAACTCGTTACATAAAAGTACGAGGGGTATACAAAAAATGATACAATTATTATGTTCAAAATACAAACTAGACAGAAAATCATATCCTAGGCAATTTTAAAGTGGATAGAGTGGAAGGAAAACATAAGTGAGGTAAAAATGGAAATTTTAATCTATTTATTAACAAATATATGTATAATTAAGGTTATCATTTGCCCTTGTTTGAAAATGACAGTCCTTTTTTTTAATATCTTTGAAAAGGACCTGGCTTGTACAAAAATATACAAGCTGAGAATCTTTTTTTTTTGTTTTAAAAGTTTAGTAGAAGAATGAGGATCTTTTGTATACCGGATAATCAGCTTCATTGTCCTTTATTCAATTTTAAAAAAGCGGCAACCCTATGTATAATAAAAGTAAAAAAAGTACAAACTTAAGTCTAGAGTAATAGCACAGCTTATACAATACAGCTCCACAACTCCGTGTCGGCGTCTTTGATCTGGCGGTCGAGAACCAAGCAAGACGGAATGGTGCTATCTCTGTTAGATTCAAGGGAAAAGTCGGGCCCGGATTAAACAATTTTTTTTATTATTGAAAAAATTGAAAACCTTGGCGTAATAAGGTTGGTTACATGTCATATTAAGTAAGTTTTGGGAAATTAAATTTTTAATTTGTTTTAAATCTGTCAAATATAATTAAAAAATTATTTAAATATAAATATTACGAAAAATAGCACATCTTTCGGATTGGAGGTAAAATAATTTGTCTGTGGCTAGTAAAATGTTTTGAGCTAAAACAGTCACTTCACGACAAATTGTGACTTGGATCCTTTTAACACCAAGGGCTTCAATTGTTAAAGAATTTTGTCACGCTCGTGGATGCAAATCAAGTGGTACCCCGTGTGTCTCGCAAGTGTTACTCTTCGCGCAAAAGGTTTATACCTAGATAAACGAATGCTTCGATTGAGGTCTGGGAACTCTATGGTATTTTGAAATTATAAAGAATTTGTGCTTTTATTTTAACAATATTGGTTATATTTAGATGTATTCTTATTAATTGAAATACAGATTTGTAGAAGTAATACTTTGACAGTTTTTATTAATATAATATATTCAATTTTTATCTGACCATACCGAAGTAGGGAATTTTAAAACTTTATAGTAATGTGAAATTTGAATTACAATATTACACGAAATTACATAATTAGTACTTATTTTAGGTAGGTACTAAATTTGTACTTGGAGAAAGTAATATCGATTTTTACAAGAAAACTTGAAAAGTAAATTAATTTAGTTCCTATTTCTGATGTAAAACTTAAACCACGAAAACAAATAAATAGTAGTTTGTTCAACAAGGGTAGATATGATAGGCATATCACACAAAGACGAAGTTTGAATACGACGTCGTAGGCGGAGTACTCAATTGTCTGATTGTGATATGAACAATCCACTCGATATGGTCAGTATATTTTTTCTACGGCCCACTAACGAAAATCTACAAATTTAAAAAATTATTTTAGGTTATTTAGACAAAATAACTAATTTTAAAATAATTTACGAAGTTGACTAATTTATAAAATAAAATAAACATGAAAAATTAATTAGTCCTCTGCCTAGATTCGATCCCGGGCTTTTCGCGTGGAAGGCAGATGCTCTGTCCTCATCTTCACCGAAACTTTCAGGATTTTAGTTTTAATACTCGTAATTAAATTAGTATCAGGTAGTTTGATTAAAATTTATTTTTTTTTAAATGTGGACACAATAAAAACAAAAATGCTATTATTTATCGAGTCTACACAAAAATTTTAATGTATATTTAATATCAATAACTAAAATATATATTGACAATTCGTTTAACAGAATTGTCGCTTATTTAAAAATTTTTAAATAATAGGAGTTGGGTGACCAAAATATGAACTGTGATTTGTAGATTTAATTTTGTTAAAGTTTCTCACTACCTAAAATGGATATGAAATATATTCGTAGTTGAACGCAATAGCTTACTTTTTCGTTTTGTAGTATGTGCGTAGATTGGCTAATATCAATGCACAGATTACAAAACGAAAAAGTATGCTATTGCCTTCAATTGAACGAATATATTTCATATCCATTCTAGGTAGTGAGAACATTGCAAAAAAAATAAATTCGCCAATCACCGTTCATATTTTGATCAACCGACTGCTATTATTTTTAAAATTTTAAATAAATGACAATTCTGTCAAACTAATTGTCAGTATATTTTTTAGTTATTGAGATTAAACATACATTAAAATAGGTTATTCTTTTGGAAAACGTTAGCATGGATGACTAAAGGGTATTGGGTTAATTAATTCTAAAAGTGTGGTACAAATGTTATTTTTTGTAGCCAATTCTTCAAAATTATTTTGAAATATCTTTTCAATATTGAATATTAGTTCTACAAATTCATCATTTGACAGTAGATTTCCAAATGTATCTGAATTGGCGTTATCATATGCCTTTAAAAAGCAATAAAAATAAAAATCATCTAATTTAACGTGATCTTTGTTATATTTAAGACAGGTATCACAGGAGTGGATCCGCAAGGCTTTTATTAAAAGGTAACCACACACATACCTGATAAAAATTTTCTGTAGCAATAATTTAGGATGTTAATAATTTCATCATAAAATAAAATACAAGGTGTTCCATTTAAAAAACATAAATTTGAATTTGCCAGGCAAAAACGTGACACCCTGTATATCCAAAGATATTTTTAAAATATGTAGGTATTTTTCTAATCCATATAACTTTTATTTAAAACTTTTTTGCGTGTCTACAACAAAATAATGAAGACTAACGCACTAATGGGACACCCTGTATAAATTATATTTTTAACAATGAAAATTTCTTATAATGTGATACTTATCGGTTTGGGTCCTTGGGAAAACTAAAGAATGTTTTCTTGCAGGTATAACCCTTATTAAAACAGCTTTTGACTGCACAAACAGAATGATGTCTTTTTTTTCACTCATTCTACTCACAGCTAAAGAGTCACCAAAATAATAACAGTACCTTTAACTCAAACAAAATCAACGAAATTATAGGCTCCACGAAATTATACAATCAACGAAATTACACGCACGACTCAACACCTTACCTAAGTACGGTTCTGAACGCCAAAACCGTCTTTTCCCTCCGAAGGCGGAGCTTAAGCGATGCGCGACGAAATCGACGCAAACCGTTGCCGCCAAGAGAGTGTTTTAGCTGTATTGTATAAGCTGTGGTAATACCACCGCAGGAAGAATAAATAAACATTTGGTTGTAGGTATTACAAAAATATTCCAAAAAGATTGATTTTTGTTAAAAACCAATATTAATATCTATAGTGAATCCAGATTAATATTATTTATTGAAGATCATTACCTGTAAGGCGTGACAAGTGACAATCGTCCTAATAGTTGACAACTGTCATTAAAAAACATTGACAAATGACGTTGACAGAATGAAAGGAATAATCGTAAATGTTTCTGAAGTCAACTGAACTGATTCTTAGCAAAATTATCAATAATAAATAATGTATTGGAAATTGAGGGCTATGCTCGAGTTCTGTGGTTATGATCTATACATAAGTCCGAAGAAATGAAGACATGGCTCTGATTCTAAAGTAATGTGTATAAAATAGTACATTTTACACGAAAAGAACACTATTTATAAATTTTCGCTGGAATCACTAGTTTCATGCAAGATTTCTTTTCATTATAATCTCTGCTATATCTGGGTAAGTTAAATACGAGGTGTGTCAATTAAATAACGAGAATTTATTTATAGCTCCTATAATTGTAACACTGACATCTTGAAAATTTATTGACGTAAAGTTCACGAGATTATACACAACTCTGCCAAGTTTGATAGTGATAGGTGTAATATTTTGTGCTCTGCGATTTTTTAAAGTTAGTAGTATACTATCGTGTCGTACAAAAATATGCGACGTGAAAAACGAGCAACGAATTATCATTAAGTTTCTAGTGAAATCTGGCAAAAAACCGGCCGAAATTTTTCGTAAATTGCAACGTGTGTTTGGTAATGAGTGTTTATCAAAACCACTTATGTTCGAATGGGCCAAAAGTTTTGCATCAGGCCGAGAATCAACGCAAGACGATGCAAGGTCAGGTGCCCCTAAAATGTCGAACGTTTAAGAATGTTGGTGCGGACAAATCGACGCCTCACAATCCGAATAATGTCAAATGAACTCGGTATTAATAAAGAGTGTCTCGTGTGAGACCGGAATTAGCCAAAAATGGTTGGGTCCTTCACCATGACAATGCGCCTGCTCACACATCATTAAAAGTTCAACAGTTTTTGACCAGTAGGAACATAACAACGCTTCCCTATCCCCCGTACAGCCTTGATCTGGATCCACTAGACTTCTGGCTATTTCCAAAGTTGAAGAAACCAATGAAAAGACATCGCTATAAGGATTTGGAGGACATAAACGTGCCGTAACGTCGGTGTTGAAGAACCTAACTTCTGGAGACTTCCAGGGGTGCTTCTAGAAATGGGAAGAACGCTGGACCAAGTATGTTAGACTCGAAGGAGAGTACTGTGAAGGCATGGGTACATAAATCATTGTAAATATTAAATAAATGTTTTAAAATTTAAAATTCTCGTTATTTAATTGCCACACCTCGTAATTAAATAATAGAAAGTCATCGATACAATAAATTTAAAACAGTTAATTAAACTCCAAACGAATCAGCTTCTTCAAAATAATACAGTATATTTTATTTGGAATCGAAAATTATTTTGGTTTGTTGAACAGAAAAATGGTTCTACATTATTTATTCTTAATGATATTGGTACGATCGTTCCGCGTTTTCTGTCAATGTCTCGTATAATTTTTGGTGTAATTGAATTTTGTAAGGTTTTAGTTTCAGTGCTTGTAAGATTCTATGAACTTTGGATCTACGCTTATTAAAATGTGACGCTATTTTTCTGATAGATGACTTGGGAGATCTGGCAACAAACTCGTATACACCAACGGTATCATGTAAAAGATTTTCATTGCCGATATTTCTTTTTTTTCGGGCTAGTGATCTATTATTTTTGAAAATGTTAAACCACTTTATTATTGTCTTGTATGTCGGTGCTATGTTATTAAATTCTTTAAAAAATCTTCGTCTTAATACAGTCTGTTCGCTATACTTACGCGGGTTTCGGATTAACAAAATTATGCAAATTAGTCATTAACAACCAGTTCCAATAAGCCTGTTCCCAAGAAATTAGGTAAAATTGCCCTAATGGTCAGATTTAAATTAAAATAACATTGGGGTAGGTACTAAATTTGTTACAAATATTGCAGTTGAATTGATTCTTTGCAAGTGTTGACATTGTATGTATATTGTAAATTTAGTGGAAATTTTAAAAATGCCTAGACCTGTGTTAGATGTATATAGTTTTATTTGTAGTATACATAAGTATTTTACCGATGAAAAAGAAAATGGCGGTCCTTTAAAATCGGTAATGTCTGTACAACAACGCGTATGCGATGCTCTAGGAATTAGTGAAACCAAATTAAGAGGAGTATTACAAAATCACAATAGTGAACTGCCGAAAGAAGATCACCGCAAAACTTGCACATCATTGAAAACTAAAGATATTCCAGATGAAAAGAAATTTGAAATATCATTTATCTAATGAGGGCCAACAAGGAACGTGTGACCTTAAATACAATTTTCTAGGAATTAATAGATAGAAAATTTGACATTGGCAGAACAAGTCTATGGCAAGTGATACATAACTTGGGTTTCAAATTTCAAAAGGAGGATAACAGAAAGACCCTTTGTAAAAGAAGTTCTGTCGTGCACAATTAACTGTCTAAGAAAATATTCTAAATTTAAAGTAGAAGGGGCGAATTTTATATATTTAGATGAAACATGGATATTTTCTAGGGGTGCAACCAAGAGAAGTCCATCAAACATACCGATGGAGAAGGGAAGCGACACATAATTTTACATCCAGGAGGGAAATCGGGTTTTATAAAAGGTGCTGATTTAATATTTTCATCTAAATCAAAATCCAGTGACTATCACGATAATATGAACACAGAAATGTTTGTAAAATGGTTGCATGAGAAACTTCTCCAGGTTTAAGTGAGCCCAGCGTAATTATTTTAGACAATGCACCTTACCATTCTGAAGTATTAAACAAAAGTCCAACGAATTCTTGGACTGTTGATAAAATTAAAGAATGGTTGACAAAGGAACATATACCATTTGCTTAATATATATTAAAATCAGAATTATTACACTTGGCAAATATACACGCAAAATCAAAAACCTTTGTTGTGGATCAGATTATTGAAAGTTACGGTCATCAAGTTTTACGTCTGCCACCGTATCATTGCCAGTTTAATCCCATAGAATATATATGGGGAATAGCAAAACAATATTATGACAACCATATTGGGCCTAATGGTTATAGTGACGACGCAGTTCGGGAAACTTGGCGAAAAGCACTTTCAATTGCAACTCCAAAAGTATGGCGGAACTGTATATCCAAGTGCGAGAAACTAATAGAAGATTGGTGGACTCGTGAAAATAAAATAAACGAAATAAGTCCAATCATTATAACAATTAATGGTGATGACAGTGATGATGATGACGATTATATTTTGGATGATAATGACTGATTTTCATTTTTGTTGGCAAGTTCAATTTTTTTATGTTTCATTTGAAATTCTCTACATGGAACAAATTTCTATGTTAGAAAATATTTTATTTGAGCTAAATAACCCTCTTATTATACATAGACCATATTTTCTGTGTGAAGTGTAATATAAAATTATTATTAGGTTTATAATAGCCACATTAGACTCCATTAATGAAAAAGTTTAATTCTGCTCTCAATTATACAAAAGATTCTCCATTATTATTTAATTAAAAAGTTATACATTATTTTTCATTTCATTTAACCAGTTGAGATTTCCCCAAAGAACAGGTCAAACTTTCGGGTACTTACCTGGAAATACTCATAAAATTTTTAATCCGAAACCCGCGTAAGTATAGCGAACAGACTGTAGATAATAGATTTTGTTTCAGCAAAATTAATTATGATACTTACTTTTTCTGTTTCAGAAAATAACATTTTAATGTAAAAAGAATCACTTGAAACCTTAGTGTAAGCTTTTAGAACAGTTAAAAACAACAAATTTTACATTTCTTATAAACGTACCAAAGCCTACTATAAAATTATTGATGAGAGTTATTGTTAATTCTTCATTTTGCAGGCTTTTTCAGAAAATTTAATTGTTCAGTCATTTCTTCATCGATTTCAAAAAACTTTATATCGTCAGATAGCTAAAAGGACTGGTTTTCGGAGCAATAAAAAATATACGGGGGTTCCTTTAAAAAAATTAACAAATACGTCCTTAAAAACAGCCATTTTGTTTTTCAGTAAACCGGAAGTGCTAAATAATTTTGGATTGACCGAAATAAAACTTGGAATAATTTGATATATTTCGGTGAAAACCGCGTGTTTTTAAGTACTTTCGTTTAAAAGTTATAAGCTTGCTAAATGTTGGAGAATATAATGGGACACCCGGTATATTGAAGCTTCTTTATTATGGATTGGTGCAGTCTACTTTACTTTAATATTTTGGGGTGCCATCATCTCACTTCATCAAAGTATTTGTTGTACAGAAAAAAGTAATGACAGCTTTATATAACGTATCACCACTATAAAAAATTTAACTCTATACATTTTTCATTAGATTAATACTATAAAAACCAATATTCAATAACAGATGTCCTTCTATTTGCTAAATACCGGTGTGCTGCAGTTTTTCCGAATTTCCTCAAAAAAAAAGTGAGTTTTCAAGGTTTTCATTTTCCGAATGAAAGAGACACAAAGAAGGCTACCAAAAAATCTTAATTATTTTATAACTAGTAAAAGTTATCTTTTTTTTAAATTATTTTGAAAATAAAGTACCTATTTTTACCTTAATAACCTTAAAAAAATTATTTGGGGTCGTAGAAAAAATATACTTTACAACTAGAGTGGATTTTATGTATTATCTTAATTTATAGTAATTGTCACCCACTCTTAAATAGTTTTCGAAATTGGAGAATATTTTTTTCTCATAAAAATTAAATATTTATAAATTTTTCCAAAAATTTACGTCTTAGAATTTTGACATTTGGTGAGTTTTTGTAAGGTTTTCATTTTCGGAATGAAAGAGACATTAAGAAGGCTACCAAAAAATCTTAATTATTTTATAACTAGTAAAAGTCATCTTTATTTAAATTATTTTGAAAAAATGAAGTAGCTAATTTTACTTTAATAACGTTAAAAAATTATTTGGGGTCGTAGAAAAAATATACTATACAACTAAAGTGGATTGTATATATTAGCTTAATTTATAGTAATTGTCACCTATCCCTAAATAGTTTTCGAAATTGGAGAATATTTTTTTTCCAAAAATGTAGAAATTTCCATAACCAATGGTAGGTACATATTATTTTGACCAGGGGCGGTTTCTCCATTGGTTCATTTGTGTAGTGAACACCCAGTTAAATTTCATAAAAACACATTATTTTAATATTATATAAATAACATAAAAATATAAATTTAATTTTAATATTTTTATTTTCATACGTGTTAATCTATATTTTTTTGTACATCATTGTCTTCTGGCTGATCGCGTCTCTGTTATGATGAGTACGCCTAACACGAGTGAGACGATATGCCGAATGCATATAGCTAAAAAGAGAAGACAACACGCCAGTCTAGTACAATTCACAATTGTACTAGATGTAGTACTTTCTGCGTGCATCAGTGTTCACGTGTAAACTATATATATTGTGTTCCTTGTTTGGGTTCGTTATCAATAAAGACTCCCTTTTTTCCCTTTCAATGAATTAGATGTCACTGCAAATAGAATTCGAAAAATCTGATACATTTAAGGAATCTGGTATATTTTTTAGACAAATCTGGTACAAAACAAAAACATGTTCTGGCAACACTGTACCAAATCAAACAAACTGTCACTGTCATTAGTGTCATTCCTCTGCTATTAAATACGTTAAATAAAAACATAAGATTATTTTAATCCTGCTTATTTAAAGAAAAGTGTTTTATTAATAACTGTGTCTTCAATAAATTAAAAGTATGTGTGCCAATTCAACGATTGTTCCCGAAAGGTAAATTAAAATTTTTAAGATGTTGATTTTTTTGCCTATCATAAAATTTTACGACTGTAATTTGTTTTATATTTTGTTTCAGTGTCTAAGACCATCCAAAGACTACTTTAAAATGGTCTATTTTGTACTCAATTGTAAATACTATAAAGTAAGAAGTAAGCAAAAAATTTGTAATTTTTTTTCCACAAAACCCGCCAAAAGGAAAAATTTAATTAATCTAATGAGGTAAATAGATATCATTATGGAAATGTACAATAAAAATTTGATAAAGATAAAGAGAAAAATGGTTTTTCACTTTTAAAGTATGAATCAGAAAAAAGGATCAACCAGTTAATTTAATATATTCGATGAGAAATTTTACCTAAGAAATGGTATGTACATTTAAATAGTTTACCTATATAAATTTATGTTTGCCTATAATTATCAATCGTGTTGCCCTTTAACCTAGATCGTTTGTTACATACAAACCAGAAATCTTTTATTTTAATGACATTTTTTTATTGCCTTATTTGTATAATTTAGTATTTTCAAAAATATTAGATGTTATGGTAATTTGGATCACTGCAGGTATTAAATAAAAATATGGCTGTTGGTAAATTAGTTTACTTAACAAGTCACATCCCACATATCTACATGATCTGGCTAATCAATCCTATAAGTACATATCAAAACATTAATATACTATCTACAATTAAACAATAATTTGAAAATACAGATGAAGTCATTTTACATATTTAGACAAAATACTATTATTTTGTTATTTATTAAAACACACTATTTTTTAGTGAACATGGACACGCAAAAGTCTGTCGTACGGGTATAGGACAGAGCGAGAGCTAAAATGATTTGAAATGTGCTGTGAAATACACTTAGAAAGGGTCATATGGAGAATTACATTACATTACATTTTACGATGTGTATCTTACTAGTTTAGTTCACAGTTTTATGTAAATGTTCAATTACGTGCTGCTATTTCAAACTTTTAGTATCCTTTGATAAAGGAAGTTGAATATTATTGTTGACCTTTTTAAATTGTTTATTTTACCTTATACATTTTTTTTTCTACACTTCATACAGTATTATGTGAAGAGTATTATAGGTTTACTTTGTCTGTTTGTCCGATGTCACGTTTTTTGTCTGCACGATAAGTCAAAAACGAGAAATGATATGAACTTGAAAATTTTTAGCAAAAATCAAGCTCTATAAGGGGCCAAAGCCTATTGATTTTTAACAAATCTGATTAAAAATAGGGGTTAAGATGGGTTGAAATTAAAAAACGAAAAGCGATATCAATATGAAATTTTTAGTAAAAATGAAGCTTTAAAAGAAGATAAAGCCTATTGATACTGAAAAAAATATGAATATATTGGGGAGTTAAGGGGGGTTAAAATATAAAAAAAAATCCTAACTGAAAAACTTGAAATGTTTAGCAAACATCAGTCTCTAAAAGGAGAAGAAGCCCTTTCATTATAAAAAAAATCTGATTAAATATGGGGGATTTAAGGGGGGTTGAAATTAAAAAAAAAATCACAAATGAAAAGCGATATCAACATGAAATTTTTAGTAAAAATCAAGGTCAAGGTCTATTGTGAAAACAATGTTTTTAAAAATGGGGGTTAAGGGGGTCTGTTAAACTGCAAAGAGTATAATTTAAAATGCCAGGCGTATAGTAATTTAAAACATTTTTTATACAATATAAATTTATAGTATGTAGTTAGAAATAAGTAATTTATCATATTTAAACTTTGATTAATATTTTTTTTTCCTGTTAATTTTAATTTTACCACACACAAATAACTAAAAGTTATTTCAGTGGATTACTGTGTTTATTAATTAAGATAAAAACATACTGTATTATATTATGTGGTTAAAAATTAATAAACATATTATTATTATTATTATTATTATATTATTATATATCTTAATTCTAGTTTGTGTCTGTGTAATATAATGTATTGTGATGGGACTGATCTTATAAAATAAACATTTAAAACATTTTAGTTCTTATTTTATTTGCCAATAAAAGGTATTTATTAAATATATTTTTTATTTGACATCTGTAACAAATTGTGAAAATGATTGAACTTACAATAAAAACTAAAAAATGGTAGGTAAAGTTTCATATAAATTTTTTTACATAAAAATCAATGTCAAGCTTTCTACATAACCTGATATATATTTAAAAATAATCTCAAATTATGAAGAAAAGTCAGTTTACTAACTAATAATGTTTATAGATGGTTTTCAACGTATTAAAAACAAAACAAATATCACACTAACTAAAATATTCATTTATTAATGGTTGTAGTACTTGAAATCAGTATGATGTTGATAATAATAACTACACTTAATACAAACTGAAATAATAATAAAAAAACAGTGATATTGACTCTTGTAGAAAGTTTTGATCCGAACTTACATATGATAAAATTATTGGAAAAAGTGAACACCCATTTTCAATTACCACGAGCCGCCACTGATTTTGACGGTTTGAAAAAATATACCGTACAACTAAAGTGGATTGAATGTATTAGCTTAATTTATAGAAATTGTCACCTACCACTAAATAGTTTTCAAAATAGGATTTTTTTTTTATAAAAATTAAATATTTATAATTTTTTCTAAAAATTATCCTCCTAGAATTTTGACATTTGACCTACAAAAATATAGAAATTTCGTACATATTATTTTGACGATTTGACATTTTTGATTTTACAGGGTGGGTAGTAATTATAAAAATACCATGGAGATTTATCGTATAGTTTTCCCGATTTCGGTGAATTTCGCAAGTTTTCGTTTTCATTTTTGGAATCAGGGGGCATACATGTTTAAGAGCGGATTTCATCAGAACAAAATTCCACCCGTGTTCGTTTCTTAAGAAAAAAATTGAGGGTTTATAAAAAAACTAAAAAATGTAATTGAAACTTACCCGTCACTAAAACAACCCCGGCCAGACAAACGAAGAAGAAAAAACCCCGATCACACAGCAGTCTCGAATACATCATAGTAGCCACTGTTCGAGAAACGCGACCCGCGAGATACCAGTAGGAAAAACGCAGATATAAAAAAAAGAAAAGACTATCGCGAATATCTCACGACTTGCGGCAGAGATCTGAGAATGTGAGAAGCAGCGCTCGGCTTGCTAGATCCGCACCGTGAATAAGGAATAACAGAACTGACGTGAGTCGCAGTTGGCCGAGAGATTTTCTGGCCTATATTATCCACCTCTTCTGTAAAATTGTGGAAAGAAGCAAGAAGAAACAAGAACGGCTACTACTACGACGAGAAAGAAGACGAAGGCGCATTTTAATCTTAGCCTATCTGTGCATTTGTCTTTGTGCTGGGCTAATTGCAGATCTGCACTGATAGCTTTTTGTTTATTACGTATATCTAACTTTTTCGCTGCCGATATCGCGTCTTCTTTTGTCTTTGTCCGCATAAGAGCATTATTTGCCGCTAATAAAACTACCGTAATGCGAGAAAAATGCGATTTTATCTCTCACAAGCGATTTTATCTCTCACAAGCGATTTTATCTTGCTATCAGATTTGTAGATTACATTACAGATAGAACATTTAGAATGAAGCAGGAAGAAGTTTACTCGGAACCAAAAGAAATCGAAGCAGGAATACCACAAGGATGTGTAGTGGAACCTGTACTTTATTTACTATACACCAGTGATATTCCTGGACTAATTATTATACTCTTTACCTTTACACAGTAGTCTGTGTCCGTCCGATGTTACGTTTTCAGGAAAAATCAAGCTCTATAAGGAGACGAAGACAGGCTCGGCGATAGGAAGGGGCAAGGGGTCAAATTCCCATAGGTCCAGCAGCTTTAAAAAATTAGGTTATATTATGTGAGGTTCCCTGGACGAAGGCTATGGATTTTGAAAAATCTGATTAAAAATTATTCACTTCAATATAAGAAGTATAAAAAATGTTTTGATGACGTTTGTTTACACGTATCCCAACTTACAATATTACCTGAATCAATGTCAAACATCTGTCATAAATATATATGTAATAAATGATTATAACTTCATTTATAAAAATGAAAATTTAAATATGCTCGTAAATGATGGAGTTATTGCTTTCTTCAAAAACGAATTAAATTTTGATTCAAAATTAATAAAATTTGGAGTTGTAACTGTAATTACCACATTATCACAATGTTTTTCCGTCCAGATATGTTTAATCTACGTTTTAATATGTTTTAATATATGTTTTAATATTTGTTGTAATATATGTTTTAATATATGTTTTAATATATGTTTTAATATATGTTTTAATATATGTTTTAATATGTCTTAATATATGTTTTATTATATGTTTTAATATATGTTTTAATATATGTTTTAATATATGTTTTAATATATGTTTTATTCTGTTTTAATCTATGTTTTATTCTATGTTTTAATTTTTGTTTATGTTTTAATCTATGTTTTAATCTGTTTTAATCTATGTTTTAATCTATGTTTTAATCTATGTTTTAATGTATGTTTTAATCTATGTTTTAATATATGTTTAATCTATGTTTTAATCTATGTTTATTCTATGTTTTAATTTATGTTTTAATATATGTTTTAATATATGTTTTAATATATTATGTTTTAATATATTGACATAAATTATAGGGCTATATATGTTTGAATTGTCAATAAACACGTATTTAATGTGCTAGGTAAAAATATGAATAATTATTGTGTGATATTTTTTTATTTATTTTCATATGATTTTAGTACTTGATCAATTATCATATAACCATGTCATTAATTATACGAAATTGCCTTTTATTTAATTTTTTTTCCTCCGGCTATTACTCATGAAGTCTTGGGTTCAGGCGTTACTCCTTTTAAAAATAAAATATTTAATTAAATTCCCTTTTATAATTTAAACTGTTATTCTCCCGAATAATTGTAAAACCCCAATTATCATTAAAATATTCCTTTTCAAAGAAACTTTAATTTCATTTGTTTACAATTACGTTTATTAACATTTGAGTTGAGAAAAAGATAAAGAAATATAAAAAGTTATAATTTAAAATTCTCATGGATTAAAAATGGCAGACATGTCATCTCTATTCTGTTACCTTGGAATAAATAATTTTTATTTTCTTATGCTAATGCAATTCTAGCTTACTGTAATTGGCTTCTTATTATTCTGGTAGAGAGCTCTGCACCTTTTACCTAAATCTAAGAAATTTATTTACAAACTTTATGGTGTACGTGACAAGAATGTTTGTTTAGATTAAAATTGGAATTCAATCAATAGAACTGTTAAAAAAAAAAACATTTTAAAAGTAAGTTACTTGTAGTAATACTCTTTTATTGACTCATCAGCTTAATCCTTGTTAATGTTATTCATAATTTTCAGGAATTGGAAATGTATTTTTTTTGAATATGGACGAAATGGTTGATCCTCACAAAAACTCGTTTGTTTGCTCACCGACCAAATTTCAACACACAAATTTCTAGTTAAAGATAGGTATTCTTACTCACTCAGTATAATATGAAAATTTATAAATAAATTTGAAAAAAAAATTCAAAAGTTGGAAAAATTCTACATTCAAGAATCAACAACCCCTTAGTGTCCCCTTAGTTACGCTAAAGGTAAGTTCGTATGTGTTTTACTTTATACTAGTGAAATAACTTTTTGTGATCATTGCAATTTGATTTTTGTTATGGTTATTTTTTATAATTCTTTTAATGGTCTTTTATGGTATATATTTTAAAGTAATTCTTACGAAAACAATCATATTTGTTATAATAACTGTTTTAACTGTTGTCTATTTTTAATTTGTGACAGCTAGAGTTTTATTTACCTATAAGGTTATTGTACTGATTGTCACAGTGTACAGTTTGTCCCAACTTTAAAATTTACTTTTGGTTATACCATTTCAATATGTTTTAATGTATGTTATAATGTTTGTTTTAATATATGTTTTAATATATGTATATGTATTAATATGTTTTAATATAGGTTTTAATATGTTTTATTACACGATTTATTATATGTTTTAATTATGCACGAATTGTATTTAAACAACTTCTTGCGGTACTTCCTGTGAAATTTTTGTATTTTTACCTATATTTGTAATTATTATAAAAACAGTTGTATTTTTGATATGGTAAATAAACGGTTTTATTTTTATATAAATATAAATAACATCAGTAGAATTCAATTAAAATCATTTAAACCGTAACACCCGAAACAAAAAACGATTGATTTGAGACAGGTAATGCATGTAAGACCATCACGTCACTTCTGTTTATGTGCTCGATTGCCTACTTGGCGTAGAGTAGCTCTATTTCAAACTCTATTGGTTAAACATAACGTCAGTTAAGTTGGCTTTGATATTGGAAGTTTCTAAAAATGTTTATTTTTACTTGCAAAGCGTGTAACTTTAAAGCATTACGTCAAAAGGGAGATAAAAGATAGTACCATTGTTTTTAGTTTGTATACTATTTTGGATTCTAATATTGGCTGAATTTAAAACGCAGTTTCAAGACTGGTTAATTATTTTGTCGAATATTTACATAACAGAGCCGTATTTAAACAGAAGTTAACGATATTAACATATGATCCCTGATTTGTTTTTATTTTTTAAATAGCCCCCGTATATATAACCTTTCCGGATTACTTTTCCGCGTTTCCAAACAGCCGACCACTTATCGCTAGCCGTTAATAATTTTAGCACCTCGATTCTTTTTCCTAAAAACCAGTAAAAGCCACTTTCCTATATAATCACAGTCAACTAACTTTAGGTGGGTTTGAAAGTTTTTTAAATCATTTATTCGAAGAATGTGTTAATAGCACATTCACATTCCAATTGAAAAGTGTGTTTATGCATATCATTTTAATAACCGCAACAACTTCACCTTTCTTCTTTCTTCGGTTTCTTCTCGAGCGCTGTGTGTGTAAATGGCAATAAACAGATGGATCGAGTTTAGTAGACCTCGTTGATAAGTTCGATTAGGTAATTAATAATGTATTTATGGCCAATAATTGTTCGAATTGACCATCTTACCAATAACAAATTGCTACAATTGTTATGTCAGATCGATATCGACTGATTTTGTTGTTTTCAATTTTGGATGATTGATTGAGATGAAAGAAATGGATTTACTGCCAAAATAAGATAAGTTACATTTTCTTAGTTTTGAGTAAATTAAGTTTAAAAGATTTAACCTACACTAAAATAACTTGATCAAATAAAATATTTATTAAGTGGTAAAATAACATATATTGTGGTACTATAAACATAATTTTTACCTGAAATAAAAAAAATAATAATTAGCAAATACCGGGTGTCCGCGCGAAAACTTTAAATGGAATTATTTCTGGTGTTTTAAAATATATCGACTTGAAATTTTGGAAGGTCATTAAGGAAGTAGGGGGTAAATTAATAGTGTATAAGATACCACTCCAACGTGATATCTGCCGCCCCCAGCCACCCCCGGTTCAAAAGTTTAAATGACAACCTGTATTTTTTTTTACATATTCTGAAAGAGCGTAGTTTTTTTAGTATCTCTATGTGAAAAAATTACTTAATTACATAATGAACTTAGAAAGATATTTACAGCTAAAGGTTCAGATACCAGATATTAAAAAAAAGAACTTGGACAGTAGACAAATTTTAAAATAATTAAAGCAGATAGAAACAAAAAAATCTAATTATCCAAAAAAATATAACTTATCACAAAAAAATACAACTTATCACAAAAAAATACAACTTATCACAAAAATAGGTATTCTTATAGACCAACAAATTTTCGCTTTATAAACTAAAGTAAGGACTCTTTTTATTTTTTTAGTTAAATCAAATGTTCAAAATGTTCACCGTTTACATTTAAACAATAGTACAGTCTATTCTCGAAAGCGTTCCGAATATTTTCAAAGACATGTGGTGTTAAATCTCTACATTCCTCTATGATTCTATTACGCAAATCATCAATGGATTGTGGTGGTGTCCTGTAAACAACAGACTTCAAATGTCCCCATAAAAAGAAATCCAGTGGGGTCAAGTCTGGGGAGCGAGCTGCCCATTCAATAGGACCCCTACGACCTATCCATTGTCCTGGAAAAACGGTATTTAAATATTGCCTTACTTCTAAACAGTAATGAGGAGGAGCTCCGTTTTGCTGAAAGTATAACTGATCCTCCTGCATTTGATCTAAGTTTTCTTCCAAGCACTGAATGATAAGAGGATGTATTAATTCTTCTAAAAACTCGAGATATCTAGGCCCAGTTAAATTCTCGTGATAGAAAATTGGACCAATTATTTGGTTATTTAGAATTCCAGCCCATACATTAATTTTTTGGGGACGTTGCGTATGGCATTCTTGGAAAACGTGGGGATTAACATCGCTCCAATATCGACAATTGTGTCTATTTACGAAACCATTTAAGGAAACAAATATTTCGCAAAATATTTCTATTTTGCCGAATCATGCCTGTCATAGTTTCACAAAATTGGACTCTTCTAACGAAGTCATCGTCGCCCAACTCTTGATGAAGCTGTATTTTATAAGGATGCATTTTATTTAATTTTAATATTTTATGGCACGTTGTTTTTGCCACTCCCGAAGCTTCTGATAATTTTCTAACTGAAAGATGTGGGTCTAAATTTACGTGACCAAGAACTGCAACTTGCGTTGCTTCATCTCGTGCTCCACGATTATTCATATCACGTTTTTTATTATTTACCGATCCCGTTTCAAAAATTTTTTGTATTAGATTAATTACATAAACAGCAGATACATTTTTGTTGGGATGGTTTTCGTTAAATAATGCTGCCGTCTGCGAATAGTTTCTGTTTGCAATCCCATATAAAACTACAATTTCAGTTCTTTCTTCCAAACTGTAAACCATTTTTCTATTTTTTTAGCTATTTAATTTAAACTAAGTCAAATTTTTTCGAAAACTTTTGTACTAACGAGTAAACAGAAGTGTCACTAACAATATTATTTGACAGTTCAAGCAACGAAGCAGCTTTCATGGTTTGCTAATATTTTTTGCTTTCGATATTTGAATATGTGGTATCTGAACCTTTAGCTGTAAATATCTTTCAAAGTTCATTATGTAATTAAGTAATTTTTTTACATAGAGATACTAAAAAAACTACGCTCTTTCAGAATATGTAAAAAAAATACAGGGTGTCATTTAAACTTTTGAACCGGGGATAACTGGAAGCGGCAGATATCACGTTGGAGTGGTATCTTATACACTATTAATTTACCCCCTACTTCCTTAATGACCTTCCAAAATTTCAAGTCGATATATTTTAAAACACCAGAAATAATTCCATTTAAAGTTTTCGGGCGGACACCCGGTATATAACTAGTAAAACATTTTTTTTCTGTACTTAAGCTATTTTGACTGAAATTAGGAATTCTGAAAAAAAAAAGATAAGTGACACTTATTTCGTTTATCTGTTACACTTATCTGTTTTATATATACGCATAGGCATTCTAACAATCTTCTAAATTTCAATAGCCAAAATAAGTTAAATGGCACATAACCTGTTTTTCCAGAAGAATTAATTCCGTTTTTATATATGAAATTCTTACTTTTCGTTAAATGTGCACTTAACTTGTTTTAGCCGTACAGTTTTGAGCAAAATGAATTATTGCCAAAATCAGCCTACATTTTTCAGTAGTTTTCCATTGTCCAACACTTATCTGGTTTTCGCAGTATATTTTTATAGCCATCCATCTTGGGTACAAAGATGCACTTAACGCAAAAATGGTAAACATGTACTTATCTTGTTTTGGCAGTAAGCCGACGATATGTTTCTCAAAATATTTTTTGTAATATTTATATTGTTCTTGTTATTCTTATTACATGAGCTTCTACGTTTTTAATTATGTAATAAATACTATATAATAAATAATCAAGGGTAATATAACGAGACCTTGATAAATAGTCGACTATTTTCATTGTATCTAAATTTTGAGTGTTTTTGGTACCAATGACAAAATTGTCGAGACAAATTGCAAATTACACGAAAAAATTAGTAACAATAAAAATAGGCGCTAATTTATCAAGGTCGAGTTATATTTAGTAATATTATTTCTAGAGCCCTAGTTGTAACTAAAAAAAAATAAATACACATGAAAATAACTTTTATTTTATAAATAAAAAAAATTAGTTAAAGTTAAAAGAACAATTATTGTAAGTGACATTTCTAGTTTGCATAAGTATAGATGCTATTGGGTCACCAAAGTCACAGATCTTCTAGACTTAAAATGGGGTAGCCCCCTATACTTTATGGTGGAGTACTTAACCCCAGTATATATACCAATCAGTATTGGCACTCTGAGGCGGCACGTTTGATCTTTAAAAGTAGAAATTTTAGTTGACACTTGACGTTTTCGGGATATGAAAAGTTTTCTTTACACGGACTTGGTATACCTGGTTAGTTGAATTTTTGTTCTGCTGCTTTTCAAATTTGTGTGTATGAGCGAGATGTGAGATACCTTTATAGACAACGGTTGAACAACTTAATTACTTTGAAGAAGAAAATAGATTAGATATCAGGGCAGTCTTCGCAAATGTGAGAAGGCAGAACCGTTTTAAAAAATTTTTATATATGTGAAATATTACTTTTTAGTGAAAAGTTTAATTACTTTTAGTTCAAAATGTAAGGAAAATATATAACACACAAGGTTAGAGTAACAAAATAGAGGTTTTGCTTTATTTCTTAGGAATTAATCTAATCTAAAACTTTTCTATGCTGTAGAAATTTATTCTATACGTTATTTAGGTACTTACTGCAAAATCTATAGGAAAGTATGTAGTTTTAAATATAAAAATTTATAATGGAGACATATTTAGTGCAGTTTTTTTTACAAATATATGCTCAGGACTTGTTTTAGTGAATGAGTTCAAGTATGGCAGACTAAAATCGTTACTTTTTATTATGAATTTATTTAAAAATGGGAACTATATGTACATGGTTTTCGTAATTTTTACACTTGAATTAAAAATATCAAAGTTATGTTTATTGGCCATTTACTACACACAGCAAATTCATAGACACTATACATATCACTATTTGATATTCTTATTAAACTCATTAATTTAAAATTAACTTTAAACTGAGTGACTACACACAGAATTGTTTGAAAGCAGCCATAAAGTATAATTTATTTATTGGATACTATAAAAAATTAATAGTAGTTACATGTAGAGTTAAATAACAAGAACTTTAAAAACAAAACAAAACTTTATATCTAGTGAACTTAATTTAGTACAGTCCTCAACTTTCTTATCCTCTAAACATTTTTAGAGATGCTGCAATAGGTTAACTAGATAGGAAAGTCATGTGTTGGACACATCAGATTTTTTTTTTAGTTATGTGTAAGAAATGGTTATTAAACTTCAAATTAGACTGAAAGACAACTTCTAAATCCTTTATCTCATATTCACGATTTAATGTGACATCACAGGTCTTGTGTCTAATGTAAAAAATTAAGAGGCTACAGATCCTTACAACTTAAAATATGCATATGTTTGTAAGTGTTAAATGGACGGATAAAAAGTGTTGTTTTCATTTACAACTATAATAAGAAACATATTATTTTTGATACCTGATAATCAATAAACAATATATTTTTTGAAGTAGTAACAGATTTATTAATACGCAACTATTATTTTGTTACAAATATTTATATTATAATATTTATAATTAACATAATAGTTGATATAAGTCCTTTAAAAATAATATATTTTGATTTAATTGTTGAATTTATACATGAGCAATTTTCCTTGTAGCGTTGTTTACATTTTGCAGAGAACTATTGTATTCTGCTTTTAGCTGATAAATCATGTACATGTAAACCGGTTGAATGTAGACAATGTTAATGTTTTTGCTACTACTGCTGGCTAGGAATGCTGGGCAGGGACACCAACACAAAAAAAAACGAAGCACAAAGCACTAGATCAGTTTCTATCACTTATACACTTACAATAGAGCCTATAAACAAAATATTAATAATATGCAAATAAAAAGTACTTTTGTAAAATATAGAAATAAATTAACGAAACTGATAACAGAATCGAAAAAAAAATATTACCAAAAAAAAAAAAATAAGTAAACATAAAAATAATTCAAAGGGTTTATGGGTTACAATCAAACAAATCAATAAAAACAATAAAACATTGGAGATTGAAGAAATATCTAATGATGAACATGGTATAGAAAAAGATAAAAAAAATGTGGCAAATATATTTAACAGTTATTTTGAAAATGTCGGCTAGATATACGCAAAACGCATTGTAAAACAAAACATATCAAATCCACGTCCCGTTTTTAATCCTTACAACTTTTTCCTAGAACCCGTAGACGAAATAGAAATTAAAAATATAATAAATTCACTGAAACCTCATAAGGCACCAGGTTCAGATAATATTAATATTGATACCATAAAGCACATTGCCGATGAGATTAAACTACCCCTAACATTTCTAATTAACAAAATCTTTCAAACGGGCATATGCCCCTCCCACTTTAAGCAGTCAATAGTAATACCAATTTATAAAAAAGGAGATCGGAAAAAGGTATGCAATTACAGGCCAATTTCCTTAATAACCTGTCTAACTAAGATTTTTGAATCATCTTTAAATGATAGGCTAAATAGATTCATTAAAAAACACAGTTTAATTTCCCATAAACAATATGGTTTTAGAAAAGGTATATCAACAGTAGACGCCATAACTAATTTGACTTCAAAAATTTATAAATTAATAGATACAGGTACCCCCACAATAGGTATATTCCTAGATTTGGCCAAGGCGTTTGACACGGTGTCACACACTCAGTTGTTGGAAACCTTGGAAAATATAGGAATAAGAGATATACCGCACCAACTAATGACAAGTTATCTTGAACAACGAACTCAAATGGTAAAAATTAGCAACCAATTTAGTGATCTAACTAACGTAACGTATGGTGTGCCTCAAGGAACTATTTTGGGTCCACTGTGATTTTCAGTTTATGTAAATAGTTTGCTAAATTTAGAAATATCTGGAGAAATTACTTGTTTTGCTGACGACACAGTTATTCTGTACAGTTCAAACACATGGCAAGATCTAAAACGGAACATTGAAGCGGATATGGTAAAAATAATTGAATGGTTTAATAATAAGTTGTTAACAGTTAACTTCGACAAAACTCTTTTTATACCTTTTGCGTCATATGCTAACAGCATGCCTGACTATCAAACACTAACGATAAAAAGTAATAATGCTGATATTAATATAAACAAAACGAGTTATATCAAATATTTAGGGGTTACTATAGATGGTAATTTAAAGTGGGAAAGGCATATTCAAAATATCACAAAAACCATAAGATGTCTACTTTTTAAATTTAAATATTTTAGTTCAATCTTGAGTATAAATTACCTAAAAATAATTTACTACTCACTTGTTGAGTCTAGACTGCAGTATGGAATACTAGCATGGGGAGGGATATATCAAGTTCATCTAAGGACATTAGAAATAATCCAGAAACGTATACTGAAAATTATGCTCAAAAAATCTAACATTTTCTCAACAGATTTACTTTTTGAAGAATCTCAAGTTCTTGATATTCGCCAACTATTCGCCTATTCAATTTTAATTTCAACATTTAAAAATAGAAATAAAGTATTACGCGATATTGACCACATATATAGTACTAGACAAAAAACTTCCCTGTTCGTCAAAATCTCGTCGTCAAGAAAGACTCTAGGACAAAGGTGTTTTACTTACTTAGCACCAAGGATTTTTAATTCACTACCCGAAATGTATAAAATATACCTTAAAACAATTAATTCAATAATTTTCATTAAAAATGGTTTCAAAAAATTCTTAGCTAATACGAACAGAAAATATATATATAATTTGATAGATTCAAAATAATCATATATATGCACAATAGGTAGGTAAATACTTTTTATTTTATTTTTTTTTATTATTCTCATGTTGCTCTTATTTTTGCCACTATGTAACCGAATCTCTAGAATGCATCTTACTAATTACGTATTGTCATATCATTTAAATATTGTATTTTTAATTGAGTTAATATATTTTTATTTCATTTTTTTTTTTACTAATCTTCACTAGCTGCAAATAAACAAGTCCAACCCGTGCACAACCATTGGTTTTTACGGGCTCACCATTGTTTATTTACATCTAAAATTATTTTGTAATAATTTGTATTTTTTGTTTCTTGTAAATAAACATTATTATTATTATTATTATTATTATTATTAATTTACAACCATTCAAGGAACTAGTATGTTGGAAATACTTTACGAAAACATATTAAACATAAATCGGTTGAATGCAATGTATTTTCTTCTTATAAGACATCTTTTTAGCTTGATTACTTCTAGTACTCTATTTATTCCAATGTCCTCAAATAAAACGAGCAATAATACGTAACAATGAGGATAAAACACACACTAAAGTGTATTTGGGGTATTTTTGATCTAAATTCACTATCAAAACAACAAATTTTCCGTTTTTAAGCTGTAAATGTATTACAAAAACTACTTCGATAAAATGTAAACAAAAGTTTGTATTTGTGTACGAAATATGGATTGCCTGCGCATGGTAGCGAGTTTTTAACCGGATTTATGACAAGTGATAGGTTATATCCCGAAAACGTCAGCGCAGTAAAAGCTGCGTGTCTTTTTCCCGCCCAGGGAGTGTCATGGACCTGACCTAACTTTATAGTATACCTTTGTTAAAATCGGCAGCCATTATTAGATGCGAATAAATATTTTTTAAAAAATAATGTTGTTTTAGTGAAGTAGGTGTTACTTGGGTCCTTTCTAATAAAAAATAATCTTAGAAATTGGACAACGTGGTAATGAATTATCGCTGAATAAAAATAAAAAATTAAGAGTTTGATGATTTTCTCATGAATCCCATTATCAGATTTTTGATAAATTTATATGGGACCTTCCCTAAGGTACAACCTTTCTAACAAAAATAATCATAAAAATCAGACAACGTCGTAAAAAATTATCGCTGATCATACATAAACAAAAATTTTCCGACGAATTGAAAACCTCCTCCTTTTTTTGAAGTCAATTGAAAAAACTTATAAGAAAGGCTTTTAAAAAACAGTATAGTTCACCGATTGTTTTACCGATTGTATTACCGGTGATCCCAGGAAATGATTGGCTGTTAAATATGCATAGTCCTTTGTGTATTTGTTGAATACCGATACTTTTACAAGATGCCGGCAACGGGTATGTATTCATATCACATTTTTTTACCAACACTTTTACGGGTTTAGTTCTTGTTGTATTACAAGATTAGCACCTTAATGTTACTTAATACTAATTTTTATAACTTGAAGGCATTTTATAACTATTTTTTATATTATGTTTAATAATGTTAATATTGCACTAATTATTATTAATATTATTATTTTTGTAGTTGTAATATTTTTCCATTCTTATTGTTATGATATTTAAGTTGGTAATACAATTTTAGTATTAAAACTTTTATAGTTATTTGTTGGACAGACTTAATTTACCTACTTATTTACCGCTTTATTTTTAAAAATTCATTTCAACTGAAGACGAATTTATTATTTTTTAGTATTTGTTGAGGTAAATCACAATATTCTCTTAGCTAAACTGAAATTTTCGGTCACCTAATAAACTTCTTCTAAAACTGAGGCCTCAATACGTAGTGTACAAAAAAAAACCAACAATTCTAAGAACTCCGCTCTCCTAGTGCCTTAACCCAAATGTGGCAACAATGATTTCATATCCCACATTACCAAATTACGTATATCAGCCGACCAATTTGGTGGTGAACTACCTCATACAATCCTCGTAGGCTCCGAAGTCCCCCAGGAGTTCAATTTAGGCCCTCTTCTTTTCCTAATATTGGTCAATGATCTTTTTTACGTATTGCATCAAACTGTCCCATGTATGCAGATAATCTAGAAGGTTTTAAAAAAATATTCTTCCTACACTCTATACCTTCTAAACGACTTTAATCGTTTTAAATCCAAGGTAGAATTCGCAATCCTCAAAAATTACCAACACAATGTAAGGATCAGCACTAGGAAGAGTGTCATACATGGCTGACTTCGGAATGTCTTTCCAAAATAATTTCAAATTCGATAGATATATCCACAATGTTACTAAAGAAGCTTACAAATTGTTAGGATTTTTGAATCCAACGACTTGGGACTACAGCGTCAGACTCAATTAAAAATATATTTCAGTAAGGGTTGCCAATTTGTCAAAGAGACCATTCACACGAAGACCGTTCCACGAGGAAAGCCACCACAAGTAACTCAGTTGACGCCAGCTTTGTAAAACAGCTAGTTAAAAATTATGACCACCTGGCAGCTGAAGAACTTAGATAAGTCAAAGAATTTATCATTACAAACTGTGACATTTTTAAGACAGGAGAAGCTATCAGTCTTGTTTAGCACAGAATTTGTACAGGCGATGCAAGGCCAATACGACAAGCACCTAGAAGACTCCCGTTTGCTAAATAAAAAGAAGTAGCAAATAGGATACAGGACATGATGGATGCAAATATTATCGAAGAAGCTTCTGGTCCCTGGTGCTCACCTGTGGTCCTAGTACGAGGATGTATCAGAAAATAACGAGACTGGTGCTATAGTATAACAACGAAACATTTATTTAAAAAAATTCAACAACTATCCTCCGAAATACTCTCCATTCTGTTGAATGCACTTATTCCATCGCTTTACATACTTATCATAAACTTCTGAGAAACCATTTTTTGATAGTCTGTTTAGTATACCCATCACAGCGTTGTTGAGCTCTAAATCCGACTCAAATCTTCTACCTCTCAATTTTTTTTTGACTTCAGGAAACAAATGGAAGTCACATGAAGCAAGGTCAGGAGAGTACGGGGGATGAACCATAATTTCAACCCCTAATTCTTCAATTGTTCGTTGAAAAATCATTGATCTATGAGCCGGAGCATTGTCGTGATGCAGCGTCCAGCCAAAGTCCTGATAAAGCGGCCTTTTTTCTTTAATTTTGCCTTTAAGGGTCCTCGAAGTACATTAAAGAAGTACTCCCCTGTTACTGTATGTCCTCTAGGTACAATGTGATCGTAAATAACGCCAAATTTATCAAAAAAAATCAGTTGCATCACTTTACCAGTGCTTTTAGCAGTTTTGGCCTTCTGCGCTCTTGGGCTGCCTTTATGCTTCCATTGTATACTTTGAGACTTCAATTCAGGATCGTAATGATAAAACCAACTTTCGTCACATGTAACCACATTATTTAAAAACTGTGGGTTACGTTGCAATTGCCTTTTCCACTGCTGATAAATTGTCACTCGATTCGCTTTTTGTTCATCGGTCATCATTTTTGGAATCCATCTTGCCGCGATCTTCCGATACTCTAAATCTTCATGAATAATTTTTTGAGTGGTACCGCAAGACAAATTAACATTGTCAGAAATTCGTTTTATGCCAATCCGGTGATCATTTTGTATAAAGTCGTTAATTTCTGCAATTTTTGTGTAATTTCTCGCAGTTTGTGGTCGACCGGGACGAGGTTCATCTTCAACTGATTCACAACCGTCTTTAAACTTTTTATGCCACTCAAACACTCTACATCGTGATAAACTATTATCTAGATATGCACCTTTAATAATTTCAAAAGTTTCAGTTGGTGTTTTACCCAATCGAACATAAAATTTTATCGCGTATCTTTGCTCCACTTTCATTTTTCGATGGGTACGCAAAACACTGACAATTCAATAATTAATTTGTAACAAATGTCAAAAGTTAAATCAAAGCCTACTTGCGAGGTAGTACATTAAATATAAGGCTTTCATGTCTCATTTTTTGGGTTATAAAATGTTACCTCTGAAAGAAGTTATAGCACCAGTCTCGTTATATACTGATATATCCTCGTAACTAAGAAAGACGGACCTACTCGTTTTTGTGTAGACTATAGAAGAATAAATCAGATAACGCAGAAAGACAGCTAGAATAGACAACACAATAAGCACTCTATCAGGTGCAAAATGGTTTTCCACGCTAGACTTGAAAAGCGGATACTGGCAAGTGGAAGTACATCCTGACGATCGAGACAAAACTACTTTTTTAACTGGCAGTGGATTATACAGATTTCAGGTTCTCCCGGTTGGTGTCTGTAATGCCCCAACTACCTTTGAACGTCTAATGGAAATGGTTCTAAAAGGATTAACCTAGAAAACTTATCTAGTAGTCGATTCTCGACTCGTAGGAATTTTTTCCCATAGGAATTTTTGACATTTTTTTATACATCGAAAATTTATGACATTTTCCTACATATAGGAAAGTGTCACAAATTCCTATTAGGCATTCCAAACAAATGAATTACCAGTGGGCAGGTTTGGTATATCTAAGGGTGGCGACATATGGTGTATTCTATCTACTTTACGTAAAATCATGAATAATGGATTACATTTAAATATTTTATGTCAAACACAATAAAAATAATATTTAAAAAACTCACCTATACATTTCTTCATAAATTGGCAGGCTTGGCGAGTACTACTTCGAATAAAAATAGCGTCCAAGTTGCAAGACTATGTCGCCACCCCCTTAAATATACAAGAATTTCCCACTGGCACCTATTGTTTGACAGGTCGTTGGAATGCCTAATAGGAAAAGGTTCCTACAAGTCGAGAATCGACCCAGTATATCTCAATGACATAATGATCATGTCAAAAACTTTTGATGAACTTCTACTAAATTTGAGTGAAGTATTTGACAGATTAAGAAATGCCAATCTAAGGTTTAATCACAATAAATATTCACTGTTCCAATCGGAAGCCTATTATTTGGGACACATCGTTTCAGCAGAAGGAATTAAAACTGACCCGGAAAAAATTGCAACTGTCAGAAATTGGACGAAACCAAGGCATAAAAGAGAAATTAGAAGTTTTCTTGGATTGTGCTCATATTATCGAAAATTATTCAAAAACTTTGGTCAAATTGCTAAACCTCTTCATCGACTATCTGAAAACAGTAGTCTATTTGACTGGACGCCGGATTGTCAAAATGCCTACGGCACCCATCCTAGCGTACCCTCGGATAAAGGACAATTCATTTTAGACTGTGACGCATCCCAACACGGCGTGGGCGCCATGCTATCCCAAGAACATGAGGGGAAGAGAAAGTAATTGTGTATTTTAGTAAGACCGTAGAAAAAGCTGAGAAGAATTACTGCGTCACAAGAAAAGAACTTTTAGCTATTGTCAAAGCTCTTGAACACTTCCACAATTTTTAACAGAAACGCCTTGCAGTGGCTAATGAATTTAAAAAAAACCTGAAGGACAAGTCGCTAGATGGATAGAAAGACTGCAACAATACAACTTCAAGAGGACGTCTCCACAGCAACGCAGACATTCTTTCTAGGCGACCGTGTTTAGAACGACAATGCCAGTACTGTAAAAGGCTCGAAGAACGAGAGGAGCTGGTTATAGAAGTTAATATTCAGGCGACCACTATTAAGCCAGAGGATGACGAAGACGGAATCACCCTTAAAAGCCTAAGAAAGACAATAACTTGAAGGTTGTCCGAGAATGGCTTAAAAATGGAGTCAGACCTACATGGCATGAGATAGCCAAATCGTAAAGATACAGGGAATCCTGTATCTTTACGATGGCCTATTGCACCGGAAGTGGGAAAGCCCCGATGGAGTACTTGTAGTCCGCCAAGTGATACTGCCGAAAACACAGGTCAAAAGTGTGTTGGAGGAACTTCATAGCAGCCGTTCAGGAGGACACTTTGGTACTTAAAGGACACTTGCACGAGTTCGGGAAAGATTTTACTGGGTCAATTGCCGATGGGATGTAGAAGATTGGTGTAAGGAATGTGACCTTTGTAATGGCAGAAAAGGGCCCAAAACGAGAAGTCGAGGTAAAATGACTCAGTACCTTTCCGGAGAGCCTTTCGAACGAATGGCCATATACACCGTGTCCCACGTAAGGCGGGCATTACAACTTTATGGAGAATAAATTAATTTGTATTTTCGCCATTTTCTGAGTATACATAATCGAATATGCTCTTTTGAATTAAAATAAAATGAACTCTGTGCAACTTCCGGTTATACCGGAAGTGACCACTAACTTCGTTATTTTAAAGGGAATACCCCATATTTTTTTTTAATTTTAGATTCAGCAAGAAATTCTGTAAACAACGATACACCATTTGCCTATTCTAGTTATAGCGGATTTGGCGTTATTCAATTTTTTTCTACATTTTTAGTCGCCGGTAGACATTTTCTTAAAGTCGTCTATCTCAGGTACTATATCTATCAGATACTTAAAATTTTAACCAGAGGTAGTAGATGGGATGTACTTCTTGAGAATATTTAGTTATTCATTATTTGTTGTACTGGGTGTTTGCAAATTATTTTTAAAAATGAAATTTTTTAAACATAAAAAACTTTTTTATTTTAAAGGGAACACCCTATATATTTTTTAAATTTAGGATTCAGCATGAAATTCTGTAAACAATGATACCATATTTGCCTATTCTAATTATAGCGGATTTGGCGTTATTAATTTTTTTTTAATTTTTAGTCGTCGCGCCGGTAGGCATTTTCTTAAAGTCGACTGTCTTAGGTACTATTTCTGTTGGATACTTGAAATTTTATCCAGAAGTAGTAGATGGGATGTACTTTTAAAAACATTTACAGTTTTCTGCAACAAAATATGTCGTTTAAAAAGTTTAAATTTTTTTAATGATAAGGTACATACTAACTAAAAACAATTTTTATTAAAAGCACATGGTTTAAAAAAATCATTTTATCAAATGTTCAAAATGCCCCCCGTTAGCTTCTAAACATTTTAACAATCTTTTTTCAACATGATTAGTTGTTGCTTTACGAATCATTTCACCATCTAACTCGTTAAAGGCATTCCGAACTCTTTGCTCTAATTCTTCTTTAGTATTAATTTGGGTAGAGTACACTAAATTTTTAATATGACCCCATAAAAAAATCAACAGGAGTTAGATCTGGCGATCTTGCAGGCCAAAGCCAAGGACCATTTGGACCTATCCATCGGTCTTCAAAGAGTGCTGTAATTTCTTGATTTACATAGTATGTTGAATGTGCTGGGGCACCATCCAACTGGTACCAAAAATTATTATTTGGTAGCTGGTTTAAAATGTCGGCAACTACTTCTCTAAGAATTCTAATGTATCTTTCTGAGGTCAGTCTTTCATTATAAATGTAATAAAAAGCTCTTCCAAAACCGATCACTGCAAACACATTAAAACTAAATTCGTACTGAAATTGTGCTTCACGATAAAAATGTGGATTTTCGTTTGCCCAGAAATGACATTGCTTGCGATTGATGATCCCTTTACGTGTAAATTTCGACTCGTCTGACCACAAAATTTTGTTTAAAATCTCGGGATCTTCTTGAATTCGTACCAATAACCATTCGCATAATTCAGTTCGTCTTATTTGATCACCATCTCGCAACTCATGAACTTTTCTTTGTGCATAGGGATGCCATTTATTTAGTGCTAAAATTCGTTGTATTGACCCTCGACTAATATTTAAATTATCTTGAGCCATTCTAATGGAGGCGTGAGGATACGCAGTAAAATACCCTAATACGTTAATTAGATTAACTTCTTCATCTCGGACATAATGTTGACGGTTTCTTCCCGGGTTTTGTTTAAAATTATTCAAAAAGTTAGCTTCGATTCTATCAAATTTCTGTCTGTTCATTGGTGGTAAATGAGGGTATCGTTCATTAAACATGCGGCAGGTTCTACTTTTGATTCGATTACATTCTCCATGAATGTAAAATAAATTAAGAATATCTTGGTTGGTATATTCTTCAATATTTTCCATATTTTGAACGCAAAAAATACACAACTTAAATACATAGAAATATGACAATTCAGTTTGTTGACAGATTGTTGTTTAGCATATTTCCACGGCATACTAAGATAAAAAATTAAAATGTAAAACTATACTATATTATGTAGGTGCATGCATAAAATTTAAATTTAAATTTTCTTAAAATTGGCGAGAGATAATTATAGGGAATTAATAGTGCAAATGAAGATCAATGAAAAATAATTTTCTGAACAAAATGAAATAAAAATATACAGGATTTTCCATTTAAAATAAAAAAAATTTTCATGTTTAAAATATTTATTTTTTAAAATAATTTCCAAACACACAGTCGAACAAACGATGTACAAGTAAATTTAAAAAAGCAAATGTCTGCCGGCATATAGAAGTTTATAAAAAACTGAATAACGCCAAATACACTATAATTAGAATAGGCGAATGGGGTATCATTGTTTACAGAATTTCATGCTGAATCTAAAATTTAAAAAATATATAGGGTGTTCAATTTAAAATAAAAAAGTTTTTTATGTTTAAAAAATTTCATTTTTAAAAATAATTTGCAAACACCCCGTACAACAAATAATGAATAACTAAATATTCTCAAGAAGTACATCCCATTTACTACCTCTGGTTAAAATTTTAAGTATCTCATAGATATAGTACCTGAGATAGACGACTTTAAGAAAATGTCTACCAGCGACTAAAAATGTAGAAAAAAATTGAATAACGCCAAATCCACTATAACTAGAATAGGCAAATGGGGTATCGTTGTTTACAGAATTTTATGCTGAATCTAAAATTAAAAAAAAATATGGGGTATTCCCTTTAAAATAACGAAGTTAGTGGTCACTTCCGGTATAACCGGAAGTTGCACAGAGTTCATTTTATTTTAATTCAAAAGAGCATATTCGATTATGTATACTCAGAAAATGGCGAAAATACAAATTAATTTATTCTCCATAAAGTTGTAATGCCCGCCTTACGTGGGACACGGTGTATATCCTCGGACCACTTCCCTTAACAGAAAGGAAACAAATATTTGATGGTTATTATGAACTATTTTTCAAAGTGGTCCGAAATATTGCTAACGTACAAATACAAAAAAAGAAATACAATGTTACTCATTGCCCTACAGTATGCTGCGGTCGTCATAAGTAAAATTACCAGTAAAAGAAGATAGAATAATCCAGAAATATCTGGAAATGTTATTCCACGTCAAGGAAAAGTTTAGACAGTTCGAGAATGTTCGAGAAAGTTAAAGCAAGGGATCCTGACGTGTGGGATCAGTTTTATATAAAGTTATTGTAAAGTTGAATTGAAATAAAATGTGATTTTCTGGATTTGTTTATTAATGTTTGATGCCAGGCACTTGTTTTGTTTTTTAATAGACTTTTATGTATTTTATTTTCATTTTGATGATAGGTAGAGGCCGGAAGACATATTTATGTTTAACTGAAAACTGAAATTTTATGAAATAGTATAATACTATAAGTAAAGGCGTCTTTCAGTTTTTATTGAAAGTTAAAAAAATAAAAAAAATATTGTTTTTTAAAATTGTTAATGGGAGGTAGAGCCCTGAAGACATTTTTGATTAAATTGAAATTTTAGAAAATAGCTTAATATATGTAGAGGCAACTTTTCTTAGATATTATATCGGGTGTTCAAATTAAAGTGTTACAGTTAAATACCGCTGAAAATATGCATTTTAGAAAAGGAAGTTTCAGACAAAAGTTTTATAATTTTTTGGGGGAAACATTTTGGCTAAATTAATTTTTTTATAGCTGATCATAATATGGCCATATCGGGGTGAACTTTGTTTTTTTAAATGGGAATCCCATTTTTTTCTTATATATTCTTAAAGTACATAAAGAAATAAGAAACTTTTGAGGGAAATATTTTTTTTATTGGACTTTTACTTTAGAGTAACAGCTACTTGAAAATGTTGCTGCGCGAAAAAAAAGTTAGCCATATTATGGTTAGCTATGAAGAACGATTTTAGCCAAAAGTTTTTCCCCACAAAACTATAAAACTTTCGTCTGAAACGTTTTTTTTTTTATAAAAAGCGGTATATAGCTGTAACGCTTTAAGTTGAACACCCGATATAGTAAAAAATAATATTATTTTTTTTTGCTTCACCCTATTATATAATCCTTATAAGCAGATTTGTGCTACTCGGATTAGCTTCAGTACGATTACTGCTTCTTAATATACTTATGCGACGTACTATATAACCATACAGTATATCTAATCTGTATTTATTCTTAATTAACACATAATAATGGCATAAATGCCATTTCAACTGAAATTGTTGGTTATCTTCGATGCTGCTTGAATAGGACTCGTTAGAAAAAAATCGGCATAAATTATTAAGCAGCAGAAACTAGTGGCTGGTTATCGTGAATAACTCGAAATCACGCTTCTGATACCATCGATACACATTCTTAACAAGGCTTATTTGAATATACAGGAAATCTCTGAGGTTCGCAATTGAAAACCACTTCTTCTTTTTCTTGTTCCTCTTCTCGTCCTCTTGTAACACTGTAGAAAGTGTTCTAAATTAATTAATCGTATAGAAATTTATCTTTTGATATATCTTGACGCGTTGAAGATGTCAGACAAGATAAAAAGTTAGAATGTATAAAAAAAGAGTTGTTTAAAGAGCTGTCACTAATATTTTAGTTTACACGTGTTGATTGTTTGGATCAATAAGAGCTGTATTACTGTTTGAGATAACAATTATTATTAGATTAAGTTTCATATTAGATATTTATATTGAATAGTTTATTGATTTAAGAAGTGTGTCAAGACTCTTGCCATTTCAGTTGGTCTATCTATTCATATTCAAAGTCTTCTAAGGAGTCGTTTATAAAAAATTAATTAAATTGGTATTACTTAGGTCTAAATTATTATTTGGAGAGTACCTATTATCTTTTATACTTTCTTCTTTTCCAACATTCCCCTTCAAAGATCGAAAAAATAATTAGGTATTATTAATTTCACTGAAAAAGTTAAATATTCACACTATAGATAAACATGTGACGACCACATAAGCGTGGCATGGAGAATTTTTTAACACAATTTGTTAAAGCCTTTACAGATATTTTACTTTTTACTTTCCTATCTGTATACAGATATAAGGAAAGTATAGGAATCATGATTTTTTTCGACCTCGAGTTTTCGACGGATTTTTACGTTTTGAGGTCCCCTGAATCCGTTTTGACTATTTTCGCGATGATGTCTGTGTGTGTGTGTGTTGTGTGTGTGTTGTGTGTGTGTGTGTGTGTGTGTGTGTTGTGTGTGTGTGTGTGTTTGTGTGTGTGTGTGTTTGTGTGTGTGTGTGTGTGTGTGTTTGTGTGTGTGTGTGTGTGTTGTGTGTGTGTGTGTGTGTTTGTGTGTTTGTGTGTGTGTGTGTGTGTGTGTGTGTGTGTGTATGTGTGTGTGTGTGTGTGTGTGTGTGTGTGTGTGTGTGTGTGTGTGTGTGTGTGTGTGTGTGTGTGTGTGTGTGTGTGTGTGTGTGTGTGTGTGTGTGTGTGTGTGTGTGTGTGTGTGTGTGTGTGTGTGTGTGTGTGTGTGTGTGTGTGTGTGTGTGTGTGTGTGTGTGTGTGTGTGTGTGTGTGTGTGTGTGTGTGTGTGTGTGTGTGTGTGTGTGTGTGTGTGTGTGTGTGTGTGTGTGTGTGTGTGTGTGTGTGTGTGTGTGTGTGTGTGTGTGTGTGTGTGTGTGTGTGTGTGTGTGTGTGTGTGTGTGTGTGTGTGTGTGTGTGTGTGTGTGTGTGTGTGTGTGTGTGTGTGTGTGTGTGTGTGTGTGTGTGTGTGTGTGTGTGTGTGTGTGTGTGTGTGTGTGTGTGTGTGTGTGTGTGTGTGTGTGTGTGTGTGTGTGTGTGTGTGTGTGTGTGTGTGTGTGTGTGTGTGTGTGTGTGTGTGTGTGTGTGTGTGTGTGTGTGTGTGTGTGTGTGTGTGTGTGTGTGTGTGTGTGTGTGTGTGTGTGTGTGTGTGTGTGTGTGTGTGTGTGTGTGTGTGTGTGTGTGTGTGTGTGTGTGTGTGTGTGTGTGTGTGTGTGTGTGTGTGTGTGTGTGTGTGTGTGTGTGTGTGTGTGTGTGTGTGTGTGTGTGTGTGTGTGTGTGTGTGTGTGTGTGTGTGTGTGTGTGTGTGTGTGTGTGTGTGTGTGTGTGTGTGTGTGTGTGTGTGTGTGTGTGTGTGTGTGTGTGTGTGTGTGTGTGTGTGTGTGTGTGTGTGTGTGTGTGTGTGTGTGTGTGTGTGTGTGTGTGTGTGTGTGTGTGTGTGTGTGTGTGTGTGTGTGTGTGTGTGTGTGTGTGTGTGTGTGTGTGTGTGTGTGTGTGTGTGTGTGTGTGTGTGTGTGTGTGTGTGTGTGTGTGTGTGTGTGTGTGTGTGTGTGTGTGTGTGTGTGTGTGTGTGTGTGTGTGTGTGTGTGTGTGTGTGTGTGTGTGTGTGTGTGTGTGTGTGTGTGTGTGTGTGTGTGGGGGTGTGGGTCGCATAACTCATGAACCGATACACAAAGAAACACCAAATTTTAAAATTAAGCTTTGTTTCAGCGTCCAATGAGCTGATTAGATTTTGGGCAGAGTCGGAACATCTGGGGGGTACTTTATAGGTGGTCATTTTTATATTTTATGGAATATATCTGTTATTTACGTTTGGAGAAGAAAATTCTTCAAATAAAAGTTACTTCTTATATAATTATCTATAATTTTTGTTTAATGCAAAATTTTCCTAAAATGGTCCGTATTCGAGAAATTTGACAAAATGTAAAAAAAATAATTTTTTATAAAAATTGTTCAAATAAAAGTTGTTTGTAATATAATTCTCTATAATTTTAATCCTATAAATAATTTCTCTAAAATGGACCGTATTCGAGATATTTGAGAAAATGTGTAAATTTTGAATTTTGAAGAAAACTCAAAAAGGGATAAAGGAAAAAACATTAAATTTTAAACTTAAGTTTTATTTCGACCTGAGGTGAACTGATTAGATTTTGGACAGAGTCGGAACATTTGGGGGGGTACTTTATTGGTGGTCATTTTTATATTTTATGGAATATATTCGTTATTTACGTTTGGGGAAGAAAATTCTTTAAATAAAAGTTACTTACAATATTATTATCTATAATTTTTGTTCTAAGTCAAATTTTCCTGAAATGGTCCGTATTCGAGAAATTTGACAAAATGTGCAAAATTCTGATTTTTAAGAAAATTGTTAATCTAAAAGTTGTTTGCGATATCGATCTCTATAATTTTTGTTTTTAAATGACTTTTCTAAAATGGACCGTAATGGAAAAATTGGAGGAAAAGTGCTAAATTAAAATTTTTCAGTATTTTCGTTTTCAATGAATATCTATAGAAAAATGTTTCGAGGTAGATGTATGTGGAAAATGTATATATTTAGTTTATCCTCTAAACATTTTTAGAGATGCTGCAATAGGTTAACTAGATAGGAAAGTCATGTGTTGGACACATCAGATTTTTTGATCTTAGGTAGGTATAAGTTGCATTTATTTTTAACGAAGTAAAATAATAATTATTATAATAATAAAATGCGTTTATTTTGCATTGTAATATAGGTACAATACATGAAAATATATAGAGGCGAAGTCTAGCTAAGCTACTCCACTTAACCTCTAAACAGTAAGTAATTTGTTTACAAACAAAATAATATTTAGAAAACTTAAAAATTGATTTACAGACCTAATTTTATATATAACAATAGCAATTTAATAAAAAAAAATATTAAAAATGAATTTAAGAAATGGAAATAAAAATAAAAGTATAAGGTAGTAATCATTATGCAATCCAATGCCCTCATTGATTAGCTATTAAACTAAATTTTAGGCGTTTTTTAAGATGTTTCAAAGAATGCGTCCTTATTTCCAATGGAATAGTATTGTAAATGTTTACAACATTGTAAGTGAAACAACGGTAAAACATGGTAAGATTCAAAGACATTACAATGTCTTTGGTGAGATTGAATCTGGGTAGTGTTAGAGTGTTTGGATATCTTAATAAGTTTACATTATGTACATCTCCTTGATCTAGTAATTTATCCTTTAAATACGCAGGTTGAGAAGTCGGCAAAATGCGAAAGATTAAAGCAGGCATTTGTAATTTAAATAAATTTTCTATTTTGAGCCATTCTAATTGTTTTATTTTAGGCGAAACTCTATCGTACTTTTTTAATCCAAAAATAAATCTGCAACATGAGTTTTGGATTTTTTGTAACCTATATTTCGTAAACTAAAGTTTCCGTAAGGGAAAACTGAAAATTCCTCGATTCCTATATAATTGACGAAGAACTAAATAAGATTTTTTTACCAACAATAAAATATGCTCTTCAAAACGTAACTTGCAATCAAAGATAATGCTAAGACTTTTGGCGCTACTAACAACTTTTAAAGGTTGGTTTTCAATGACCAGTTTGATATTTTTTAAGCAACTTGCATTGGCAGTTTTTGGATAGAAGAACATTGCAGAGCACTTATTACCATTTAGTTTTAGATTGTGAGCTTCAGAATACTTGGCCACTTCGTTTAAGTCTCTGTTTGTGTAGTCAGAAATACTAATGAAGTTTCTTAGATCAAATGAGCAGTATAGTTGAGTGTCATCGGCAAAAGTTTGAATTTACAACTGAATTTCTATCAGCAGTGTAAATTGGAAAAAGTAAGGGACCCAGTATAGAGCCTTGAGGAACTCCAGTGGTTACATATAAAAAATTTAATGAACTACTATCTATAACTACTTTTTGATGTCAACTACTTAAGTAAAATTTAAAGAATCTCAAGGAAGTATCATCAAAACCATAATAGTTTAGTTTAGCGCACAATAAGTAGTGGTCAAGAGTATCAAATGCTTTCGAAAAGTCTAATTGTGTTAATACTGTAGTCAGCACTACATCAAGGGATTTTATTATGTGGTCACTGACATTTAATAAAAAGGTAGTTGTACTAAATCCTTTTCTGAAGCCAGACTGAGTATTACCAATATAACATTTGTAAAAATATACTCGTACACTTGCTAACTAATTGTTTTTTCAAGAATTTTTGAGAAGTTTGGAAGATTACTTATAGGACGTAGATCGCTAAAACTTTCAGGATTTCGAGTTTTAGGTAAGGGTTTCACTAAAGCAAATTTTCAAATATCAGGGAAATAACCACGTTCTAAACAACAATTTACGATTGTACATATGTTCAATTTGTTTTAGTTCAGTTTTATTTTGTTATTTTCTTTGTAATAGACATTCACAAAACAGCTGACGGATGTCAAATAATATCTGAGTTTCTTTAAATAGTTCTTCTGGAAAGTAGGTAAAATATTTGCTGACCCTAAGTAACAATTCAAAGTCTTAGATGTGATTCAATTAGTGAGTATAAAATCATCATCAGTAGCTCAGCTTGACCCAGGAGGCCTCGGTGCCTGGCCCCTGGGTTTAAAAAGAATGCACATAAATAAAATATATAGAATTAAGAGAAAAAAACATATTTTTTTAAAACTTTAAAATAAAAAAAAAATCAAATAGACATAAAATCATAGAAAGGAACATTGGCAAGGGTTGGATTCCGGCTCTTGGAATTGGGGCACTTCGGGTAAAAAGATTGAGACCAAAATTGGGATACCTCTGTATTATATCATATTGTCACATCATGCGTGTTCTTAATAAAAATGTCGCATTTCACGTGCTTTTTAATAATTATGGGACTATCTGTGTCCCGGGGGTTATCACGCAAAATATATAAATTCAGACCTCAATCATGTAAACACTATTTAGCCTTAAACTTCGTATCCCTTAACTGTATAAGGGTTCTACTCTTGATGTTAGAACCTAACTCGTCCCTGAAAAAAGATGAAGAAAACACAGTGTAAATATAATTTAATTTAAAACAATTATACAAAATAATAATATGTCCTAACTTGACATACACAAATATAGGGCTCAATATATTAACAAATAGACAATAACAAATTAACTTACCCACTCCAACAAATATCTTGGGCACATGTCACAACCCTAAGCTAACTATTCAAAACGTAAATATTCAAAATACAAAAAAGACTTTTAATTTAAACTATAGAGATCCTAAGCTAGAGCTGCTACTGGGAAAATGCTACAAGGGGGCCTCCTATGGAGAGGATCCTTCCCTGTGGAAAAAACCCTGCGCGTCCCCTCGACATTACCTTTATAACCTCTCCATAGTTTATTATTATGAAACTAATATTTAATAATTATTAAATAACTAACCATGCACATGATTGCAATTTAAAACAAATTGTCGACATAATTATAGTTTTATGTACAGGATGTTATTTAAATAATTAATTAAATTAGAAAAAATATGAATTTATACGAAGCGTGACAATATTTATGAAAACAGCTTAAAAAAATTCGCCCACCCACCCCCTAGCTGATATGGAAGGGGTGCCACCCTCCAAAAATTAATTTAAAATATTTTCAAAAAACACAGATAGAATCTACGACTTTTTCTACATACAAATCAAAAATTTTAATTTTTTTTTGATATTTTTCCATAAATTTGTTTCGACCTGAACCGTCATAGTTCGGATGTGGGGGCTGGCATTTAAAAGTAGTTGCAGAGGGGTTAAAAATTTCATTTTTGGTACATTTATAATGGACCTCCACCGTCCCGTAGGAGAAAATGGCATTTCAAAAAAATTAATTTTAAATTTAATATTAATAAATAAATCAGCTTACTAAATTAATAAAAAACATATTCCATGATGATTTAATTAGTGCTTTAAGTAAGTACATGTGTAAAGAAACATTGACATTGAAAATAATTGTAATAATGAACAAGACATAGGTTCAAATTAAAAATAGTACAGGTACAATTTTTTTCTACACCCACATGGGTATTACCTTATCTACGCACAGATTACAAAACAAAAAAAGTATGCTATTGCCTTCAACTAAATATATTTCATATCCATTCTAGGTAGTGAGAACACTGCAAAAAAATGAAATCCGCCCATCACCGTTCATATTTTGATCAACCGACTGCTATTATTTTTAAATATTTAAATAAGTGACAATTCTGTCAAACTAATTGTCAGTATATTTTTTAGTTATTGAGATTAAACATATATTAAAATGGGTTATTCTTTTTTAAAATCGATAAATAATAGCACTTCTGTTTTTATTTCTTCTATAATTATATTTTTTTAATTTAAATAAAATTATATGAAGTCAATTTAATTACGAGTATTAAAGCAACAAATATAAAAGAGTAGGTGGTCTTGTGGTTAGCGTTCTTGCCTTTCACGCAGATGATTAGAGTTTGATTCTCGGAAGCGGAAAAATTAAATTAACTTTTTTCTTTTTTTTTTCGTTTATTTTATTTTAAAAATTAATAAAAGTCATAAATTATTTTAAAATTAGTTAATAACCTAAAATATTTTTTTATTTGTAAATTGTCGTTAGTGGCTGGTAGAAAAAATATACTGTACAACTCGAGAGGATTGAGCACTTCGCCTACGGTAACTCAAATTTCGTCTTCGTGCGATTTGGCCATCATATCCACTCTTGTTGCACAAACTACTATATTTATAGTATTATATTCCACGGTTTGCAATTATTTAGCACTTCTACAACATGTAGCATACATTTAACAAGAAAGAGTTCTTATCATATTGTGGAAGGTTAGGAATTTAATATAAGCAGGTATTATAAAATATTAGTGCAAACCAAGAGACGTAAAAAAGGAAGAAAAGAAGAAATTGGCATTACAAATAATTTTTTTTCAGGAGTATATAGTTTATTATGGTTTAAATTGTGTGTTATTAAAATATGAGTGGATTAAAAGTATTATTATAGATATAGAGTGTTTAAAATTAAAGATATTTAACTAGCTAGCAGCAACAGAGTTTCAGGAGGAAGAGGACGTGTTCTACATACACGAAAAGAAGAAGAAGGCGGACAAAAGTGTAAGACGTGCGACTAACATGTGAATAATGTGTTCTAGATTTTTGACGAGGAAAAGCAAAGTTCCAGGAAAAACAGAAAGAAATGAAGAAAGTTTGGGAGAGTGAATCGAGGTATTTTTTCGATCAACTCCCAAACAGTGTCAATGACAGGACAACAGATGAGAGGGAGCCACATACAGCGCTACTACAAAAAAAAGAAAGTGTGGGACAATCTTTGTCTTTATCTATATCTTTGTCAGTTATAAGCAAGTAGAGGGTTAGGTTTGCCCCAGAACCCTGCGGCCTCTTGGGTCTATTGTATTCCCCTGTTTTCCCAGTATTCAGGTTAGTTTAAGATCTATTCGTATACCATACGAGACCTCTAAGCAAGTATTTCTCTACCCCCTTATTTTCCTCGTTTTAGTTGCAGTTGACTTGGAAGAGTCTGTTGCAGATTAGAAGGGGTGTCATGTGATCTAATCCCATGTTTAATATAGGATCATTTATTTCATGTGTTATTCTGGTATGTTTTATATATCCCAGATATTTCCAGTATATATGCACTCATTCTGGACAATGGAACAAGTTATTTTTTCCATCAACCCTCAAGCAGTGTCTACGACAAAACAACAGATGAGGAAGAGCCCCACACAGCGCTACCACAAATTGGAGATTTACTTATAGGATTCTAATGTAAATAACAATGCTTTTCTTTAAATATCTCAACTACTATCTTCCCGGTCCTCAAAAAGGATTTAAGGAAGGCAAAAGGAACTTGGCACTTACCTCGATGGTTTAAGGAACCAGGTCTCTCTCCTGAGCTTCTGTCTGCCGCCTGAATCAGTTCCAGTTGTCACCACTGAAGGGTAGGTTCGTTTAATTCACGATCAGTCCCAAAAATAACTGTTTTTTCGTAAGAATCGATTTTTCACAGTTTTTCCGCGACCTCGCAAATCCTACTGACTGCACCATATATGTATTTTGAAACTGATACCATATCTTTAAAAATAATTTTTATTTATTAAAATACATCCGTCTTTACTAGACGAAAGCTAGACAACATCTACCTATTAATACATGGGAATTAACATAAAAGATTAAAAGTACAAGCTAAGCATTGAAATAGAATATAATTACAATAATAAAATAATATGTTTAAATGTCAGCTGTAACTCTTTGCTAGATTTTAGTTTAATTATTTCTTTTATCACAGCTAGCTCGTTAGGGTTATTTTAGGATTTAAAAATGGTAAATTTTCAAAATTTGTAGACGTGGTTAAAATTATGGCACTGTATACTTTTACAGTTGACACTGATTTTTTTTTTACAAAAATTGATTATTTTTATTAAAAAAAAAAACAAGTAAATGTCGACTTAATAAAACCAACAAATTTTGAATTTGTGGGAATTAGTTCCACCCAAAAATTAATAACTGCTTTACTTATATACATACATATAGTACAGTAACGTAAAATTTCATGAAAATTTATAGAATTTTACAGATTTTTTCATTTTGTGTAAAAATTAGGAATATATTATTTGTATAAGGAAAAGTATAGTACGAATCGGTAAGAAAGTAATTAATTAAAATTGTTAAATTGCTAAATGACCCCGTTCTCATGTAAAACGAGACCTCGTCTATACTAATAAATGAAATTTCTAACTTCTCAATATAATAAACCTATATTATCTACTAATTTATTAACACACTTCTCGTACGTACACAATAAAACATGAAATGTATAGGTGTATACGAGTACTCAGAAAACGATTATGGTAAATGCTTTTTGCTTTTTCTTTTTACTATGGAAAGTGTTCGACGAGAAATACACAATCGGTCCTACCCATTACTTGCACACAGTGTGTCCGAAATCGAGTAAATTGTTGCCATCAGTTCAATAGGTAAGCGAAGAATAATACGGTTTTTAACTAATACGGTCTTTAATTACTGTTGTTAATATACTATCCCATCACGGGTTACCATATAAAATAACCGCAGATTGTGGTACCGAATTTAAAAACATGGACCTTGAAATTTTTTACAAATTGCACAAAATAGAACTTAAGTTCACAAAGGCGAAAAATAGCACCACAAATTCTCCAGTAGAGCGTTTCTAGTTTAATAGAGCATTATAAGTGTTTAAAAGAACAAAATAAAGAATTATCGCCTAATCAATTAATTAAGCATTCAATATTAGGTTATAACAATTCGATACATTCGGTTACAAAATTCACCCCGTTTGAGATTATTAAAGGCCATATTAATAACCCTGATCCTTTTGATCTCGATGATCACCATATTCTTTCTTTTTATGTTCAAAACCACAAGGAAGCTAGCAAACAGCTTTATAAAATTATTAAGGAATGTAATGAGAAAGTCAAGAAAAATTTCCTAAATAAAGCCAATGAAAATCGTTTTGATCCCCCCGACTATTCAGGTCAAGAAATTGCTTATGTTCGTACTAAATTACGTGATAAAAAATTGTCCAAACTCAAATAGACAGAAATAATCGAAAAAAACAACCAAAGGCACCTATCACAAGAGTATTATAATAAAACCTAAAATTAATTTAGAAAACGATTTACAGGGTAACCAGGACAATGAAATCGCTGGATGATCCTGCTGTAGCTGGTCCTTCAAACGACTAAAATAGAATGTAGTACCGAAGAAATATGTTTGACACCCTTAGAAAATCTTATTCTTCCCATAGAGTTAGGCAACGCTAGGTTAATCTATACAAACCACACATTTATTCATTACTTGGATTTAAGAGTAGTTCTTAGACAAATAGAATTATTGCATAATAATTTTTCTATAATTAAAGAAACTGCAGTAAAAAGTAACGTCTCAAACCCTATTTCATACCATGGCTTGAGCGAAAATATGCTAGAAAGAACAGAATTTCTGATAAATTCTTTAGGAAGAAAATTTCAAAATTTATTTACTCATATGCGTTCAAAAAGAGGTATAATAAACGGGGTTTGAAAAGTCAATAAGTGGCTTTTTAACAACCTCGACTCTGATGATGGAGACCGGTATGATAGTGCCATTAATCTTTTGTAGGAAACTCAAAAAAACATTACAAACGAAATTAATTTACAAACTTCATTATTTAAAAAAGTTATCGATCAATATATAATCAATCATTAACAATATTATGGAAAAATCAACAAAAACTTCATGATAATTTAAAAAGGTTCCAAGCCGCTATATATAACGAAATTGATTCATTGAGCAGATACGGTGTTCTCGAATTGAGGACCACTACCTGCACAGACCAAATAAGTGCACCGAATTGCGGACCGTACTAAGGATTAGGGATTAAGGTGGTAATGAGGGTTCATTGCGTTAACTAGATTACTGAGAGAGATTTTTGTACCTGGAAATATGACACGAATTGAGGAACAAACTTCTCAATAATTGAAGTATCTTATCACTATACCCATTTATAATATTATTATTTGTCTTCTGATGGATTTGCAAAATTTGAAGAAAAGTACGAATTCAGATAAAAATAGATATTTATTGCACAATTTACAATTTATAATTAATTTTTTAAACACATACATATTATTTACATTTAATACACTTTATGATAATTTGATGCGAATTTTACAAAATCTATTCGTTTTATAGAACCATTTTTATATTCTAACATTTTTGAAGTTAACATATTTAATCTTCGTCTAACAATTTTGTTGTTACATTTAACAGACTCCTTAAGGCTGTTAATACGAATATAAGTATCTGTTTGAAAATTGTTCAAAACATTTACAAATAAATACAATGAAGGGTGCATTGAATAGAAATTTGAATTAAATCTAGAATGAAAGGACTCGCATGCATTGGTAGAATTTTCTGTAGTTACAACAGCTTCAGCCCAAATTGTTGGTGGAAATAAAGAATTTTCTTCAATATAATTCTTTACTAAATAGTCAGCTAAATTTACCACAGCTTTATGCATATGATCGGGCTGAAATTCAGCCAAATCCAAATCAAAACATTCTCCAACTTCTTCGGGTTTTAAAAAAGACAATCCAAAAAGATACCTCATCCATTTTCCAGTTGCACTTTTTTCATCTTGGTATTCTTTAGCCAATCCCAAACTCTGTATTTTTCTGTACCAAGCTTGGCCAAGATGAAACCTACATCCAATGATCTTTGTGGTGGGCCATTGCGCAGAAATTGCTTTGTGAATAGCTAGTTCATAATCAGCTACAATAATTTTTGGAACAAATATTAAATTAGCATTACAACACTTTTCTTTAAGAATAACGAAAAGTCTTTCGTATGTTAAACGAAGTTTATTCGGTAATAAACAAAAAGCTACTGGTATATAATGGCCGTTTTCTACGATATGAAGTGTGAACAACTGTAAAAAATGTTTCGTACAATATCGAAATGTTCCATCAAGATACACTTTGTCACTACTACACAAAAATTTTAAATTAGTATAGCACGAAAATACTACAATATTGTTAATATTATCAGTGGCCAAGAGAAATGGTTCATTTTTAATTGTTGTCAAATTTAATGTTGGTAAAATATCGAAAACATCTGATACATTGCTTGGTAAACGTGCTTGGACTTGACGTCTTTTGTAATACATATTATTTCTTATGTATGTAATGTCTTTTCTTGTCAAAGCGTCCATTGTATCACTGTTTTCCCTTAAAACAGAGTGTATGATTTTCGATGGCCGTTCTGTGATATCTTCTACAGCTTTCCGTTTGCTTGCTACACTCAAAATTTGTCTATTTAATTTCTTTATGTCATTTTCATGATTGTGCACTGTTTCTTTTCGAGAAATTATATTATCTGAACCTAGCGTAAATACTTTTGCGTTACATTTACTTACAGTACAAGTCCAAAACTTTTCACCACTTTTAAGAACCTTTTTTTCACGAAACTTATAATCATCCCACACAAGTAACGACTTTCCCTTTTCACTTAAGATCATTTTAATTTCACTCATTTTTACAAGACTGCTCAAAATAAACTAAACACAAAACACTCACTTCAAATATATATTAGAATTTCGAAAGTAAAGTAATAATATGCTCGTTAACGCAATGAATCATCATTACAACCTTAATCCCTAATCCGCAATTCGGTGCACTTACTATAATTATTTATCAGAAGCCTGGTCCTCAATTCGTGTCATATTTTCAGGTACAAAAATAAACCCTTCTTAATATTTTCATTTTGGTTCTCAATTCGTGTCTGCCCAGCAGATATATTAACCTTTCAAGGAACAATTAGCCAAATCAATCTTGACTGTCAAAATTTAATATCATTTATAGACAATATTGAATACCCAATTCACTTTTCAATAACTTCAAGTTACGAAATTTTAGACATATTTACAGAAAATTTACAAAAAACAAGAAATTTCACAATTTAATAATATCTTAACATACTATGCCTTTTTTGGAACTCAAGTTACCTTTTCTAAATCCACGTCCCTATCTCAAAAGTAGAATCTTTAGAATTTTATCAAATATATCCCGTAATCCAAAATAATAAAATGTTCACACCTTCATGGCATGGAACAAAGAAGAAGTCCAAATGAAAAAAGAAGAATGCCTGAAACTCGAAAATATCCGCTATTGTTTACAAGATTTATTTTATCCCGGGCGATAAATGTACTTTACAACTTCTCGATGACCAGTTACCAGTAGGATGCTACGCCACTGAATAGAACTTGCAAGAATCAATATTTGAACAAATTACTAATAATAAAATCATGATTATTCCCAAAGGGCCAGAAAAAGTATATATTTTAATTAATAAAAAATGTTTTTAAAAACCTGGTATCAGTTTTAAAATACATATATTTCTAGCAAAGTTTTTAATACATGATTCACAATGTTATACATTTTTTGCTACAGGTCAAATGACTACACACCCGACGATTATTTTTAATTTTAGTTGTGCATGTCGATTTATAAATTGCTGTTCGGATCTATTTTGCTTTTTAAAGTGTCGATTTTTACCAATAGTGAATACCATAGGTGATTTAAATAAAACTGCGACTTTAATAAATAGAAAGTGTGTTTGTCAATTCAACGATTGTTACCGAAAAACGTCTAGGGTAGGTTATGTTTGTTTATTTCCAAATTATAGTTGTACTTTATATTTTGTAATTTTTTTTCTTTTATTATCATCTTTAGCCATAAGATATAGCCATTTTAAATTTTTAAATTGTCACCCGATATGTATATATCGATAAAAACAATCTGATAATAATAAGAGAAAAGAAATCCAAGTAATAATTGCAATTAAAAAGAGAATATTTAAGTAAGCATGTAAAACTTAAAAAACTCGGTCATTCAACAACTAACCAATTAACGGTGATATAAATTTGTTTATTCGTCTAGGCGAAATTAATTTGAAAATCTTTAGAGCAAAAAATTTAGGTTGTCTGTTGTACTAACTAGATATTAGAAAATTACTTTATTTGGTCCACCACAACCACACTTTTATTAAACAAAATACCCAAAATAGTCAACTTTGAGGTTTCTTGAAGAATTATTTAGATTCAATTATTATAAATCTGTAACGACTTTTTTTGAATAATTGAATATACGAATAACTTTGATAAACTTGGATAAACAAACAAATAATATAAAATTTTAATCAGTGGTAGAAATGAGGATTGTTAAAACGAATTCTGGAATACAGGAGAACCTCCTGTATATCAAACAATTGATGTTTTAACGACAATTTTAAAAATTTTTGAATAATGTCATGTTAGTTTTTAATTATTTGTAAATTAGAAAGGAAGTTGTATTTTCAGTAGTAATACTATAAGTACTTCAAAATAATCAGGTTATACATCGATAACTTGTTGCATAATTATAAAGAGTGTCAGTTTGACAGTTTAAATAATCCGACCGCGAAGCGGGAGGATTATTCTGTCAAACTGACACGATTTGTAATTATGCAGGAAGTTTGAGATGTATAACCGTATTTATTTTGAAGTACGTATTGTATTTGATACGATTATTTTTTGAGTAAATTAAGTAAATATCAACAATTTATTAATTTAAATACATATTGGTACAATGAAAATAATTATTGATAAACGTCAAAATTTGACGGTCCTGTTAGTTAGTGTATTGTTGTCGATGTGGTTACTACGGAAATGAAATTATTGTAAATATTTTTGATTGGTGGAGCTACTTTATGTATAATCAGGTATTCTCGAAATTATACGAGGTAACTTAACTAAACTGAACGTTCTAATTGGTTAAAAGTTATACGAAAAAAATAATCGATAATATATTTAGAATTATCTCTGTAGTTTTCCATTTAATACCACCGGGTAGGTGTCCTGTAAATAATTATTTTTTACAAGGATATTAAATTAAATGTATTATTTTAGTTAAAAATCTTTTTGCAAGCTTCCAAATAATTTTTTATTTTCGACATGCTATTTTAGATTCTTTAGGTTTTTTATTAGTTTACAGGATTTCTTAAACAAATAATATTGTGTATAAATCCAATATGGTCATCATAAGGAATGAAAAGTTACGTTTGGTAACTCGAAAACCAAAGACTACTGGGAATTGTTTTTCTATTAAAATATTTTGTTATAAATGGTGTCTTAAGAATGTAATACTTTGGATTATATCAAATTAACGGTTATAAAACAAAATTTGCCATTTTTAATTTTTTGAAATAACTCAAAAACTACATAACTTTGAATAATTGAATAATATCTAAAACATTTCTTATTTAACCCACCTTCTATCTCTTTTATCAAGCGAGATACCATTAGTTGAATTTGGGACACACTGTATAAAAATCAAAATAAATACGAATAAGTAGTCAACTTACAATGTATTTATTCAACGTTGTATGTCGCTTTCTGGGATTCTGGTTCACGGTTGAAATTTTTAGTCCAAAAGTACAAAGGTCAGACACACCCTGTATGTATTTATACGATTCGTATCGAATGCACTTCTGATCTGGTTCGTGATTGATGATAAGCCAGCGAGAAAGAAGAAAGTCGAATTCGCACGTCCGTCGTGTCCACAACGCCATCGCACGGTCTCTTATTCTTCTTTACACAATCCATCAAGCCGCCATGGGCGTAGACAAATGAAGAAAAAATAATATTTTATTAAAAAAATAAATAACATCAAGTTTATAAAATACAATTCTGTCATTGAACTACTTCTTTTTATTCCTTATTTTAATTATTTTCTCTTTTCTTTTTTCTTTTTAATCTTCTTCACCGACTTCTTGTTTTCTCCTTATTTCATTTCTCCCTTTTCTTTTTCATCTTCCTCATCTACTTTCTTTTTCCCCCTCTTCTATTTCGTTTTTTTCTTTTCCTTTCTCTTTTTGTCTTTTATTTTTCCATTTATTTGTTTTTCTTCTTCATCTTAATCTTCTTCTTATTAGTATTTATGTAAGTTTTGTCATTATCATAGCATAAGGTTGTGACTTAGATGTCTTGCTCTCTTAACAGCAATTGCGATCTTTTCCCAAGTGACTTAGATGTTCCAACCTTCAAAATCGTGCACATTAAACATTTCATCATTTTTTTTTGTAAATCTCGTTCTTTAAATATGTACCTATCAACAAAATGGGATCCAACTTTATTGGGAAGTGTTTGACACTTATTTCATGCCTATTTTTAGAGTGGAGTGCGTGTTCTTCAGTCTACAGTATTAGTTGTCTTACCTTTATTAGGATTATATGAAAAACTTCAATTATTCTTAACGTCTACGTCTTTCTATGATATTTGGTAGGTACACCTTATTGTGAATCATGCACAGCGGTTTAAAGAAACAAAAACTGTCTCCTGCAGCTGGCTCCTGATAACGTAACGTATCGTAATCAGTTCATTTCATTGTGCCTTCAAGCTAAAAGTGTTTATATAACTTGTTTCTAAATCTATTCAGTTACATTTTTCATGTAGGTACGTAGGTAAATTAATATAACTTGTACGTTCCCGCAAGTAGGAACATTTGATAGCCTAACCAGAGAAAAATAGACTGTATGTCTTTTAAAATTGATCTGTTAAATAATAGTTTAAAAAAATAAATAGAAAAGAATAAAACAGTTAAAAAAAACGATTGAGACCAAATCACTAACCCAAACTACATCTAAGGGTGACGTGGAAGCTCTCCTTAATTCCGGTATCCAACGGATGATCCAGGCTTTTTTCCTACCACAGGTTTTTATTCTAATTTTACAGATAAGAACGTTTTGCAGCAAAAATTTAAAGTTTAACAATTCTCTAAGGTCTTTTCATCGTAGAATTTACAATCGTGATTCGGTCTCAAAATACGCGTAAATATATTTGAACCTACTAATAGGCAACTCAAATTACACGTGACTGGATGAAGTTATTTTATAATTTACCCCTCAAAATGACAAATAAAAATTTTAAATGATTAGGATTCAACAATACTATTTATTAAACTAAACCGGACATACCTTTGAAATGGTAGTACCGTTTTATGCCTAATATTAATATTGTGGATATGAGACCTATACGTCTATATAGTTTAAAAATACGGTGGAGATCTATTTAAAATTTTTTTACGTTAAGTATATCTCTCGATAAAAAGACATTATTAAAATGTTGTTCTGTAATTTAATAGCCCATCGCTAATTTTTTTTATGTATTTTGTGAACTCTTGATAGAATTTTTTTCGGTACGCCTCTGTTGGTGATTCGGTTCGGGTGTCCGATAACTCTGTCTCTATCTCTCGTATATGAGTAACATATATGTCAGTAGAAGTCGATAAGTAGGCGAAATGCACCTTCAGGTGATTGCACTAACCTCGATCAAGGTCACTGTGACTTCCTCTTGCAAATCAGAGGCGGAACTCTTATTTTGACTTTACTCTCAAAAAAATAAACGACAATAGAACGTTCACAAGGATATTTTAAATATATGATTTGTGAGAAATTATTTATAGTATAAAGGAAATGAAATCTTAAAGTCACGACCAAAAAAATGTTTTGTTTCTTCGAATGCCTGACTGATTCGTTTTGTTTATTCAAGATCACTATGAAACATTTTTCCACGATATATCTATATCTGCCCTAATACATTTAAAGCAATGAATTTACTGAGTATATTATTATGTAAGTATTAAATAAATGCTTTAATTTTGGATTTTTAGGGTTTCGTATCCGAAGGGTAACCAACGGGACTCTATTACTAAGCCTTCGCTGTCCGTCCGTTTGTCTGTCAGCGGGCTGTATTTCTGGATCCGTAAAACGTAGACAGTTGAAATTTTCACAGAATATGTAATTCTGTTACTGCTATAACAGTAAATAAAAACTATAAAACTAAATTAAAACTTAAAGGGGGATTTCCTACCAGAAACGTGTTTTTTCTGCTTTTTTGCTCATTCTTAATAAAGTCTTTAAAAAGTACCTATATAGAATTAAATCTTGTATGATGTACAGTGGTCCCAATATGGAAGAAATCGGTTTAAAATACCATAACTGCTGGATTTGAATTGAAACTCATATATAGGGGTTTTTAAGATGTCTAATTAAGAATATGAACATAAAAATGTCGTTAACAACATGGCGACTACAATATGGCCGAATTAAAAATAAATTATTGACTTTTTTAAAAGTAATTAAGTGGGCATTTTTAACCGACCTGTAAAATTTAACAAATGAGTGGATTATAAAAAAAACTAATTTGGATAAAAATAGTGGTATTATATTATAATTATTTTTAATATAATGAACATAAAGAAATAGCATATAATAGAAAATTAATTGCACCAATAATTATTCTGAATCACTACTAACAGTTAACTCGGTTTCGGTTTCAGTTTCAGAGTCACTATCTACATCGCCAAATCTTAACCTTGAGACCGCCTTTCAAAAGGCAAAATTGTATTTATCTGGTTTTCTCTTGCCTTACTTCAGTTACTGTCAATTCAGCCATTTCTTGAACAAATTGCATTCGAAGTGGTCTACAAAATCGTGGAGATGACGTTCTAGGATTCTTCCAAATAATTATATCTTTACCAAGTTAATATCAGTGTAAACTATATGCAAAGGAACGACCGATGTAAAAAATGTGCTGGCATCATAAATGCTTTCTCCTTCAAATGTCTGTTAGTACTCTCTTTGACCCGAGCTTCCATCACATCCCCATTTGCAAAAAAACTTTAAGTTTTAAAATTGTGTATCAGTCAAAGTGTCAATAACTTCTTCTTGGGTTTGTATTATACGTTGAGCTGTAGTTCGACTTCAGCACTACTTTTCGTAATTTTTATGGAACTCCGAGGAGGATAACACAATTTTTTGTTTCCAATACTTTCTTATAAGAAGGATATACCTTGCAGTTTTATTCCAAACTTATTAACTATATACCTTGGTACTGGTTTTTTGAAAGCTTACACTCAATTAATATTGAAAGAGCTCCTTGTTAAAGGAGTTTCAGTTGTAACCTTAAATTTTTTCTATGTTTTGATGCTCTAGTAGGAGTACTAAGGGCGGCTTTTTTGACAATCTTACTTGCATATAGTTGGCCAGTAGAACGCAGACTTACTTGCGTTGCATATGCCAATTCTTGTGGACGACTAAATGAGCTACGAAGTTCTTCAGTTTTTCTTCTTTTGGATCTTTCGCTGGATGTTAAAAATTTCCCTACATCCAACGGTTGCAACTTATGTGTTGTATGGGGGGCAAGCATAATATTACAACGTTATTTTCTTTTGCATTAGTCACGACGCCACAGTGGGGCAGAACACCTTTAAAGTTGGCATTAAATCATTGGCGGTACGAATGGATCAGAAAAGCAAAAAAAAAATGTTAACTACAGGTGATTTGGAGTGAAATAAAAGATGTATCAGAAGTTTTTGTTATAAAAATAAACATATATTAGGTATAGTTGCGATTTTCGATAAGATGCAATATGAATCTATGTACTAAAAACTAAACAAAAATAAAAATATCAATAAAAACACTGTCAATCATAGTCTTAGTAATCGTCGTCACTTTTAGAATCGTCGGATTCGCTTTCACTGTCACTTTCCCTTTGGTCGACAGAAGGACATTTTAAAAATTCTAATGCCTGCTTAGGTAAGTGCTGAATTTTCTTCTTCGGCAATGTTCTTTTGCTACTTAGCAGAGGATTAGAACTGAGTAAAAAAAAATTGAAAACATCTTCATTGCACTTTTCTCTGCTGCATTTTCTAGAATTATGCTCCCGGTACCTTTTAAAGTCTTTGTTGCATGCTTCTTGTGCTTCCTCCGTTAATTGTCCTATGGGCAACAAGGCAGATGAAATTATTTCGGGCCCATGAATAAAATATTTATGGAGTGTAGGCGGCATGCAATACCATGGATATTTTTCAACAAAATAACGCGCAGTGCTATGGCAAAACATTCTAAAAGTTTCTATTTTAATTTCGTGTCACCACTATTAATATTGTATGTATCTTTTCAATTAATGCAACATCAATTTTTGTTATTTTGGCAGATATTTCTGCATTCTCAAAAAAACGTCTAGCCGTATTGCCATCGTTTGAGTTTCCAAATCCTGGCTTGGGTTTGTCCACTATTAGACCGCACAAATCTTTAAATTCTTTTTGAATTCGTGCCTTGTTTTCGGCTACAACGTTTTTATCGTCACCTCTAGCCTGCCATTTTTTAATTGGCAATTTATATGCAACATGCAACAGACATTCAAAAAATCGAATCCACCCATGTAATATTGACAAGCCGAATTGCACATTCTCTGTAGTTATTTGCCTGTTAATCATTTCGTCTATGTTGTTGAAGCTTTTTGACGTGGCTCCACAAATGTAGCACTTTTGAGTAGATGTAGTGCTGGACAAAGCGTTGCAGACCTTGCCATCAATCATGGAAAATATTAAATTATGTTTCACCGTTACTTCTCTCTGCTGAATTGTTGTTGTCGTGTTCTGTAAATGGCTTATTTGTTCATCCACTCTGGTCTTCTCGGCAATTGATACAGCAGTGGATTCCTTTATGAATTGCATCTTCAGGGGTCTGCAGTACCTTGTAGAGCCAGGTCGTGGGTTCTGCCAAATAATTTTTGTGCCGCAAACTAGGCGAATAGGCATCAATGAAGAAATAAAGACAGCTGCATCACAAGCTTCGGTCCCATGGAAAGCCTGTTTGTAGCTGCTATGACCGGAACTCCCATCAACCCCCATTTTGTACATAAAAAAAGATTGTCCAGTTCTTCGTCTTTCAGTGACTCTACTACACATTGCTGAACCATAAGTAGTCGTTTCACAGTGTGATTAAGTAAAGCTTGCAAATTGACTTCTGCCGAAGTAGAAGTAACAATAATATTTTCTGGATAACAATTTTTCTTTGCTGTTTGGACCTTCTTATACGACGGAAACTTTTCTGGAGCGGTTTGCCTAATTAGGTCATATTAATGACGGGATAATTTGGCATCAACCAACAATGCTAATGCGTCTTACCCTGACAGCATTTTTGGTTTGTATTCCAGGGACTTTTTATATGCGTCTCTTAATTTCGTAGCACGTTTTGGGCTTGAGGAAATGTCTTGCACAACTTTAGCTGCCTCGTTTTTTCCTGATGCTCTCAAGCTCATCTGGGTGGCATAGGCTAGCACAGAAAGAGGTGTACTTTTTCGCAAATCGCTGGTTTTCTGTCTTTTAGTCCGCTCGGAGCTTAATTCGAATGCAGTTTCTGGGTGGCCACGTCTTGTTTCCAGTCGTGGAAATAAAATTGACGTATCTAGCCATTCAATATTATTTTTCACAAATCTTTCTTCTATTCTGCAAGCCTTTATCCAACGAGACTTAAATTGAGATTTAAAATTGGCGATAATTTGCTTAGCATTTTTAAGGCCCTCGTTTGGACATTCCGTCCTTTTTAGAACTTCCTCTTTTAAAAAATTGAATTGATATTCAATATCAGTATGCCCAGAAATCCTGAGTAAATTATAAAGTTCTCTGCGAGTAAAGCTCATATGACTGGAATCATTCCTGGTAACAAAATAAAAGAAAAATTACTGACACGCACTGAAAGTACAGTCTGTGCAAAAAGTTTCAATACACCTAAGGAATAATCATTTTTCGATTATTTTTAATGTATTTTGTAGGATTTAAATAAATTTAAAACATTAAAACATTTGGCATGTACTGTAATTGTTGGTCAAGTGACCTCTCCAAATCAAACCCTTGTATATAAAAAGAAAGCAAGTATGAGCAGCTAACAAAACCATTTCTACACTCCCCAATAGTTCTTCAGTTCGATAAAAATTAAAATATTACTTTATCGACTTTAATACCTAAACAATTTTTACTGCAAACATTAAATTTACTCATAAAAATAATGCTTACTTTTGCTTACAGTATTATATAATAAAAAACTATTTTAAGCAACATATTTTCATAGAATTTGTTAAAACATACCTGAAGTTGAAGGCTCCATAACTGAAAAATGCAAGTTTAATATTATCGTGGCGGTAATCGGGGATTAAAACTGGTTATGCACAGTATCACTCGTCCGGACTCAACGCGCAGGTAGGTACGACTGAGGCACTTAAGGATGAAATAGAACTTATAAAGGGGATGCAGGTGCGTGTTTATTATGCCCTGTATTATGTGGATTTCGAAAACCATGTTGTCCTACGTGCAGGTAGATTTTGTTTTTTTCAATTTTCGCCAAGTTTACTGTTCTGTTGCCCCACGGTGCGACGTTCAGATTTTTAGTGTGGGTCAAATGTCCATCTAAAATTGGCAAGCAGGGATTCTTTTTAGTTGACTTCGTAAAATTCAAAAAGTGATGAAACTATTGGCCAAACATTTCTTATTTCATCCAATTTTGTTTTTATTTTTAATTCTGCGCTTAAGGAACATTAAAGGCACTTGAAATGTTCGTGCATTAGTTTTACATGACATACCATTCTCTTTTACCTCGTTTATGGCGTTTGCCATGTTCTCAGGGTCCTAGTTTTGACGCTGAAGTTTACGGTACGTGGTATCCTGTAAATAACCAGAACAAATATTGATATCTATATCAACGTATTGCCAGGTTTCTAAAAATGATCTCCGGACCATTTTAATCTATCATGAAGTAATCGTTTTACCCCAAAAGCTAATATTCTACAAAACCTAACCTACAAATTTAAGACAATAAAATGCTGCGCAAATCAGCACAAAGGTAAGTAGCCTAAACTTACCTGATTTCGATCCTGTTCAGTTTTTAAATTATCGGAATTGAATACCACTTTAACAATGCTGCAAAAAAGCCCCGAAATAACATTGAAAATCAGAAAACAATAATGCACGTGTTCCTAACTGTTCACAAATTATTGTCGGTCACTGCATTTAGTCTTTCAATTATACTTCATTTATTACTTAACAGATGGTACTGCTAGATTTGTTTATATTCGTGGGGATCGTTTAACCTCGAGGGATCATTATACCCCAGTCTCCTCTATATATGCCGGTGGCTGTATGTATGATGGTGTCATTGCTTTTAACCAAACGGGAGTAAATATTTCTCCAAACCTCAAAAAAGCAGAATGTCTTGATCCCAAAACACCACTTTATTCATTGGTTAAAGCTCATGCGATGTATTGCTGGGAAGACAAAATAAAGTGATATCCATGCGCTCAGCTGCATCTACTATGGAAATATCAAGCTGCATTTTAGCCCTATCAAATATTAGTTGGGTGGGACCAGGATTTTTAAATGAAGAAAACAAATGCTTCACATGACATAATACCTTATTTGTGACAACAGCTTTTGAGTCAGGGGACAAGTGATCAGACCATTCAGGTTTTAATCTTTGGCACAAATGGTGGTACATATTGACCACGCACATTGAAAGAAATTATAAGCAATTTTTATAATACGCTAAATGCTATAGCAAATTAAAATTTTAAATTTTACCTTTAATTTTTTCGGCCCATCCTAATGGACACTTCTATAATAATTCGCTTCTCTTAGTTTAAAAACAGGTGTGTTTAGGTATTTACGCGTTCTTTCCTTAATTTATATTAATTATATTATGTTGATATTTATCATAAGTAATTGGATGCTAGTGACCCTTAATCTTTTGATCAAAAAGAGTTTAATTTACTTGAAGCCAATATTTTGGGAACCACTCGCGTCGGCGCACACCTGTGTGTTTGAAACGAACCTTTTTTGGATTTTAACAAGTAGTACCGTATGAACCGCTATAGTGTCCGTACTTCAAAATCGGAAATTTTTTGTTCTTCGGTGTTCCGCTCTACCAGAAGAAAACCTGTGGGGGCCCCTCTAGAGTTCCAGAACCCAGACATACCATCCGGCGAGTCTCCTTACAATATTGGCCTCTTTAGAATTTTTTCCGTTAAGGTTCCCTTCCATCCCAGATCTGAGCTATATTAAATGGAAAAGTCACAACAGGAATGCCCAATATTAATTTACACTATTGTAATAATAGACTATCTAAATCAGTCTGAAATCATTATTATTACAATTATTTTAACTTCTTAGTCAGTCGCGTCCAGTAAAAATTCCTGGTAGACTCTAACCTTCCCAGTAAATTTCCCGAGGGTTGATTCTCCTAAGATATATCTATAAATATCATTTTATTAGATTTTACGCTCGGTTGCCTATAAAGAATGTTGTTTTTGACCCGCAGATATGCTGATATCCCACCAATCAAACATTATGGCGTATTGTTAACTGTACACCTGTCATTTAGATCTGAATCGGAATCATTAAATTTGCTATACATGCGCCCGTGAATATGGCAGAAATGTTAAAAAATATTAACATACTCTTCGGCTTGTAAATGAGTTTCAGAAAAAACAATATTCTTGATTTAATATTTTACTATAATTAAATGATTTACTTATGACAGAAAAAAAAATAATTAAAATAGTATGAACTATCAATCATATTTAAAAATTTAGATGTTCCGTTGTGTGCAACTCAGCGTAGTTCAAAAGTTTGTTAGAATTATTAATTTCTAATTGCGATAATTGCTAGAAGCAAAAAAGTTACTTATTATCGAGTAGGTAGGTATAACAATTTCCAAGATCAATAGAGTACCGGTATCTAATGAAGATACAAATAATCGCACACTCCTCACTCCTCGTTTATAGTATACAGGGTGGTCCACTTCATCTCTTCAGGATTTCACCATTTGCAGTGAAAATAATAAAGGTACTAATATGAATCATTAGTTGTGATTGGCCCGCAGAGATTAATTTTAATTAGGTATTTGATCTATTTAGTCAAACTGAAGATTACTAGAATTATTTTACTGGTATTGATATTATTATTGAAGTATTGAACAACTTTCTGTTAAAACTGAATCAAGTTCTGATGCAATAATCATCGCTGCAGTCTATATACCACCTCACTCTCCAATAAATAAGTACCAGTGTTTCAGTTCAACAGTGGATGTCATTATTGAAAATCATAAAGGATCTGTTTGGCTTCGTAGGGACCTCAATATGCCTATAAATCCACAGGAACAAACATCCAAAAGAAAATTTCCATTATGGTTCTCCTCAGAGTTAAAGCAGTTGACAGTATTGAAAAAACAAGCTCACAAAAATTTAAAAGTTCAGGATTACAAAGCGATTATTATTATAGTAAATTACGTTCTGATTGTAACACTTTATCAAAAAGGTGCTTTCAACAGTTTATTGTAAATTCTAAGTCTTCTTTAACAGACCATAGAAACATAAAAGAGTTTTGGAATTTAGTTAAGAGTAAGCGGAACGCAAATGATTTACCACCATTGCTATTCTTTAGTGATAGTCAATGATATTTGGGACCAGAGCATATCAGTATATACTGATAAGAATATTGATCCTCAAAGTAAACCGTCACTTAATCACATTTCTATATCTGAGTATGTTATTCCTATATCAACCATTTCTGAAGAGATGGCTAGTATTGACATTACCAAGGGCCTAGGATTTGATGGTATCCCCCTTCTGTTCTCAAATTTTGTAGTTTTGTTCCCTCACGGCCACTTCACATTATATTTATTAAGTCTCTTGCTTCGGGCATATTCTCAGATTTCTGGAAAGTGAGCTTATTACAATTATTACACCTATTTTCAAGTCTGGTAACAGAGCTGACATATCCAACTATAGACCCGTCTGTAATCTTAGTTCCATTCCAAAGTTTTTTGAAAAGATAGTAACTGATTACTTAAGATCTAATTTATGTTTATCAATAATAGAAGAACAATTTGGGTTTCTTAACAAAAAATCTACAGAACTGAATTTATTTGCTTTTGTCGACTATCTGCCGGACGTCTTGGATGAAGGTGGTCTATCTATCTAATCTATCTATCTATCTATCTATCTATCTATCTATCTATCTATCTATCTATCTATCTATCTATCTATCTATCTATCTATCTATCTATCTATCTATCTATCTATCTATCTATCTATCTATCTATCTATCTATCTATCTATCTATCTATCTATCTATCTATCTATCTATCTATCTATCTATCTATCTATCTATCTATCTATCTATCTATCTATCTATCTATCTATCTATCTATCTATCTATCTATCTATCTATCTATCTATCTATCTATCTATCTATCTATCTATCTATCTATCTATCTATCTATCTATCTATCTATCTATCTATCTATCTATCTATCTATCTATCTATCTATCTATCTATCTATCTATCTATCTATCTATCTATCTATCTATCTATCTATCTATCTATCTATCTATCTATCTATCTATCTATCTATCTATCTATCTATCTATCTATCTATCTATCTATCTATCTATCTATCTATCTATCTATCTATCTATCTATCTATCTATCTATCTATCTATCTATCTATCTATCTATCTATCTATCTATCTATCTATCTATCTATCTATCTATCTATCTATCTATCTATCTATCTATCTATCTATCTATCTATCTATCTATCTATCTATCTATCTATCTATCTATCTATCTATCTATCTATCTATCTATCTATCTATCTATCTATCTATCTATCTATCTATCTATCTATCTATCTATCTATCTATCTATCTATCTATCTATCTATCTATCTATCTATCTATCTATCTATCTATCTATCTATCTATCTATCTATCTATCTATCTATCTATCTATCTATCTATCTATCTATCTATCTATCTATCTATCTATCTATCTATCTATCTATCTATCTATCTATCTATCTATCTATCTATCTATCTATCTATCTATCTATCTATCTATCTATCTATCTATCTATCTATCTATCTATCTATCTATCTATCTATCTATCTATCTATCTATCTATCTATCTATCTATCTATCTATCTATCTATCTATCTATCTATCTATCTATCTATCTATCTATCTATCTATCTATCTATCTATCTATCTATCTATCTATCTATCTATCTATCTATCTATCTATCTATCTATCTATCTATCTATCTATCTATCTATCTATCTATCTATCTATCTATCTATCTATCTATCTATCTATCTATCTATCTATCTATCTATCTATCTATCTATCTATCTATCTATCTATCTATCTATCTATCTATCTATCTATCTATCTATCTATCTATCTATCTATCTATCTATCTATCTATCTATCTATCTATCTATCTATCTATCTATCTATCTATCTATCTATCTATCTATCTATCTATCTATCTATCTATCTATCTATCTATCTATCTATCTATCTATCTATCTATCTATCTATCTATCTATCTATCTATCTATCTATCTATCTATCTATATATCTATCTGAATTAGGGCGTGGTTCAAAGCCCACTTGTACTGAAGCCGAAAAGATCTCGATGTCCAAAGCATCAAAGCAGAATAAAAAGCAGCAGTCGATAGAAGAGTCTGAAGGTGAAGGCGACGAAATACAGTTTACGCCAGCGGATGACAATTTAGGTATAGATGATATGCCTGAACAAAAGAAACCAGATGATTTAGATACAGAATGCATATTCTGCGAAAGTAGATTTTCTGAAGACCACAAAGGTAAACTTTGGGTTCAGTGTTTAATGTGCAGTTTATGGTGCCATGTGGACTGTGCCGGCACTGACAGAGATGACTATGTTTGTGACTTTTGTCGCACTGATTAGTAGTTTGTTACTTTTGTAATTGCTCCTGTTTTTTTTTCTCCAATTTAGTCTTTGAATAAAACGTTTAAGTTAATATTTGTAGGTATTTTCTGTAGTAGCCCATATTTGTATCACTTTAAAAATGACTGCTAGTATGTCACTCTTATTTGAACAAAATAAAATTTTAGAGGAGCTTCTGCAAAAAGAACAAAAACGGACCGTATAATGTTAATAAAAGGTTCTAGTTCACCTGTTAAAAGAAAAAACGTAAATTACACTAAAAATGTGTCAGATAAACCAAATGGTAGCCCATATTTGCACCTTCTCCTCTATTAGAAGATAATTTTAAAATAAACTTTAACATCCAATATTATAAAAAAAAAATGAAAAACTACCATTATTTTTCGATAAACTATCGACTGGTAAAACCCTGACGATATAAACTGTACCACCCTGTACAAAACCCATAAAGTAACGACCATTTTTTTCCAATTAACAGTTTAAATGACGAAATTAACCGTTTACAAAACACAGTGCAAAAAACTATATGGATTAAAAGCAGATTGCGGTACTTTCTTATAAAAATATAACTCGAATGGTTTTCAATTAGAGAGGCATTTATGTAGTCCGCAAAAAATGGCATAGCTCTTCGACTGTAATTTGATTAATTAGTCTCTCGGTGTGTGTGGGATTAATTAAAATACATTAGTCATACTAATTCATGATGTACTTTGCATTGGAACGTGTACGTATAATTGAAAAACACGGGAAGTGAGATGATTATCTTCAGACGTTCGAAACAGTAATAATACTTGATTTAAAAAGGAGAATTATTATTATTGTTACGAGTATCCACGAGCTATTCAAAATCAACATCTATTTTAATTTTACTTTATGATTCTTTTTTTTTCTTCTTGGAAATGCTTTATACATATATACAGGGTGTTTCAAAAAGGTATGTCATAAATTCTTCCACAGATAGATTACCTAAAAATAAGTGGATTTGGCTATATTTACCTATATCAAAAACTGGCTCCTAACAAAGTTACAGGGTGTTAAACTAACATTCAAAAAAACGATTTTTTTTTTGTAAAAAATTTTCTTTGAAATTTTTGCCAGTGCTGTAGATTTGAAGGCCCAATATTCCATGGAGAAAAAAGAAATTAAAGCGACCCCTTTAAAAAAAGTTGGGGGGTTGGGTACCTTTCAACCCCCCCGTATTTTTTTTGTCATAAAGAAACTTGCCTTATCGATCTAAAAATCAAAAAGAACTATGAATTTTTAATTTTTTTTATAGCAAAATGAACTTTGTATCTTTCTTAGTTAACGAGCTATTTACAATTTTTTAACTGCATATCTAGAGCAATTCGTCCGTCCTGGACTTAACATACCAACAAAACTAAGAGTAGCTCAGGAGTTATTGTACAAAAAACGCATATAAAAATCAGTGGTGTGTACTAGGGCTGTGCTTGAGCCGCCCCTGCAAAACTACCTCTTTTATTTATATTTACGAGAAAACTATTTTTATTATTTTCAAAATTATTAATAGTCTAAATAAAAATAGGTACTACACTGTGTTAACCAAGAACATACAACTTTTTAAAAAATTCGTTATTTTTATTATATTTTAACGACATTCCAATTACTAAAAATGGCTATTTTTTTCACTTAACAAAACAGATTTTCTAAAATCATCAAAGGATATAATCAGGGTTGCCAACCTGCCTTTACCGATTTACTCTCAAAAACTTTTCCGGATTACTCACAATTACTCACAACTTCAAAATATCAATAGTTTTTTTATATAAATTGTATATTTTGTACTCTTGCACTTTGGTTTCAAAACAGATGCACCTTTTTTCTGTGCATTCACTATTTTTATAACCAAGTAATATACAGGTTGATTCATAACTATTGAGACATAGGCTAAGGCAGGTTATTTGGACAAAAATATGGCGATAGGACCAAATATACCTTAATAAAATATTGCTGTGGAATAAGATACAGGGCATTAAATTTTTCTGATGTCACTGTATATCTATGAATTGATATCAAAATTGGCACAAAGGCATATTTTTCGACAAGGAATAATATTTTACGTATTATTTCACATTTTGTTATAGGAGGCGCCACGTGAATGATAAGTGATGATGAAATTAAGTGGTAGTTTTTTTTACGAAACTTTTTAATATTTTTGAAAAATTCACCCGTTTTCGAGAAAAACGCAATTGAACAACTCACAAAATATTTTATTTATGAAAAGTTTGCTTTGCAGTGTCAAATAATTTTCTGTTAGATAATGGTCTATTATTTATTACTATTATTATTATTTAACGCCCTGTATCTTATTCTACAGCAATATATTATTAAGGTATATTTGGCCCTATCGCCATGGTATATTTGGCCCTATCGCCATATTTTGATACAAATAACCTGCCCTTAGCCTATGTCCCAATAATTATAAATCACCCTGTATATAAAACATCTTTGTCATCAGCTGAACAAAAAACACAGATAAAAAAGATTGGAGAATCAGAGTAGCTTCTTTATTAACGGGCCAAATTATAATAAATCATTATTTCTAATACTTAAAAAATCTACTAATAAAAAAATATACTTTTAAAATGAACAAAAAAAAAAGATATTAATCGACGATTGGGACAGTCCCAATGGGACTATCACTATCGACACGAAACCTAGTGTTGTAAAATATCAAAATCACTTTTACTCTATTACATTGACCAAGCAATAGAGGACGTTGCAATTTTAAAACTATAAAATTGTAATAATGGTAATTCTGTAATTCAATACGTTAATTTTTAACGGGTGTTAAATTTTAAGATTTTAACATAAATTGTAATTCTGTAAAAATAAAATTAACGCATACGTTAAATTTTCAAAGAAATTAACATACGTTAAAAGTAGTTCAAATTTGCAACAAAAGTATGGTTAAGTTTTAAGGTCTGTCAAATAAATGTCATTCCTTTTGTCATATTTATTGTATCTGTATGTTTTTACACAAGAATATTAAAAAAATAGCGGTCGAATTTACTTTATAAACTATTTGGTAGGCCATCAATTTTCAATAAAAACAAAACAAACCCCAGTAACCTTATAATAGTGCACTTTTACGGCAAATCAATTACTAACTACAAATAGTTTATATACACTATAAAAAGCATAATTTCTAAATAGAATTTGTGTAATTTCAACTGTTAAAATTACTTGATTACTTTCAAAATGGTTCATTTTCATTATTTTCTTGCTATATAAGTTCAATTAAACATTCAAGTCATAATTTCTTATATGTTAAGTTTTAAAGCCTACTAATTAGTACATGTTAATATCCTCGATTTAACGCATAAAATTAACACATTTATGTTAAATTTTTAACATATTTTTGTTTATAGAATAGATTTTGGCGATAAAAATGAACTATTATGTTAATTATGACAAGTTAAAATTTTTCATGAATTTACAGAATTGCTTTTCATATTTAACATACGTTATATTTTTAACCTCCGTTAAATTTTAACATATTCGTTATAGAATTACCACTAATGACTGCTAAAAGTGCTAGTGGGTAAAATAAGGCTTATATTTTTAAAAAGATTTTGTCTAACTACCATAAATATACCCACGCTGACTTCCCGATTACTCACATATTACTCACAATTGCCCTTTACTCACAAAATTACTCACAGACTAGTAAATTACTCACAAATGTGAGGAATTACTCACAGATTGGCAACCCTGGATATAATGCCCTGTTATTCTAAATGATACTATTGTTTAACAGACCCCCCTAACCCCCATTTTCAATCACATTGTTTTCACAATCAATAGACCTCATCTCCTTATAGAGCTTGATTTTTACTAAACATTTCATGTTCATATCGCTATTAATTTTTGATTTTTTTTTTAATATTCCAATCCCCCTTAACTCCCCAATATATTCATATTTTTTCAGTATCAATAGGCTTTATCTTCTTATTAAGCTTCATTTCTACTTTCATTTTAAATTTAAGAATTTTTTTAATTTCAACCCATTTAAGCAGAAAAAAATTAGTGTGTCGTTAATAATTTTTGAGGGGGTTGTTCCAGGGGGGTAGTTTTTGAGGATGGGTCATCAAATTTTTATTTGTTTCAAAGTACACCGCCAAGTATAATGGATGACTTTTGTCCGGTTCGATTATCTTGCATGGTTTAGTAGTTATAGCATGGATAACACAATTTGGGACACCCTGTATATTACGAATTGTTTTCATTCACAAATATTAATTTCTTAAAAATCTAATAAAGGCGCCACTTTCCAAACAAACAATCTTGCAGTGTAAGGGTTTCGTAGTACTCCACTTTTAAAGTTTATTTTTGACTATTTCTAAGAGAGGTAGTTTTTGTAGGGGCGGTTCAAGCACAGCCCTAGACACACCACTGATTTTTATATGCGTTTTCTGTACAATAAATCCTGACATAATCTTAGTTTTGTTGATATGTTAAGTCCAGAACGGACGAATTGCTCTAAAAATTCAGTTAAAAAATTGCAAAATAGCTCGTTAACTAAGGAAGATACAAAGTTCATTTCGCTATAAAAAAAATTAAAAATTCATAGTTCTTTTTGATTATAAGATCGATAAAGCAAGTTTCTTTATGACAAAAAAATACGGGGAGGTTAAAAGGTACCCAACCCCCAACTTTTTTAAAAGGTCGCTTTATTTTTTCTCCATAGAATATTGGGCCTTCAAATCTACGCCACTGGCAAAAATTCAAAGAAAAAATCGCAACAGCAAACTTTTTACAAAAAGAAAACGTTTTTTTAATGTTAGTTTAACGCCCTGTAACATTGTTAGGAGCCAGTTTTTGATATAGGTAAATATATCCAAATCCACTTATTTTTTGGTAATCTATCTGAGGAAGAATTTATAACATACCTTTTTGAAAAACCCTGTATACAAAAATTTATATGGGTAATTACAGACCAATTACCTTTATATCAAATTTTACCAAAATTTATGAAAGAATTCTAAAAGAAAGACTAACCAAATTTGATGTTTTATTTGACAAACAATTCATATTTAGAGGGGGGAAATCTACAATAGATCCAATATACAAGTTAAATCATATAGGTATATAAAAGCTTCGATAATAGCTAGAGAGTTACCTGATAGAAAACTAATTAAAAAAATGATTTCAGTACAATAAATTAACACTTAATATATAGAAGATAAAATACTTGGCTTCTAGATAGTACTCAAATCATATACAGGGTGTTTATTAGGAACTTGTACAAACTTTAAATGGTGAATCTTTGACTTATTTTAAGGCAAAACGTTCATATGAACACATGTCCTAAACCTCTTAACTTTTGAGCTACAGGGTGGTAAAGTTTTCAGAATTTTTTTTTAGTAACTGTCAGAATATTGCAGATATTTTTACGAAATTTGGTACACGTCTCCTACGCATTATGATGCATTTTTTAATGTACAAATAATTTTATTATTTCTACCAGTGGCGCCCGTACGGGTTTCGTATTAAATATATTTGCCGAAAAAAATAGTACGCCACTGCTTCATCTTAAAATAACAAATATTTTTGCAATCCTCATTTAGTTTTGAGCAAATTTGGTCTGATGAGTTTTTTTCTCCGACGCATAGTTTTCGTCCGACGCATAGTATTCTGCATGGAACAAGTGAAAATGTGTCTTTTATTGATCAATATTGTTATGTGATAAACTTAGATTATTTACAGACTAAGACTAAACTACTTTTACAAATAAGTTAATAACATTTACAACAATTGCTGAAAATGCCCGCCGCCTACTGAAACGCATGCATCAATTCGCTTTAACATTGATTGACGTACTCTTTCAAATATACCTGGTGTCTGATTAATAATGGCACACGATTCAAATATCCTGTTCATTAGATCTTGCTCATTTTGAACGGATGTTTTGTAAACTAGTGTCTTTAAGTGACCCCATAGAAAAAATCCAGAGGATTTAAATCTGGTGATCTGGGAGGCCAGGCTTGCGGTCCCGCTCTTCCTATCCAACGATTAGGATAATTCTCGTTCAGAAATTGACGTGCAGCCAAACAAAAGTGTACCGGTGCGCCATCGTGCATGAACCACATCCTGTTTCTGGTAGCCAAATCAATTTCTTCTTAATGTTCAGGAAGCTCGTGCTTCAAAAATCTTCTGTACTCTTCGCCATTTAGCCTTTGTGGAAGAATTCAAGGTCCAATAAGGTGATCCCCGATAATTCCGACCCAAATATTTAGAGAAAAACGATCTTGGAAATTATTTTCTATGATAGCATTGGGATTATCCTCAGACCAGATATGGTTGTTGTGGAAGTTCATGATGGCGTTTCGAGAAAAAGAAGCTTCGTCTGTAACAAGTACATGGCCTAAGAAATCCGGGGTTGTTAATAATTTATTTCGCAACCAAACGCAGAAATCTACTCTGAGAGAAAAATCTCTAGGTAGTAATGCCTGTACACGTTGAATGTGATAAGGATAAAGTTGTTGAGATTTTAAAATTTGCCACGCAATTGTATGCGTAATATTCAATTCATGAGCAATTTTCCTTGTACTAGTTTGCGGGTCTTCTTCAATTCTATTTAACACAGCTTCTTCAATTTCAACTGTTTGAACTGTCGCATGCCTTCCTGGGATATCAGTTGTTCTTTTACAGCTGCCAGTTTCACAAAGTTGTGCGTGAATATTAATGAAAGTTTGGACATGTGGAACCACCCGTTGAGGAAATCAGGCATGATTCATTCTTTTTGCAGCTTATGCATTACCGTGAGCCATTCCGTAGACGAAATAAATGTCTGCCATTTCTGCATTAGTATATTCGTACATTTTGAACACAATAATGGACAATAAATTATTACATACATATATTTTTAAATGACTAAAACATGATCTTTTTTTAAATAAACTGCCATGACTGATTCCGCTACCATGGAAACCTCTCGGTTGTTTGCAAGGCTTGCATGTATGTACAATTGTACATTTTAGCAATTTGACTCTGAAATAAAACGGATTTTATTTTTTAAAACGTAAACTATGCATCTAACGAAAAACCTCAAGACCTCAAATTTGTTTAAAAATAAATGAGGATTTCAAAAATAATTTTTGTTTTAAGATGAAGCAGTGGCATACTATTTTTTTCTGCAAAAACATTCAATACAAACCCCGTAGGTATGGACGCCACTGGTAGAAAACATAAATTTGTTCATCAAAAAATGCATCTTAATGCATAGTATACATGTACCAAATTTCGTAAGGATATCTACAATAGTCTCACAGTTATTGAAAAAAATAGATTTTTTCTGAAAACTTTACCTCCCTGTAGCACAAAAGTTAAGTGGTTTAGGACACGTGTTCATATGAACTTTTTACCTTAAAATTAGTCAAAGATTCACTATTTAAAGTTTGTACAAGTACTTAATAAACACCCTGTATATGTAAATGGGTTCAATGTAGACATGTTGTTGCTACTATTGCAGCTGGGATACGAAAAAAAAGGGAAGGTCAAAGCACCAGACAAGTTCCTATCACCTCTGCTCCCATAATTTGCAACTCGTCAAGTCACTGGCATATTGCAAATATTTCTGAATTTCACTAAATATACACATTATGCACGAATTATGGGTTGCCTGTGCATTATATCGAGTTTTAACCAATGACACATATATCATTGGTGTTAACCAGATTTGACATGATAGATTATATCCACGAAACGTCAGCGCAGTCATTAATATCACTCTAATTGTTTTCCATATTAATATCACATCATGTGTTTACAAGAATATTTTACTACAATATCTTCAGCCCTATAGTGTTGGTAGGTGAAGCACAATGATATGGAGTGGGGTAGAAAGCCAATGTGCATATTCTATCAATAAAACAAGATGCGACTTTATGGGCACAGTTATTTTTATTGCTCATCTCACTCGGGAGTATTTATATTAACCGTTTTCTGTTTCACATTGTTATTGTCTAGTCCACAAGCTGGTGAATCAGATAGTAACAATGTGAAATAGAAAATGTTATTATAAATAATCACGAGTGAGATGAAAAATAACCTGTCTGCGCCTACTGACAAGCATTTTATCCCTCCGAGCAATTACTACTAGAGGGAGTCTTCCCCCCTTCCCCGCGCTAAATTTTGTTAGCAACATCTACTCCCTCCGAGGGGGAAAATACCTCTTCTGTAATTGGCTTATTTAATCAGCGTTGCCAAGTTTGACAGCGCCAGAAGTGTTCTGTGAGCGCCAGTTCTGACACTTTCTGACACATGTCAATTTCTTATTTGTATTTTACGGAAAATATTATTATTTATAACGTTGTAAGGGTTGTAAATGTATATTTAAGATTTATTATCTCTAATAATATGGTGAAAACATGCTTTATGTGTAAAAGGCCTGTTGAAAATGCTTCTTCAAGATAATATCATAAGTAAGTACAGACACAACCTAATTATCAGAGGCGGTGCATTAGGCAATCACCTTTAATTTGCAATTAAACTTTCTTATTTTCTTATCGAAAAATTAAAATTAAGAGCAAGTAAACTAAGTTCATCTTCATCCGTCTCATAATGATTATAGTAAAGGTTAATTACTTATTATTATTTTAATATCACATCTTTGTAAAGTTTATTATTTTTTTAGGTTTCCTTTTCTTGATGTGAGAAAGAAATACATGGTTCCAAAATATAAGAATTCAACAAGTGACCACCTGAATAACTTTTTATGCTAATGAACATTTTTATTACAGACCTCAGGGAAGGAAAATATTAAAGAAAAATGCAATTTCGACGAAAGAAGTATAATAATTAATCCTGTCACTACTTCTACACTATATTCATCTGCTACTAAAATACTATCACATTATTCATGTTTTTTTTTAATTTCCTTAAAAAACGTCCCAAAAAAATGTGAATATTTATTATTGGAGTTAACATCGTTATGCTAAAACAATACTAGATCAACTTAAATAATGTGGATTTTGACTATTTTGAGTTATGCAGATCATTATGATCTAAAAAAATGTTTGTCTGGTGCTATAGTCAGGTATAAAAACATTCATTTATTTAAACACAGTTGCAATATACATTTTATTTAGTTTTTATGTTAAAACCTATTAGGACATCCTAAAATGACTTTTTTCGTTTGATGTGAGATTAATTATTCTACATTTTTGTTGGTGAAATAGAATATATTAAGATGTCTTACTGTTTTCTCTGATTATCTAAAAAGTTATAACAATATACAAAGACTGTTATAACAAAAAGAGATATACCTTTACTTAAACACACAATTAGTCAGTTCAATTGTACGATAATTTAAAGCAGAAATCCAGAAAACTTTAAAAATGTGTTTAAATGTGTTTTTACTATAACAAGGACATAATTATTAAAAAAACTTGGCACATTAACATTGACGATAGGTTTTTATAATATATATTATAAAAATCACAACGAACTACACAAAATGATATTATTAATAATTTAGCAATACAAAAGTTAAGTACAATGATGACATTAAAAGTTGAGTTTCTCGAAATACTTTTTTTTAAATTGTCTCAGTAACTACCTAGTATTTTTCTAGCACAATGATATTATATGAATGTGCATTGTGTGATATCTTATATTTTAGGAATAAAATTATATATTTTTTTGCAGGTTTCTGTTAACAATGATTCCAAGAACTTTTGAAAATATTATTGAAACGGCATTTGCAAATATAATTATCAATTAAGAGCTTTTGATCTAACATTAAATTTTTATTCTCCATAAGGTTATAGCTTCCTAAGAAGAAAGTTTAACAAGACTTACCAGACTCAAAATATCAAAATTTTACCAACCAATTGATGGTTCTACTGCTTTCCATAGGAAAATTCTCCTCAAAACTACTAAAAGAAAAGTGGCAGAGGCAACCGAAGAAGGCAAAAAAGTCTTTTGCAAAACAAAAACTAGAAATTTGTTTAAGAATCTAATTATTGTTTAAAGTTTTACCATTAATAATTTTTGATAACGATTTAAGATTATGAAGTTCTATTATGAATTTTACTCTTTGATAACCTATGTTTAAATTTTTATTAGGACCAAAATAAATTATAATTTTCATTTCAACTACAAAAACCCTCATAATATTAAAAAGGGGAAAAACGTTAGATTAGTTATGTTCAGAATTAAACTCTTTAAACATTTATCTACCTAAAATGTGTTACTTTTAGAAGGTATGTTATTAACTTTCTATTTGTACTTGTATTAATTTATTTCATTTTAATATCTGTTGTATTTTCAAATTGATTTTGATATCAATCTTGTCTATTTATATATTTTTTATACTTACATATATGTTTTTTTCATTGAAACAAACGTTTATTAGCTTATTAAATATAATGAATTCATGTTGTTTTATTATATGCTTGTATGAATGATTACTTTTATTTCCTTTTAAAAATGAATTTCGAAGATAAAGCCGAAACGGTGAGTGAGAATAAAAATTAGACGAAAGTGACGATATTTACTGGAGCTTTCATCTACAGGCTCCTTTTTCTAGCCATCTACACCTAAGCCAGCAAGATTCGTCTTCCCTCCATCCTTACATTCTCCAGATTTACAGAGAAAACGCCGTCCTCTTTAACATATCCAGACCTTCTTGACGTAGACTATACTACTACATTATCAACTTTATTTGTTATTCAGAGCAATTTAAATGCATTCGTAATTGCTCATTCTCACCTCTTCTCTTGTAGATTCCGAACTCAGTTTTCTTATTTTTAGTTACGTTTGCACTGCTCTTTTATTTTCACAGCTTTAATTCTATAATGCTGTAACGCTACAATATGGATCCATTTATGTGGTTTATACTATTTAATGTTATTCGTAAGTGACCAACCTATTATAATAATTAAAGATTATTGTATTACAGGCCTGAAGATGTTCCTGTAAGGCCGAAACTAGTTGCTCCTGTATTTATAATAAAATTGATTTTAAGGTTTTATTCTTCAATTGAAAAAATTAGACCTTTACAGTGATTTTGCTTCTTTTCCTGCATTAAAAACATATAAGACGGTATTCATTTTAAAAATAGTATAATTAGCAAATTTTTTAGTTTTTTTACAATTAAAACATTTGGACAATGTGTTTTAATAGATAAATGATACGCCACTGAACAAGAAGGATGTTTACCTTCCCCCTTGTGCCCGCTTCCTCACTTCCTCTACAGATGTTGCTAACACAACAATCGCCTACAAACTCGTTTTCACGCTCCCTCTATTAGTAATTGCTCGGAGTTTTATCCCACTCATGTACAGTCAAATCGGGTAACTTTGGACCAGGTCTTTGTTATAAATCTGAATTTATTTGTTATAGTTGCATAATTATATTGAATGATGTACCTACTGGTATTCCTGTAAAATGATCTATATGAATTTTAAATTAAAAAAATTGACATTTATTGTAAATATAAAAAAAATATATTTTTGGGTGTGGTCCAAAGTTATATTGGATTTGGGGTAACATTGACCAAAGTATTTCCATCGAGAGAAATTACTGATTTCTTACACTTTAAAGGCTACAGGTAAGATTAAACTATATTAGTTTTAATGTAGAGACTCCAGGTCAGTTATTAGTTATAATTAATTTGTATTTAAGTTGACAAGAACACCAGCAAAATTATATCTTCTTTTTTAGAACCTTTCTTTAGTGGCATTTCAGCCAGATACGTTTGTGTTGGAACATATATAAAAACATAATTTATAAAAAAAGTCAAAGTTTTATTAATGGTCTGGTCTAATGTTGCCCCTTGGTCCAAAGTTACCCGATTTGACTGTAGGTAATGTAGGTAATATATAAAAAATTATTATTGTGGTTGACTTTGAGTTTTCTCATTTCTTATTTCTCACTTTTAGTTCGTTTTTGTGTAGATATCACGATCTGAATTTCCGGAAAGAAGCTTTTTCTATTTGTTCGTACAACAAACATACTTGTACCTATTGAGGGGAAAGTAAAAACAATTAGGAAAATTATTGAAACTTTCATTTAGTTATGATTATACTGTTTGCCGCTCCCATGTATCGAGTTAAATAGTAAAAACCGGTAATCACATCTTCATTATCATTAGACACATGAAGAAAGATGATTGATTGAAGATTTCTCTGGTAATGAATGTGCTGAGTTCTGGACTCACGATTTTTACCTTTAAATAGTAACAACTAAATAATAGGAAAATTTATTGAATAAAGAATTATTATTGACATCTTAAACCGAGGCTACTTTGCACTATTAGCAATTTAGTTTTACGATTATACAAGATGATAATATAAAAGTGAACAGCTTTAAAAATATTTATATAATACAAACTAGAATTATTATGTCTAAAACGATAAGAGCGTATCAAAAACCTTTTTTAAGTTATCAAATTTAGACATTATTATAAATAATCAGTAAAAATATTATTAACGAAAATATTCAACGTGAAGAGTGGATTACTAAAGCTTAGTAAAATCAACAAAAATACCTGTGGCACTCGGGGACTGCCGCAGTAAAGCTATTGCATAGCATTTTTTAACAACTTATGCAATTATAATTATTTATTTATTTATTTTATTTATGCAGTATTTTTTTCTTTGATAATAATTCAAGTTTTTTCTTTGATAATATTTCAAGTTACACTTTTTGAGCGTGGTGACCGATAAGAAAACAATTTTTTTTTCTTTTATTGAATAAATGAGAAGTTAATATTGTCGTACTTATTGAAAAAAAATATATTTCCTATTTGTTTATCTTTTTGAATTTAAATAAACGAAGTCTCCACTGGTAGCTTGCATTTTTAAAATTAGCTGAACCTGAATAAACCTCGTTATGCGCCACTATGCACTGAATAAGTATATACTTTTTAAAAACTAAACATTTTAAATTACCAGGACTGTGAAATAATAAAACAATAATATTTTTTCTTTTTTTTAAGGAAAAAAAAAACTAAAAGTTTCGTGGCTCGAACCACCAACTTTGCTATCCACACTATCCAAATTTTGACCACTGTACGCTCTGCGCCATCGAGCACATCTTGGTATAAGTTTGGAATCGTTTATACTAATTACTTGATTATACTACTATATACTATTACTACTATACTAATTATTTGATTACAAATATTTACGAATTATTACTTTTTAATTAAACAAAAATAAATTGGAAACAAAATTTTATCATGTCAAACGATACCTACATTATAATTTAATGGAATCACATAAATATATGATTTAAAAACTATAAAAGTATTATTATTATTACTTAACTTCTAGTTCTTGTATTGCATAAACGTTCCAGTCCGCAGACGTATATTTAACTCTGCTTCATACTAATACGAATAGCGTTAGGGATGTTGCGATACTACTGATATGATACTGGTATCGATACTTTTGTTTCGATACCGAGTAATTTAGTATTCGATACTTTTCTTTCGATACTTTACTCATATCGCTACTTTGTTTTTTGTTGTTAAACTAATGTCAATAATGTCAAATTAATTGATGGTACGACACTTTAGAACCAGAAACGTCAAAAAGTGTAATTAGAGGAAAAAGTGTAGTATAGAGTGGCTTTTATGACGTTTTCTGTATTATTTGAATTATTTCCTTTACTGAGTTACCCAGCTTTGTATTTTTGTCTTTGTTTTTTGGGCGTTGGCTTAATTTGTTTTGTTACACAGCATATTTCTTATTTCATTTTACGTTTGGCGTTTGGCTTGAGTCTTTGTCTTGAATTTTTAATTGCGAATTGTAAAATTTTGAAGATTATTTTAACATTATTCCGTACATTTTACATTATTATTAGTGGTAGTGGTTATTTTTAAGTAGTTATTGGTTTTATTTTGTTTATATAAGTACACTTTAGTTGACTTAGTTTAATTTTGTGCGAACTAATTATTAGTGGACATTGTATTAAAATTTAAGACAAAAGTTGTGAATTGTGAATATACCATGGCCCCTCCAAAAAGTCAAGTATGGAAATACTTTAAGAAAAAAGATGTAAATACAGTGTCGTATACCATTTGTTTTAAAAGTTACAAGCATTCCGGGAATACGACCAATCTCTTGAAACACCTCAGACAACATCCCCAAACTCAAAAAGAGAATAAAAGGTATTAATTTAACCTTTTTTCTTTTTGCCTTCTTTTAATACAGTCATTATTTCAGTAAAAGAGATGTTAAATCATCTACATCTGCTGCATCTACGTCTGCTACATCTTCGTCTCCTCCATATACGTCTGCTGCATCTACATCGGCCGCATCTACGTCTGCTGCATCTACGTATACGGCATCTGTCAATATTAGTTCTCGGATGATACAAGAAACGCCTTCTACAAGTTTTGGAGTTGTTAAAGAAGTGCAGGGACAACAGTTACTAGCAGCTAAGGTACAATATTATTTAATTTGTTTTCATCCCATATCTAGATTTCATTGTATAAATTTGTCAATATATTTTTTTATTCTATTCCAGGACATTAAACGACCTTACACAATATCTGATGCCTTTCAACACGTCAGTTCGTTTAGTGGTAAGAATTAATTTATTAATATTAGGATGCAAAGCTGCATTTTTAAATAAATCTATGACATTGTATAAATGGGAAACAACTTATTTTTAGAAGGTGGACCACGATATGCAGCAATAACTTACTGCATACTATATTTCATTTGCCGTGACAGACGTCCATTTCATGTTGTTAAAGGTGAAGGATTTTGTCGTCTTCTTAAGACACTAGCTCCAGCATATAAAATACCATCTGAATTTAAAATAAAACAATTGCTGGATGAGAAATATACTGCAGTATATAAAGAAAAGTTTAAAGAAGTCAGCGCATTTTCAGTAACATGTGATGTCTGGAGCGAAATGATGACATGCAAGAGCTTTTTGGGAGTAACCCTTCACTATCTGTATGGTAAGTTATATGCATTAATACATATATACTTATATAAATCGTATAAACTTTTATTATAGGAACAGTTCTAAAATCTTCCATAATTGCTACAAGGGAATTGTCAGAAAGCCACACCAGTGACTATCTTGGAGAACAGCTGGTGGATATTTTAAGCACATGGACAATTGATTTGAAAAAAATTGTTGCTGTTGTTACTGACAATGGTGCCAATATGGTAAGGGCAGTTGCAAAAGCCGAAAACTTGGGGAAAAATAAACATCCCCTGTTTTGCTCATACAGTAAACTTAGTGGTGGAGTGTGTAATGGGGAATGCAAGTGTTTCTCCATTAATATAGAAAATTCGAGATATAGTGAAATGGGCAAAGAAAAGTGTGCGTGTAAGTGACGCCATTAGAAAAATTCAGCAAGATCTGGGGTTCAAGAGGGAAATTATAAAAAAATGATTTTGGATGTAAAAACAAGGTGGAATTCCTGTTTTTATATGATAGAGCGGTTATTAGAAATGTGCGATATTATTACCCCAGTTTTATTAAGAGATGCAAAAGCACCACTGTTGCTTAATGCAAAAGAAATGGAGAGTGCCAAGCAACTGGTGGAATTGTTGAGGCCTCTCGAATATATAACACGGGAACTGTCTGGGGAAAAATATGTTACAATTTCGAAAATTATCCCAATGATAAACTGCTCTGTCAAACAGCTTGAATCTATTAACCCTCTGCAAGAAGATGTAAGTGCAGCAAAAGAAACGCTTCTTGCAGAATACAAGAAGAGATTTGGCAAGATTGAACAATGTCTTCCAATTGCATTTGCATCTTTATTGGATCCTAGGTTCAAAACCCTACATTTTAATGATGACAATAGAAAAGTCATCATCAAGTGATTCGGAAGATGAAAAAGGTAATTATGATTTTTGGAAGCATCATAAGTTATTGGCTCATGGCCATGGAAAAAAGAGAAGTAGACAGAATAACGAACTCAGCCAATATTTGTCAAACCCTGTATCGTCTTTGTCTTCTGATCCTCTCCTTCAGTGGGAGGATATGAAAAGCATTTTTCCCTCTTTGTATAAGGAGGCTAGAAAACATTTTTGTATTATGGCAACTTCTGTTCCTGCTGAGAGATTATTCTCTAAAGCAGGAGCAACTATGTCAAAAGACAGAAATCGTCTTCTTGGAAAGAGATTGGAAAAGTTGCTTTTTTTGGGAGATTGCGATGAAATATGGTAAAAGTTAATTTTTTTTGTATTTTAATTTAATAAATGTGTTTTGAATCATACTGTTTTTATTTAAAGATTAGGATTTATTAAATATTTAAGGTACAAATCATATGTGCTACAATTATTAGAGGCTTTTATTTTTCATTATTTTAATTTTTTCTTCTATAAACTAGTTTAACAGTTATTTGTTTAATCGTCAACAAAGAGTTTTTTTTTGAATGGTCACTCATTTTCCACAGTAACAAATTATTTTGGCATGCCCCAAGGTAGTATATTAGTATCAATACACCTTTTATAAATCAACCAAATTTAAATAATCTATATACATCTTTTTGCAGATGACACTTTTTTACTTAGCTGCACGTGGCTTAAAAAATTTAATTTTAGAAATGTAACTAACGTTCATTAAATGTAATATTTAATTATACATGCCAAAATATGCTTAAAAACAAAGCATCAAAACAAAATGTATGCTGCTTGGGAATAGAACAAAGTATTACGAGAGTTTCTAGTAAACAACTAGCTACTATTTGAAGATTGGGAATGACTATAGGACAAGTTGAACAAATTAAATACTTAGGAGTGGTACTTAACCGAAAGTTAACATTTAAAGAACATGCAAATTAGATAATATCCGAAATTAACCATGGAATATATTAAAATTATAATCCTTAATTCTAAGCCATCCTAATTATTGTTCAACAGTGCTATATGCTACATCTTCTAAATCAAAATGATTTACATAGAGCACAAAAGCTACAAAGCAATGCGAGTCATATTGACCTGTAATAGGTACACACCTATAAAACTCATGTTAAGAAACTTATACTTGCTGCCAGTTACTCTCAAATTTTTTTTTTTTAAATACAAAAAGCAGAGGCACTGAAGTATTTGGTAAACAAGTTGGTGTATAATAACGAAATACATACATATAACACTCACTAGATAAAAATAGCACTTCATTCCACCAAAAATGAGTAAAGAAGCTAAATTTTGTCATTTGAGTAAACTAATAATGTATTTTAATTAATTTTTATTCTGACCACGTATGTGTGGTGTGGTAGAATTTTTGTGAAAAGATTTGTTATATTTTTTATATTGTATATCTTAGTATCTACCTATAAGGATTAAACATTGTAAATTAGCTTCTACTAAATAAATAGTAGAGAAAGAACCATTCTCAATTTTTTTTTCGTAAAATAAACACTTTTTGATATTTTTCGAAATACAAAAGATTTTTGGACTAGTTTTGGGTCTATTATCTGCAAAGCATAAAAATATAAAATGATTTTTAAATGTCAAATGTCATAAGTCATGTCAATAATGTCATTTGTCAACAATTTATAATGCGCATGCGCAAACAATTTTAGTATCAGGTATCGGTATCGATACTAACTGTCAAAAGTACTTCCAATACCGGTATCGATACTTTTGTTTCGATACTCCTTCCGATTTCCGATACCAGTATCGATACTTTAGTGGTATCACAACATCCCTAAATAGGGTCGGATTCGGATAAAACCTTCCACGGCATTCAACGCTGCACCGCTTTGCCGGTCGGAGTGGGGGGTGTTAGGTTTACTTTCGTTACGGTGTTACGGAATTTCTTGATTCGGTCAAAGCCCGCGATAAACGCTATGCAATAGCTTAATAAAAAAAAAATATACGAAGAATATAACATTAAGGCTGTTTTCCAATAATATTTTTATTTCGAACTTGTGAAAATATTTCCCTCTTTATCATATACCTGTAATCAACGGTAGCCTGGATTAGCAAATATAAAGTGATTCGGCCAGGGTCTAACTCGCTCTTTTAATTGTAAAAATTTAGTATAAATAATTTTTTATTATTTTTTACGTGTTGTGTAACTATATAGCAAAAGGTTAGACTATTTTTATTATACATTTTACTGAAGAAAAAATATATAATTTGATTGATATTCGAATATGATTTTTATTTATTAATTTCCAAATTATATCGAAATTCATGAATATTTTGAGAAATATCTCGAGTCGAAAACAATGGACAATTTTCAAAATATTCCTAAGAACAGATTATATTAATTTTTAATTTATTGGAAATATTATAAAAGTAACCTTTATTTCAAATCCTAATGTACTAACACTCCACAATGTCTTTTCGATAATACTCAGCTCATAATGTGTTGGTAAGTAAAAGTATTTTTGAAGTAGCTTGGGAGGCCATGGAACAAGCAGGACTGAAAGAATTGCAATTAGCAAAAGATATTGGAGAAGTAGATGAACAAGTAAATGGTCTAATTGCAGTGATTGTTGACGGTACATGGTCCAAGCAGTCATATAAAGTAATTTATAACGCTTTATCTGGAGTTGTAAGTTTATATTTTAATATTATAACGTGTGATCCAAAAACAATGTTTCTAAAGTAAGTCATGACCGACAGAATTGTGAAGAATCCGTCATGCGTGAATTTTTCATTGTCTACTTTAGAAACATTTTTATATTTGACATAATAAAGGGTTTATTTTTCAATGCACTTATTTTTTACAGGCTTGCATTATTGAGGCGAAAATCGAAAAAGTTTTGTATGTTTCTTTTAAAAGTAAGTATTGTCCTATCTGTGCTCGAGCTTTAACTAAAAACATAAAAGCTGCAACTAAATTTTGGAACCGTTCGTCGACTTCTATGGAATCAAAACTAATTTTAGAAGGATTCCGTAATAGTATAAAAATGCACAAATTAAAATATGTAAAAATTATTGGTGATGAATAATGGTCCGCAAAGTAGAATACATAAACCATCTTTTCATCATTGCGCCAAATCTCTAAGTGTACAGGGTGTCCCAGAAAAACGCACCGAAAGTTCGTACGCGAGGCGTTAAAAGTATCCAGTAATCGTCGTCCTGAAAGAATGATGCTGTGATTTTTTCTTTTAATTTGACCAACAAACAATGAATGTGATATGATTACATGTCTGTGCAACACAGGGTGTTTTAATTTACATGTCCCTTTCGAAATCGTAGTAAAACAAAAACAGATTTAGGTATGCCGGCCCTTGTTTCGGCATTATATAGCGAATTAGAAAGTGAAAATGTTCTTTTTTAACTTTCTCGAGGCCAATTTATGCTTTTGAATTTATCTGAAAACTCTGCTTGTTATAAGTTACAATAAAAAACCTAGTCATGAGCCTTATTGGGACGTTCGATATAGGATAGGTTCATAAAAATATACCCATATATTATAAAGTATACAAATCTATATTTCGTTCCAAGTTTATTTTTCTCAAGTATAGGCTATTAAGTCATTGTTTACAACAATACTCAGCATTACGACAAATAAAGAACACCTAATCAGAGAAAAAGAAGCTTTAAACTGCATATATGCTTTCTCTTTCCGGATTGTACTTACTTGAAAGCCCCAAAAAGTTGTAATTTTAGAACTCAAAGACAATCCTTTTCATCCCATAAGCGGTATACATTATTTAAAGCCGGACTAATAGTAGCTCCTGATGGATTTATAGTCGATGTTCATGGTCCTTACTTTTCCGACAGCAGGAACAATGATGCAGCAATATTGAGAAAAGAAATGGAAGAGGATATTCAAAACATAAGACAATGGATACATGACGGAGATATATTTGTCGTTGATAGGGGATATAGAGATGTTGTAGAATTTCTTGAAACACTAAACTTGAATTGTGAAATACCACCGTTTTTGCCAAGAAATCGTCAACAGTTTACCACCGAGGAAGCGAACTATGCTCGTAAGATTACCAAAACGCGCTGGATTGTAGAATCGAGGAATATGCATTTAAAATCATTGTACAAGTTCATTCAAGATGCGATACCTATGCAAAATTGTTACAAGTTATCAGAATATTTAAAGATTGGTTGCGCTCTTATTAACGCATACCGAGAACCAATTCATATGCAGGATGAGAGTGACGAGCTGGCACAGCGAATGCTAGAGCTAGTCCAAAATCCTAATAATCCCCTACATGATAGGATTCTAATGGAAAATCTGCAACTTAGGCGTAATGGAGGTGCATGGGTTGATATAAATGAAAATAACATCCAGCTTACATCCAGGATACAATTGAAAGGGAAGCCAATAACGAATTTCTGTTTCAAGTTCAGGAATTTGAGCCTGGGCTCATTAGAGCAAAGCTATTCTCCCGATTTACTCAAGTCACAAAGCATTTTCTTTTTATTTCATACTTGCTGCCTCCTGTGCGTGATGGGGTCGACCCAATACAAGGAACATATTGTACTTGTAAAGTTGGGGCTAAAACACTGGGTATGTGCGCACATATTTCCAGCGTAGTGTAGTATCTAGGCTATGCTTGACACGAAAACGACGTCAAGTACCCAACAAACGTCTTACTTAGATGTATCCAAGACGCCGCTAATAGAGATTAGTATTCCAAGAGAATTGTCACTACCCAATAATAGTTTTACCCCTTGACAAAAAATGTTACTACGCTAATTAACTCACAAAGTAAGATAATAAATCAGTTCTTGTTTCTTCCATTTAATAAATAATTGTTTTTTTACGATTTTGTGCTTTTTAATTCTGAATGTTGGCTACATCAAGTAAATTAAAAAAAATTAATGTGGTATTTGGCCATTTATACCTAGGTTAATATATTCCAATGTATTTAATACTTCTATTTCCTTGCATATTCATTGTTTTTTATTGTAACTTATAACAAGCAGAGTTTTCAGATAAATTCAAAAGCATAAATTGGCCTCGAGAAAGTTAAAAAAAAACATTTTCACTTTCTAATTCGCTATATAATGCCAAAACAAGGGCCGGCATACCTAAATCTGTTTTTGTTTTACTACGATTTCGAAAGGGACATGTACATTAAAACACCCTGTATTGCACAGACATGTAATCATATCACATTCATTGTTCGTTGGTCAAATTAAAAGAAAAAATCACAGCAACATTCTTTCAGGACGACGATTACTGGATACTTTTAACGCCTCGCGTACGAACTTTCGGTGCGTTTTTTTGGGCACTTTGTACACATAGAGATTTGGCGCAATATTTAAAAAAAATCGACCGGTCCCCGAAAACTCATAAGAAGTGTGCCATCTCATTTGGTAAGCCCGCGTTTCAGGTGGAGATGAATATCGAGAAAGATAGGCGTCCCATTTGACTAAACGGAGAAAGATAGAATTATTACACGTACAATTGTCTATACATAAACAAAGAGAGGGTTGCATACAGAGATATTCTATGAAATGGAAGAGGTACCTTTGATCGAACTGAAAGCGGTAAAACAGCCTTAATCAGCAAAATTTAATTAAAAAGAAGTTTATTTAACTCAATCCTGAAAAAATAATCACGAAGATTACAAAGAATACGTAGTCAAAGCAATCTGCAATTCAAATACAAAAATTTTTCAAGAAAAATATTTGAGTGAATATGGAACCTTTTGCCGATAAAACTTTAAAAGAAGCTCGTGATACAAGATACTATATATAGTAAAAGAAACGATATGGTATTTAGCAAAAGACAAGAAACATATAATAAAAATAGTAATTTGTGCAACAAGAGTGGATATGATGGCCATATCGCACGAAGACGAAATTTCAGCACGACGCCGTAGGCGAAGGGTTCAATCGTCTGAATACAATATAGGCAATCCACTCGAGTTGTACAGTATATTTTTAAGACAAAATAACTAATTTTAAAATAATTTATGACTTTTAACAATTTTTAAAATAAAATAGTCGAAAAAAAGGAAAAAAGAAAAAAAAAATTAATTTTATTTTTCCCTATCCGAGAATCGAACTCCAGTCTTTCGCGTGGAAGACAAGAACGCTAACTACAGGACCACCTATTCTTTTACTTTTATTACTTTAATACTCGTAATTAAATTGACTTCATATAGTTTTATTTAAATTAACAAATTATTTATAACTGTAGACGAAATAAAAACAGAAATGATATTATTTATTGATTCTACACAAGAATAACCCATTTTAATGTATGTTTAATCTCAATAACTAAAAAATATACTGACAATTAGTTTGACAGAATTGTCACTCATTTAAAATTTTAAAAATAATAGCAGTCGGTTGATCAAAATATGAATGGTGATTGGTGGATTTAATTTTTTTGCAGTGTTTTTACTACCTAGAATGGATATGAAATATATTCGTTCAGTTGAAGGCAATAACATACTTTTTCGTTTTGTAATCTGTGCGTAGATAAGCTTCCATGTGGGTGTAGAAGAAATATGTTCTTTCACATAGTTTCCTACAAATTGGCTTGGAGGGGATGAGAATCTGTAAAATTTGAAATATATCACTTAAAAAAAAAATGAATAGGCAAAACCGAATATAATACCATAAATTTAAAGACGACATAAGGTGGTTTAAAAAAACTTGTAGACAGCAAATTATTAAAAAAAAATGACATTGATGGAACTATTTGTCCCGTTAGATTGTTAAATTTCCTTCCCGAGAAAAGTTGCGTAAATATACATAACTTTAATATCGGAGCATTGTCTTACTACTTTCTGACCATTCGAAATACCTACCCAATGGGGCATGTTCAAAAATTTTGAAATTTTTTTTATGAATAGTAGAGTTAAAAATAAAACTACATTTTTTTTATTTTTTTTTATCTATTCATTTGCCGGAGTTATGAATTTTTTTAAAATTTATGACGTCACCGGGAATAGACCAATAGGAGCTAGCGCACAACGTTGTAGAAGGTTTACGAGAAGTGATGTACGTTCGTTTGTGTACTCCTTCTTACTTTTAGACTTCTAAAACATCGTTAAACAAATATCTTTTAAATATATAATATCAAATGTTTTTTGAAAGTATTGTTTCTGTTTAAACTTTTACTATATTTAAAGTTTTATTGTTTTAAAAAATAAAATAATTCAGAAAATGGCAAAACGGCAGCACTGTATGTCATCTGTCATAGTGTCTCGATCAATAATTTATTTGGAATTTGAGTGTTTATTTTGTACTTTTTATAAATAAATATTATGACTACGAAAAAGTGTTTTGTTCCAGAATGTGATAATGATTCACATTCATCTTCAAAAATATTTATTAGTGTTCCTAGAAATTTGGAAAGAAGAAAATCAACCTTCTACTAGCGATGTTTCTCGTAAACTTTTTAATAAAAATACACCGGATTATCAAGATGTAGCAGCAATTTCTGCTAATTGTCCCCTTCAGGAAATTGAAAATGAGGCTACTATAAATTCTTAGGTGTATAACCTAAAAACCCTTCTGGAAGAAAATGCAAATCTCCTGAAAGTTTTGAAGATACCGAATTTATTCATCATTTTGTGGAAGAACTAGTGATAAAGAAATAATAGAAAAATGTGGTTATTTAAACAAACTGGTTCCTGGATCCCATATAATGGCAGATAGGGGTTTCAGAATATTTAGCTACTTGAAAACATGGGATGCACTTTAGTAAAGCCACACCTAGTGTATCACAGAATGAAAAAAGTTCTCCAGAAGATGTACAATTAAGTAAAAGAATAGCATCTCTAAGAATACATGTGGAAAGATTTATAAGAAGGGTTAGTTAATTTAACAAGTTAAAACCACATTCGTGTGTGAATTTTAAGCAAGTACATTTACTTAGTAATATCTGCATAATTGCTTGTTAACTTACAAGAACCTATTTTGTAAGAGTAAATATTAATTTAATAATTTTTTTTTGTTTGTTTTTTTAATTTAATTTACCTAATTATCACATTTCAGGGATTATAATGAGTTTTTAAACAGCCAATGTAATTTTTTATAAAATTTTAACTTTTCGAACAAATCAAAGAGGAATGAGTACTTGTATATGCATAGATTTTTTTGGGACTAAAACTACCAAAACAAAGGCACCTATTTACAGCAGTTTAAAATGAAACATTTTGACAAAAACGCCTATGTCACAGTGATAAATATTAAAAACAACCAAGTTCAGTTGAATGTGGTAGTAAAGTTTATATATTCCAATAAATCGGGTAACTACATGTGGTATCACTGGTGATAAATTTAAAAATATCACAATTCTTGCTACCTTTTTCAAAAAACCAGAAAGTGTGCCTTCTTATCAATCCTTTATGAAAATGACAACAGTGATAAATGTAAAAAAAAATTTAATGTTGCTATTCGTTATTACGATAGTAAAACATGTTTGCAGTTCCGTTTATTTTTTATGAAAATCTAAGTAAAAACAACCAATGTCAATGGGTTATAATTTTTTTTCTGTTGAACCAAATATATCACAAAATTTAAAAATTGATCATAGGTCAAGCAAGTAATACCTTTATTGATAGTAGCTTTAAAAAAGGAGAACAAAAATATAAAAATCTGTGAAAATTTTATTTATTAATCTTTTAATAAAAAATGAGAAAAATGAAGTAAAAACAATTTATTTACAAATAAAAAATATATATACAAATCCTAAGAATATAAAAGTACTGATTTATTTTCCTGTAGTGGATGAAGAGGTTTCTTTAACAATCTAGCCAAGTGTACATCAATATTTACGCATTTTGATAAATTAGAGCCTTTCCAATAACACTGAATAGATGTTACAGATGGTTCCTCACTTCTTCTATGAAGCCACATATTTACAACCAACTGAAAAAACTAAAAGGGTTAGATATGCAGTTACAAAATAACTATATAACCAGCTACAAAATGCCTTTATTTTATGTAACAAGACGAGCAGAGCTTTACTAGCTCTGAACGAATCCAGTAAAGAACCTCGGATTTTCAAAACTTAAAAAAAAACAATCTCACCACATTTTCACATTTTTGAAATATTATAGAGCTTTTCGAAAAAAACTGCTATTTTTAAAAATACAATTTGTTTAAACAGCTATGTCTCATTTTAGGCTATTGAGTATTATAAAATAAAAAATTACGGGATGCTTTGTTAGCTTCAAACGAATCCAGCAGAGCACCCCAGTTTTTTTTTAAACCACACCACGTTTTTTGGCTCCTACAATATTATAAAATATTCGAAATTTGGCATTTAAAAAAAAATTCGCAATTCCTTGCTGACTTCAAAGTTTTTTTCTGAAAACAAATGTACTTACCACATTTTTAGATTTTAAAACAGCCTAAACATGTGTCATAAGTAGTTGTTTTTATATATAAAAAAAAAAATTAAAAAACTGAAGTGTCCTGCTGACTTTGTTCCAACAAAGCACACCCTGTATTATTTAAAAATAGCAATTTTTTTAGTAAAGTTTTACAATATTTCAAGAGTCTAAAAATATTCTAAAAATGGGGTGTGGTTTTTAGAAAAAAGCTTTAAAAAACCGAATTGCTCTGCTGGCTTCTTTCGAAGGTTAGCAAGCACCATGTATTTTTAAAAATATAATATTTCAAGTGCATAAATATATGGTGTTGCTGTTTTTACAGAAAAAACTTTATAAAATAGAGGTGCTTTGCTGACTTTGTTCGAAGCTATAGAGCATTTTAAGTTTTGCAAAAAACGAGGAGCATAAAATTTTTGAAAAGGGTATAAAAATAGCCTAAAAATATGGCATATTTTATAGGTGCTCTGCAGCATTCTTTGGTATCATAATTATTACTAGGTTCACTAACAAAATCTGTTTCTAGATTATTTTAACACTTGCTGCGATTACAAAAAATGTCTATATGTCAAAATTAGAAAAATTATACACTGTTTATTATATGTAATATAAAAACAAAAAAACATAATAAATATTACAAACCTTGACATGCAGCATATCCTAAGCATATTATGCACTAAAAATTTCATTTTTGTTAATTACAATGCAACCACATCAGAAGGTTTTTGCCGTACTTTATGTTTAGGTGTAATTTGTCTCCTTCTCTCTTATGGAAAAAGAAATTATCCCCATATTCTTGCTTGGCAGATCTAAAAATAAAACCTGAGATAAATATGTTTTACTTGCTCCATATAAACTGTAACTACCTACTATTAAAACAAAGTCTTACCTTTGTGACTTTTGTAAACTGAGTATTGTTAAAAAATGCAGTAATCATCTCGGTAATCATATTTTCGTTTACAATGGGTAAAACACTTCAACTTTTATAAATCCAGCTGATTTATATTAATAATAAAATTAAACCAAAACAAAAAACTAAGGTTAGATGTTACTGATGTTAGGTGGTGTCAATTTTAATGTTACTTAGATGTGCGTTCACTTCGACATTCTGTGTGTTGGTTTGTTCGTTGGCTTGGTTTTGTATAACAAAAAAAACTTCGACACAAGATGATTGGTCTATTCCCGATGACGTATAATTTCAAATTTTAAATTTCAATTGGGCTTAATTTAAAAACTTTTGGCTTTTTTAACGAACTGACTATTTAGAATAACTTGTATAGCGACTAACTATTACAATATAATTTATAAAACAGCATATCTCGCATGTGAACATGGCCCATTATTACTATATAATTTAAAGTGACTTTCTTAATATCTCCAATACTATTTGGTGGCAAGGAGATGAAAGAAACACTGCCATAGACACCACACAACAGCACGGCAATCACGGCATACAATAAAACGGCCGAGAACAGTTGGGCGACCCAGTTACCTGCCCAAGTAGGTGAAAAGAACAAAAAAAGAAATAGCATTGAAAGCAAATCGTTTTACTTTGGCAAACAGTAATTTGTAACTCATACACCGTCAAATCTGCACCGTCCGTCTGTCTCGATTAAAAAATGCTAATAAGGAAGTTCGTTTCTTAAAATATATAATGAGATACGAGAGTTGAATTTTTTTTTGTAAATAAAACGTAATCTCTTTGGGAAATGTAATTTTTTCATAATCATATCGTTTACAAATTGTTTTACCAATGAGATTGATGACAAGGAACGTGAGGCAATTAACTGCAAACATTAAAAACTCTTCTTACCTGTGCACGATATTTTTTGTAAAAGAGAACAAAACGACAGAATTGGAAGACTAACTAGATCGCATTATATCTGCTCTTAATAGATTGGTACAAAAAACCACAGTATATTAATGAACATGATCAATAATGCTATAAACTTTATATGTCACTATAGTATAAAGACATATAATTCCATCGTCGCCAAATTTGTTGGTGAAAAAAGAATAAATTTTGCAGTAAAAGGAGAATATAATGGTCGGTGTACAGCTGCAGCTATTACTTTTGATAAAAAACTATATTCTCACTTTGTTTAAGAAGATTTCAAAAAGTTTCCCTAAGAAGAAAATAAATATGGAAAAACGGTACGAGAATGAGGATTATTTGTTTATAAAAAACCATTATTTATTCTACATATATTTTTCCATATTTTTACAAAATATTTCAATTTGGAATGTAAATAAAACATTTAATTTAAATAACCCTCAAAAAATGTTATTCATAATAACATAATATTATAGTCTAAGAGCAAGTGAAAAGCAGACAACATATTTCAGTAAACCCTCAATTTTGTCCAAAGACTTACTGTTCATGAGTGGGGGACTAGGTAAGCCCGGTCCAGTTAGATTGAGTGGCGCTCAGGTGTAACAGGTAAAAAATTAGATGATATTCAAAATAGTGTTGCATAAACATCGATAGTCAGAGCTTTTGATAGTATCGATAATTTTTGATAAAAACTATCGATAGTATCGATGTACTATCGATAGTTTTGAAAGGTTTTTGAAAAGATCAAAAAGCAAGTAAACTGAGAAAACTTTTATTTCCTATAAAAATGGGTGTCTACTTTATTTTAAGTTTTCAAAAATGAATGTTTAGCTCGGTATTTTTTTTGTCCTAATATCACCTGCCTTTGAAAAAATTCGCTCTGTTGGCACCGAAGTAGCAAGTATACTCATATATTTGAATGTTAATTGCCGAAGTGTACGGCTAGATTTGTGCCAATATTCCAGTGGAGAAGTACTTCTATCAATTACTGGCTTCTCTATATATTGCCTAATATCTATACTTGCTCCACTAACAGGAGTGCTTACTTGTTGATTATCTGATGAAAAAAAGAGTAACTCGTCAATTTTGCTCGTAGGAGCAATAGGAGTGGATGGTTCTGGTAATCTAAGCGGTACAGCTGCCTTTGACTTAGACTCAAGATACGATGCATACTCTTTTTGTAATAATTGCATAGCGTGATCTGCAGTCAACTATATTTGTTTTATCTTGCAACTAAGATTGTGGCAAGTATGGCCGCGGTTCTTGTTGTGTAAGGTTCTAGCCTTGATTTTACTGAATTTGTCAATGATTTTAGTACATCTTTTCCTTCATCAGTGACTAAATTGTTAAAATTCCTCTTGTTGGTAGTATTATCAAAGAAGAAGTTATAAAATGCTCACCCGAAATTGTTGTTGTAGCCAGTTCAAAAGGTTCAAGAAGTTTGAGTATCTCATCTATTGCTTTAAAGTTTTCTGTGGTCAGCGTTGATGGAGCTCTTGGACATTCATTCATCGCTATTACCAATTTAGTACGTATCTTAAAAATTCTTTTCAGCATGAAAAATAAGCTATTCCATCTAGTTTCGACTTCTTGTACTAGTTTAAGTTCCGGTTCACCTGATCTCTTTGGATTCCTACTCAATATGTCATTTGCCAATGTGCTGCTGTGAAAAAATATCGCAATAGCCTTCCATTTAGACAATATTTTTTCAAATGACTTTTTTTTATCTTTATCGGTTGTAAACAGGTAGGTGCTTTCCCCGTGCTCAGGTACTATCTTTGGAATAGTTCTGTGTCTTTGGTTAGTTTTAATAGGTTCCCTACCCAGTGTTCCTAAGGCGTTCTTTCCGGTTCTAGGCCGAAATGGATGAAACGTCGCCCAGTAAGAGCTTCGCATTCGAATACCACATGGTATGAGATTTCTTCCTCTTCCATGCAAAGTCTACACGTAGTGGAATCATTGTGTAGTCCCATTACATGAAGGTGTTTCAGCAAGCAGTGTCCCGTTAGTAATCCCACAATGGTGGATATCTGAGGCCTTGCGAGTTGTAGTGCCTCAGTAGAAATGCGTGGCTTTGGTCCCCTTAGCATGAGCTTACTGATTCTGTGCCCTCTTAACTGTTGCCAGTGAATTTGGTGTTTTGTGGTTATCCACCTGTTTACTGCCTGTTGAGCAGAGGTTTTGCTTATCCCAAATGCAGGTTCGGGTCCTGCGAATAGTAGATCTGATCCCTCTTTGGCGAGTTCATCAGCCTTTTCATTTTCTTGGATACCTTTGTACCCTGGTACCCACGCTAGTTTTACCTTGTTGTGGGCTGCCAGCAAATGACTCTACTTTAAAGGAAACACACTAAAAAATTCAGGCTATGATCAAAGCATGGCAAATGTAGAAGTCGTAAATTGCTTGCAGTTTTTACCATACTTGCAGCATTGTCTGTAACTATAGCCACTATCCTATCACGAATACGATAGTCAACAAGTATTGCGTTGATAGCCTGTAACAAAAAATAAAGTATAGAATAATGATACTGTAAAAATAGTTGTATATATGCCATTGCTTCAGCATTGTGACTACCTTCAATTTTCATTACCCTCAATAAAGGTGATACTAATTTTCCTTCTTGAATATAATGACATGCCACTGCTAATATTCCCTTATTAGAAGCACCACATGTCGGTTGTAATCATAGAAATAGCTCCATGGTTGTAATGCTAATAAAATTACATTCTGATAGTTCCCTTGACTATTTGTTTTTGATTTTGAATGGACCAAAGATGTTTTGAGGGTCTCTCTATTCGTTCAGTGCGAAGTGATGGTAGGGGAAGCAAAAGCGATACTAGCGCTAGTTGCGAATATTTCGTGCATTTTAGGGCGATATTTTGTAATTTTGGCATATCAAATACACGTATACATTTCTTTTTTTTTAAGTAGATAAAAACAATACAATTAGCAACCTGAGTTGGTTAGTTGAAAATTGTAAAAATACTAGCAAAAAAACAGTGAAAATTATAAAAAATTTCGGTAGCAAAGTGGAAATTTAATCAATATTAATATAATTTCCATATACTTTTATTAAAACTAACATAATATATACTTTTTAATTACGAATTCCCATTAAAAATTGTATTGTCAGTATACGCAAAAATAGTCCATTAGTACATAAATGAATTGGCGCTGCCATGCACGGAGCGAATACTACAGAGACTGTATCAATTAGTAAGTTCGTAAACATACCTAAAAAACATCCAGTGCCTAGGTGTGCAAATTTAACAATTTTATTATTGTTTTTTAGGTAGTTTCTTAAACAATTTTTATTTTGATTTGCAGGTTTACTGCGAGTTTTATAATGGGAGACACGAAAAATACTACTACTTGAAGTTCGGATTTATTCCATCTCTGTGAAATCAAAAATTGCCGATGTGTTTCATATGTATGCTGTCCCAGCAATTCATTTTGTATTGCCCCCAGTAGTTACAGGATTTTCCCCAAATTAAAAGAAAACGTAGGAAAATGTTTTCCAGTAACGATGAACTAATGCAAGCTGTAAAGAGGTGGTAGGACAAAATTTTTTTCAAGAGACTGTTAAGCTGGACAAGTACATTAGTGTAGAGGGAGTCTATGTCGAAAAATAAAAAAATATATAATGCCACTGTAGTTTTACTGTCAGGGGTGCAGCATAAGGATCCTCCCTGGAAAATAGAATATTAGTAACTCACAAATATAGCAATATAATTGTTAATTCTTCAGTAATTTAATTATGTTTATTCACTACGATTTTATAAATATTGGTTTGGTGTAATTTATAATATAAGTTTGTCATATATTTGTTATTTTATCGGATATTTGTAATTTTGTCATATTTATTATATTATACGTACTATTTTGAAACCGTCGAATTATTATTATTAATTAAACCAATACGCATGTCTCTCTCGTTCTAAAGAATCATCTGGTGAGGCAGACAGTATTTTCTATTCTAAATGACCAATAAACTTCATGATATATGAATATACATTCTTGGGTCACCTTGTAGATATTTAATGTAAAATCCGCGAAGATTAATGACGAAAGAAGTATGTCAACAATCTTTTCGACTGATAATTCTTAATTGCAGATTGAAATATTGAAGTCGAGGCAATTAAGGAGTAATATATCAAATTATTCCTGGTTATCGTTCACCCAGAGGGATAATGTACCTAATTCTCACGTCAATCGATAATCAATTTACAGATTGCACTTAAATTTATTTCATACTCAGGTCCGTACTTTAAAATATTAGGCAAAACCTTGTTATTTGATAGGTAATAAGTAAAACTCGTTAAAATAACCTTTTTTGTTAAATAATATTGTTAAATAATCATCCAGAATATCGTCTGTTAAGATTAGAAGTAATACCGGGCCTATTGCATGTTCTTGAGGTACACCACCAGACTGCAATTCTTATGTAATATATCTCTCTATTCGGTACGTATCGTGTCAAGTTCACACACAAGAATCACTGTGCAGGTGCCCTTTTCAAAAGTATACACGCCTTATAAGGGATAATTATCATATTTTCTACTACATTTATATTACTATTCTGGAGACTTTTTTTGATAGTTATGTGTGTTTAATTTTAAATACAAATTGTTACTTTGGTATCAAATCCTTTTTCTCTCGTTTTTTAAACTTGACAAAGCCTCTTTGATACACCTACCCACAAACTGCTTTGGTGACATTTATATCGCGAACTGTCATGTCACTTTACAAATATATTTCTGACAGAAGTGTAAATTTTATTCAATAATATTTTATATTTTCTATTATACTGTTTTATACCTCATCAGAATTTATTAAAAAACAAGATGGAGTTTAGGTTTAATGTAAACGAAGTGTTCAAACAACCAATCGTTGAAATTACCAATAATTTAATTCCTCCTGATTATACTGGAAATAGAAGGATGTTGACTGATACTGTTTCAAAGGTAAGTAATTTTAAAATCATTTTAAGCCAGTTTAGTCATCAAAAATTACTTGGCTAGGAATAGGAATTATTTCATAAGGTATTTCTCACACCAATTTACTGTTGACTAAGATATTACATCAACTAGTAACAATATAAAGAGTTTCTGAAGGCATAAGGGTATATGTTTATTATCGGAGGAGATTTCAAGCCTAAAAACACTCAAAGGGGATCTAGGCTAACATTAACTAAATGTAAGGAACTTTTACTAACATGTAGTCAATATAAATTTCAAATAATGTCAACAGAAGAACCTACATATTGGCCAACATATCCTTGAATAATATAAACTTTTATAGTCCGAAATATGTCAATGAACTACATTCTCATAGAAGAAGCCAATGACATATATAGTTCATATAGACTGCTTATTCATACCACTATTGCAGTATACATCTATCGCAGTATGTTTGGGTTACATCCCCATCGTTTACCTGCAATGTTTCTGCATACCATTAGGGCTTTTGTAGCCTTATTTACTACTTCCTTCTCATGTGTGTTTCAGAGAAGTTTGTTGTCCAGGTTAGGCCTAGATATTTGACTTCATTTTTACATTCTATATCTATCCCGTCTAATTTAACGGTTTTGAGATTAAGTTTTCTTTTCCTTGAAAAGGCTACTAGTGTTGTTTTTGTAGGGTTTATACTAAGTCCCACTTCACGGCACCATCTTTTGGTATGTTCTAGTCCTTGTTGGATTATATCACACAGGATATTACTACTACTAGCAAATATTAATATGTCGTCGGCATAACCTTGACAGGGTATGCCGAGGTCAGTCAATCTGCATAGAAGTTCGTCTACGATTAGGCTCCACATTAGTGGGGATATAACTCCTCCTTGTGGACATCCTCTGGTTGTGCAGATGGAGATGGTGTCCTGCCCTATCTTTGTCTCTGCAGTTCTCGTAGACAACAGCTGAGCCATCCATCTGGATGTGATGTTATCTACTCCTCTGTATGCAAGTGCTCTTTTTACAGATTCGTGAGGCGTGTTGTCAAAAGCTCCTTCTATGTCTAGGAAGGCACACACGACCGTTTCTTTGTTTGACAGTGCATCCTGGATTACATCAGTCAACTGTACCAGGGCAGTTTCTGTAGATCTTCCTGCTGGGTACGCGTGTTGGCTGTGGTGGAGCGGCACCCTCTCCGAGACTTCTGTTCTGATATAATTATCAACAGCCTTTTCCATTGTTTTTAATATAAAGGATGTGAGGCTGATTGGACGGAAAGATTTAGGATGTGTGGTATCCATTTTCCCTACTTTTGAAATAAAGGTGACTCTGGCCCTTCTCCATGCTTCTGGTATATATTCCAGCTCCAGACTGCTTCGGGATAGCCGGATTATGTGTGGTAGTAATTCCTCCTGTGCCTGCTGAAGCAGGGCAGGAAATATTCCATCCACACCTGGAGACGTAAACGGTTAAAAAGTGTTTACGGCCCACCTTAAACGATTTCTGCTGCATATGTGTTTGGTCACTACAGCGGCCTCTCTTGGGGGTCTGCTTACCTTAGTTGTGTCCCTTATTAGAAAAGGTGTGCTTCCAGAAAAGTAAGTTTCGAGTAAGAGGCGGGCTCTTTCCTCCTCTCTCTGTAAAGCTTCCATTTGGTTTCTTTAATGCCATAACTGTATCAACTCTCCCTTTTGCCAGGGCCCTGTTCAGTCTCGCTGCCGCAGGTGAAGAGTTAATATCCTCGCAGAATTTTATAAAGCTGTTACGTTTAGCTTTCCTGATTTCATTGTTGTAGGTAGTAAGCGCCTCGGTGTAGCTCTGCCAATCTCCGCTGTGCTTGGCCCTATTATAGAGCTTCCGTACTTCGGATCGTAAGTTTGACAGATGACGGTTCCACCAAGGAGCATCCCTACTAGTTCTATTTCTTTGAATGGGGCAGCTTGATTCATATGCCTCAAGTATTGCCCCATTTAGTTCTTCGACATCGCTTTCCAGAGCAAGTGGGTGCCTTGGCCCCTTTTTTGTCCTAAAGTTAGTTACATGCACAGGAGTGTAAAATTGTTTACAACTATGTTCAAAATTGCTCAGATCTCTTAAAATACATAAACTAGACTTTACGACTCAAACAAATATATATTCTTTTTTAAAATACCTAACGCAAGCTCCTGTCTTGAAGTAAATATACGAGTAGGTAATTATTTTTTTTTTATTCAATTCTTACTTTGATAATATATGAGTTTTAAACTCATTTTAGCCATTCTGTCTGGTGAGCACTCGGCAAGGTAATATGAACGACTGCAATATAACCCGCTTTACGTAGTCTTGTGTATATATGGATAAGCAGTCTATTAAACTATATGTCATTAAGAAAAAACGGGGAATATGAACTTAGATTATTCCCCTGTGCTTCTATTGTATGGAAACGCCAAGAATATTAAAATTATGTTTAACAAAAATACATTTCAGAATTATACGGGAAGAAGCATATTACCATTTGTTAATGGCGACATCATTGATTTCTCTCCATTTTCTGTATTCTAGATTATTATTGGACATTTTTCCGGATATATTTTTTAAAATACCTAGTGATTTTATTTGGTAGGTACGTTAAACATATTTGTTTTTTAGGTAGGTGAAGTGATAAACGAATTAGGTTTTGCCTCTGCAAAGGCCCAAGGGCTATCAAGACCACTAACATCTTCCGATAAATTGAAGAATTCTGAACATAGTGTCTATCTAGCTGTGGATGATCAGGCGAATTATGGCAGAGGTGCCGTTGCTGGCCTTTTAAAAATGGGCAGTAAGTACAATTTTTTTTGTACTCATGTGGGATTTTAAAGCTATCCAAACCATTTCAATTTGGTTAAAAACTGGAAGTTATAGTATGGCAGGAGTTTTACTACTTCATGTCCTTCATCACGTATTATTTTGTCAATTTCATATTTTTTAAAACTATGTGCATAAAGAGGAAAATTTACATTACAAACTGAAATACCTGCGGGGCGACGGTAGTTTAGTAGGTATAAAAATTACAACTTTAGGGTGGAGCCTAAGTACTACAAAATTACTTCCGAGACTAAACAAAATCCGCATTCATTCATAATTTTAACAATTGCTTGTAGATACGAGGGATACGTATTCCAAACTCTAACGCGCGAAATTAAGAAAAAAGAACCGAAAACACCTAACACGGCTGCCGAGTGAGTCAGAGTTACCTAAATTAGGGGAACCAGAATCGTATTTGTTTTTCTCGGTGCATTGCGAGATATTGTTATAACGCAGTTCGATTTTTAGAGGGTTTTACATTATTTTTATATTTTAATTTAGTGAATAGGTTTAGTTAGATTAAATTACATTTAAGAGTATAGAGTTGTGAAATATAAATACAAATAACGAATAAATAGACGATTGGTTCGAATAAGGTAATATCAATTAATACAGGGTATTTATTAATTGAGTGCCGATACTTAGAGGTGTGAATCCTTTGGGAGTTAAAGTTTAAAAAAAAAAAAACTATTTTATCATGTTTCTTATCACTCTAGATATTTTTATGAAATTTTGCCCAAAAAAAGTGTTTCCACTCATGGTGGGTTCCTACCAAATTTCAACAAAATATCAAAAGCAGTTTCAATATACTGGTTTTTATTTTCTTACCCGAAAAGGGTGCTTTGTACGAAAGTACGTCATGAACCAAATTTGCTCCAAAATAAATAAGGATTTTAAAGATAATTTGGTTTTTAGAAAAAGCAGTGGCGCACCATATTTTTGTTCAAAAATATTCAGTTCAAACCCGGTACGGACGTCACTGGTAAAAATTTAAAAGTCTTTTACGACAAAAGGTGAGATAGAAAGTGAAAGTTTAGTCTGTTATATATATACTATATTTATATATCTAACTTTTATTATTACACTGAATGTAATATGGCTTTTTTGTTTGCCTTTTTTGGATCAACAAAATATTATTTAAATGATTTAAAATAAACTGCCAGTAATAATAATTATGTGTACTTAAACATATGCAAAGAGAAATCATAAAACGACGCATCAAGAAAGCATCAAATTATTAAACTTTTAATTTACGTAAGATGTATTAAAAGTAATTTTAAAAAACCGACTTTAAAATCGTGCAGATGCCATCACCACATCTGAACCAAATTTATATGGGACCACCCCTGAGGTACCCCCTTACTAACGAAAAGCATTATAGAAATCGGACAAGGTGGTAAAGAATTATCGCTAAACATACATAAAAAATGAAAAGTTTGAGGATTTTCCCATTGACCCAATTATTAGATTTTGACCAAATTTTCAAGGGACCATCCCGGAAGTACCCCCTTTTTCAGAATCATTTAAATCGGACATTGTGTTAAAGAATTATCGCTGAATATACTTAAAAAAAATATATACAGACGAATTGAGAACCTCCTCCTTTTTGAAGTAGGTTAAAAAGGATATAATAATCTGTATTATTTGTATTAACTAAAAAACTACTATGTGGAGTTATATACATCTTCTTAAATTAATCTTATATGTAAAAATTTGGGTTCGATTCCTAGAAGAGTACCTAGTTCACTGTGCAACCAAATTTATATTTATGGTACAGAATTTTTTGAATAAATAAAGTTTTAGGTTTAATTAAACACCAAGTTTTATCAGGAATAACATTTTCTGAAAAAAGTAACATAAAACGCAGACTTTTTGCGAGCCACTATATATATTTTAGAGGACAATCCATATTATTTTAGAAAAATAAATAAAATTTTTGTATAAACACATAAATGTGATTTATCTTTTAGAATATTTTATATGTTTGTCAAAGTTTACTGATTTAAAAAAAAAGAAATATTCTTCAAAATTTTTCTTAAATTTTTTAACACGGTACAAAATACCTCAATCCGTTTATAGTTATCGAAATTAGTAAAGAATTTTAACTCGTTTAAAAAGCGTTCTTTCTCTTTCCATTTCCTATAAAAACTAATAGACCTTTTTGAAATCGGTATTAGGTGACTTTTCTTCTGTTTTATTGCCTTGAAAATGATATGATTTACATAAAAAACAAAAACTGACTTATTATTTTTGTGAAATAAAAATATGTTGTTATTTTCACAATGTTCTTCTGTAGATATTAACACATTGTTTAATTGGCTTTTTATTTTTTTTTTGTTTTAATATTCTTTAGTATTTTCATAATTTGTGAAACAGTATAGCATTGAAACTTCTATACCTGAAAAATTGTGAGTACGCTTTTAATTAATTGTCTATTTTTTATCTCACAATGTCTCGATAAGAAGTTATATAGAAAAAGTTAGTATTCAATATCATCTAGACAAAAAACAAAAACATGTTTAAATGAATATATTAAATAAATTATGAGTATTCTTTGTATTATGGAAATGTTTATGTCGACAAACTTATGTTCGATATTTGTATCAATTTGTAAAAATAACTCTTATATAATGATAATATTAAATTTAAAGGTTTTAAATAAGGACTTGCAGATATCACAATTCGAAATTTTTTTTATTGGCCATAAAACTTTTTTTGGAATGAAAGCATTAGTTTCTGTTTTTCAGTTAAGCTCCATAAATTCATATTTTAATCTGAACGCTACTTAAACACAGTAAAGTTGCAACAACTAAACAATATAGTGAACTTTTCGAAAATTTCTAAATGAAAATCAATTTATATTTAAAATTAAATAAGTTAACTAACATTTTTGACCGTTATGAAGTTAATAAAGTTATAAATAACGTCGTTACAAAGATTTATGTTTGAATTTTAAATTTCTATTGATAATAGTTACTCATCTACGTATTACAATAACAATACCTACATGACTTGGCTTTGACACAAAACCCTGTATAGTAAAACTTCTAATCCGAATCAAAATCTTGAAACTATTATTTGGGGACTTAAAATCATGGTCCACTAGTTGGTGTAGCCTTTTAAAACATTTGGTATAATAATAATAATAATTATATATCATCAATTACCACTGCCACTGGTAAAATCTTAAATTTAAAATATTGTATTATAATAATAAGACATTAATCATATCTTAAATGGATCGCCTACTACCATGTTTTAGAAATAAATAAAATTTAATTCTTAAATTAATAAAAATATTCAAAATAATATAAGATTCTTTGCGTTATGTTAATAAACATTAAACAAAATTTCTCACGAATTATTTAATATTCTGTCCCGTACTTCCAATTCTCTATTGCTTCGCTGTCAACAAGTTCCGGCAAGACATATTGCGTATAAAAAATTTTAATTTTATTTTGTATCTTTTCTTCTCAAAAGCTGTCAATATGAGATATTTTCTCCACTTTTATTCCTCCAGAAGTCCAAAAGCACAAAAGCACAAAATGCAAAAATCCATTTGTGTTATGTGCAGCTAGCCCTGAATTTGAAAATACCAATAGTGGTTGTCCTTAATGGAATTGTTCTTTTTCCAAAAAGTTATTTCTCTACTGCATATTTCTTCTGCTACAGTCAGCCCTTCAGCTCTATATGGACATTTTAACTCTATCATAGAGTTTTGTTTTTTTTTTAATTCCATCCAGACTGGCAGCAACATAATCAAATTCGAATTCAATAAAATGTCCACATTTAAAAACTTTTACTTGCAAATAAATTTCCAAATCTTATTTTGCTCTGAATTTATGGTCCATGCCATATCGGGTGGCTTTAGAAATAAATAAAAGATTTTAGGAGATTTTTTACAAATTTTTCCAAATTTTAAAGCAGTGGAAACGAGTCTTTTATTGTACCACAATGCACAATCAGCTTGTTACAATCGTTTTTCTCTCATTTATAGACATTGGCTAACTTTTTAGAAAATTTTCTCTTGCAACGCGCCTCAAAGGGTGCGGCAGATCAAAGCCATGCGCGAAAGCAAAAAAAAATATTTACATTACTTTAACGGATTGAAGAGATATAACATGCTGGAATTAATAATTATTGTTGACTCGAAGAAGTATTCATTAAACAAAAACATATAATTCACATCTCAGTGTATACCTTCTAATTTCGTGTATATATATATATTTTAATAAATAAATGATAAAATTAATTTAATATAATTGAGCGAAATTACTGTGTGTAAAAAATAACAACATGAATTCAAATCACTTACGTATTGTTTATCACTAAAGAGTAGAAAAAGATATATATTTTGTTGGTATCGCCTTCTAGACGAAAAAGCTTTTAACGTATATCTATTTTTATTGTAATAAAAATAAATGCTCCTGTAGGCAAAAATTAAATATATTTTTCTCTTCTAGCATTTTTTAACATTTCTTTTCTTAGATTTTTTCAAAAGAGACATATTTTTAAAGTAAATCCGGAGAGGTATGGATTAAGCCTTTACCTGTACTTACATAAAATTTCTTTTAGTAAAATTAAAAAATAATCCGTAAAATTGGTGTACTATGAAACCCTTGCATATAATATATATATGCTAATCTTAGTATTACAGAAATAAATTACGTAAACCATAAGGTGTACAAATACGTAAAATTTATTTATCCCTTGTAAAATATCAGTAAAATATATTATAAATTGTTTTCATTCACAAATATTAATTTCTTAAAAATCTAACAGAGGCGCCACTTTCCAGACGAAAAATCTTGCAGTGTAAGGGTTTCGTAGTACCCCCACTTTTAAAGTTTATTTTTGACTATTTTTAAAATAAAAAAATATATGTGTAGGTAAAGGTTAAATCTATGCTCCTCTGGAACCACTTTTTCAAAATACAATTTAGTTTTTTCTAAAAAAAATTGAGAAAATGGGTAAAAAAAGTCGAGATTTGTATTTTTTTTTAGAAAAAACAGTTTCAAATTTTAAAAAAGTGTTTCCAGAGGAGCATAGATTTATCCTTTACCTACACGTACATATTTTTTTCTTTCAGAATAAGTCAAAAATAAACTTTAAAAGTGGGGTACTACGAAACCCTTGCATGCTCCGCTCTACAGCCAAGTAAATACTCCTCCAATATTTGGTACGATAATCGGTCACCAATCTTTTATTTTCTAGAAAAGAGTCTGTACGTGTTTGACAGACAAGGAAGAGAATACAAAGTCACGGCACCGTTCCTGTTCGATTTTTACGTACCCGAAAACAGACAACGTATGGGTTGGGGGAAGTACCTCTACGACAGTATGCTTTTAAAAAGAGACATCGATCCAGTACAAGTTGCGTTTGATCAACCAACGAATCCGTTGTTAAATTTTCTCGACAAACATTACGGCATGAAGGATCCCGTTAAACAGAATACGAATTTCGTGGTGTATGACGGATTTTTTCCCAATCAAGAGGTGCATATCACCCCGCAACTTGAATATTCTGATGATGAAGACGAGGTAACAATTATTATTTATTCTCTTTAATCTATAGATAGGCCCATTTCTAGTGAATATCAATGGCATATTTGGTTGAGCTGGTATCTAAAAAATTACTAGAAAGCATATATATCTCTTGAAAAATTACTTCGAGAGCATTTTTAGTAGATATCAACTACACAGGTTCAATTTATGAATGGTTAATTATTTGAACCACTTGCCACACTTACTATTAAGTGTGTTTGAATAAATTTATGAATTGTATTTTTGAACTACTCTACAGCAATTCACTAGAACGCGTTTAGATGTATATAAAATTTCTCTGACTGATTTTAAGGTGAATATTGTGTGTTTGGAGGAATTTAAGGATGGTATATTTAAATTACACCCTAAAAACTTATTAGTAAAGGATTTATAGGTATCAAAAATTACCGTATGGCAAGAGTTAAATATATGATTAGTACATTTAAAGTACTCTTGTATGTCTTAAGTGATTGCTTACATATGACCCTATCATGGAGTCAGAAAGTTACGTCGAGGCTGGTATGGGAATGCATCGAAGAACTAAGAACACTGGCAGACCGAAATAGAGTAAAACTATTTTGGGTGCCAGGTCACCAAGGGATCGAAGGCAACGAAAAGGCTGACGAACTTGCAAAAAGAGGGTCAGAAGAAACACCGGAACCAGACACAAACCCAGGAGTACCAAAAAGTACAGTCCGAGGTTTCATAAAAGAATGGATTCGGGAACAACATATTAACTATTGGGGAAGCACCCCGAAACAGGCACATGGAAAAGCCTTCATAGGCAGACCATGTCCCAAAAGAAGTGAAGAACTACTCTTTATTAATAGGAAGCAGTTGAAAGTGATAACAGGGTTCATGACTGGGCACGCCCCAGTAAAGGGATACTTGAACCAAATTGGCATGTACAATGGGGAACTTATGTGCCGACTATGTCACAAGAAATCAGAAACGTCTAACCACATACTGTGCGAATGCGAAGCTCTAGATTGCAAAAGACAGGCACTTATTGGACAACTCCAGGTTGATCCAGCAACGTATAGAACCCACTCACACAAGGATCTGTACAAACTTGTACAAGGTGACAGAGTGGGTGCTATGAACTAACATGGGGTAAAAAAATAAGCCAATAGGCTTCAGTGTTATTCGGAGACATAGTCAGATGAACCCAGGAGAAAAAAAAATCATGGTGAGTAACAAAGCCTACACAGAACACCAAATGCCGAATAGCAACTATCTTTTTCAGTTTGCCTGCAAGAGTATTCCTCTGGTAATATCTTTTAGTTAGAACTTCTTTAATCTCACATTTCTTTGTTTTTATTTTATAGTTTCGTACCATATTTACAGCTGAAAAAATGCAAAATAAAATATTAGATTGTTTAGCTTCAAAGATTTTTATTGCATTACAAAAATAAAATGTTCATGGGCATGGGACTGGTGAAAAATAATATTAAGGTAAAATCATATGCACAGCTTTAGAAATAATTTAAAACTCTATTGTAACATGTACTCGCAATTATAACTTTACTTCAAAGAATTTTCTTGTATAATATTTAAAATAAAACATTTCTTCTACATTTGTTGCCTTTATTTAAAATTTTAAAATATCAAGATGTAGGCTACTAGTTTAATATTTTGGAAAAATGTGTTGCCTAACCTAGTAGTAATTGCATCAAAATGGCTGCGCCCTCTGTTGGGCGTGTCGGACGTCTCTCTTGTACTGTATATTAATCAAAGTATGTGTGAAGGGTACAAATCGTACGACAGTTGGGATGATACTGATTCAACGTCAATTTCTTCACATGTAGTGTGGTTGTTCGTTTGTACAGAATATGTGTATCAAGATAATTACTTTACAGTTTGATCACAGATGATAATAACTCAAAATTTTGTTTTGTTTATAGAGGCACCCGGTAGGAAAAAGTAGAGTTAAGCCAAAATATACTCTTGAGTTTCCAGACGAAGATGAGGAAGAGATGTACAGATCGAAAAATCTTCTAGGCTAGTAAAAAACTTGTACACATCAAAAAATATATTAATCTTTAGTCTAGCTAATATATTTTTATATTTATTTTTTATAAATAAAATTGATAAGTAAATTATAAATCCGTGATTTTTTTTCTAATATACAAATTTTGGTACTCTATAAACAAATAGCAACTTTTTTTGTCTCAAAGAGCATGTTTAAGTTTGTATCTAGAGGGGTTTACTAATTTTTTAGAAGGACCATTTTCTGTGATTTAAAGCAATCTATTTAAAATAAAATCTAAATATTTTTTATGTATTTAATAATTATATTCTAGCGCCATCTAGTCCTGTTTTGGATATAATGGCTTATTGTTGATAACTTCTAAAATTATGCTATTAAAATGTCGATATCAATAGAAGTGCGAAGAAAAACTACTTTTGTACATTCACAGCAAAATTTTATTTTACAAATTCGACTTACAATATAAGATTATATAAATTTACAAATTTCAAAATTCCAAATTGTGCATCATGGGTTCGATAATATATATAGGAATGATAATAGTGATTGTAGTAGTTGTTTCAAAATGTCAGATTGAAAATAACCAAAGCAGTAATAACTTTTAAATTCAAAAATAAAAATCACTAAATTAAAAAAATCTTTTTTCTGCTTTTTACAAATTGTATCGAAAAGACACACATTGAAACGATAATTTTGAAATTATTTATTTAATTTAATGTTTTTTTTTTTATTTTGTTTGGCGTTACATACATTTTTGAATATTCTTCAATTGGGTAATATTTAATACGCAAAAAGTTGGATAATATATATTTTTCCATAAAGAATAATATGCTTTTAGTAGTAAATATGCTATACTTTTCTTAGTGTGGATATTTTGATTGACTCATAAATTAAAGTAAAATCCGTTTTATCCAAACCGATTACAGTTTTTATTTCTATAATAATTATTTTTACTACCCAAAGCATATTTACTTACAGAAAAAACTTTTTTAAAACATAAAAAAATTATATATGTAAAAATTACGAAGAAGGCATAATTTTAAATAAAATTTCTCTATTGCTAAATTGTACCCGAATCTCCGAACTGCTTTGTGATAATTCATAACTATATTATTAACAAAATCAAGCAACCTTATACCGATGTTTAAAAACATTTGAAATACAATAAATATATTTTCGTATCAAACCAATTTCTAAAATCATATTGACACGAAATGAATGTTCTTATATTTTCCATTGTTTTTCCGAATATAACGTTGTTTAAAATAATTTCAAATACAATAAATATATTTACATACTAAACCAATTTCTAAAATCATATTGACAAAAAATAATTTTGCGAATATTTTGCCAGATGTCGCGTTATTATTTTTAATATATTATTAAATTTGTATTTCAATAGACTTTTCTTAAATTACATCTATTAGATTTATAATTTATCATTGCCAATTAACTTATATTGACCAGCTTGGTTTTAGCACAGTGCCTTGTGGGACACCTGCTTCAATTTCGGTCCCGTTTTATGTGTTTTTCGTGTGTCACCAGTAATTGCAAATTTGTGAAATTTTTGCAAATTGATTGTTAAAGGTGCAGCCGATATTTGTGATAATTTTTGTAGAAAACTCTTGAGTGATTAAATTATGATTTTTTCATAATGGTGAATTGTACCTCGTGTTTATAAGCTGTTAGCAGAACAAGACCATGCTGTTGAACTATTTCGCTGTTATAAATGCAATGAATTTTCTCACTCCTCGCGTAAATGCAATAAGGCTGTTTCCTGTCCTCTATGTGGAGAAGCATATGAATTGAAGGACTGTAAATCCAGCGTCAAAAAATGTAGTGGAAGATAGACATCCTGCTCTGGACATCACTTGTTACTGGAAAGTAAAAATTAACCGTAAAAACAAGCCTTTAATAATGCAGAAGACGCTTGTACATACTTTTATGGAAAATTACACAATATTCTTAATAAATGTTCCAAATTTTCCTGCAAGCCTCAAAACAAATATCCAGCATTGTTTAATAGAAAAATAATCAATCAGTTACACGTCAAAACTAATTTGTGGAAAAATGCAAACGAGAAAATGATTAAGAAGCCTTTAAAGACTTCAAACGTATAAGGGCTGCTTTAAAATTAGAAATAGACATTTTTACAGAGCATATATTAAAAAAAAACTGAACAAGAGATATCCAGTAATTCAAGTAAATTTTGGGCATTTATAAATAGTGAGAAATCACAATCCAAATCCCCTCAAATAATGTATTATGACAACAATTCACTGAAAACTCTATTAGGTATTCTCAATGGATTTGCTGACTTCTTCAGTCATATATTACCTCTAGCCCGTTTATTGCTAATTGAAATTTACGACTTAATATTCCTTTCCTTAATATCAATAGTTTTACCGAAAAAGAGGTATATAAAGCTCTAAAGTCTATTAATCCTAAATAGACAACTGGTCCAGATAATATTTCAACTTTCATTTTAAAGGATTGCGCCTTCCAGCTTGCCCCTCCGTTTGCCACCCTTAGAAATATATGCCTCAGGACATCAACAGTTCCAGATATTTGGAAGACCTTAAAAGTATGTACTGTTTTCAAAAAGGATAAAAGAGATATAACCAATTACAGACAAATATCTATAATATGCAATTTCTCCAAAACATTTGAAATTTTATTGTGTTAGTAAAATGCTATCAGTCAATCAACATGGGTTTATGAAAGGTCGCTCAACAGCCACCAACCTGGTTACCGTTACACAATACATTGCTGAATCTATTGATGAGCGTGCCCAGGCGGATGTCATCTTCACAGATTTCTCCAAGGCATTTGACAGACTTGACTACGGTATTTTTCTTGGAAAAATTACAGGGTTTGGGTTGTCTCCCCCTTTGATAAATCTCTTTCGGTGTTATTTAGTAAATCGTACTCAGTTTGTATGGCTTAATGGATTTAAGTCTGTTAAATTTGCTACAACATCTGGAGTTCCTCAGGGTTCCAATCTGGACCCGCTACTATTTAATGTTTTCATCAATGATATCTCCAGTGTAATTAATGAGCAGATGATTTGAAGTTGTACAAGCGTGTGACAAGTATTGGCGGCTGTGAACAACTTCACATGAACTTAAATCTAGTAGTTGAATGATGTAATAATAATAAACTTAAACTTAACTCAATTAAATGTAACTTCAGCCATTTTTTACGCATCTGTTATATATTTAAGGCGAAATGCTGCATTTATGAGGTAAGTCAATATTTAAAGCCTTCCGTGGCAGTTTCTTTAATATTTCTTCAGTAATAAGGTCACATCCAGGAGCTTTCTTCTTAATTTCATCCTCAACTTCATTGGGGATATTATCTAGCCTAATTTTAAGTTGTTCCAAATTATGGATCGTCTCGTTAGGAGTGATTTCATTTTCATTTAATTGGAACGTCTTTTGTAGGTGGTCATCGAAAATATCAGCTTTCTGTTGATAGTCTCTTACCCATTTGTTATCGGCTATTATGATAGGAGAGGACATTGGTTACACGAATTTTTATCTTTTTAGTTGATGCCTTCCAGAGCGAATAATCAGTTTCTTTATCATCTGTTAGCCCTACTAGGTATCTGTTAAAGGATTCTTTTTTGTGATTTAAGATTTCTCTTCTCAGTCTTTCAGCAGGGCCGCGTTAAGGGTCAGTGGCGCCCTGGGCAAACCCAAAAGCAGCGCCCCCTCATATATAACTGTTACATTTTTTTACCAGTTTTGATTTAGGAGGAAGTTTTTCATATCCCTTGAATCTTCAAAGAAAGTCGTCCCATTATTCATCACCTATGGATGCGCCGTGTTCCGGACTAGAAACCGGTAGCTAATAAATAATTTTGACGCATTGAGGTAGTTCTTGCACAAAGAGGAAAAGTCTATAAATCCTCAATATGCCAAGTGTTTAAAGCATCACGGACCACCCACCTACCACAAAACCGTTTGTCGTTATTATTCAAAAATATTTACATCTATTTACAACTAATTACAATGTTCTCCTTTTTTATTTGGTACATTATCTTGACCATCGATTACGATGTCTCTGTTCTTTGTAAGTTTTATTAAAACATTGCTTTTTTCCTGTATTTCATTCTATCAAATTCGTCAATAACACTGTTTAAGGGGGGGGGGGGGGTGGGTTGGTTCAGTGGTTAGAGTCATGACTCTGAGATCGGAAGGTCTCAGGATCGAATCCCACCGGTGGCAGGAATTTTTATTTAATTAAAAAATTAAATATTAATTCTAATGCATAGGTAGGATTCCCCACTCGACCATTCACTGTTGGGTTCTAATTAACAGTGCTGTTCCTAAAGTGGCGCTGGGAAACAGTAACAAAGCCTACACAGAACACGAGGCTAATGGCCGTAGTAGTCGACGCCGATGACACCAAATTAAAAAAAAAAAAAATACTGTTTAAGTCTACATTGGAAGTCACGTCACTTGCCGTATATAAAATCATTAGGCTGTTCAGTTTTCCCTCTCCCATAGTAGATCTCATTTCACTTTTTATTCTGTTAAGAGCGGGAAATCCTCTTTCTGCAGAACAGCTTGTTACGGGAATAGTTAAGAATATTCTCATGGCAATTTTCAGGTTCGGGAAAGTACTTTTTAAATCATTATTGCTAATGTAAGCAAAACATTCTTTTAAATATTTAATGTTTTCGAATTTCATGTACCCTTGGAAGTGTAGGCACTTATTGATAAGATAATCAATGTCAAGATCATTTGGATACAATTCAGCTAGCCTCTTTGCTTCTACGTTGATCTTATGTGGATCTTTGTCGTGAAGGTCTTTAAAAATTTCAAATCTAGTACCGAGAGAAGAGTAGCTTTCCATGCGATGTCTAAGTTGACCAGTTATGTTGTCGATGATTTTGATGTAAACACTAGTTCTAAATGTATTTCTTAAATTTGTCATTGCTGTCCCTATTTTCATCTGCAAATCATTTACGTGTTCTGTTGCGTTGATAATTGACGCTGTCTATATTACAAAGAGCCAATGCTTTCTTTTCGTATTCATCAAAAGATTCTCTATTGCTATTTAAATAAGTTTATAGGGTTTGTAATTATTTATTGGCGGAAAGAAGGTCCAAATCTTCTTTTTGAAGTTTGTTGCTGGTCTTATCTACTCTATCCAATTTATCATTCTAATCTATGAAAATAATGATTGTTTCTAGTTGACCCATTTTCTTTTTAAATTCCTTTGCGGATACTCTTGTTTCTGGTTTTTGGGAAACGTCCTGAGCCAGGCTTGTTTTATTTCTTTGTATCCCCGTACTAAGCTTTCGAGAGCATCTTGTCTCACTTAGTGATTTTGTCAAAGTGATTTTTGGTTCTTTCTCTTCCCTGGCGTGGTCACCCCCTAACCACCGGGCATCTGCCCCGTCTACCTGTCTTTCAGTAGTTCTATTTAATTTATTTTTATCTTCTGGTTATCTTGTTATCTGCCATTTCTTTCTTAGTTTTTGTTTTTCTGCTACCATTTCTCTTACCTCCACAGGGTAGTTTTTTCAGTTACTTTTTACTTTTGGTGCGTTCTTCCATGCAGCTTGCTGGATTGCAATATAAACCTTTCCAGTTCTTTATCCAGCTGATTTTTCGTTTTTAGTGTTATGATCAGTTGAATAGTATTTGTTAAGTTCAAAGTTTTTTCCACTTGTCTATAGTTTGGTGAAATTTGTCTCAGAATAAAGAAATCCAGAAGGTTTGGAATCTTATTTGGGTTAGTGGGCCCATAAGTGGGTTTTTCAGAATATTGCTATGTACAACAAAGTTCTGATGCAGCTCAGTGCAATTCTTTTCTTCTGACTGTGGTTAATCGTGAACCCCATATGGTATTTTTCGAGTTGTAATCTCCACCGATTATAAATTTGTTACCTAGTTTTGTGAGTACATTAAGATACTTTTCTTTTTTTTTTTGGCTGTCTTGGTGGGCAATAGATTGCAGCTATTGTAATTTTGCACCCTTAGTGTTAATGGTGCTAATGGAACTGATTTACTGGTTCTTGAATGTCTGGTTCTTTATAGTTTTTAATAATGCACTTCCTGCATAAGATGGGTAGATAGTATGATGGAAGTTGTATCCTCTGAATGTAATGTAAGACTCTATTTTTTGTACATCCATGAAAACTTGGATATTAGTTTGTTTTTGGAGAATACCACTGGTATTCCAAGTGGCTATTCTAATATATCTTTTGTCCATTGGTGGTTTTGTTATATAGATTTAAAAATTTTGGGTTTGTTCAATCATGAAACATATCGCTATGAGGTTGCATGTTTTTGTTTATTTTCCAGTAACAAATCGCAAAAAATTAACGCTAACTGACAACTAAACATACAACATTTAAATATATTAAATGACATATTATATCGGAAATATTTCGACAAAATGTTGGCACTCAAAAACAGTAATTATATTCTTAGAAGCTAAACACATATAAACGACTGTTTAAATATATATATTTTCTTTGGAAGATACAGGGAACATTCAGAAATTTTCAAAATTACTTACAGAAGGTTTTTTCGAGTAATTTTATTGGAAATACATATTTATTTTGGTTCATCAATAATTCACTATTAGAAATTTTGATGCAACCAAAATACCTAATGAAGTACTATTTTGGAAATAATATCTACCAATCACTTTTGTGTGCTGCAAAGTTTTATATATATTTTTTTTAACTCGAAAGGGAAAATTACCGTAAATTAGAGAAGAATATAAATGTTGATTCGCTTGAGATTTTCTAATTTAGGCAAATATAAAATGCTTATTGCCATGTTTGCTTTCTAAATAAAATTAAAATCTTGTTCATTCCAATTTACGGCAAATTTTTTAATTAGGATACTAATGAATATTATCTACAAAATTGTATTCATTTTATACATCAGATGTCCCAGTTAAAATGAAATAGATTAAACAAAAATATTTATACAGGGTGTCCGGGGAAATGTGGGAGGTCTTTCGGATTCAGATAGAACATTAAAAAATAAGATGACAAGTTGCCATAAATTGTTTTCCTAGCGGCCCTCCCTACGGAGATACGGCCTCCAAAAGGACGCCACTGGAAATCAATTTTTCTTAAATAACTTTTAAATTACGTAATATAATTTAATGAAAATTTAATATAATAAACAGTAGGAAAAACCTAATTAGATTGTTTAATTTACCAGGGGCAGACTAGGTTGTACATTTTAATGCTTACATTTTTAACACCCTGTGTGATAAGGAGTTAAAAAAAATAAATTTCGATACCTTAAAGAAAAGGTATAATGAAATAATGAATGAGTTATACGTACATAATTAGCCGAGTAAATATTATTTTATCTTTAGCTTAGTCAGCACTTTAAAACTTATAAATATATGTAACTTCTTTATTCTTCATGCATTCTTCTTTATACTTTCGACACTAGCGTTGTAAATCAGGAATTAAAGAGTTTTTTAAAGAAACGGTTTTTCTCAAAAAACCTTAATTGGCGTAGTCAGTAGGATTTGCGTAGGCTACGAAAAACACAATTAACGTTCACATCGTGCTAACAGTGATTTTCTATATACTTTGGCCGTTTTGATGCCTTTAGTGCGAATTGAACTTCCCTGTGGGCTACGACAATCCCATTGAGGAACAAGCTTCAGTGGAGAAGTCAGAAGAATCCGAGAAAAGGAATCAAGGATCTGCAGCGTCCACCAAGGAACTGTACAAATACCAATACACGTTCAACCAATTCCAGAAATAAATAAAAAAATATTTCACCAATCGTCAAGTTTTTGGGGAAAACCTAAAACCCCAAATAATTTTTAAACCCAATCAAATTAATTCAAATCAATTACCCAAACCAGAACCTATGTCAGCTATCTTTCGAAACCCATCACTTATGAAAAACGTAAATAATAATCAAAGACAAAACTATTTTCAAAATAATTAAAAACCAAATTTTTCATTTGAAGAATTAAATAATACACAAACAAATTTTAATAAAAGTTTTGATGATACTGCTTATCAAAACTATGCTTTAGAAAATGAATGTGAAATATACACAGATGAATAAAATTATGATGATAATCAACAATATAATTATAAAAATGAACCAGAAAATGAAACGCAACAAGTTGAACATTTTCGAAAAGCCAGCCTTGCAGAAACAATCACATAGTAAAAATGATTAATTATAGTGCAAATAATCCACTATCATATGTAGATATTAAAAACCCGCCAATGAAACTTCTTATTGACACTGGAAGTTCAAAATTAATAATAAGACCATTCATTATAGAAAAATATTTTTCTGGCACAATTTATCTTGCAAATATAACATTGAAAACATCGCTTAAGGGTAAACAGATCAGATATCAGGCAGATATCCCAACATTCGCAGAATTTAATTGCCAGAACGTAATTAATTTCATTGTACATGATTTTCACGACTTTTTCGATGGTGTGTTGGCCTTACCGACCTAGTTAACATGAATTTAAATATAGATTTAATAAACAAGAAATTAATAAGTTGAAATTTTGTCCAACAGTTTTTTGAGTTTTTCGGGATATAATCAAGACTAGATTTTTAGCATGTAGGTATAATATTTGCATGATTTTTCATCAAGTATATCAATTTTTGGTTAATTTATTAGCAAACGCGTAGCAGTGTTTCTTTATTTGCCAAAATTACAAAAAATTGACAAAATGCATCTAAAAAGTCCTTAGTTGTTATACCCTTATCATTTGCAAAAAGTGCATCAACTACTTCCTGAAGATTTTCCTCGAAGAATCCAGTTCGCAAACTGGCTGTTATATCAGCAACGAACAAACGGAAACTTCATTAGCACTATTCTTTTTACCGATGAAGCAGGGTTTACCAAAAATGGTATTGTAAATTTACATAACTGGCATGTATGGACTGATGAAAAGCCTCATGCCACTGTTGTTCATCATTAACAAAATATTCAATAATTCGTGAAGTTCCAATCAATTAATGTTTGGGCAGGAATAATCGGTAATTTTTTGATTGGACCATGCGTATTGCTGCCACGATTGAATAATGAACTTCATTTACAGTTCCTGCAGAACGCTTTTCTGGATTTAAACTGAAGCCAATCGAAACATGTATTTTATGCATTATGGAGCCCCGTCTCACTTTGGCGTCGCTGTACGAGACCACCTGAATAACGTCTGTCAAAACCGTTGAATGAGCAGAGGAGATTCAATTGCCTGGCCTCCACGGTCTCCCGACCTAACGCCAATGGATTTTTAAGGAACACCAGTTTGATAGATTATCAAAGTCAGAATGGTTTTCATAATTAGGAAAACTTTTAAATCATCTGCAAACAATAGTGCTTTGCCATACTGAAAACAATGCATGATGTCATTTATAAATAAGTTGAATAATAAGGGACCAAGGTGTGATACTTGAGGAACACCTGATGTAACTTGAAATGAGTTAGAATAGTGATGGTTTACTCTAACCATTTGAGTTCTGTTCGTAAGATAGCTATTAATTCATTGCAGTACGACCCCATTTATGCCATATTTATCGACCTTTTGAAGTAAGAGAGAATGGTTGATCCTGTCAAAAGCCTTAGAAAAGTTAGTGTAGACAGAATCAATCTGGTAACCCTTCTCCAAAGCTTCCGACAGGAAGTCGACGTAGGTAAGTAGATTTAGATTTAATTAAATCGATTTCCCAGCACAAAAATCATATTGATGATCCGTTATGATGCCGGAGCAGTCATAGGTAAGGTAGTCTGTTATAATGTTTTCAAAAACCTTAGGTATAGTAGTGAGAATAGATATAGGTCGGTAATTTTTGACACCTGACTTGCTACCCGATTTGTATATTGGGGTAACATAAGATAGTTTCCAATAATCTGGAAACTCACCCGTGGCGATACATTTATTGAAAATATAGAAGAGAGGGCGAGACAATACGAAGCTGCAATTTCTGAGTAGGATGGGAGGAATAATGTCAGGACCTGGACCTTTCTTTATGTCAAGTTTAGATAATTTCTAGTAAATGGTCGAAATAGGAATGTGGTAAGAGAAAACATTAAGTTTTGATTCAATATCGTTAAAATAAAAATTTTGATTTACATTTTGATTAGTGTAAACTGATGAAAAATGCTTGGCAAACAGATTTGATACTTCACTGCCACAAGAAGCAAAAGAGTCTTCTGTTAAAATAAGTAAGTAAGTACTTGGAGCGACATCTGTCGGTTGGTGGTTGAATGAATTTGAGTGGAAGGAGATATATTGAGGGGTTCTGCATTTACTTTAAGTATAGTTATAAGTAGACTGTGTAAGATGGCGCAATGTTTAAGGTTGGTAGAAAGATAGATGTTTTACGACAACGATGGTAAGCCTGTTCTGTTCTTGTTCGTTACAAAAGACCGTTATAATAATTTTTAAGTTTAAACTAAAATATGTACAAAGAAATAATGTATTATAAGTGTAATAAAGTGTAAATAGCATATGAAGAGCTTTATTAATGCCTATAAATATAATGAAGAAATAATAACATCTTCAAGGTTCATATTATCAGGTATGGCGTTATTAGATCTTTTGGTACTTACAAAATTTCAAAAGGCTTTAACATTACTTTTAACAGAAGTTTTAACAGAATGAATGTAATTTGAATAGCATTCTCTAGATATAATCCTGCATTGTGATCTTAACTGACTGAATATTTCATAATTTTGGGGAGTCCTGTTTAGCTTGTAAATCTTATGTGCAACCTTTTTATCGTTGACCAAGCTTCTGAGTTGAAAAGTTGAAAATGTGGGAATCTGTTTATAACAAATTTCTTTAAGGGAACAAATAACTCAATTACCGAGTACAAAGCGGCATCAAAAGTAAGAATCATTTCTGAAAGTTCCTTTCCTTGAAGAAGCCCATCCAAATCCATTGCCTCCAAACATTGGCGTATACCCTCAAAATTGTCGTGGCGAAAATTATAATAATACTCTTCTCCAGAAGCATCACTGGAGTTCGTCTTATATTGAATTGAAGTTTCAAGAGGAGAATGATGTACATCAGGTGGAATTAATATATTAACGGCTACCATCACTGTTCCACCGGGGACAAAACAAGGTCGAGGATAACTCCTCTTTAGTTGAGCACCTTGTTGGACTGGACGAGACGATTTCGATAGCACCTTCTTCCGATACTGATGAACTGGGATGAGCTGAAGCTAAAGAGTAGAAATCTTCAATATCCCATGTTGCTGCAGGTAGATTATAATCGCGCTGTAGGTAGATTATAAACGCCAAAAATGTAAAATTGACTGATCGGATGTTGCTCATTTAGCATTAAAAGTTGATCAAAGTGAAGTTGGTATAGATTAAAATGAGGTTTAGGAGGCATATATATGGCTCCTAAGATATGTTTGCAGTTTCTGTGGTCCAAGTGAATAAACAGTTGCTCAAAAGATGGGTCAGAATTTTCCTAACAGCTATTAAAACACCTCCACCTCTGCTAAAGTTGTTGGACTGGGGAGAACGATCCTGTCTGTAGATGTTATAACCGTTAAGAACAAGGAAGGCGTCGTTGATGTCAGCTGTCAGCCATGTTTCAGTAAGAATAATTACATCGTAGGAAGAATTTGTAACATTGAGACATAGTTGGGATAGTTTTATTCGAAGGCCTCTAACTTTCTGGTAATAAACAGTCAGCTTGCTCGAATCTAGTTTTTTGTAATAATTACAGGAGTATTGTTGACATACTTAATTGTTAAGTTTAGCTCAATAACTTGCTTCTGGAAGTGTCTAAAGTTTTCCTTTGGTTAGGAGTTTGGTCCAGATGTATAAAAATCTTTCTATCGCGGCTGATATTGTTTGTTTTTGATAATGGCGTGTCGTCACGAGTTGATTTCAACTTAACTTCAAGGGGTCGATGTCCATTTTTAGTAGTCTTTCCAAAGCGGAAAACTTTGGTATCGTTAATGTTAGTGATATTAGCACCAGCAGCCTTTGGTAATAGAGTTTTGACTTGATTAAGATCATCAGAGACATTGTTTGGCTCAGGCAGGTTAAAGATTAGCAAGTTGTTAACTCTCTTTTGACGTTCGTGAAGTTCGGTAATAATGTCCTCACTAATCATCGGGATGTCGTTCTTTCTATCTTTGAGCTTTTTGACATGCCTGGCGACAATCCCCGCAAAAATAAACCAGAGTTCTTTTTTGTAAAACAATAACACGGAGTTCGGAAGCCACCCACGTCGGTGCAGTCCTCTGAGAGATGCATTGAGACATGACAACTGTCGCAAGCAATTAGCTTATCTCCGATTACTAGCCATTTAGAATGAACAAGCTTTGAACAAATCAGTAAAATTTATCTGTAAGCTACCAGACTATTTGTAATTAAAAGTATGTTATTGTTGTTGATCGAGTCGTTAAAATTTTGCTGTAAGCTGCCAGACTATTAGTAAATGAATAAAAGTCGATATTTGTTATCAGGAACAGGTTTTTGTGGATAGTTTTTGCTTATAATTGATAGACAAATGCAGATAATTAATTAACTAATACTAATAGTTGCACTTTCTACAGATGTTTGGCAATGGCAAATTTATGATGGGCTTAAAGAAAACCTTACTGGATTTTACCCAGTTGAAAAACGACAATTTTAAAAGTATTATAACCACTTTGAAACAGTAACTTAGCTAATTCTAGGAGTTAATTTTTTTTAATAAAAATAAAACATTAATTCTTTGTTTTTTTTTCTCAAAAACGGTTCATTTTATCGACAATGAAGAAGAGTACCTTTTCTTTAGCTTAATGTTCAAAGTATCGAAATTAATTTTTTTAACTCCTTATCATACAAGGTGTTAAAAATATAAGCATTAAAATGTACAACCTAGTCCGCCCCTGGGAAATTAAACAAGCTAATTATGTTTTAAGGGCAGTATTTTAAGAGGTTCTTATTACTGTTTATTATATTAAATTTTCATTAAATTATATTACGTAGTTTGAAAGTTATTCAAGAAAAATTGATTTTCAGTGGCGTACTTTCAAAGGCCGTATCTTTGTAGGGAAGGCTGCTAGAAAAAAAATTTATGGAAACATCATCTTATTTTTTAATGTTCTATCTGAATCCGAGAAACCTCCAACATTGTCCCGAACACTCTGTATATTATGATTCCCTGAGTTTAAAAGTTTTATAAAAAAATTGAAATGTCTAAAATTGTATTTGTAATTTGATTCTTTAATTAAGAAATACTTTACACTTTTAAGAATAATTTTAGAATACATTTTTAATACCAGTTCTTTAGGTTATAAAATAATTGAAAAAGTTAGGAGAAAAAACATTTTAAGTACGTAACAATAAAAATATTCAGGAATAATTTGATTGTTTTTTGTGTATATTTAAAATGGGACATCTGGTACCTACACACCTATTACTTCTTTTGAATACTGTATACGGTAAACATCCAGATATAGAATTCAAATCTCAATTTTTGATCTTTTCAGTCCATTTAACTTACAAATTTAATATTTTAATTTTTTTATTCTCTATTTTCAAATGCTAAGCCCTCCCTACAAAGGCACAACAAAAATTGGTCAAATAGCCTAATTTTATTCCATCTTTATAAATCGTTAAAAAAATCTAATTGTTCATAGATAAATAAACGCATGATTCCTGCTGATATAAAGGACATTTTGCATGACTAGATATTAATTTAATCACATGAATATTTATTTTTAATTTACAAATTATTTACCCAATAAAAGCTATTAAAATAACTATTCATATTTTTTTATGGTTTAATTTCCAGGATCCTATCAAGTTATTTTAAAACTGAACAATACCATTTTTATTTTAAAAGCGAAATATTTGATTATCTTGCATAAAAATAAAAACTAAAACATATTAGATCATTGTATCTGCAATATACTGCCCCTTCTAGACATATCTACCCTTAAAAGAGAAAAATATTTAAGCTTAGATTCAATTTTGAGTACAGATTCATCGTTGACTTTAATGCCAAACATACTCACTGGGGTCTAGATCTAGATAAAAGACTACAAAAGCAAAACAGCTTTTAGAAATAACCAAACAACTAAAATATACTGGGAAACATATTAAAAGAAAGCCTGAAGGTTTTTTGATTATTAAAAATTCTTAATCCTTTCAATATTTAATAACCCCACTATTTTACATTTACCCCTTCATTCTCAAGTACAGTAGGCAACTTTTGTTGCAGTTTATGCATAAAACAATCAAAAATTAATATTCATGTGATCTTTTTTACGCCAAACTACATCTACGTCTGATTAAAAAATTTCGAAACTCCTTTTTTTAAAGCTATACCTCGCTCTCAATTTTTTTACTTATTTATATATAATATATAACATCCGAAAACACCTAGATTAATTATTAATAATAGAAGGTATATATTACGATATTTTTAAAAACAATTTTCTATACACTTTCTATAGTACAACAAGGTGGACCCGAATTGATTAAATACAATTTATCCCCTTTAGAATCGTCCGGTGGGGCGCGCCGATGGCCGTACAGCTCGTCGGACTTTTAGTTTTCTGCGGCCATGGCAACACAGTCGTGCCTCAGTCATTTAAAAAACTGTCCAGTCCCGGCGAAAATGTTTATTGCATGTATACACGTTGTCCCGGCCAAGGGAAGATTTTGGAATCACAGAATTCCAAAATAATAAAACAACATTCTGTCAGAAGATGGATTTAGATTGATAATGATGAAAATCAAACGAGAGGGTCATAGGATCTATTCATAGTCTATTTATAGTCTAGTCTATTTATAGTCTAGTCTATCTATACTCAGTCTATTTATAGTATATTTTGTAGTCGGTAGTCTATTTGCCGTCCATTTGTAGTCTATTTATAGTCTATTAGTAGTATAATCTATTTATAGTCATAGTCTATTTATAGTATATTTTGTAGGTAGATTTGTAGTTTATTTGTAGTCTATTTATAGTTTATTTATAGTCCATTTATAGCCTATTCATGGTCTATTTATAGTCCACTTCTACAGTTTATTGATAGTCCATTTAGAGTCCGTTTTTAGTCTATTTAGATTTCATTTATAATTCATTTATCATCTATTTAGGGTCTGTTTATAAGCTATTTATAGCCTATTTGTAGTCTGCTAGTAGTTTATTGAAATCTGTTAGTAGTTCAATTGTAGTCCATTTCGTCGCTAGAAAGACAAAAAGGCGTAACTCCATTTTCGCTATTTTATAGGAGACGCAATTAAACTTTTGGTGAAGAGTACTTTGATTATGCATCAGTCAAATACATTATTTGTCATATCATGTTAAATATGAGGATACATACGCCTATTTGTCACAAAATAGATTCGTGGTGGTCTTAAGTCAAATTAAGCATTTTTTGAATTACTTCACTTTGCCTTTCCAGTATCGATTTATAGTCCAATTATATTTCATTTATAGTTTACAGTCCATGTATAGTCCATTTATACTCTATTTATAGTCCATTCATAACCCATCTATAGCCGATTTATAGTCCCTTTGTAGTCCTTTTCTAGTCTATTTATGGTCTATTCCATTTGTAGCCTGTTTATAGCCCATTTTTTAGGATAATAAAACTTTAAACTTTAGAAAATATTAAAGAAAATATTTTGTGATTAAAAAACTAAAAATATTCTTGACATAGCCCCACAGAAAACAATCAAAAGTAAATTTGAAGAATATGGTAGCGTTGTTCAAGCGTAAATCTATTCGTAATGATTGGCCAAAGTATACTGAAAAATTTTTTTTATAAACGTCGTCAGATTGACAGTTCAGACTGACAGTTGTCAGTTCTATCAAACCTAAAAAACACTATTTTTAAGATCATGTATAGTCCATGTATATTCTAGTCTATTTATAGTCTATTTATAGTCTAGTCTATTTATAGTCTATTTATAGTCTATTTATAGTCTATTTATAGTCTATTTATAGTCTATTTATAGTATATTTAGTCTATTTATAGTCTATTTATAGTCTATTTATAGTCTATTTATAGTCTATTTATAGTCTATTTATAGTCTATTTATAGTCTATTTATAGTCTATTTATAGTCTATTTATAGTCTATTTATAGTCTATTTATAGTCTATTTATAGTCTATTTATAGTCTATTTATAGTCTATTTATAGTCTATTTATAGTCTATTTATAGTCTATTTATAGTCTATTTATAGTCTATTTATAGTCTATTTATAGTCTATTTATAGTCTATTTATAGTCTATTTATAGTCTATTTATAGTCTATTTATAGTCTATTTATAGTCTATTTATAGTCTATTTATAGTCTATTTATAGTATATTTATGGTCTATTTATGGTCTATTTATAGTCTATTTATAGTCTATTTATAGTCTATTTATAGTCTATTTATAGTCTATTTATAGTCTATTTATAGTCTATTTATAGTCTATTTATAGTCTATTTATAGTCTATTTATAGTCTATTTATAGTCTATTTTTAGTCTATTTATAGTCTATTTATAGTCTATTTATAGTCTATTTATAGTCTATTTATAGTCTATTTATAGTCTATTTATAGTCTATTTATAGTCTATTTATAGTCTATTTATAGTCTATTTATAGTCTATTTATAGTCTATTTATAGTCTATTTATAGTATATTTATAGTCTATTTATAGTCTATTTATAGTCTATTTATAGTCTATTTATAGTCTATTTATAGTCTATTTATAGTCTATTTATAGTCTATTTATAGTCTATTTATAGTCTATTTATAGTCTATTTATAGTCTATTTATAGTCTATTTATAGTCTATTTATAGTCTATTTATAGTCTATTTATAGTCTATTTATAGTCTATTTATAGTCTATTTATAGTCTATTTATATCCTATTTATAGACTAGTCTATTTTTAGTCTTATTACAGTCTATTTATAGTCTATTTGTACTTTATTTATAGTCCATTTATAGTCTATCTATGGTGTATTCATAGTGTGTTTATAGTCTCAGCATAATTATAGTCTATTTGTTGTATATTTGTAGTCCATTTATAGCCCCTTAATTGTCCACTAATAGTCCAGTAATAGTAAAGTAATAGTCCATTAATAATCATAAATAATCCATTAATAGTCATAAATAGTCTAGTTATAGTCTATTTATAGTCCATTTAGAGTCTATTTATAGATTAGAGTCTATGTTTAGTCTTAATATAGTCTATTTACAATCGATTTATGGTCTATTTGTAGTCCATTTAGGGTCTATTTATAGTCAATTTATAGTGTATTTATATTTCGTTTATATTCTCAGTATATTTATAGTCAATTTGTAGTCTATTTGTTATATATTTGTAGTCCATTTAGATCTCCTTAATTGTCCACTAATAGTCCAGTAATAGTAAAGTAATAGTCCATTAATAATCATAAATAATCCATTATTGATCATAAATAGTCCATTAAAAGTTCATTATTAGTCCATTAACAGTCCATTAATAGTCCATTAATAGTCCATTAATAGTCTATTAATAGTCCATTTAAATCTCCTTAATTGTTCACTAATAGTCCAGTAATGGTAAAGTAATAGTCCATTAATAATCATAAATAATTCATTATTGATCATAAATAGTACATTACCGTTCATTATTAATCCATTAACAGTCCATTAATAGTCTGTTAATAGTTCATTTAGAGCCCCTTAATTGTCCACTTATAGTCCAGTAATAGTAAAGTAATAGTCCATTAATAATCATAAATAATCCATTATTGATCATAAATAGTACATTAACGTTCATTATTAGTCCATTAACAGTACATTAATAGTCTATTAATAGTCCATTTAGAGCCCCTTAATTGTCCACTAATGGTCCAGTATTGTACAGTAATAGTACAGTAATAGTCTATTAATAATTATAAATAATCCATTATTTATCATAAATAGTCCATTAAAGTTCATTATTAGTCCATTAACAGTCCATTAATAGTCCATTAATATTCCATTATTGGTATAATAATAGTCTATTTATAGTCCATTTATAGTCGATTTGTAGTTATAGTTCATTGATAATTTTTTAGTCTACTCTTAGTCTAGTCTATTTATAGTCTACATATAGTCCCATTTATAGTCTATATATAGTCCTATTTAATAACTTTATGTTTATTTAATTAGAATTGGGTACACTCAAGAAATAGGCATTTCGAAAAACCGTTCGGCGTACGCCACTGGACGATCGGGGATTAATATATTAAAATTACATTTTTTTTCTACAATCTCAAAGAGGGCTAATTTTTTTTGGTGTTCTTGATCATATGGACCCGGACAAATGTGATAAAAATTGACCCTTATTTTGCCAGTAAATGATATATCTATCCATCACCGCTTCGCAAATTGGCCTCCTCGGCGACCTGATTTACGTCCGCTCGACTTTCTCGGATATGGATCAATAGAGGGATATGTTTTTAAATGTTGATGGAGTGGATGGAAGGATGGAAATAAGGTGAAATTTACACAAGGTTGAATGAATCCAGTTTTGCGAAGCAGTTTTGTGTTAGTATGAAGTCAGACGTGTTAAAATTAATAAAAAAACGGATATTTTTATGATAATGTACAAAAGTTTTTAATCCAAAAAAGTAGAAACAACACTTATATTAAGTATAACTAAAATGAGTATAAAAAAAAGAATGGACATTTATTAAGTATGTCCCTTCAAAAAAGGTAATAAATTAATCACAATAAAATTGTACTTTTTCTAAGCTCAATTTATGGTGTAAATTACATAAATAGAGTATTTTATTACACAAATGACAATAATTTTACTTATTCATAAAAAAGGATAATTTGAACGACACACTAGTTTTCCAGATTTGAATCCAATTGATTTTTTCTATATTTATTTTAAATAAATTGTTTATGTGAGACGTTCAATCAATTATAGAAACTTTAAATAATCCATCCTGTGTAATAAAATCCGCTATTTATTAAAAATATCTTATATTTACATTTTTTCCTTTTTTTATTGCCTATCCAGTAACAACGATACTAATAAATAAAAAAATAAAAAAAATTGGTAACAAAATCACTGATTTCCTAAAAAAAATACTACTGACTACATCATTATCATCAAATCATAAAAAAATCATACACTGTAACATCTAAACGGGAAAATTTCGTTTCCAATAACTCGTTGCTTAATTTCAACGCTCGTGGACAAAATTTTCCCGTTTCAGACGTGTTTTGACTCGCATCATCTCATTCCGAAAGTAACTATATAAATAAATATCACAATTCTTTTACAATACATGCAAGTTCTCGCAGGACTTGGACTTGCTATCTCTGGCCCAGACTTTACCTAAAAGGCTTCTGACCTTTAGACTGGCAGAAGTTCTCGATCCCCTGTATTTCTTCGGCGAATTTTGGACGCTGCCGGTCGGCGTTGCTGCTCCCGAGGCGGGGCTTTTGTTCCTAAGGCAAAAGAAACAAGTTAATTTTATACTTATTTTTAGTTCCTAACTTCAATACAGGGTGTTATTGAAATACACGTACATATTAAAACTGGGTATTGCGCAGATCCCCACTGAATGTAGAAAAATATTATTTTTTAAAAATACCCCTTATTAAGGGAGTTATTAATTTTTGAAAATTAATTCTAAAACAAACGTACTTCACTGATATGTTGAGGATGACCTATATAAATTAGGTTTATTTACCTATTTTAAACATCAACAGTAATTAATATGCAAGTTTTTGTCAGATGATAAGAAAACTAGTCTTGTAAGAAATAACCATGTTGCCAAGATTTTCGAATTAATTTCTATTTCCGAAGACTGGTTTTTACTACCCTCGTTATCAAAAAACTAGAATATTTGATAAATGATTGTTTTTAAACTATACATTTTTGAAACTATAGATTATTAAAATTTTAGTTGATTTACGAATCTGGCTAACACGAGCGCGTCATTTCCAAGTTGGTAAAAAGTGTTGTTACGATTACTTTTAAATATTTTTTTACGATGCCACTATTTACGAATATTGAACTAACGGATATAGTGCTGGTTTATGGGGCAGCTGGAGAAAATTCTCGGCAAGCACAAATCCTGTATCGCGAACGGTTTCCAAATCGGAGAATTCCGGACTGTCGTACGTTTATTTCAACTGTTCAGCATCTAAGAGACCATGGAAAATTTGAGAGTGTCAATGCAGATCGAGGGAGAACAAGAACACAAAGAACATTGGCGGCCGAAGAAGAAATATTGGAAGCTGTTGAAAACGGCCTCAATTAAGTTGTAGAAGACTAGGTCTTGAAATTGGAGTGTCCTCATTTGTTGTGTGGCGGACACTTAAAGAACAAGGTTTACATCCTTATCACATCCAAAAAGTCCAGGCCTTATATCCAGGTGATGAAGAAAAGAGAGTGGAGTTTTGTGAATGGATGATTCAAAAATGTGTTGATATTCCTGATTTTCTAAAAATACTATTGTATACTGACGAGGCTTCATTCACTCGTGATGGCGTGTTCAATATGCACAATACGCATATTTGGAGTGATGAAAATCCTCACGCCATTAGGGAAACTGGGCATCAAAGAAAATTTTCAATAAATGTTTGGGCTGGCATAATAGATCAGTATTTAATCGGGCCTTATGTTCTCCCGAACAGATTAAATGGGCCAGGATATCTCCACTTTTTAGAAGATATTTTGCCAGTACTCCTAGAAGAGATACCGTTACAATTAAGGCAACGGATGTGGTACCTACTAGATGGCGCTCCTCCTCACTTTGATTTAAACGTACGGCAGTTTTTGAACATTAGATTTCCTCAAAAGTGGATAGGCAGAAATGGACCTACTAAGTGGCCTCCGAGATCTCCGGACTTAAATCCATGCGATTTCTTTTTGTGGGGTCACATGAAACAACTGGTTTATAATGAACCTATTAATAGTGTTGAACAATTAACCAATAAAGTTAATGCGGTAGCCGAGGAACTACGACAAAATCCAAGACTAATTTCTAATGTTCAAAGTTCTTTGGAAAGACGATTGCAAGTGTGTGTAAATAATAATGGACGGCATTTTGAACAATTACTGTAATAAACTTTATTTTGAATTAATTGGTTTGGCTACGGCAACAGTGCAATTTCTATGGGTAAGTTCAATTTCGATTTATTTTACTTCTTTAAATATGGAAACTAGTAGGTCGGAAAAGGGGACTCTTCCCCAATATTTAAATTTTAGAATTTGAAGTTAAAATTGGTGCCAATCGTTTTTGGTCATTACATACTATTCCCCATTTTAATATGTACGTGTATTTCAATAACACCCTGTATATTAGAGAAATAGGGCGTTTTTATAAAATCTTTTAAAAATATGCAGATTTTTTCTCGAATAATATCAATTAGTCAGTTTTTTTCATTATTTAAACAGAATTTTATCATTTACGGGATAGTGGAAGATAAAAGCTTGTCCAGGGAAGATCAAATTATTTCCGATAAACATAAAATTAAAAATATTTTAGAGTTTATCGCTCCTGAAGTGGCTACTGCACCAGATTAGGGACGTTTGATGCAACAAAAATCCGTCCAAGACCAATTAAGGTAACCCTAAATAACGAAAACGAAGTTTGCTCGTGTATACGAAACGCGTATAAACTAAAAACTCAAAATACTTTCTCCCGCATCAACATCCCTATGGATCGCACTCCTAAACAAATTGAACATTACATAAAATTGAGGAAAGATATGGAAGAACGTGAAAACCAAGGCGAAATCAACTTAAAAATACTTGTTAAGTCTTCACTTATTTAGTATATGTAAGTTTACATTGAAAATTATCATCCAGTATGAAACGTAATATTTCACATATATACAGGGTGTCCCAACTAAAACTTGTCACCCCCCTAATCTCCGAACTCGTGAAAAAAAATTGAAAATCGCTCAGACCCGTCGATTTTTATTTCAAGGGGGAACACTTTCACCAAATACATCATCATTGTGTTGTCAACCCCCTCATCCCCAGCACCCCCTACTTCAAAATTTTCAATGGGACTACTTACTTGTGATACATCATTTTAAAGGGAATTTAATCCCAAATACATCGGTGTACTGAAATTGAGGATCGATCAAGTGTTGTTGAAGTTTTAATGAAAACTAAGTTTTATCAAGATATTTTTATTTTCCATCACCTAAAATGTGATAATCGTAAGTAGATTCACTGTGGGAACTCCACTGTATTGAATATTAATATGCTTTCAGAAATAATAGATTAAAAGGTAAGACAGAAGTTTTTATGAAAAAAAAAAAAAAAAAAAAAAAAAATTATCGCAATGTGTTTTTGTATACGCATCTTTGTTGAAGCCTTGGTATATTGATGTATTCGATTCACTTCGTTCAACAATTTGAAAACTGTCGAAAATGGTTTATACTATACAAGAGAGGATATCCATTGTAGCTGCGTATTTTGAAAATGGACGATGTGCTAGAGCTACGGCTCGAAGTTTCAATGAAATTCATCCAGAAAAAGCCACCTCATATCAGTACGTGATTCAATTGATGAATAAGTTCCTGGAGTCGGGATCAGTGCTGAATAAAAAACATGAACGAGAGAAGCCTATGAGAAATGAAAGGGTCGCTGTTGCAGTTGTAGGACATGTAGTGATGGACAACATTCAATCTTTAAGACAACTTGAGACTATTTCTGGAGTTTCTAAAAGCAGCGTATATCGAATTCTAAAAGAAGCAAAATTCCATCCTTATCAAATGCAGAATGTACAAGAATTAAATGAAGATGATCCTGACACGTACAGAGTTTTGTGAAATCATGAGTCAATTATTGATTGGTGATAATAATTACCTCTACAATGTGTGCTTTTCTGACAAATCTTTTTATTTAAATGGACATGTGAACAGGCACAACTGCAGATACTACAGGGATACTCATTCACAAATTCCCCAGAAATTGAATGTTTGGGCTGGTATTCTGGGAGATCATATTGTAGGTCCATATTTTATTGATGGTAACCTCAACGGACAAAAGTATCTTGATCTTCCTGATACAACTGTGAACCCCACAATCACTGAATTACTTGAAAACGATGATGGTCTACTTGAAGGTCAGCTCACCTTTCAACAAGATGGAGCTCCTCCACATTTTGTTGCACCTGTACGTCAATTTTTAGATGACAATTTCACAGGGAGATGGATTGGAAGGCGAGGACCAATATAATGGCCGGCTAGATCTCCTGATTTATCACCATTAGACTTTTTTATGGGATCATTTGAAATCCAAAGTTTATATTACACAGCCAAATTCTCTTGATGATCTACGCAGGAGAATTGTTGTAGAGTGTCGTGCAGTGACTCCAGAAATGTTGAGAACTGAACTGAATGGTTCACATTTTGAACCTTTCATATGATGATAACATTTTAGGTGATAAAAAATAAAAATATCTTGATAAAACTTAGTTTTCATTAAAACTTCAACAACACTTGATCGATCCTCAATTTCGGTACACCGATGTATTTGGGATTAAATTCCCTTTAAAATGATGTATCACAAGTAAGTAGTCCCATTGAAAATTTTGAAGTAGGGGGTGCTGGGGATGAGGGGGTTGACAACACAATGATGATGTATTTGGTGAAAGTGTTCCCCCTTGAAATAAAAATCGACGGGTCTGAGCGATTTTCAATTTTTTTCACGAGTTCGGAGATTAGGGGGGTGACAAGTTTTAGCTGGGACACCCTGTATATTATAACTTATACCTCGCCAGGACGGTATTCCCTAATTGGTAAAAGATCACATCCGCGTGGCTAAGAATGACTCTTAAATTCTACTGGGCGAAATCAGTATCGCCGCAAATTTCGTAGAGTACAGTCGTGATTTCAAGCTTGGTGATAATTCCATACAACCCCGAAAATCACATTCCCGAACATATAAATACCAGCCCTGATATAGTCCACGACCCCTGTAGCTTAGGGTAGACGCGCCAAGAAGAGAAGTCTGCGTCAGGAAGCCAAGGAAATTAAAGGTAGGACCTGATTGGCGAAGCTTTAAATTTTCTTTCGCACGTGACATACCGTTAGCTTAATCATAACCTATTCAATACTTTAAAGGTTCTCCAAAGATCGTCGTACAGGAAAACTAAACAAATCCAACAGAAAATCGTATAGCTGTTATCTACAAAATGTGAGAGGTTTAAATACAAAAATAAACGAACTTTACTCTTCAGTTACTCTTGCTGATTTGGATTTCATTGGTTTAATTGAGACTTGGCTAACCGAAAACGTAATGAGCACTGAACTTTTTCCGACAGAATACAACGTTTTTCGTAAAGACCGTGACTTGCTAAGATCTTCGAAATCAAAAGGTGGTGGTGTCTTATTAGCTCACAAAAGCAACTATGAATCAGAAGCTTTGAACCTGAGCAAAATGTTATTTGTCACATAGCACACTTTTCACTTATGTTATTTATATATCGCCATACACCTCTAATCTAGAATATGAGGAGTTTCTAGATGAATTAAGTCAAATTGTAATAAATCAAGAAAAAGTGTTGATATTAGGAGACTTTAATTCTGCCAATTATGTTTCAAAAAACCTATATGATTTTTACTACAGGAATATCTCTATTTTTTTAGATTTTACTAATACCTCCCAAATTAACAATATAAAAAATTCGTTAGAAAAATACTAGATAGTAAATAGGCTATGTTCATTCGGCCTCATTCCTTATGTAAATTAACATGGGAAATCACTAAGGTTCATTCTGCTATTTTTTACGGTGACGTCACGCGTCGAGGATCTTATCAGTAAATAACTTCTCAGGACGCTAGCGGGAAGAGGGGAAGCGAGGGAGTGGGCGGAAGTGGGGGGGGGGAATTAAATCTCTCTTAACGTTGAACAGAAAAATTATGCGAATGCCAAAAGGACCTAAGCGTGTATATTTATTGATATTGGTCCGATTCAAACGGGAAAAACGGCATTACGTAGAGAACGTGGTATAGATTAACGTTGAAAAGAAAAAACATGCGCAGAACGAAAAGTCAGAAGGGCCTTAGCGTGTATCTTTGTTATTACTGGTCAGATTTAAACGGGAAAAACGGTATTACGTAGAGGACGCCGTATAGATTAACATCGACCAGAAAAAACATGCGCAGAACGAAAAGCCAGAAAGGCTTAAACGTGTATCTACATTGCAATTGGTCTGATTCAAACGGGGAAAAACGGCATTATGTAGATAACTCGAAAACGTTGAAGGGAAAAAACATGCGATTGCCAGAAGGGAAGCGTGTTTCTCGGATATTACTTGTCCGATTCAAACGGGAAAAACGGCATAATCTCTACGAGGTAACCTGGAGCAAATAGAATACAATGTCATCAAAATTTTGCTTATCGCACTCAGATCTAAAATTCCTGAAGATCAAAATGCGATAAGAGTTTTAACGACACCAACATATTCTTAAAGACACCAGCAATACATTGCAAGGTGTTTAACGCTAACCAAACTATAAATAAGGTCGATACAGGAAGAGAGATTTAATTAATCGGTTCGATTCATAAATCAAATAAGTCTGCTATAGGTATAAAAATGCACAGAGAACCGTAAATTAATATGAAAACGAGATAAAATTGCACCCTGGATGACAAATGGACTCACTTCAATTAATGAAAAAAATAATTTTTTTCTTAATATTCAAAAATATCCGAACAATTTCGAATTAAAAAGAAATTATAATAATTATAGAAATAAAATTAACACTCTAATTACAAAAACAAAATTTAATTATTAAAGTAAAATTGAAAGTGATAAAACAATTCTGAAAATTTGTGGGACGTAGTACAGGATATAGGTAAAACAAAAAAACAAACGAAAGAAATTGTCAAAATAAAAAACAGTATTGGCGAATTATAAACAAATAAATACGAAATAGCAAAAGAATTTAATAAAGTTTTTGTTGACATGGGGCAGAACCTTGCCAAAAACATAAAAGTGGATCCGACATATAATTACAAAAGAAAATCCGTCCAAAACTCGTCCCAAACTTATTTGTTTTGAGCTCTGTTGATAGAACAGACATTTTTAACGTTATTGGCGAATTAAAAAACAAAAAGGCTGTTGGTAACGGCAATCTAAAAGCTGAAACTATAAAAGTCATCTCATATTACATAGTAGAATCACTATGTTTCTTGATAAACAAATGTATTGACCAAGCAATTTATCCAAGTTCAATAATTATACCAATTCATAAAGGCGATGTTACAGAAATGTCTAATTATCGAATCTTTTAAAAAATATTAAAAAATCGTCTTCAATCTTATTGCAAAAAGTATAAAATAATTTCAGACTGTCAATATGGATTCCGGGAAAAAAAGTACCGAGGATGCCATTTTAAGACTTACACCAAATATCATAGCATCCCTAAATGAGAGTAAACCATGGCTAACTATATTCATTAACTTCGATACCGCCTGCTTTTACAGTCACTGGAAGATATCGGAATACGGGGAAAATGCAAGAAACTCTTTGAAAGTTGTCTGACTGACAGGTCCAGACTGTGAGAGTGTGTAATGTTTGCAGTGGCGCGGAAACCATAAAGTACGGTGTACCTCAAGGGTCCATACTTGGTCCTATGCTATTTAATATGTATATTAAAGAGTTATTTTCTTTAGATGCATGTAGTACTATAATTGGATGCGGATGATACGGCAATATTTTTATAATGCAAATTGCTGGATGGAGGTAAAAGTTAAAGAGGAAAAAGATTTTTGAAATATTAAAAGATATTTCGATGGCAAAATATTAACAGTAAACTTTGAAAAAACAAACTACTACTACAAATTTAGAAAATTAACAAAATTATTACCGCTAAAGTATCTGAAAACACTATATTTTTGATTAGTTGAAAGCCATCTTAGGTATGCCATCGTTATCTGGGGTGCAGCGTTGAATACCCATATACATTTCTTAAAAGTCACTAAAAAAAGCTTTCTAAAGCTAATTTATGCTAAAAATGCCAGATTCTTGATTTAAGACAACTCTATTTTTTAAAATATCATGTAAACAAACAGTATTCCCATCTTCCAAGTCACGACTATGATACACGTCAGAAACATCATTTAGTGTCCCCGCTGATGCTCAAAACAGTTACAAAGAGTTCATATTTATATTTGGCACCCAAATTTTACAATATATCAGAACACATTAAAGACATAAAAAATAAAACCCATTTTAAAGCCAAATTGAAAGAGTTTATGTTTAAAAATGCTCGAAGCCTGATTCAAAATCATTTGGTAAATTAGGAGTTTTAAATTACCACTTCGTTACTTCTAATAATAAAAAAAAAAAAAAATAAAAAAAATTAAATTCAACTGTTCTTTCTGTAATTTTAATTTAGTTTTAGTTATTAGTTAAGCATATCTTTTCTAGTTATTGTTTTATTTCGAAACAAGCGTTCACTCGCTTATCGAGTATTTTATTTATTTATACAATTTTATATATATATATTTTTTTTTAATTTGAACTTTTTTTTATAATATTAGTTAAATATCACAAACAAGCTGCGTTTATATCCTATATTATTATTAATTTAAAAGTAGTTACTCCTTATCTCAAAGTATTTTAAAAACCTACTTAATTCATGAAAAAATCATAAACGTTCCAATTTAAATGTTTGGGCTCGTACCTACCTGTTTAAATTCTTTTTTGAAGTGCTGCGTTTTCTGAATATGTCGCGCGTCCTTTCGGGATTTTCTAGTTTCAACCTGATCTGTGTAAGGATTCCTACTAATAGTTCGTCTACGTTGTGATTGATGCCGACAGATGTCTCTATGTACTTGCAGTCGTAGGAAGTTGCCATTGCTTTACCTTCTGAAATTAAAATGAATATTTTAAATTTGGCATAAAATGGTAAATAGGTAGTTGTAAAAGTATTTAAAATACATGGCGTATACGATTTGTAAAGTAATCTAGTTTATAAATTCTCTATATTTTAAGAGATTTTAACAATTTTTATCAGTAATGTAGTTATTCAAAAAATCATAATTTAATTAGGTATTAATGTTTTATTTGCAACACCATCAAAATTTAAACCTGAAAGCAGTAATGTTCAGTTTTTAAGTAACTGTTTTTTACTGACTGTTATTGAGTTGGGCACAATAGTTCTTGATTTTGATTATACAGTATGTTAACCTTCACCTGGCATGCTCATCATGAGTAACATACCTGGACTCGTGGGATACGTACGAACCACAGTGATAAAAATCTTTGTAAAAATTGAAATATTGATTATTTTGTCTCAAAAAAATTCAGAGATCCTCTTTAGATACCACCTTAAACTGTAAATACTCCGAGTTGAAAAAATAAAGATCAGTGATGCGTTTTTTATTAAAAAAAAAAAAAACTTAACTTTTTTGTTTTTCGATAAAAAGGGCTGAAATTTGAGCTGTGTCTTCTTCTGTTACATCATTATAAAAGAATAATAGTTTTCATGGGTCTTTAAAAAATATTTATTTTGAGAGCGCTATTCCACTGCTCCAGGTATAAAAGTATATCCTTGACTACCGATAGATGTCGTTACGAGTTTCAATTTTGAAGATTTAGATACCGAAAATCGACGAAGAGCGTAGGGTATACGTATCTCACGAGACCAGGTGAAGGTTAACTTAGGAATCCGAAGAGATAAAGAGGAGACGCTTAATTATATTTGGATGTATGTAAAATAAAGAAAAAAACTTGTTTATTTCTCTCTATTCAATGCTATTGTTTTTCTAGACCGTTCTCCAATGTTCAGTATTCTTAACTTAAAGTACTGTACATAGGTATAAATGGATTGTGGAGTGTGGTATGTTAACCTTCACCTGGCATGCTCATCATGAGTAACATACCTGGACTCGTGGGATACGTACGAACCACAGTGATAAAAATCTTTGTAAAAATTGAAATATTGATTATTTTGTCTCAAAAAAATTCAGAGATCCTCTTTAGATACCACCTTAAACTGTAAATACTCCGAGTTGAAAAAATAAAGATCAGTGATGCGTTTTTTATTAAAAAAAAAAAACTTAACTTTTTTGTTTTTCGATAAAAAGGGCTGAAATTTGAGCTGTGTCTTCTTCTGTTACATCATTATAAAAGAATAATAGTTTTCATGGGTCTTTAAAAAATATTTATTTTGAGAGCGCTATTCCACTGCTCCAGGTATAAAAGTATATCCTTGACTACCGATAGATGTCGTTACGAGTTTCAATTTTGAAGATTTAGATACCGAAAATCGACGAAGAGCGTAGGGTATACGTATCTCACGAGACCAGGTGAAGGTTAACTTAGGAATCCGAAGAGATAAAGAGGAGACGCTTAATTATATTTGGATGTATGTAAAATAAAGAAAAAAACTTGTTTATTTCTCTCTATTCAATGCTATTGTTTTTCTAGACCGTTCTCCAATGTTCAGTATTCTTAACTTAAAGTACTGTACATAGGTATAAATGGATTGTGGAGTGTGGTATAGGCATAGTACATACACAAGACTAGTAGAATCACTAGGGCAGAAACAGACACTAATACCTTCTCTACATCGTCTAAAAACCAACATGTTTCAAGCAGGCGATGTTAGCTCTGTCACTATTCATATAGTTCATTAGAAAGACGCTCAGAGCTAATTTTCCAATAGTTCTTCGGCAAAAAAATGTTCAACGAAGAACAAATGCCTCAATCAGAGTGACCTTACTATTTATTTTATAAAAGATGGTACAGTAAGTGCCACACATCTGAAGAAATGTTGTTAACTCGAAAATGCCGAAAGTGAAGTCATCTTGTTCTTGCAAACGTTTATTTAAAAATTAACGTGATATCTAGCGCAGCGTCTGATAAATGTTTTTGCGCATTTTGTTCAGAATTTTAAAATCAGAAACCTATAGTTTTAAAAGCACCTTTTTAATAATAATGTTACGGGCCACAAAAAAACCTTGAAGGGCCGCATGCGGCCCGCGGGCCGTAGGTTGGTATGGCTGGTCTAGATGGTAGTCGGTCTATTGCAAGTTCTGGTAAATACGCGAAGAAATACCATATACACATGATGTCATATTAAAAACAGAACATAGAAACACGATAGAAAACAAAGTTTGAGTAAAATGTTACTCGTTTCCTAAACAGAATGTTAAAGTTTCAAAATTTCTAATTTATTAATGGCTATAATTTTTTTAATTACTATTTATAATTTTACTAAATTCGGCAATTGTTTTTGATGTCATAAGATACACCTATCAGCAAAAAATCAGCTAAATATACTTTGCTAGTGGCACACGCCTTGGTTAAACACATTCCCTTTTAAATTTTACGTCAGTGTCCAAGAACTTATTTGGTTTATCAATCACTTTACGAGTTCCTAACAAGGACACATGATTTATTTAAAAATCATTAAAAAAAATAAAATTATTGTCTAAACAAGTTTTTAGACAGTGGCGTAAAATTTAGAGGGGATGAAAGTATTATTTATCCATTCCGCATGCCGTATGTAACTGATTTTTTTTTTGCTAATAGGTATCTTATGACACCAATAATAACTAATTATACTAAGAAATAAAAAAAATATAGTAGTCATTCATCATATTTGAAATGTCGGAAACGAGTAACATTTTACTCACATGTTTCATTTAATCGTCTTATTTTTAACAAAGCATCTTCAGTTGTTTTGTGGGCTATTCTTAATGAGACATCCTGTATATATAAATAGGCTGTTTTGCTGTTAAAGTAGTCAGTTTAAGTCAAGATATTATTGTGTTAAGATACATGTTGTCAAAGTAAATTAGTAAATAAGTATTTGAGATAAATTGGTGATGTATTAAATGAATATATTGTAAATAAATTAAATAAAAAACTGTTTAAAATAAATAAAGGTTGCATTAATATTATGTAATCACATCTTCTTTGATTCATACCCATTTAACGTAGACAATAAGTGACTCTTCTAAAATAAAAAATTTATATTTTTTTGGTGATTATCATCAAAAGGTTGCGCCCGATTTTAATGAAACAATTCATCTTAATTACAGTCCATTTTTCGTAGAATCCGACGATGCGCCTCGTTTCGAACAATTAACAATTTATAAATCGACTAGCCCGCCTTCAATTTTTCATTCATTATCAGCGTTTTCCGCGACTGTAACCGCAGAACGTCGGAGAAAATTCCGCGAGATTGGTTTTTGGTCCCCGGATCCCCGAAATGTTGAGTAATCCGACTTTAATTACAATCAATAAGAGCCAAATTTTGAAACGGTAGACTAAAGGCATTACGGTAACGATTTTGTGATATTAAAATACGAGTATTAGTACATCATCAGATTCTACAACAAAATTACACTCCATTTAAAAAGTTTCTCTACTAATATACAGAGTGAAACAAAAGCTTAATTTTCTTTGAATTTGTTCTAGTTTGAAAATAGCTGTGTCAATTTTTGTGTTTTCTGTACTCAGATAATTGCACTGTATGTTAGTATTAGGAGAGATTAAAAAAGAATTGGGCAGTAGAAGAACCGACAATTGGAACAATCTCTTGGGGCTGAGACAGGTCAAGATACTTATGAATGAATATAACCAGAAAAGATCGGAAGCCTGCATCTGGCTGAGCAAGAACAGGCTACGTATTGTAACAGGGATCCTTACACGGCATTGTCGACTAAAAGGACACTTAAGTAAACTGAGAGTAGTAAAGGATAATGAGTGCAGATTTTGTGAGGAGGAGGACGAAACCTCCATTCACATCCTAACTGAATGTGTAGCACTCCAAAATCCAAGGGCACTATATCTAGGAGGATATCAAATAGAAGAGGGAGATTTACCTAACTTAAAGTCAATTCAAATCCTACACTTCCTTGATAAAATAGGATTGGAAGGGTCGTTATAGGCATTGAGACATTTCCTTGGTGCATTGGCGACAGAAGGAGGCACAATAGATCTTTTAGGTCTCAGTGTATTAACACCCCATTCCCAACATAACATAACATACTTTTACTCTTGTGAGATCCTAAGAACCACCCTCGTTTGATTTACCTTTTTTGAACTTATAACTCACACATGGCTACCACCTTCAACTTTATTCAACTTTAACATAACATAGTTTAGGTATGCCTGAAGGTTTAACAGCATTGTTCATAAAATTTTGAAACATGAACCTTTAATGTAAGTTATCTATATCAATATCGTCAGTTGGCAAACAGTCGTATTATTCCGGGAACGCCTAATTATTTTCGGGAACGTTACTAAAATTGCGTAAAACACAGAATATTTTAGAAATCTTTACTAAAAAGACCGTGATTTTATCAAAAATCTTAATTTTGTAAATATTAAGTTATTTTCGTTAAACAAAATATTGATATTTTAATATTTCTTAAGTTGCACATATAAAAAAGTTACTTATCTTCGTTTTTTGATGTATTTTTCAATTCCAGCAACATAAAAGAAATTAAGAAACACAACTCAAAATTGATTTTCAAAAATTATACGAGGATGTATCAGAAAATAACGAGACTGGTGCTATAGTATAACAACGAAACATTTATTTAAAAAAATTCAACAACTATCCTTCGAAGTACTCTCCATTCTGTTGAATACACTTATTCCATCGCTTTATCCACTTATCATAAACTTCTGAGAAACCATTTTTTAATAGTCTGTTTAGTATACCCATCACAGCGTTGTTGAGCTCTAAATCCGACTCAAATCTTCTACCTCTCAATTCTTTTTTGACTTCAGGAAACAAATGGAAGTCACATGGAGCCAGGTCAGGAGAGTAGGGGGAATGAACCATAATTTAAACCCCTAATTCTTCAATTGTTCGTTGACAAATCATTGATCTATGAGCCGGGCCATTGTCGTGATGCAGCGTCCAGCCAAAGTCCTGATAAAGCGGCCTTTTTTTTCTTTAATTTTGCCTTTAAGTGTCCTCGAAGTACATTAGAATAGTACTCCCCTGTTACTGTATGTCCTCTAGGTACAATGTGATCGTAAATAACGCCAAATTTATCAAAAAAAATCAGGTGCATCACTTTACCAGCGCTTTTAGCAGTTTTGGCCTTCTGCGGTCTTGGGCTGCCTTTATGCTTCCATTGCATACTTTGAGACTTCAATTCAGGATCGTAATGATAAAACCAACTTTCGTTACATGTAACCACATTATTAAAAAACCGTGTGTTACGTTGCAATTGCCTTTTCCACTGCTGACAAATTGTCACTCGATTCGCTTTTTGTTCATCGGTCATCACTTTTGGAATCCATCTTGCCGCGATCTTCCGGTATTCTAAATCTTCATGAATAATTTTTTGAGTGGTACCGTAAGACAAATTAACATTGTCAGAAATTCGTTTTATGCCAATCCGGCGATCATTTTGTATCAAGTCGTTAATTTCTGCAATTTTTGTGTCATTTCTCGCAGTTTGTGGTCGACCGGGACGAGGTTCATCTTCAACTGATTCACAACCGTCTTTAAACTTTTTATGCCACTCAAACACTCTACATCGTAATAAACTATTATCTAAATATGCACCTTTAATCATTTCAAAAGTTTCAGTTGGTGTTTTACCCAATCGAACACAAAATTTTATCGCGTATCTTTGCTCCACTTTCATTTTTCGATGGGTACGCAAAACACTGACAATTCAATAATTAATTTGTAACAAATGTCAAAAGTTAAATCAAAGCCTACTTGCGGGGTAGTACATTAAATATAAGGCTTTCATGTCTCATTTTTTGGGTTATAAAATGTTACCTCTGAAAGAAGTTATAGCACCAGTCTCGTTATATACTGATATATTCTCGTACTTATAATTAAACAACAGGTAGAAATGTGAAGACTAATTAGATTTTTTCAATGGTATTAAAAACTTACCGCTATTGCAGTCTAGACACTTTACTTAACTGTTCAGATCAACAATTCAATTTGTAATGTTGCTTGCGTCGAAAATTGGATTTTAAATAATTTTAATATAAATTAATCTATACATAATAATCTCATTTAAAATAGCATTTTTAAAAGATGATTTTTAAAATGTTACACACTCTTATAACTTAATATTTTTTTATTATTTATCATTTGAGAATAAATTAAACCTATTGTTTTTTCATTTTCTTATTCTACTTATAATTCAGTTTGAAGATTAACACAATCGTTCATGTTATTTATTGTGACTAACAGATTTACATCATTAGCAAAACATAGTCAGATTTAATCTACACAAATCATTTATAAATAACAAAAACAATAATGGGCCCAAGTTCGATGCTTGGGAGACCTCCGATAAAGTCAAATTTGTTTTTAGATTTATAACCATTATATTACAATTTTATAAATTGTAATGCATCCCCAAAATACCTGAAAAATTAAAACTTCATCATGAAATCTGTTAAAAGCCTTTAAAAATTGTATATTTATTACAACAACTTGGCTTCTATTATCTAGTCTAGAGCTTCAGATATATACTGCGACAGTATCGTTAAATCGTAAAGCTCTCTAGAGTACAATTTGGTAAAAAAAAAATGTCGACTATAGAGCATCAATTAGTAAAACAAATGGGTCTGGCTCCTAAAACAAACTACTCTCCTTTATCAAAATATTATAGCCGTTCTTTGTTAGAGGCGAATCGATTTTCAAACCTAAAATATTGCTCACCGAGTCCTATGAAAACAAAAGCCATTAGCAATTTATATCAAGACAATAATTTATTTCGTCCAAAAGTTTATTACTTTCCAAGTAATTATTTTTTGGCAGACACAGAGCACTTAACCTTTTCGATGTCAAAAGATCTTATAGAATGATCGTGACGGTGTAGGTTTTTTTTTTCGTCTGCGATGTTAGTTACTAAAAATTAAACATTGTACATGATGAAAAAAAACTGAATAATAAAATCCGCGATAGAAAGAAAGGTCCTTTGAAGATACTCCAAGACCATCTAATTAAATTAATTACAACAAACAGAGTAAAGCTTAAAATACAGTTCCCAGATCGAATCAAATCCCAAAATGTATGAGGAATCCAAATTTGATATAAAAATATGCGTTACTATTTAAGTGGCCTAAAAATGTAAATTTCATTTATTTTCAAGAACATATTATGCATCTAGGTATAGCTCAGTTTATAGCTAAAAAATCAGTTAGATTACTCGGACCAATTGGATGTAACATCCACTCCAGGGATACAAATTCAGGATGCGCAGAAGACTGCTGTTTGAATATAGGCGGTTATCATGTATTGTATTAAACGGAAAAGGGACAATATTCAAACCCAATCATACAACTTTCACCGCATTATTTTTAGGTATTAAAGTCTGTTCTCCTATTAAATCTACTGTATGCGCCAGGAATACAAATCTGAGTTACGCAATGTATAAACTGGAACATTGAGATCAAATGTGCCGAAGCCTATAAACTGTGCCTATAGTTTTGATTTTAATCCCAATAGATGCATCGTCAGCATAAGTGGCGATCGTCATATCTGTGCAGGGGCGGTTTCCTCATTGACTCATTTGTGCAGTGAACACCCAGTTACATTTCATAAAAACACATTATTTTAAAATAAAAAATCTGATGTGTCCAACACATGACTTTCCTATCTAGTTATTACAGGCTTTTCCCGGTTATTTTGTACAACCTATTGCAGCACCTCCATAAATGTTTAGAGGATAAAATAAATATATACATTTTCCACATACATCTACCTCGAAACATTTTTCTATAGATCTTTTCCTACAATTTTTCCATTATGATCCATTTTAGAAAAATCATGTATTTAGAAAAATTATAGAGATCGATATCGCAAACAACTTTTATTTCAACAATTTTCATAAAAGCAAAAATTATAGATAATAATATTAGAAATAACTTTTATTTGAACAATTTTTTTCTCCAAACATAAATAACAGATATATTCCATAAAATATAAAAACGGCCCCCCATAAAGTACCCCCCCAGATGTTCCGACTTTGTGTAATAATTGGCATTATTATTTTTAAAATATAAAAAATTTAACAAAAATCCCAAAAATATCTAATATTTTTAATATCTATTAAATTAACACAACATATTTATTAAAACCAAACAATTAGAAATAGTTCATTGTACTAGAAAATTAAAGGACAAATCGTGCGAATAATCATTAAAAATAAATAAGTAGAGTTTCTTTTTAAAATAATCACGTTAAGGTTGATATAAATAGAGAGTCAATCGTTGACACAAAAAAAGACTCAAGGGGCGGCCGTTGGGCCAAACCTATGCCCAAAAATGTAACTTATTAATTATTAAAAATTTATTGTATATAGTAAAGTGTGTTGTAGTGTTTTGTTTTCAAAGGTAATATCTATTTTATTTTAACATGTTTAAATCTCTTATTTGGGTTATGTATTTTAAAATAGTTCATTAGTCTTCTTCAAATGCCAATTCTTTCATTTTCGTCCCAAGTTTACTTATTAAATGTTTATCAGTTTTAAGGGTTTTATCATATAAAGTTTTTTTGATGTAAAAGCTTTCATTATATTAAAGTTTTATCATATATTATATTATAATAACATGGTTTATCATAATAAAGATTTATAATTATGGGTAGTAATTTTTGCTTGTCGTATTTCAAAAATTGATATTGTTTTGATTTATTGAAATTTGTTATTCATTTATTACTTATATTTAAATATACATGTTATTGTTTATTAATCTATTTTATTCTCACCTCTTTCCAAAAACCAGTAAGAAATATTCCGAGCATGTTAAGCCTCGGCGTTCCTACCCTTAAGGACTTGAGAGTCTTAAGTCAGTTGCCAAAACCGCTCGACATATGCTATTAAGGGATGTTTTTTTTGTATTTTTATTATTTTCTTTTATTATTTTATTTTGCCACTGGCGAATGGATGTTCCTTCAGGACGCCAGGACCCTAGGGCTGGTGACAAGCGCTGCCTTTATCCCTTAACTAGTATAGTAACAGTAGCTAAAGACCTATCAGTAGTTACAAATGGTCTTTAGGCTAACTGGTTGTTACATTTTGGTGACGAGCGTTGGTCTTTAGGCTAACTAGTTGTTACATTTGTCCAAAATCTAATCATTTTACGTCAGGCTGAAATAAAACTTAAGTTTAAAATATAATGTTTTTTTCTTTATCCGTTTTTGAGTTTTCTTCAAATTTCAAAATTTACACATTTTCTCAAATATCTCGAATACGGTCCATTTAAGAGAAATTATGTATAGGATAAAAATTATAGAGAATAATATTACAAACAACTTTTATTTGAACAATTTTTATAAAAAATTATGTTTTTACATTTTGTCAAATTTCTCGATTACGGACCATTTTAGGAAAATTTTGTATAGAACAAAAATGACCACCTATAAAGTACCCACCCAGATGTTCCGACACTGCCCAAAATCTAATCAGCACATTGGATGCTGGAACAAAGCTTAAGTTTGAAATTTGGTGTTTTTCTGTGTATCGGTTCATGAGTTATGCGACACACAGACACACACACACACACACACACACACACACACACACACACACACACACACACACACACACACACACACACACACACACACACACACACACACACACACACACACACACACACACACACACACACACACACACACACACACACACACACACACACACACACACACACACACACACACACACACACACACACACACACACACACACACACACACACACACACACACACACACACACACACACACACACACACACACACACACACACACACACACACACACACACACACACACACACACACACACACACACACACACACACACACACACACACACACACACACACACACACACACACACACACACACACACACACACACACACACACACACACACACACACACACACACACACACACACACACACACACACACACACACACACACACACACACACACACACACACACACACACACACACACACACACACACACACACACACACACACACACACACACACACACACACACACACACACACACACACACACACACACACACACACACACACACACACACACACACACACACACACACACACACACACACACACACACACACACACACACACACACACACACACACACACACACACACACACACACACACACACACACACACACACACACACACACACACACACACACACACACACACACACACACACACACACACACACACACACACACACACACACACACACACACACACACACACACACACACACACACACACACACACACACACACACACACACACACACACACACACACACACACACACACACACACACACACACACACACACACACACACACACACACACACACACACACACACACACACACACACACACACACACACACACACACACACACACACACACACACACACACACACACACACACACACACACACACACACACACACACACACACACACACACACACACACACACACACACACACACACACACACACACACACACACACACACACACACACACACACACACACACACACACACACACACACACACACACACACACACACACACACACACACACACACACACACACACACACACACACACACACACACACACACACACACACACACAGATATCTTCGCGAAAATAGTCAAAACGGATTCAGGGGACCTCAAAACGTAAAAATCCGTCGAAAAATCCTATACTTTCCTTATATCTGTATACAGATAGGAAAGTAAAAACATAAAAATATAAGTTCCATTTTAACAATTTTATTGTTTTCATACGCGTTAATATTTATTTTTTGGTACGCCATTGCGCTTTTGCTAATCGCGTCTCTTTGGCTCACTTTTCTGAGTGAGCCCACAGGCGAGAGATGCTTTCCCGAAAGCCTCTAACTAAAAAGAAATGTCAACACGTTAAAATATGGGTGAAACGAACATTAACCTACTTAAAAACACTAAAATCATCTTATTTTGCGTAACGCACAATGACGTTACAAAGTAGGGTTGGGCATACGAATTTTTCAAATTATAGATATAGAATAAAGAGATGTAACAACAGTACTAAAAGTCAGTTGACTAACTAATAATATTTATAGATGGTTTTTAACCTATTAAAACTAAACCAATATTACAATAACTAATGTAGTTCTTAAAAACAGTATGATATTGATAATATATAATAATAATAATAATTACACTTGTAAAAAGTTTTGAACCGAACTTAAAAATGATAAAATTATTGGAAAAAGTGAACACCCATTTTAAATTACAACAAGCCGCCACTGGGTTTGTGGTATAGCACAAGTGTACAACAGGTAATGTACTGATCCCAGCACGCTCCTTCTAGACATTTTGTACATGTTTTAACCGAAATCCTACATATTAAAGGTAAGTGAGTTAAACCAGTGCTTTTATAGTTGGCTTATTAAGAATTTTTTCAGTTATAAAGTCGTAGCTGGTAGTTTTTTTGAATTTATATAATTAATTATTTCATCTACTAGTTCATTAGTTGTTACTGGATTGACGTCTATATTATATTCACCTTCATACAACAGTAAATCCTGTATACTATTATTTTCATTTGGCTGAACAGGTTTTCACGTTACCAATTTTAATTCAAGCATTGAGACCTCCAAAGAGTTTTAAATAAAGGGTTAAATTTGCAATTTAGTCTGTTCGCTATACTTATGCGGGTTTCGGATTAAAAATTTTATAAGTATTTTCAAGTAAGTACCCGAAAGTTTGACCTGTTCTTTGGGGAAATATCAACTGGTTAAATGAAATGAAAAATAAATGTACAACTTTTTAATTAAATAATAATGGAGAATCTTTTGTATAATTGAAAGCAGAATTAAACTTCTTCATTAACCTGTTAACCGGGGAAATCCCTTTCTAATTACGCAACATATAACGGGCGCGTCCTTTTCCACTAAGACGTGTCATTACGTCACGCCCGGAGAATGTCATTTCATATTACTATATTTTTTTATTCATAATTAAAATAAATGAAAAAACGTGAAATATATATTTAATTGTTTATTAATATTTATGAAATACAATGAAAAAAAAAAAAAAAACAAAGTTTCAAACAAATATAAAAAATACCGGCACATGCGAAAACATCATCAATCTCGTATATAATTTAGATAAAAATCAACAAATTAAAAACATGCGAAAACATTATCAATCTCGTATATAATTTAGATACAAATCAACAAATATTAAAAACAATTACGGAGCTAGTAAAAGCACAAAACACAATAGGAATACTGAATAAAAAAGAGATCAAAAATATAGGTAGGTACAATTATATAAAATTCAAAACTCAATTTCTGTGTGATATATTTTAAAACAATTATTGATACGTAATGCTACAGCACAATCAGGACACCAGTATGTTGATTCTTTTCTAGCGCCTTTTTTGTAACAAACCCGACATTTCCTGGATTTAGTTTTTCCGGTATCACTTTTCATTTGCTCAGGGAAATGTCTTCCCACTAAGCGTGCTGGTTTTGGTGTGGAGTTTCTGGTTGATGGTTTTGGGTGGGTGCTAACAATATTATTTTCAACTATTTTTTCTAAACATTCTATCAAAAAGTGTAATCGATCTAATTGACCTCTATCCTTTTTGTACAAAATGTATGCGTTTAGGCCGCACATATCAAGTAATCGTAGAAAAATTTTTTTGTAAAATTTTTTTATCCTATTGCGAGCAGCCGTGTAGGCCACCATAATTCCATCTCCCAAAACTACACCACCCATATTCTTGTTGTAATCCAGGATAACGTTCGGTTTTTCTTGTCTTCTTCCTCTGTTTTCTATCATTGTCCTTTCGTCATTATGAATAGAACTGAGCATCAATACGTCTTTCTTATCCTTCCACTTTAAAACCATTAGTTTGCCTTTGAATCTTACGATATGTTAATTTTTTTCCAATTTTTTTATTTTTATTTCACTGGGGATTCCGACTCTGTTTATTCTCATTGTTCCAACAATGTCTGTATTGTTTTGACACAAGACTTCAGCCAAAGGAATTGAAGTATAGAAATTATCCAAGTAAATCATATACCCTTTATTCAGTAAATCATGTGTTAACTCCAAAACAATTCTTGATGATTGTTTTTCTTGTGAGTAGTTCGAACCATAGTTTGTGTCCTTTCCTGTGTATAAAATAATGTTTTGGACGTATCCAGATTGACTTTCACTCAAAATGAATAACTTCATGCCAAATCTAGCTCGTTTCGTTGCTATATATTGTTTCCAGGACAAATTCCCTTTCCACAATAAAAGAGACTCGTCTACACATATGTCTCGTTCACAAACATAAAATGTTTTAAACTTTTGTGACAAATTATTGATGATTGGATCTATTTTGTATGTTTTTCTATGAGATACGTTAGGATCAAAACTTAGATTATCTGCAAAATGTAAAAACTTACACAATAATCCAAATCTGTTTTCGCTCATAGTTTCGTAAAAAAAGGGTGTTTCAATAATTCTTCTTCTAGAAAAATATAACTCTAAAGATGGTTTTCCAAGTATCCCTTGTAAGATGAGGAGCCCCAAAAATATCTTTATCTCAGATTCATTCGTATCCTTCCATTTTAGAAGTCTCGAACGTGGTTTTAAATCCGGATTATTGGCAAAAATTTGGGCGGCATACAAATTTGTTTGTTCCATAATTGTTTTTATTAGGTCGTCATCTAAAAACTTCTCTAAATAAAACAAAGGAACTTTTTTTGGAGGAGTATTGAACGTTTTTCCCGGCTGTGCAGTGAAGGGAAATGGTGGTCTCTCGGCATTTTGAGGCACCCATTCTTCACTAATGTGTCTAACACTAACTTCTTTATCATCTTCACTCTCAATGTCGCTCAAATCTGTGTCATAGTCATGACCACTATAAGAGGATTCCGATGAGGAACTCATTATACGTCTCCTTCTTTTACTTGCCGGTATATTTATTTCGTCATCGCTGATATCGCTCTCACTCATTTTGATGGTAACTAAAAAAATAAAAAAATATATATATAAAAAGTTGATATAAATAAAATATAATACGAAACATTTTTCATAGCCATTGTATTTATTTGTAAGGATTTAATTGTAAAATAAATAATAATAGTGCAAGTACGTACCCGACACTGTATCACTGCTCACACGAAACACGCCTTATCACTCGCGGTAGCGAAATCATACTGAATCCATCCGCGTATTAATTTCAAGTCAAGACATGTATGAATGACGTATTACCATAGTAGTAGTAAAATATAAGTCCCGCCCGTTCCAGGGCGCAATATAAATATCGAGGACGTATTCATATGTCCTACCCGTACCCGATATTGTTTACTTTTGACGTATTTATACGTCCCGCTCGGTTAACAGGTTAATGGAGTCTAATGTGGCTATTATAAACCTAATAATAATTTTATATTACACTTCACACAGAAAATATGGTCTAAGTATAATAAGAGGATTATTTAGCTCAAATAAAATATTTTCTAACATAAAAATGTGTTCCATGTAGAGAATTTCAAATTAAAAATAAAAAAATGAAAATAATTCAAAATATCATAATCGTCATCATCATCATAATCACTGTCATCACCATTAATTGTTATTATGATTGGACTTATTTCGTTTATTTTATTTTCACGAATCCACCAATCTTCTATTAGTTTCTCGCACTTGAATATACAGTTCCGCCACACTTCTCGAGTTGCAATTGAAAGTGCCTTTCGCCAAGTTTCCCGAACTGCGTCGTCACTATAACCATTAGGCCCAATATGGTTGTCATAATATTGTTTTGCTTTTCCCCATATATATTCGATGGGATTAAACTGGCAATGATACGGTGGCAGACGTAAAACTTGATGACCTTAACTTTCAATAATCTGATCCAAAACAAAGGTTTTTGGTTTTTTTTGTATATTTGCCAAGCGTAATAATTCTGATTTTAATATATATTGAGGAAATGGTATATTTGTCTTTGTCAACCATTCTTTAATTTTATCAACAGTCCAAGAATTCGTTGGACTTTTGTTTAATACTTCAGAATGGTAAGGTGCATTGTCTAAAATAATTACGCTGGGCTCACTTAAACCTGGGAGAAGTTTTTCATGCAGCCATTTTACAAACATTTCTGTGTTCATATTATCGTGATAGTCACTGGATTTTGATTTAGATGAAAATATTAAATCAGCACTTTCTATAAAACCCGATTTCCCTCCTGCATGTAAAATTGTATCGCTTCCCTTCTCCATCGGTATGTTTGATGAACTTTACGTTATCATCTTGCCATATTCTCTTGGTTGCACCCCTAGAAAATATCCATATTTCGTCTAAATATATAAAATTCGCCTCTTCTTCTTTAAATTTAAAATATTTTCTTAAAAAATTAATTCTCTTGTGCACGACAGAACTTTTTTCTCAAAGGGCCTTTATGTTATCCTCCTTTTGAAATTTAAAACCCAAGTTATGTTTCACTTGCCATAGACTTGTTCTGCCAATGTCGTCAAATTTTCTATCTATTGATTCCGAGAGAATTGTATTTAAGGTCACATGTTCCTTGTTGGCCCTCATTCGATAAATGGTATCACGAATTTCAAATTTCTTTCCATCTTAAATATCTTTCGTTTTCAATGGTCGGCGAGTTTTGCAATGATCTTCTTTCGGCAGTTCACTATTGTGATTTTGTAAGTATAGCGAACAGACTGTACATAAGTAAGATTTCAGGTTCATTTCACAAATTTCGACTACCTTCAAGCATGTACATGACAGTTTTACAAATTGATTAAATATTTTGTACTTTTCTTTTTTCTTTTTCGTCAAATTTGAATGAACAAATAAACGACGAACTCCGAAATTTATCTCATTAAAAAAATACGTGAAAAAGTTTTAATAAAAAAACATGTTATCGATGTCAACATTTCATCTACCCCTCAGAGTCCTAATTTTAAAGGCGACAAACTTTAAAAAGAGGAAAAACGTATCATTAATAAGAACCTGCCGAAAATATAGCGGAAAAACTCCTGGGCTCACTCGAGGAGATTTGTAGAGATAGGAGGAAACACCATGCTGCGAAAAGTCAAATAATGTGACGATCGGTGTTGCCAATCTCTGAGAAATTTCATAAGAAAAGTGTATTTTTATTTATGACATTTGTTGGTATGTTTATAAACTATAAGAAATCTTTGTGGGAGCGGGACCACTTAATTACTATGCATAATCTTCACAGGGATGGTAACAATCACTTCTACAATGTAACATGATTTTTGAAACCCTCACCAGTCGTCTTAATAATGACAGTCTTTACACAATAGCATACACAGAGAACTTAGTCCTTCTGCAAACATTCTGAAAGAATTAAATTTCAATTATAAACTAGTTGTGCAAGAAACATTCACTGTATATCAATCTACAGAAGACAAAAATAAACCTCTAGGGTGCCTCAACACAAAACTAACCTTACAGAAGAGATGAAACTCAGTTTCACTTTTGGCAGGAAGTTATATAAAAGTTATATAAACCACTATCAAAACGTAAGGTCGCCACATGGACTTCATGTAAGACCTATGCTACCATACGGTGCAGTTTTCTGGGTACCAAATACCCCACAACTAAAACTAGAAAAAATACAATGCACAGATTGTATCAACATAACAGAAGCCATTAAATTTACATCAACAAAAATTAGGCAAGTCATTCTTAGTCTCACTGCCGTTGATATTTACATCCAGGAGGCTGCTGTGATGATAATCACAAGACTCTATACAGTTAGCATAGAGTCTGACGTAGAAATCACTGCTTTAGGCGAACATAAACCATGGCTATGTCTTTCCTGAGCTAAGAGTGGCCTCATCGATTCAGGAGGATCTATATTGTGCTTAATTGGCCCTAAGTGCTGTAGGGAAATCTATTTTTCTCACGATACATATAAAGATTACTGAGTAGAATTGTTCTTCAATGACAAAGGTTAATAGAAGCTCGTGTCAAATGACAAACATTGAATTATTACATTATCCGCCGTATAGTCCAGATTTGGAACTCAATTTATTCTTTAAAATCTTGTTTTTCATCGATAGAAGCAGTGCATGAATATTAAATTAGATATTTATGGATAAATCATCTTGTGAGTGGAAAAAATTCATTAAAAATTGGTTCGACCAAAAGAAAAGGTACATATAGTCATAAAAATGGTACAGATAGGTATTAGAAAGTAATAACGCTAGGTAGACAGTTTGACACAATTTAAGGCGGGTACAGACCTGAGCACGTACGCTTATGAGGCAATCCGAGGACGCATGAGCATGCAGATATAGGCGGGCTTCCAACGCGCGGCAAATTGCCTTGTTGTGTGTGCCGTACATCCTTGCCCCGGTCCGTTTGTTGGCGGTACATGAAAGGGAGGCAATGTGCAGTACGTGCTCAGTCTGGACGGGGAATTTGTATCATATAGTACCGTACAGATTGTAACGAAAAAAAGAATATCCTTGGCAGGAATTCGGTTATCGATCCCTTTCTTTTCTTTTTTCTATAATGTGTCATCCTTCATTTTTGTTTTAATTTTACGAATGTTCTGGGTATACCGTTTCGTGCTCGCGAATTTACTGGGTCAGTGGCGAGCAGCGCCTCATGCGTCCACCATTCGTGTATACAAAATGCGTCGCACGAGGCATTCGGTTTTGCCTCGGCTTGCCTCATACGCGTACGTGCTCAGATCTGTACCCGCCTTTACATCAATGTCACCTCACATTCTGATGCGCTTTTTTTATGACTACAACTGCACCTAAACACCTGAATGGTGAGTACCTTGAAAACAATATAAGATAGACATCCGACAAAATCCTCACATATTTAACACTTCTGCAGTTTTTTGAGAGGATTTAAGTTCCCACGCTTTTAGTTGATTAATAATTGATAATTTAAACGTTCGAAGGAAAATAGTAATAAGCCACATTTTCTTTAAATATAGGTTTTTTTATATAAAATGTTTACTTGAAAGAGTAACAAGCCACAGGAAACATTATTATAGCTATTCATTGATAGATGGCGCCACTATGCCTTTTTAAGGCATTTCAAAACATCTGCATATTTTAAGCAAGAACGTAACAAGCCGCATAAGTTCAATATGGCGACAGTAAACAAAGCGGCAGTTAAGAAGAAGTTGTTTGATAACGAAAAAAGTAACAGCGATAGTGATTCACAAAGTCAGGAGGACAAGGATTATTGTAATTCAAGTGAAAGTGAGGAAAGCAGCAGTACTTCGGAAGTAGAGGTATGTACAATTTTATGTGGCTTATTCCCTTTTAAACCTATATTTTTGAGTTTCAAAGTTTATGTTTTTGTTGTTCGGTGTATAATAAAACATTTTTTTTTGGGAGACACATATAAACACAATATTTTTACCTTGGGTTTTCTACAAATAAACAAAGTCAGGAGGACAAGGATTATTGTAATTCAAGTGAAAGTGAGGAAAGCAGCAGTACTTCGGAAGTAGAGGTATGTACAATTTTATGTGGCTTATTCCCTTTTAAACCTATATTTTTGAGTTTCAAAGTTTATGTTTTTGTTGTTCGGTGTATAATAAAACATTTTTTTTTTGGGACACACATATAAACACAATATTTTTACCTTGGGTTTTCTACAAATAAACAAACTTTGATCACATATTTTGTGGCTTGTTACTGTTTTCTCTTAAAACAACATTTTTATTGAGTTTTCAACATATTTTTTTTCGTTGCAGGATGAGGGTTTTAGTAGATGTCACGTACCAACACCATTGAAAAAGAAACCGTCAAGAAAAAGACAAACCAACTTTGAGTGCAGAAAGAAGGTCAACGTTCAGCAAAGAAGAAATTTAGGCTTTGGGTATACCACTCCCAAGAGTGTGTAGTGGAATCCCAAAACTTAGGGCCCACCGTGTGTCTAAGAAAAAAAATGCAGAAAAAGACAAACCAACTTTGAGTGCAGGAAAAAGGTCAAAGTTCAGCAAAGAAGAAATTTAGGCTTTGGGTGTGAATGGCTCAAGCATGTGAAGCGAGATCTCAAAACTTTAGGCCCACTGTGTGCCTGTAAGAAAAAATGCAGAGAGGCACTGGAAGGAGAGGAAAGAAATATATTTAATTCATTTTTGGATCTAAAAACCTAAAAATCTATGAAAAGCAAAATTCATACTTTTTTGACATTATTAAGAGTATTGTAAAAAAGCGATCGTATCCTAAAAAACAAAAAGGCAGGTGTCATCTAGATCTACAACATTTAAATACTTTGTCAAATTACAAGGCAGAGATCAAGAAGTGTGTAAAGAAGAATTTTCATCAATACATGGCATACAGACCAATAGGAGAAGGGTTTATAATGTTTGTAGGCAAATACGAGATGGGCTAAATACTCCAAAATCCGATGGTCGTGGTAGACATAACAACAGAAAAAACAAGTTACAATCAGTTCACGACCATTTTCAGTCTATTCCGAAATATTACAGCCGAAAAAAAAATCCACATCGAAGTTATATTGACCACGATATTTCAATATCATCTCCACATAAGAAATATTACATTGCAAGGTGCAGTGAACGCAACAAGTATAATATTGGGATCAAGCTGCCAAGAAGCGATATATGTACAACATGTGACGAATACCACATTTCACTTGACTCTCACACTGTTGGAGTTGCATCAAAGGCGAGGTAAGGCAATGCAGACTAACCTAAAAATTGAAATACAGCGATCAAAAGAAGACGATTCGCTGGATGTTATATCTTTTGATCTTCAACAAGAACTATCGATACCACAACTTATTGTTGGGAAAGCTTTTTATCTACCCAAAGCCTGGATGTATAATTTAGGAATCCACCACGGTAACACTGGTAAAGGTTAAATGTATATGTGGACAGAGAATATTGCCAAGAGGAGAAGCGATGAAAATACCTTAAAGACAATCCCCTAAAGCTTAACAAACATTGAATAGTTTTTACGGACAACTGTGGAGGCCAAAACAAAAGAATAACATATACAGGTCTATAGAACATCGCTTTCTTGTTGAGGGCACACACTTCTGCCGTCAGATCGCGATTTTGCAGCTATAGAAAAACACAAAAAGTATGTCGGCTGGCTGTTGGGTTCAAGCAGTCAAAGATTCCAGGGCAAAGAATCCGCTTATTGTGTATTAAATGCAGCAAAATAAGTAAATCGTTAAATAAAAAAAAAAAACAAACTTAACAGATGAAAAAGAAAATGTGAACTTTGCACAAGTGCGCTGCTTTAGGTTTGAGGAAAAAAATCTTACAAAAATGTTTATCAAAATCTAAAGGTTCTTCTCCCATATATTCCATTAGCCTATCACGATTTTTATGTTGGTATTGGAGCAGAAGGTGCAATTGCCAATGATGCTTGTGATGGAAGAATCGAGAACGTCGACGGTGAAGATGAAAGCCCCGAAACATTTTAAAACTTCTACCTACTTCTAATAAAAAATATCACAATAAGTTGATTATTTTTCATCTGTTTTAATAAAAGTATATCTAAAATAAATATTTTAGACAAATGAATTTAACAAGCCACAATTTTTGTAACTCTATTTCTTGGTATATATTTCAACTAAACAATAAGTTTGTTTGTACAAAAAAAAAATTAAACAGTTATTTCTAAAGCCCAGATTTCAGGATTTGATTAATACTTTTAAGTAGACTTATCTCAAAATTAAATGAATGTGGCTTGGTACTGTAAAGCTGTTAAATCTAGACATGTCTTGTTCTGTCATTGCTTTTGTATTTTAACTGTAAATTATTGAGCAGTCATATTTTATTAATTCATGATATTATCTAGTAAATACAACTTTTGATATCGGGGGGACTGTGGATAATCGCCCAAATTATCTTGATTCAAGTATCGATAGTCCCTACATCACTCGCTGTATAAACATGGAAAGAGCGAGAAATTGCTGGCATTTCATTGGCAACACCGATGGCGATAGTTGCCAGTCTTGCGTCGCTTTGTGCCGAGGGGGTTGTTGACCCACGTGATTTGTAGGGTAGTAGGTGACGGGGGTTAGATGAAAACTTTACTGCAGACAATGATTTATTTCGGTGAAAATGATAAAGTAGATATCGATCTGTCGGGACAGAGTTGTTTTAGTTTTAAAGAAGTAAAATAATAAACTTTGTTTAGACGGATAGGCTAGATACGACTATTTAGAAGTTAAGCGAAATTCTAAAATAAAACACAATCTCATAGGAAACATTATACTGCCGTGTTAAGTATAAGAATCCTATCTGCATGTAGACAGATTTTGAGATTTTAGTTACAATTAGAAATGTTATTTTAGTTAAATACCGAAAATGTTGTTGAAGTTTCACAGAGTAGTTTATTAGTTTTTGGACTCCTGGAAATTAAACATATCTCATTTCATTTGTTTTTGATGTTAAATAATGTAAGATTTTTAACAAAATGTATAAGGATTCTTTATTCACATTATTATATTTGGAAATATATGGATGAAAATCGTAATTTGTTGTGACTACTAGTACGAGGGGAAGGATGAACAGATTTTATGTGGGAGGTTTGAGACATGGTTAGAATATACCTGTACTTGGTTTCCAGTATTTTTTCTTTCTTTTCCAAGTGAAAAAATATAGGCTAACGTAGATTAATCTTTAGTTTCTTCTACTAAAAACTTCACTGCAGCATCTACAATAATAATTTTTTCTAGATGCCTTTTAAATGGAAATCGAAAGGCCGACTACCTACTGATCCTGAAATCCTGCAAACTTAGGTACGGGAAATATGTAGTACTAATGGTAAAATCCGCACAGTCGCCAAAAAATATAATATTAATAGAACGACATTTCTAGATACGTAAATAAATTTAAATCAAACGAACTTGCATCATTTGTAGCAAACTTTAATTCTTCGCAAATTTTTATTAATCAAGAAGAATAGTTGCTAGTTCAATATCTGCTCAAATGCGTTGACTTACATTATGGACTTACTCCAATCGCAGTAAGAAAGTTTGCTTACATCTTTGCAACTGATAATAACAAAAACATTTCAGCAGCTTGGAAGAAAAATAGAGCAACAACGCGAGGTTTCATGTCAAGGCATGATAACTTATCACTTAGGACACCAGAAGCCACGAGTATTTTTTGACAATTTAAAGACCATCATGATAAGGGAACAGATTACAACTGATTGCATATATAATGCAGATGAAACGGGAGTTACAACAGCACATAAGTAGCAAAAAAAATTGCAAAGAAAGGGCAGAAGCAGGTGTCAAATGCAGCATCGTGTGAAAGAGTATCACTGGTAACAGTTTTGTGCACTATAAGTGCGTCTGGTAACACTATTCCCCCATTTTTAATTTTTTCGAGGGTTAGGATCCAGGATTATATGACAAGAGGACTTTTCATTGGTGCCGATGCTGCTGTTAATCCATCAGGTTGGATGACCCATGAAAATTTTGAAAAATATTTAATACACTTCATCAAGTATTCCCGAGTCAACGAGAATCACAAGTATCTGTTGATACTAAACAACCATGATAGCCATATTTCCCCAAAAGGGCTTAACATTTGTAAAAATAATGGAATACTACTCACCATTCCACCTCATACTAGCCATAAGTTACAGCCCTTGGACACCAACGTTTTTGGGCCTTTCAAAAGGTTTTATAGTGAAACAGATAACTGGATGGTCAACAATCTTGCACAGCTAATATCCTTAAAAGAAATACCTGAACTTGTGGAAAGTGCTTAAGTTCGCTCTTTTACACTCGCCAATATAATTGGTGGATTTTCACATACTGGTATTTGTCCATATAATCCAGCTGTATTTTCAGATAGTAATTTTATCAGTTTGGAAATTACAGACCAGCCAGATTCATCTAAAGCTTTACAGGCTACAGAAAATTTACTTTTAGCTGTCCCTAGTACTTTCCAAAATATTCCAAATGCATTTGTAAGCGCTGAAGTTATAAGGCCATTTCCGAAAGCTCTTCCACGTAAAAAGAAAGCTGGAAGGAAATGTGGGAAAACACGCATTTTAATGGACACCCCCGAAAAAGACCAAATACAAAAAGAATTTGAGGAAAGAGCAAAGAAAACGGAAGAGCAAACAAGGAAAAAAGGGTGGAAAGATAAAAAAAATAATTGGTTTCAGAAGATGAAAAACAGGTGCCCGTTAAACAAAATAAGATTGAGATAGTCATGGAAGAATATAAACAATCTAACGATTCTTTCAACTTTTCGAGTTCTGATGAGTTCACCGATATTGAGGAACATATTGAAAAAGAAAATGCTGAAGAGAGCTTTATGTATCAAAGAAGTTTGTAAATATGATTATGTTCTTATACAATTTCCTACCAAAAAGACTTTCCGACATTACGTTGCTAAAGTCATAAATATTAATGGCAACGATTATGACTAATTATGCATGAGACTTAAGCCTTCAGGATACAAATTTATTTTTCCCGATGTTGCCGATGAATGTTGCGCACCTAGGGACGATCTGGTTAAGTTACCAAACCCTCCTTTACTGGAGGAACAGCAAGAACACATAGGACCCTTTCTTTTCCAGTCGATTTTTCCAAATATGAAAATTTATTCTAGGTTTTTTGGCAAATATTTTTATGACTGCTGTATTCTTTTATTTCTTTCTATGTGTATTTTTTTTGTTAATTATTATTATTGCAGGATAGGTTAAACAATTTTTTAACTGTCTTTAGTAAATTTGCTTTAACTACCGTTACCTACTACTCTTGTCTCAAGCCTCCCTACGCTTGCCTCAACCATCCCTTTGCTTGCCTCAAGCCTGTTTTCATAAAGGAGGTTTGAGACAAGTGTATGTGGTACTTAAATCAATTATTTTTCACTTAAATAACAATTTTTAAAATAATTTTGCTATTGTGTTAAAAAATTAAAACCAATAGTTAATCAATATGTAAAAAACTTTATGCGATTACTAAAAGACGACAGAAAACCAGATCTCAAAAAAAAAAAATGGCTCAACCCTCCCCAGTCTCCCTATACAACTTGTTAACTTTGATATCTAGAATAATAATAAAACTTATGATGCCAAAAATATTAACAATTTTTCCTGATTTTCTTGAAACTTTTGAAAATGTAGATACGACTCTTATATTTAATAGGGCAGTATACACAATCATTTTAAATATATTTACGGAATATTACTTATTTTTCTTTAACATTAGTTATTCCTCAATATTTTGGTTGTTCGTATTGACTAAACCTGTTTTTTTTATTGGAAAGCTTAAAAATTTACCATTATCATATTTTGTATTAGAATATTTGCCATATTTAATTACATACATACTCATTATTATTTTTAATATACCTAGACTTCTCATTTCATATTTATTTGATTTTTTATTTAAATTAAATTTATGAGCTAACTGAATAAAACTCGTATCACATACAAAAGGAAAAAATCCATGCCCGAATCCCAAAGTCGAACATTCTTCGGGATTTTTTCCAGCACTTTAAAACGTTATGTAAAGTCTGTGAACTGAGAGGAAGAAAAAAAGATAACACGAAAACCTGCCCGTCAGAGTCATAATCCAATAATTCCCGTTTTCATTCATATTTCGTTTTTTTTCATCGGCTGCTTCTTGAAACTCGAACTGGGGAGGAGTTGTTAAAGAGAAAGAGAATAGCTACTTGGGCATGAAATTGCGTTTCGTTATCTCTTTAAATTCAAAAAAATAAAATGGAACTTGATTTTTATTTTCTCGAAGGTCGACAGAAACAAAAGGTGTATCTGGATTTGGCGATTTATCGATGAACTTCATCCATTGGCGGGTGTAATATATGTTACAATAATTTAACTACTTATAATTGTTACTCCCGTCGAAATATATCTTCCATAAAGATATAACGAAACATAGATAAGAGCTGAAAGTTATGGGTACAATTGTAGCATTGTTTTTACTTTCTTTGAAAATAATGTCAAAACAATATCTTCTCTTCATCCAAGAATTAAAGTGACGAACATGGCAGAAAAATTTGACGATGCGACCTTATTGGACTACTTAAAGACTCAAAATAAATCATGTTTCAGTGATAATTCTACTTGTGAAATTGTTAATGTTAAACATCATAAGAATAATGCTAAATTATTTCAAGCTGTCTTGCAGGTTGATTCTAATACGTATCAAGGGGCTATGAAATTGGGCAAACTGGCTGTTGGATTTGATTTCGACTGTCTGGTATACTGTGCTATTGGGGACTACATCACTTAGTAACTCAATGCAATAACAATGAGCCTACCTGTCCATAGTGCTCTCTAAACCGTTCATCAAAGGACTGTCGTTCTATAAATATCCAATGTTGCAATTGCTTTAAGGACGGGGTATCCCTGTGTATTAAAAGTGTATGTGTAGACCAAAAGTTAAATCGACAGTTTTCCGAATATGTAGTGTTTAAAAATCTAATTTTTGGCCAAATTAAAAATAAAGGTCTAACTTAGGTCACCTTACTATTGAAAATTAATAAATTTATTATTTTCAATAAAAACCAATCGTGTAAAATAACCCCCTTTTATTTCATCTCAAAGGTGCCGTGTAGATTTATTTTAACCTCGATGTCAAACAAATAATAAAAAAAAAATGTAATACGACCTAAGTTCAACCTTTACTTGGAATTTGGTACACTCAGAATATTTAAATATTGTATATTTTTCAAAACGTGTAGATTTGAAATTTATAAGTCACTTTCTTTGAAGAAACATGTCAAAACGAATTTGGACCAAAAATGGCGTCTAATTTAACTCTAAATAAACCCCGAAAAATCAATAATTACTTCACGTAATGTAATAAAGATGGTGCTCCGATCGATAATATTTTGACTAGTATTTGATTATTTCCGTTTATATTATGTGTGTTTACGGGGGATAAACGAGATGATAATACTGCCTCTGATACTGTTTATATGATACAATTGGAAACGACCTTTTTTCATCGGCACTCTTTTTTCGCCGGTGACCTTTTGACACGCGCCTATTTGTTATGTTATGATTATCGGTTATTTATCAACTAAAAGTATAGGAAATTAGTACATTGTGAATGATATCATTTTAATGCTATTTTTGAAACTAGTTCAAAAGTTGCATTTAACGATACTCAATGTTTCATTTTACCGTCAGTTTTAGTTTGACATATCCGTCATTTTAAGTTTACAAAGCTCAGTTTCTATTCGAAAGTAAGAGAAACAGTCAAAATAAAATGCGAAAAACACTTTTTATCAATTTCGTTTATGTCAACTGAAAGCGACAATTGCTGAAGACGTAACAAATAAATTAGGTCAAGAAATAAAAAAATCTATACTATAAGTAACATACCATATATTATACCTGTTAAAATAAATCAAAAATAAAAGAACGTATCGTTGACGTATATACTTTTCCATCTGTGATTAGTGATTACCAATTGCAAATTACGTATGAACATGCTTATGCGCAAAAAACCATTATTTCAAGTACTTGTATGATTAAAGTCCATTAAATTATTATTTTTATAAATTTGCTAATCTTTGCACTTTAATTTTCATTATATGGGGTATCCAGACATTTTAATCCTCGTCCTCTTCTATTTAAAATTATCTCAGGTGCCATATATTCCGAGTAAAATTTTTCTAATTTTTCAACCATATTTAAAAAAAAAAAATGGGTTGAAAATTAATTTTTTCAACAAATAGTGGATTTTCATCTCCAGTATATACTACAAAGTAGCACAATTTTCTTGGAGCTATACCTAGCTGTCCTTGAATCTAAAAGTATATAAAATCATTATTTGAAAATCAAACATAAAAAGAATATTAATATTGTAGTATCATTTCTAGCACATTTCTTAAAAATCATGAATTATTTTAACATATTGAAATTTTTCACCTGGTAAAAGTAGTTATGGTTTTCTTTTAAATGAATGTCACCATCTTCTATTTTTAAGCATGGAAATGGGTTTGAATATTAGGTAATGTGCGCCAATAATGTCAAATTATGACAATTCGCAGAAAACGTCAACTTTTTATTTAGATTTTAATGTGCAAAAGCCTACCTACTTTGGATATTAATCGTAGAAAAAATATATTCAGAATAATGAAACATTATTATTAAATAACAAGTTTTTTTATTGTCAATTTAATACGTAATATTATTTTTTAATTGCAAATGTTTGAATGTTAAAATTATAGCGTTTAATTTTTTTATTCAATGACGAACTCGAGAGTGATAGAAAAAAAATACTACCTACCTTTAATGCAGGAAGTCGATGTCAATTTATCCAAAAATAAAACTGATTAAAATGTACACTAGGACATTTGGCACAAATAAATAAATTTTCTATTAAAGAAAATAACACTTATTAAAAACAAACAGCACAATAAAACACTTCAGAAACGTGTAATGTAATTTTGAAAACTAAATACCCGTAAGCTTGTTTGTAAATTTATAGACTCTTAACTCCTTCCCCCAGCCTTCATTAAGTATATTAAAAGTCGTGACGTCATATTGGCACAGATATACGGTAATGTGTTATTGACAATCAGGGAAATAACTACCTAAGATAAGATATATGAATGTTAAATACCTACTGATATTGTAGGGTTTTTGTACTTTAATAGGATAAATATTTATGCGGGTCTGGAAATTCCAGGAAATGACAGTCAAAATTACCCAAAAACATTAGGTTAGTACCAACATCAGATAACAGATAACTTCGGTGTTTAACCAATTAATCACAATTAATATTCTTGAACATTCAAATGACAAAAACTTCCATCTTTAACCAATGAGAATATAGTTTTCATTCGATACTTCAAAATCACAATTTATTAATTAGGTAGAATAGTTTTAAAATATATTGCGAATTGCAACACGTCAATAAGCGTTCCACTCCGACTCAATGTGACGCAATTATTGTCGCAATATATTTTGAAACGACTCTATATTCGTGACTTGAAATTATAAACATCCCTCGTATTACTACCCGTATATAAACCAAATTATTTATTTTAGGAAATATTTATATTTAATGTAAGGCAAGATATCGTTTTGGTTGTTACCATCTACATTCTTTACTTTGGTCCAGGAAACAAAGTCAATTTTCGATAAAAATAAAATGTAATAAGTAGGTAATATTTTATGAAACAGTACAATAAAAGTATTGAAATAAAGTATGCTCATACTCCAAAATGAGTCCTAGAGTTAACATTTTTATAATATTATAAATGGCATATAAAACGATTGGACCGTTTTCACAATCGCGAAATAATTTTTTTTATTTGGTGAAATCCCGGCAATTATTGAAAAATAGATTTTATGTTCAGGACTATTATTATGATTCTTCGAACTCAGTCTACTAAAAACCGGTTTATAATACAATATCCCCTAATAGCTAGTCGGTCGATATTTATAGTTACTTAAAGATTTCTGTAATAATTTGCACTAATTCAATCTCTAGTCGGTAGGTAACAGCACCTCCTTGATTGAATCTAAAGTGACATAATTTTGTTCAGAAATTCCTAGGAGACGCTGTCCTTAACCTTAAAACTAATCATAACTTAAATATACAAGTTGATCATGCAGCATGGAATAAAGATTGTCATTATTATACAAAAGCGCTTACAAAGTTTAAAAACAATATTATACCTTCCCAATGGCAAATACTGACCTCTACAGCTACTCAAAAGAGAAACTTTATTGCTCCTCCTGATGCACATATTTCTTACATTTCTTTTTATTACCAAAACGTTCGCGAACTTAGAACAAAAACGACCAAACTCATGGACAACGTTTTAACCATTACTCAATTCTCTGGTTATTTTCTCACCGAAACATGCTGCAATAGTACTATTATGGATGGGGAATTGTTTGATCTTAGTCAATTTGATGTTTATAGAGCTGATCATAAATATGATATAACCGGTACTTCGAGAGGTGCCGTAAGAAAAGATTTATGCTCAAACATATTAGATATAACTTTACTTACTGAGGTTATTATCAATATTGATGTTCTACTGATAAAAATTAAACCTCGTAATGTAAATATTTATATTTTAATTTTGTACATACCACCAGTCACGTTTACTAAGTACTATGAAATGGTATTTGAATATATTTCGATGCTTACTATTCTGTATAATCAGCAATTAATGATAATAGGTGATTTCAATGTTCCTGAATATAGTATTTTTAATACAAATCCCGATGCACGTCAGAGATCATTTATGACGTCACGGCCTTGCAGTGTTGCCTAATCGTCAGAATAGTTGAGGAATTTAGAATTTTTTAAAATTGTAAGGTTATGTATTTGTTACGTTACTATATAGTAGGAACAATTAGTTTTAAATGTATATAACTAACGAAAAATATTGAATTCCTTTATGAATAATAAACATCTGAACAAAAAAGCTTTAAACATATTATGCAAGTCATGGAAAATAAAACTGTAAGGTAGTATATTGCAGATGGATCAAAATTGGTTTAGAATTAGCACAGAAAATATCTAAAACTAATTTAATTTCACCAAGAAAGTTATTTAACAGAACTACATTTAAGTTATAAACCACAACACCCCATAAAATTAAAGAGGTCACTGAAAAAATGAAAACTACAAAGGCATGTGGAGGATTCATAATATCAGTAGATACCTATACTTAAAGAATTAAAGTTTGAAAATGCTAAAATATTTGAATACAAGAAGGAAATTGTTAAAATATTTGAGTAGGTGCTTTAGTAAATCTCACTTTCAGTAACGTAGCTCAAGTATTCAAGATAGCCAGAAATGCTTCAAAAATAAACAGATATCGCTACTTCTTTTCAACTCTAAAGTTATCGAAACATGTATGAACAATAGATTCATCACTCAAACATCAAGATTCTCCATTCTATCAGCTTCAAAAGACATTTGAAAAATGTTATTCTCAGTCAAATATTTTTTTGATATCTTGGAATAAATTAAATAAAAATACAGATACATAAGAAATATACCAAACTGTTTATTGTTTTAAAAATTAGACAATGTTTTTTTTTTTAATTACACTATTTTCTCATAAAAAAAACAATTATTCATCTACTAATCTTCATTATTCCTATAAAATTCTTTTATTTCTCCTAATTCAGATCGCAAGTATTTGAATCGCAGTCATCGATATCGCTATTAGGGTTAATTATAATAAAAATAATTTCCAATCTATTAAAAAATCCCTCTCTGCCAATATGTTTATTATTATATTGCTTAGAAAGGTCACAAATAAGTTCAATGGAGTTAAAAATAAAATGGCTGGGAAGATTACGTAATACTTTGTCTATATTGTTCTGCTTAGGTAATTATCTACCATATATTTCTTTGGTGGTTTGCACCTGAAAAAAGAATGTTTTATTTAGTTCTATTTAGTTGCCATTTCGTATGACGTGTGTCAATATCACTATATTCTAAACTGTAATATCGAAACAACACATTATATCAATGATTTAATGTTTGGTACACCATTATATCAAATCTTGTAACTTCATTTTTAATTTTTTGATATTGTTTTAAAGTTTATTTCTGAAAAAAAAGGCATTTTTGGGTGTCACTGTACATCTTGAAAATGTGTAAAACATGTAGATGTTTATTGACCACTGTAATCAAATTTTTCCAATTAAATTGTCTTTATATGATTGCTAGAATAGCGTATCTACCATTAAATCTTCAATATGATGTGTCATTTCAATATTAATATTTTTTTTTACTTGATTTACACAATTACTGATACCTTAATTTGCTTCAAATTTGGTTTTATCTCTTGCCATCGATTTTTGTAGGTCTAACACCCTTTGTCATTATTTTCCCAGGAGCTGTTTAATGTTTCATTTTGAACGATACATGTTTCATCAATGACAACGAACTGCTTCTGTTGTAATTCTATAATTTCTTAAAAACTGACCTATTTACAGTTCACGTCTTGGTTATCTTTTTTCCTTCATTCTTTTAATACAGTTGACAATGATGCAATATAGCCATTAAACATTTGTCTCTCAATCAACTTTTCTCTTAAAGGTTCCAAAGTTATATGTTGACCTGCAAATAAGTATGTATTTATATTACTGTATACAAATTAAAACTTTTATAGGTAATATAAATAAATTATGATTGAATAAATAGATTTGTCTTTATACTTACTTGTTTCATACATATTATAAATACCACTTCGGATTCCACTTGTATCCAGTGTTATTGTATTAGTAAGTAATCCTTTGTTTATGAATGCTTTTTAATTAGCGATTTTAATCATTCATTATTCTTGACTGCTTGCCAAATACTACTGACAGTAGAAATATTTTTATTTAGAGATGCTGCAACAAACTAAAAAAGACAAGAAAATAATTTCATATTTCTATTAAATTTTATAACTTGTAACTTACCTCTCTTACAGCAGTTAAAGGTAAACGTGGTCCATCATTATCACGCTCTCATTCAAAATAATGGATTAAAGAAGCTATCAACTCCTTACAAGGACTATTTAGTTTTTTAGGCATTTTGTATATAAAAATTAAACGACAAATAATCAGCTTATACACTCTATGGTTGTTTTGAAAAACAGTTTTTTATAATTATAACTGGCAAAGCTTAAAAATACAGGCAAAAGGATTTTAAATTACAGAAAACAAAATGCACAATCAATAATTAACTCAACATAAACATAACCTAACTAAATCAGTGAAATTTTTTAAAAAGAGGTTGCAACACCGCAACAAGGTGTACCAATTGCTGTAATGACATTTCTTCTCTATAAATACGAGCTTCATGGGCGTACAGAATGTCAAAATTATTTAATGTAAAGTATTATTTTTTGAGTACTAAACATTTAATAATGTTTTTATAAATTTTATATTATCAAGAATTAGACATGTATAAACTAAATAATTTAAATAATTCTTAAAATTATCAAAATAATCACCATAACAGTTTTCGACTTTTTAGTAATATGACTACGTTCATGAATGCTCGTGACTATACGTGACTTTTTCGGATTATTAGCTTAGTTAGGGACATTTTAATTAGTTGGTAGTACTATGACGAATGACCGACGTCATTGCTGACGTGCATCGGGATTTGTATTAAAAATACTATATACAGCTCAGATTATTGATCCTAGATTTTCTATCAGACTGAGTGCTGTTATGAATTTTGCAAATTTATTCGAGTTACCACAATTAAATCAGGTTAAAAATAAATTTGGTCGCATGTTAGACCTCATTTTTTATAACGACCAATGTGAAGTTGTAAGATCGGAGGAAACTATTGTAGAAGAAGACGACTATCATCCAGCGCTCAAATTAAATATATCACAATATAAAAAAAAATAATGTAACTAATAATTCTTCTTCAGTAGAATTTAATTTTAAAAAAGCCAACTACGCGACTCTCTACTTTGACTTCCAATCTATCGATTGGACGTTTTTAAATAATATAACTGATGTGAATGAAATTGTAAGTGTCTAGAAGCTGTTTTATGACTATAAAGGTAAGTGTAGACTTTAAAACAACTTATTTTTTATGTAAAAAGAAGATATTAGTTTTTTTTAGGTTAAAATAAGGTGGCCGGTTACTGGAATAAAGTCTAACCTATAGTGCTAGTAGTCGGCCATAGTGGACGACTACTAGCGCATGGACCTTTTCATATTTTTGTCTTTCTTTGCATTTATTGAAGTCGGTATATATTTTTCTTGCATGTACTAGTAGTCGGCCGGGGTCAAAGTACAGAACAAAAAATTTATTTGCTTTTTAAGTTGGTGGCCGACTACTAGAACAGTATCCAAACAAACATTTTGCTAGTGGTATTTAGACCCAATACCTGGCCAAAAATATTTTATACCTCTAACTACCACATAACTACGTTTTATTGGGATTGTATACTATAAAATGGTAAAATAAAGACTTATTTCGATAACAAAGCATTTATTTGTCACTACTACAATTACTACTACTATTACTATCTTCACTGATATTCACATTTGGGTCATTCTCCATAAAACGTCAAATTGGATGTCCCACCTACTTTACAATAATTAAAAACTAACTATTCGTATTATAAAAAGTATAAATAGGAGAACAAAGAAGTTATTTATTACAAGCGAAAATTATTTTATTAAAAAATTTAATAATATTGCGTTTTTTGGGATAAATAACGTTATCAAATCATACTCCGTTATCAGTCCCTACCTTGAGTTGAAAAACTAAACGTATCACTAAATCCTTTGACATTTACATTTTGCTTTTGTTTATTAGTTTTATATTAGAATAATATGGCCTAACAAATCTCAATATTATCAATTTGATAAAATGTTGTTTGATTTTATGAAATTTTATTAATTGCTTCTGTCCCTTGAATTGAGTGCCAACTCCGTTATCGCCATTAAAAATTCAAAAACATACACTAGAGGGCGCATATGCATTTCAATTTACTTCTGGGATAGCTTCGAACTGTTTTAGTATCTATCTGATCATCAAAGGCGACGGTCACTCCATCGGACATATTAAAATTCGCAATCAAGTAGGTTCAAGTGGTTTTCGTTCAACCTAAAAGATCAACGCCGTTATCACTTTTTAAAGGTAAGTCAAATGTTTAATTAACAAGACATTATTATAATTAACTTCCTAATATGATAATCTTGGTTGTGGGACACGATCAAATTTTTAATTGATTATTTTCAAGAAATAAACAACAAAAATACACCTGTTCATCAACTCCGTTATGTCCATTCCGTTATTATTTGCGATAACGGAGATGATGGTGGTGATCACGGAGTTGATCCAATAATACCTTACCTACTTCTTTCTGTATTTTAATAATTTATTATTTTAATTTCTTTCAGGCCGAATAATGGCCCCTATAAAGAAACAAAAAGACAAGGTTACTGATGAACGGAGCGAAAAGGTAAAGCTGAATATGAGGTGGATGAGGGAGCGTATTCGGAACAATCCCGAAATGTATGAAGAGTACAAAAGAAAAGAACGGGCAACGAACCATAAACGGAAACAAGAGGGAAAAATAAAGCTAATCGAGGATTCAACTGAAAGAGAAAAAGAAGTAAGCGCAAACTATGGAGGGAGAGTTCCAAGAAGCATCGTGAGGGACGTAGAATAATTCAGAATATTATTAAAGCCGACACACCTCCACCTAGTCCAGTACCGCCAGGAGAAGGAGAAGGAAATAACCAAGTTCACTACAATCCAGGAACAAGCAGACAATTTCAACAGGGGAAAAAGCAATCTAGAAAACATAAAAGAGAACTGTTGAAGAAAATTTAAAAATTTACAAAAAAATAATGAAGCACTTAAAAAAAAGGTGGAGAAATATAAAAAACGTGCACACAGAGTTAATAAAAAGCACAAGGTTACCGATCCGGATAGTCCTGGTGCCAAAGTTTATGAATTGTTAAAAAATCCTCACATTACAATCGTAATAGGAGTCGCGACAAATCAATTTGTGTTATTTCCATAGCATGTTTGGTAACAATGCAAGAAGATGTAATGGTCCACTTGTCTTCTTTCAGATATTTTCAACAAGAAAGATTCAAATTCAAAAAAACTAAATAGATCAACCGAAAAACTAAATGAAAAACTATATGAATTATTTTCACATGTTCCAAAAGAGAAAGCTAGTAATAAAATGTATCCTCCTTGGTTTAATGGGTCTATTATCAAAATTATCAAACAAAAAGATAAAGCTCATTGTCGGTTTAAGTCTACAGGTTCTCTTGAGGCTTTAAATACATTGAAATCCGCACGTACTAATGTTAATAGACAAGTTAAGCTTGCCCATTCTCAATATGCTGAAAGAATGGAAAATAATATTCAGGAAAACCCTCAGAAATTTTGGATATACGTAAACTCTTTTAAGAACTCCTCAAGCTTTCCATCTTCAGTACAAATTAATAATGATGTATTGGATAATCTATTAGATATTGTGCAGGCATTTGCAGATCATTTTTCAAACAATTTTACATTACCAACACGTACTATCGCATCTGTTTAATCAACTTCTGTTAATTTACCTATTTTATCTATAAATAATGTATCTGATAAAGAAGTGGTAGACGCTATAAAAAGATTAAAGCCAAAAATGACAATGGGACCTGATTATATTCCTTCCTTCTTCATTAAAGATTGTGCATACATTCTTTCAACCCCACTGTGTACCATTTTTTTTTAATTTAATATTTCCTGATTTATGGAAATTATCTCGCGTTACACCAGTTTATAAAAAGGGAACCAAAGATGATCTTGACAACTACAGACCTGTTAGCATACTTTGTAATTTCTCCAAAGTATTTGAAATCATTATTCATACATACTTATCTTTACATACATCTTTTGGGTTCATTATCGTAATACCAACACGGATTTATGAAGGGTAGGTCCAATGTGTCGAATCTTGTGTACAAAACACAATTTTTGATAGAAGAAGTCAGGTCGATGTTATCTATACCGACTTTTCTAAGACATTCGATAGAATTGATCATCAAATCCTATTACAAAAATTAAAGTCTAAGGGACTATCTGATCTTCTTCTTTTACTTATCGATTCTTACTAAGAAAATAGACGTCAGTTGGGTCTAAACACAAATGCACAGCCTCCTACGCTCCCTATTAATAATATCCTTTCTGTTGTGTTTAGACCCCATGTGTGATACATTTTTGTAATCAGGGTGTTAAACCCTTTCAAATGGCATATCACATGACCTATGTTGCTATTTAAAAAAATCAAGATGGCGGCCATGCTTAAAATGTAGTAATTATAAAAAAAATAATTTTTAGGCTAAAATATGCGCAAATATATTTAGTTAAAATTCTAAAATTTTGGGATTTTTATGTTGAACCGTTCAAGTACTATAGGTTTGGTTCCATCTTTAACAGTTACCCTGTATATTAGTTTTGTTAGATCTAGACTTGAGTATGCGTCAGTTGTATGGAATCCATCACTTAACATTTATAGTAGCGCTATTAAAAATGTGCAAAGAAAATTTATGAAGTCCGCATCATATCTTCTAGACAATATCTATCCTGCTACAGGATTTCCTTATGAACTGTTGTCGCGCTTTGGTTTAATGGAACTGCACATACGCCGTAAAATGCAGCTAGTTTCATTCCTATAGATTATTTTATATGAAGGGCTGAACTGCATTGAGTTTTAGGATTATATCAACATTAAAGTACCCCGCCCTGGCCTTAGAATATACTTAAGATTTTACTTGCCAGCTGCAAATACAAATATTTTGAACGGTTCTCCAATTTTTCAAATCCTGCTTGGTAAGTTGATAATATATCTATTGTGTGTATTTATTTTATTTTAATTTAATATTTTAAATTTGTTTTATGCTCCTTTAAGAACTTAAATATAACTGAATATTTTACCTTCAGTTTTCCTTAAAAATAGGCTTTATTGTACTTCTTATTTGTTTCATGTTCAGTCATATCTGATCTTTTTAATTCATTTGTGATGTATATCATTAGTATACTGTATTTGTTTTTAATTTATGTTCATCTCATTCTGTAATTGGGTTTTAACTATTGAGTGGTGTACTAAATAAATAAAATAAATAAATAAATAATGTTGCCCCCCTAATAATTTAAACGTCCAGTAAATTTATTTGTAATAATTTTAAGATGCATTTCGTAATTTTATAAAGTTAAGCCCTAATATTCATTGCGGACTTTCATTTTTTCATAACTCATGTTACGATCAGATTTTGCAATTTTTATAATTACGTCACTTTATTAAACAATTTCGTTTATTTTCATTTCTCTGAAATAAATAATATTTATTTGATAATTTCAAAATTTTAATCTTACTACTTTTGTTTTCTGAGTGTAGAGTAATTTCTAGAATAATCCAAATATATTCATCTCAGCTGTTTTCGACAGACTACGACTTAAACGATAGATACGTTTTTGTTGAGGATTAGTAACTCTGTAATTTATAAATCGATTATGGGGTAGCGTTCGATATTATTTTAATTTTAAGGATGTACATTTTGTACTATAATTAGTAAATGTTTTATAAGAGGTTAATAATTAGTTCATCTGTATTAGGATTTAGTTGATCCAGCAGATAACAATATTAATTGTTGTTAAATAACTTGTTGTGGTTATTTATCGATGTATCGGAATGTGATCGATTATCGATTTGTACTATGGTCCGATTCGAAACTGTTTGCATTTGTAAATATCGAATTGTTTGGTTAGAGTAATTAGAAATTACGCATTTTTCGTTCTTTCCAAACTTACCATCGAATGTAGAGGGTCATTATTTAGTCAGTGTGTGTGTTCCTGTTATAATTTTATGCATTTGTAGAGTGTTTTGGTATTGCATAATAATTAAAACCGCCCTTAGTGTGTGGGATTGCGGGATTTGAACACCACACATATATTTTTTAATAATACAGTTGTATTCTGGATTTGGCTAATGACGCAGTTGGAAAGCTGGCCGGTAAGTTTTTTTTGGTCACTTTTTTTTGTGTATCTTCATAGAACCCGTGTTTTTAGGAGCGTTCAGTACATCGTTTAGTATCCAGTTTTATACCAAGTTTTTGTACGAATGTAGGTACAATTACGGTTTTGGCAATGATTTGTCCTTGGATATTTACCATGACAATGGAGAATATTTTATGGAATTTGATCATATTTGTGATGTTGTATGATGCATATATGATGTCCTGTTAATTGGATTTTCTTTGATTTGGATTGGATGTCTTCCATTCTAAGAGTTTAGTTGTCGAATGGTGTACAATGAGTCCATGTAGTTTGCGGTTACATCTATAACATAGAGCCACCAACAGTACCATTTTGCTGTCCACATAAGTATCTATACTTAACGAAAACAGAGTCTTGAATCTTCGGATACTCCGTGGATTGTTTATCTACTGATTAAGCTAAGTAATTTTTTATTTTATATAATTTTAATGAAGTGAGAAAATCTAGACTCATAGGTTTTTGTTTTGGCTCCAACGAATTAGATTTGGTTATTTTCAGTAACTTTAATACTGAATTGTTTTGTCAAATTTTACATACAAGATTCGTTTGAGTTGAAATCTATTTAAATTTGATGTAACTTTATTTTAGGATTTAATAAGTTGCAACTTATAGAACATATAGAAAACTTTAATTTAATATTTTATTTGTAAGCTGCTGCATGATCCTTTGTATAGGATTAATGTATTTATTGTATTCTACATATTCGACTACTCGACTAATGTAAAAATGTATATAATTTTGTAATTATTATCTATAATAAGAACTAATCGGTTCTATCTTTGTGATTACTTTCATGTCTCTTAAGTTTCTTGCCGAAGTCTGTTTTAAAAGGGTTAAAATAAATTTGATTGATTTGCACAGTTATTATAGTTTTATTTATATTTAGGTATTGGAGAACTTAAATTCTGGCCCGACCTTTAGTACACCAACTAAAGTTAGGAGAACCCAAGAACCCTTGTATAGTCTAATATTCACAGCTACCCTTGGAAAATAACCGGTAGCACTCAGAACCCAACATTTTAACACATAACCAAAGACGATCTATAAAATATATGACTGCTTCTAGTTGACACTCAGATGTCTTTTCTATATGCACTCGACAGAAGATAAAATGATATGTACGGTTGAGGTTAAAATAATATTAAGTTTCATTTCTCTCTTTCCAAGGACTCAAAAGAAACAACAGATGAAGCATTTTATTCATAACGTATCATTTGTTTGTTCCCAATCATTGGAAAAAAGAAAGAAGATATATTATGCGAATTAAAAGAAGACAGACTGTAAAGATTTCGTCTGGCAACTAAAAGTCTGTCGATCCTAGTGGCGTATCTTATTAAAGATAAAATCATAACTCCCCGATTCTTGAGCGAAAAGGATTATTAAATTGTAGTAAATACTAATTTTGTGTAAGCTAAATATAAAAAATAAATCATGAAATACTAACCTATAATATTGTGATTTTAAATCTTTACTAATTATATCGTAAGGTGGCGATACTACAGTCAACTACAGTGAGTCCTTTAAATAAGTACCTAATTACTATATAAGTTATATTAGAAGCATAAACAGTATTCAGCTATCGAATCTTACAATTCAACGGAATCGGCTTTACCGAAATAATTATTTAGGGTCACAAGCTTAGAGTTCCAATCACCATTCCAATTGGGTAGTTTTTCAGGAAAAGGTAAAGAGGATCCCAGAAAGATCAGAAGGGACCCAATATCCTTAGGTGAGATCTTTAAGATAGGAACGAAATTTGTGGCAAATTGGGGGAAATCCAGATAACACCCTCTGAGAATGATAGCGGCTACATCAGATGGTCTGACAACTGGTAGTGATAACTCGCAGCCTAGAATCAGCGTCAAAATGTGATGTAAGAGGTACAATTCCCATTATAGAAAATATCTATACTTCGATGAGATTATTATCATTATCACATGCGGTGATCTAATATGAAACGTTAATATTATTTAATAAAATAATAACAACTGTGTGAATGAGAAATGTTTAATGTACGATACACGACAACTGCGTATGAGTATGTGGAGAGTGGAGAAAACTAGAACAATATGGCGTGTACACTTTGAGCATGCAATATCAAATTCTTAAATAAACAACATTTAAAATTATGTGGTGTGAAATGTAAATAATTAGAAGAAATTGGCAACAAACATAAAAATTCAAACGAATCAAATGATAAAGTGTAAAAGATTGGGCAATCAAAATAGTGTGAGTGTCAGCTTTAATGTAAAAGGTCAAAGGAAAGAAGAATAGTTAGGAAGAGAAGACCAGTTCGATTGATATGTCGATTGTCTGTCATAAAAATAAGTAAATTTATATATAAAAGACTAAATGATTGTTTTATAAAAAAGTTACAAGTACAATAAATGTTATAGAGTAAATATGTAGAATAAATAAAATAAAACAAAAATTACGCTAATTAATTATTTTTTAGGTAGATATGTAACACCACTAACTTTTACATTATACTCTAACATCATTGTTATATTTTAATAAATTATTTTTCTACACCCACATGGATATTCGCTTACCTACGCAAAGACTACAAAACAAAAAAGTATGCTATTTCGTTTAACTGAACGAATATATTTCATATCCATTCTAGGTAGCGAGAATACTTAAAAAAAAATGAAATTCACCAATCACAGTTCTTATTATGGACATCCAACAACTATAAGTAACAATAATTCTGTCAAACTAATTGTGAGTATATTTTTTAGTTATTGAGATTAAATATACATTAAAATAAGTTATTTTTGTGTAGAATCGATAAATAATAGCATATTTATTTTCATTTGGTCGATAAAAAAAAATCTATAAATTTGAACCAACTATATGAAACTAATTTAATAACGATTATTAAAACTAAAATCCTAAATGTAGAAGTGGAGATGAAGATACAGCATCTGTCTTCCACGTGAGATACCCGAATTCGAATCTGGACGGAAGACTAATTAAATTAAATCTTTTTTGTTTATTTTATAAATTAGTAAAAGTCACAGATCATTTTAAAATTAGTTATTTTGTTTTAATAACTAAGAATATTTTTTTAAAAATGAACGGTCCGTAATCAGTTGAACAATGTTCAACTTTATGTAATTAGTTACATAAAATATATCATTGACTCTTGTTGCGATTACAAAAGGAGTGTAGCCCCTTGCCACGGTATCGCCACAGAGAAAGGGTAAAACGTCATGCGTTCATATGAACGGCATATGCAACGATATGCATTCACGTGAACGAACGTATATACAAGGACTTCCGAAAAATTAAACTGACAGATATGATAGATGACATGATAGGTGACATGATAAATGGCTGATCTTCTACAATAACAAAATAGGGGACTTTGTATCACTCTATGAGTTAGCAAATGACGTAACTCACAGCTGATGTTGACAGGTGACAATATAGTTTATTGGGCATTTGGGGCCTTAGAGGAATTGGTATAACCGAGTGAGTTGACAAATGACGTATTTGATAGCTGATATGACATACATCGTCTAAAAAACACTAGAATCTAACTTCGTTAATATTGAGTCGATTCAAATAAGGTGAAGGACGTTTAATGGTAAATGATATAGATGTTTTGAAAAATTTAGCAAAATTTAAACCATAAAAAAATTGACAGGATATTTCGAAAAAAAATTTCTTTTTTTTTATAAATTTAGCAGAATTTTATAAAGAAAAAAATTGCTGAATAGTTACTTTCGAGAAAAAAAAAAATAAAATAAAGTCAAAAGGAATGCGCAGTAGCATAGTAAAGCGGGAATTGCAGTTTAACTTCTATAGCATTGGCTGGCTTTTGATTTAATTTGAAATCGTGAAATCAATATACTATTAATTGAGCTGTTTATTTTGAAAGTGGCCTAACTTCATTTATACTTAAATTGAGATATCTAAAGGTTTGTGAAAATTTTGTTTAACTGCATTAATTAAACGTACTGATTATTCAACTAATGCAATTGTTCAAAAACTGAGGTTAACTTGTTAAATACTAATTAATTAAAATTACCTTTATCACTGCCTTCGGACATTGTCAATAATGAATATCTTAATTTAAGTATAAATGGACTTAGGCCACTTTCAAAATAAACGGCTCAATTGTGCCTTATTGATACTTTTTACCACTTCTCATAATTTTTAAATATTTAATATAATACATCTGTCATTTTAAAATCGATGTCAATTTAAAAAAGACATGAGAAACGTCAAATGAAACGATGATGATTACGTATTTGATATCATCTTCGACAAGGGCCATTTGGAACATCGAAAAATCGCTGAAATAGGCTTAAAATGTGTAAAAAATCGAAAAGGAACGCTTATTCTGCAATACTGGTGCTATTTAATTTGCGAATCCATAAAAATCGCAACTTATACAGGGTGTTAAACGAACACATTTTAATGGGATGTAGAGTACACTTAGCTGAGTTCAAAACACCAACATACTTAGCCTTTAATCTTACTCGTTTCTGAGATATAGGGTGTTTTATGATTTTTGCCAAAACTACTTTGGTTTTAATTAATTAATTGTTTCTGCTAGTTTCTTCTTTTACTTTATTAAATAAAGTTAGCCCGGTCCTGTGTAGATATTCAATTTCCTAATGGAAAATGCTCTAGTTAAAATAAAAAATGAAGATGGTTCCTAATTTGTATACAGTTTTAATAGTACAGAGTAAAATATTTGATTTCAATTTTGTAAATACTGATTTACAATATTGTAGTATCTATTATAAAAATTTACTGTAAGAAAATCAAGATGGTACCATTAAATATTATTAAATTTTTTTATTTATAGATCCACGTACTATTTAAATGTGCAGTAACATTTATTAAAATCCGATATACAGGGTGATATTCTAGCTAAGTAGGGCAATATAAAAAAAGAGAGTTCGGTGCTGGAATTTTTTTAAATTAAATTATGTCTTTGATTAACCTAAGAGAGTGTAAATTTTGTACAAAATTTTATCAAAATATCTCTAGCCGTTCAAACAAAATGGCCGACTTTAGTTTTGGTAAAAAATCATAAAACACCCTATATCTCAGAAACGAGTGAGATTAAAGGCTAAGTTTGGCAGTGTTTTGAACTCAGCTAAGTGTACTCTGCCTCTCATTAACCTGTCTTCGTTTAAATCTGAAACATCCTGTATATCAAAATTAATAAAAATTATTTACATAACGTAAGTTATGACCTTAGATAAATAACTATTCTGTAGAAACTATAGCAAATGTTAATTTATTTCGATACAGCCAAACATTTATTTCGTTCAGTTAGCAGCGAACATCTGCGACCTCCTCGTGTCATTCATGTCACGTATAAAATGACCAGTCTCTGGAATAAATTACGATATAAATTATCCATACTGACCTTCAGTCGTGACGACCCTCGATCGAACCAAATCCGCTTTATTCGCCACCAGAATGACAGCTTTCGTGCTGATAGTGTCCAGCGTCCATAAATTCTGGAGTATTTTTTCCGCCGTATCCAGACTGGATCGGTCCGCGCTGCTGTAGACCACGCAGTACGCGTGCGGGTCCAGGTATTTGCTGATGCAGCTTTCCGGCTGGAACAAAAAATAAACGAAAATAAACAGGATGGCCAAGTATATTTGACGTGTGTGGTCTGCCTATAGTAATTGTATTTTAGGAACCTACAACTTTATGAGTTTATATTTTATATCTATTCTGTAAGTTTCAATCTAATTAAAGCACAAATAACTATACAAATTATATTCAAAATAATATCGAGGTTTGATTATTTTCACTTATAATATCACAATAACTTAAATTATTTCCGGAAATTTTCTTTCGAGCATTATCTAAAACGTAAGTTTTACATATTTCTTTTAAATTTCGATTTCTGACCTTTACAAATGCATGATCTCTACATGTTTTAAATGGAAGCCTTGTATATTTATTTATCGTTGAAGGAAAACCATATTCACTTAACATATTTAAGTATTCAGTTGCCTTGCTGTTTCCAAAAAGATGTACAGTTCCCTAACAAAATTTTCCTCATTAGTAGATGGAGATCTATAAATGCACAATATTTTAATTTTATATTACGGTTCTTTACAAACATTTAGTACCTAATTAGTAAGTACACTCATGTTAGTAGAACATAAAGAGTTTGTAGATAAAAAAATAGATTACTCACTCTAATCCAAGCAAAGATTTGATCTTTCCCTGCACTGCATAAACTTATTATTTTTCTTTCAGAAAGATTCCGACGCCTACATGTATACCTACAATGAACTTCTTACGCTTGCACTCCTTCGCCGTACATTATTGAGTTACGTCTTGACGGAGCGTAGAACACAACTTTTAAGTCAAAGTGGCAGCCTAACCTAATTTTGTCAAATTTTAGGTTTCGTTAATGTTTTAGTACCGGAGCGTCACGAGTCTAGAGGAAAACTATATTGAATTGGAATTGTGTGAATGCACGTTTCAATCTAAAGTCATTGATGTTCGAAGCTCTTCTAACTCCGCAGCTTTAAAGCTCGTTATCGTGATTGTGTGTGTGTAAGAGATTTTTGAGTTAATAGGAGTTGCATGGGAGGTTTTATACATACGAGGTATATTTAAAAATATTAAAAAATCGTTCCTTAAAAAAATTTTTTTATTAACAAAAAACGCACTTGTTAATTAACAATTTTTTTTTGTTACTAAATATTAATATTGAGGAACCATTTTTTTTTAAAAAATCAATATTTATTATGTTCTTTCGTGTTATAAAAAAAAATTATTAATTTTTTATTTGTTTATTAAACAAATAATTTGTTATAAACAAATGCAATTTTACGCAATATTTTTTTTTAAATACTAAAAAATAATACAAAAACAACCATATATATTTTTTTATTGAAAAAAATTATTGGAAAAAATAATTTTCCTAATGGCTTTATTTACATAAATAATTTTTTAATGCCTTAGATTGTTAATAAAAAAGTGAAAAATCGAAATTTTTAAATTTTTCCAACGGGGATCTCTTCTAAACCCTTTTAACAATAGCTCAAAAAAATCAAAAAAAATTCTAGATTTCTTGTTTTGAAATAATCAGCGTTTTTATATTAACATTAAAATGGTGAAAATTAACTAATTAACAAAAGCATAATTAATAAAAAAATAGTGATAAAAATTTTTTGTTTACGGATTATTGTTTATTCATATGTCTACTTAGTACCCAAATTTTTTTATTCCTTAATATTAATATTTAATCAGTTAAAATAATTTTTTTAGTTCATGTGTCAGATTGGGGCGATGCGCGCGGCAGCCGAATTACGCGTTTTTACCGTTATTTTCGCAGCTTAATTAAAATTATAAGGGTTATTGGTACAGTTCCGGGAGTTAGGACTTTTTTTTAGGACATTTCCTGCTCTTTAAGGATCTTTTTTCAAATTTCGATTATCTCAAATAGTTTTTGAAATATTCGAAAAAACCAAACCCTTATTTTTTATTTTACTTTATTGTTTATAACTTTTGCATTTTTTTTCAGCCCCTCTTGGAATTTTGATAGAATGTTCTAGATGCCATTCCAAATCGAATGAGCCAAAAATTATAATTTTCGAGGGAAATGGCACTCGTGAACCAGACTATTTTAAAAGATGGAAAAAACGAGATAAGAGCGGTGATAAAATATTTCCATATTAAAGGATTATCGCCGACGGAAATAAAAGCTGAACTAGATGCTACACTAGGGGAATATGCTCCTTCATTTACCACAGTTAAAGCCTGGGTAGCGGACTTAAACGTTGTCGTACTAGCACTGATGATTCTCCGCGTTCTGGTAGGCCAAAAACGGTAACTTCTGAAGAAATGGTGCAAACCGTTCACAAACTAATTCCAAAAGATCGCAGATTAAAATTGGAAGAGTTAGCTGAGACTGTGGGTATATCAAAAGAGCGAGTTCACTATATTTTGTGTAAAGTTTTAGGTATGAGAAAGCTATCCGCCTGAAGGGTGCCGCGTTTGCTCACGTCAGATCAGAAGCTCACGCAGAGGAGAATTTGGCACTGTTTAGACGTGATCCAGGGGACTTTTTGCGTAGATTTATTACGGTTGATGAAACATGGGTTTATCATTATTCTCCTGAAACTAAACAACAGTCCAAACAGTGGACGGCAAAGGACGAACCAGTTCCAAAGAAGGCAAAGGCAGTACCGTCTGTTGGAAATGTCATGGCAACGGTCTTTTGAGATGCTAAAGGGATACTCCTAATAGATTATCTCAAAAAGGGAAGAACAATAAATTCAGAGTACTACAGCGACTTACTGGACCAGCTTAAGCAGAATATAAGCGAAAAACGTCCTGGTTTAGCAAAAAAGAAAATTCTGTTTCATCAGGACAATGCACCTTGCCACAAGTCCGTTCTTATAATGGCTAAAATTCATCAGCTAGGCTTTGAACTGTTAAACCATCCTCCGTATTCCAGACCTAGCCCCGTCAAACTTTTATTTGTTTTCAAACCTAAAAAAATTTCTTGCTGGCAAAAAAATTTCCCGTTTAAAAAATAATTACGTTCGACGAGAGGTTGCTTTATGAGTGGAGCCAATAAGACACTACTAGAATTATTCTTTTGTCCTTTTCTTGTCTACATTATAAGAAAACTACATACTTATTTTACCCATGAACAGAAAGATAATTCGATCTTGAAGGTTTCATCAGAGACCGGTTACATTTTTTTTATTAATTGACAATAATTTTGCCTTGACCATACTTTAAAAATACATTCCAAAATTTTAAGATCACGTTTTTATTTAAGAGGAGTATTTACTTGGCTGTAGAGCGGAGCATGCAAGGGTTTCGTAGTACCCCACTTTTAAACTTTATTTTTGACTTATTCTGAAAGAAAAAAATATGTACGTGTAGGTAAAAAACAAATCTATGCTCCTCTGAAGACACTTTTTTAAAATTTGAAACTCTTTTTTCTAAAAAAAAAATACAAAACTCAACTTTTTTTACTCATTTCCTCAATTTTTTTTAGAAAAAACTAAATTGAGTTTTGAAAAAGTGGTTCCAAAGGAGCATAGATCTAACCTTTACCTACATGCACATATTTTTTTCTTTCAGAATAAGTCTAAAATAAACTTTAAAAGTGGGGTACTACGAAACCCTTAGATGGCAAGATTTTTCGTCTGGAAAGTGGCGCCTCTGTTAGATTTTTAAGAAATTAATATTTGTGAATGAAAACAATTTATAATATATTTTACTGATGTTTTACGAGGGATGAATAAATTTTACGTATTTGTACACCTTATTTTTTACGTAATTTATTTCTTTAATACTAAGATTGGTATATATATTATACGCAAGGGTTTCATAGTACACCAATTTTACGGATTATTTTTTAATTTTACTAAAATAAATTTTATGTAAGTACAGGTAAAGGCTTAGTCCATACCTCCCTGGAGTCACTTTAAAAATATGAATCAGTCTCTTTTGAAAAAAATCTAAGAAAAGAAACGAAAAGAAATAGAAATGTTAAAAAATACTAGAAGAGAACAATATATTTAATTTTTGCCTACAGGAGCATTTATTTTTATTACAATAAAAATAGAAATACGTTAAAAGCTTTTTCGTCTAGATGGTGACACCAACAAAATATATATCTTTTTCTACTATTTAGTGATAAACAGTACGTAAGTGATTTGAATTCATGTTGTTATTGTTTACATACAGTAATTTCGCTCAATTATATTAAATTAATTTTATCATTTATTTATTAAAAAAATATATATCCGAAATTGGAAGGTATGCACTGAGATGTGAATTATAAATATGTTTTTGTTTAATGAATACCTCTTCGAGTCAACAATAATTATTAATTCCATTCTATTCAATCCGTTAAAGTAATGTAAATATTTTTTCTTGCTTTCGCGCATGGCTTTGAGGCGCGTTGCAAGAAAAAAATTTCTAAAAAGTTAGCCAATTTCTATAAATGGGAAAAAAAACGATTTTGACAAGCTGATTGTGCATTGTGGCACAATAAAAGACGAGCCACTGCTTTAAAATTTGGAGAAGTTTGTAAAAAATCTCCTAAAATCTTTTATTTATTTGAAAAGCCACCCGATATGGCAGGGGCCATAAATTCAGAGCAAAATAAGATTTGGAAATTTATTTGCAAGTTGAATTTGATTATGTTGCTGCTAGTCTGGATGGAATTAAAAAAAAACAAAACTCTATGTTAGAGTTAAAATGTCCATATGGAGCTGAAGTGCTGACTGTAAAAGAATAAATATACAGTAGAGAAATAACTTTTTGGAAAAAGGACAATACCATTAAGGAGAACCACTATTGGTATTTTCAAATTCAGGGCTAGCTGCACATAACACAAATGGATTTTTGCATTTTGTGCTTTTGGACTTCTGGAGGAATAAAAGTGAAGAAAATATCTCAAAATTGGGAAGAAAAGATACAAAATAAAATTAAAAATTTTTATATGGAACTTGTTGACAGCGAAGCTAATAGAGACATGGAAGTATGAGACAGAATACTAAATAATTCGTAAGAAATTTTGTTTAATGTTTATTAATATAACGCAAGGAATCTTAAATTATTTTGAATATTTTTATTAATTTAAGAATTACATTTTATTTATTTCTAAAACATGGTAGTAGGCGATCCATTTAAGATATAATTAATCTCTTATTATTATAGTACACTATTTTAAATTTAGGATTTTACCAGTGGCAGTGGTAATTGATGATATATAATTATTATTATACCAAATGTTTTAAAAGGCTACACCAATCAGTGGACCACGCTTTTAAGTCCCCAAATAATAGTTTCAAGATTTTGATTCGGATTAGAAGTTTTGTGTCAAAGCAAAGTCATGTATTGATATTGTAATACGTAGATGAGTAACTATCATCAATAGAAATTGAAAATTCACACATGAGTCTTTGTAACGACGTTATTTATAACTTTATTAACAACGGTCAAAAATTTTAGTTAACTTATTTAATTTTAAATATAAATTTTCATATTGTTTAGTTGTTGCAACTTTACTGCGCTTAAGTTGCGTTCAGATTAAAATATGAATTGATTTATGGAGCTTAACTGAAAAACAGGAACTAATGCTTCCATTCCAAAAAGAGTATTATGTTCACTAAAAGGAATTTCGAACTATGATATCTGCAAGTCCTTATTTGAAACCTTTAAATTTAATATTATAATTATACAAGAGTTATCTTTACAAATTGATAGAAATATCGAACATAAGTTTATTGACATAAACATTATTTCCATAATACAAATAAATATATCTCTATTTAAGAATACACATAATTTATTTAATATATTCATTTAAACAAGTTTCTGTTTTTTGTCTGGATGATATTGAATACTAACTTTTTTTATATAACTTCTTATCGAGACATTGTGAGATAAAAAAACAGACAATTAATTAAAAGCGTACTCACAATTTTTCAGGTACAGAATTTTCAATGCTATACTGTTTTCCAAATTATGAAAATACTAAAGAATATTAAAAAAAATAAAGCCAATTAAAGAATGTGTTAATATCAACAGAAGAACATCGTATTTCTTTTTTGGAAACAAAGAGTAGTCGAAAATTGTGAAAATAACAACATATTTTTATTTCACAAGAATAATAAGTCAGTTTTTGTTTTTTATGTAAATCATATCATTTTCAAGGTAATGAACCAGAAGAAAAGTCACCAAATACAGATTTCAGGAAGGTCTATTAGTTTTTATAGGAACTAAAAAGGGAAAGAACGCTCTTTAATCAATATCAATATCAAATTTTAACTAAAAATCAAAAATAGCGATGACAGACCTCTTAAAATTAATATTAAGGGCTCAAATTGTCACGAAATTTTTGTTTTGTCATCCTGAATGACATTCTCGATATATTTTTCAAAAAAAAAAAAAAAATAATAAATTTTTTTGGCCCAGTCTAATATACAATATTCTAAAAGATAAATCACATGTGAATATACAAAAATTTTATTTATTTTTCTAAAATAATATGGATTGGCCTCTAAAATATATATAGTGGCTCGCTTTTTATGTTACTTTTTTCAGAAAATGTTATTCCTGATAAAACTTGGTGTTTAATTAAACCTAAAACTTTATTTATTTAAAAAATTCTGTATCATAAATATAAATTTGTCTGCACAGTGAACTAGGTACTCTTCTAGGAACCGAACCCACATTTTTACATATAAGATTAATTTAAGAAAATGTATACAACTCCAGATAGTAGTTTTTTTAGTTAGTACAATTAATAGAGATTATTATATCCTTTTTAACCTACTTTAAAAAGGAGGAGGTTCTCAATTCGTCTGTATATATTTTTTGTTTATGTATGTTCAGCGATAATTCTTTAACACAATGTCCGATTTAAATGATTCTTTTTTTTGCTGGAAAGAGGATACTTCCGGGATGGTCCCTTTTAATTTTGGTCAAAATCTAATAATTGGCTCCATGAGAAAATCCTCAAACTTTTCAGTTTTCATGTATGTTTAGCGATAATTCTTTACCACCTTGTCCGATTTCTATAATTCTTTTCGTTAGTAAGGGGGTACCTTAGGGGTGGTCCCATATAAATTTGGTTAAGATGTGGTGATGGCATCAGCACGATTTTAAAGTCGGTTTTTTAAAATTACTTTTATTACTTGTTACGTAAATTAAAAGTTTAATAATTTGGTGCTTTCTTGATGCGTAGTTTTATGAACACTTTGTATATGTTTAAGTACAGATAATTATTATTACTGGCAGTTAATTTTAAATCATTAAAATAATATTTTGTTAATCCAAAAAAGGGAAGCAAAAAAGCCATGTCACATTCAGTGTAATAATAAAAATTAAGATATATAAATGTAGTATATTATGTACCAACAGACTAAACTTTCACTTTCAAACCCGCCCTTTTGTCGTAAAAGACTTCTAAATTTTTACTAGTGACGTCTGTACCGGGTTTGAACTGAATATTTTTGAACAAAAATATAGTACGTCAGTGCTTTTTCTAAAAACCAAAATTATCTTTAAATTCCTTATTTATTTTCGAGCAAATTTGGTTTTTAGACGTACTTTCGTACGACGCACCCTTTTCGCGTAGGAAAATAAAAACCAGTTTTTTGAAACTGCTTTTGATATTTTGTTGAAATTTGGTAGGAACCCACCATGAGTGGAAACACTTTTTTTTTGGGCAAAATAAAATATTTATTTTTTTCTTAAAACTTTAACACCCAAGGATTCACACCCTTAAGTATTGGCACTCAATTAATAAATACCCTGTATTAAATTACCTTATTCGAACCATTTGTCTATTTTTTCGTTATTTGTATTTATATTTCACAATTCTATACTCTTAAATGTAATTTAATCTAACTAAACCTATTCACTAAATTAAAATATAAAAATAATGTAAAACCCTCTAAAAAATCGAACTGCGTTATAACAATATCTCGCAATGCACCGAGAAAAACAAATACCCATAGCAAATACCATTCTGGTTCCCCTAATTTAGGTAACTCTGACTCACTCAAGAACAAGAACTGATGAACGTCTGTCGGCAGCCGTGGTAGGATTTTTAGGTTCCTATGAGTCTCAACGTCGCGCGTTAGAGTTTGGAATACGTATCCCTCGTATCTACAGGCAACTGTTAAAATTATGAATAAACGCGATTTATTTTAGTCTCGGAAGTAATTTTGTAGTATTTAGGCTCCACCCTTAAGTTGTAATTTTTATACCTACTAAACTACCGTTGCCCCGCAGGTCTTCCAGTTTGTAATGTAAATTTTCCTCTTAATTTAAGATACATATGCCTGGAATATCTTTCTAGAATGTAGTTTATAAAATATATTCTATAAATATTTAATAAATAATGCAATATATTTTGGCAAACAGACAGATGGTGGCATACGAGTATGCCAGGGATATAGTGTGCTGTCTGGAAATTAGCGTTATTGTTTTGGGAGCGCATCGAGTCGATTCATCTAGACTTCATAAAATTATGGTAATGGTAAGTCAACTAATCTTTTGAATGCTGCAATCTTAAATATATAAAAAATAATCTTTTCGTAGTTCAGATTCTCCTTTGTATTTGTTCTCATGACAAACAAAACATTTTCGTCGGCGGCGACATCACAATGGCAAAGTAAGTAAGTAAGTAAGTAGAGTATTAAGAAACAGACGTGTTTGCACATAAATTAAACGCTTAAATTCTCATTTCACTTCTCGATCCATATCCGAGGCCGCATCACGCGCCATTGATCTTATAAATCTCACGTATATACAAAGACTGGCTTTGGTTTACTTTAACCCCCGAGCTTAGATCAGATAATTAAATCTGGCAGTCATTAGTTGAATCGCAACCGTTTTGATTTCGAGCAAAGATTTTAAGTAATATTGTCTGATAACTACTTACAGAAATTTTATCAGGGATACAAATCAATTACATTGTGTGAATAAGCAATAAATTTATTTATTTAAAGTATACTGTTAACCCTTGGTTTTTTATCACTTTCTACGTATAGTAAGGTAGTCGAGGTACCTATTGTAGAGGATTTTTTTAGTTTAGATTTTGTTATCCGAGTAATCTAATATACATTTTTTTAAATCCCTGGGTCCTAGCCGTAATTGGCCAATTTGGTTATCACATGTTATATATAACACTTAAGGTTGTAGACTTATTATTTTCACACTGTATATTTTTAACAGTGGCGTGCCAAGGTCTTCGAGCCCTCCCCGCAATTTAATTTAATGGCCCCCCTATACATCAAAAAAATTAATATACTGCCCATACCGAGTGACAACGAAACTACTGTCTGCGGTGATATGTAAAATCGGTTTATAGATAGAAAAAATTTGTTGTGACCTCACTTTTATATTTTGATTTTGTTTTGTTTCGACTTTTTGAAGAATAATAATAATTCTAATTAATAAAATTCATAGTATCATTAACATACCAAATTCCATCTATAGTACATGGCCAATATGAGTTCTGTTTTAGGTTTGAAAAACTACAGAACATAAGACTTTATTTAATAAACGTTACTAACACAAAACTGTAACAAAAATAAACAAATAAAACATTTACAACTAACACCAAAATGTAACAAAAAAAAAAACAAATAAAATACAGTAACTCTAAAAATGTTATTATTATGATTTAAAACGCATTTCAGATTGGTTTAAGTAAGGAAAAAACAATTTTTTTCTGTGTAAAGCAACAAATGTGTTAACTATGCCTTCTGCTCGTTCATTTTCTATAGAAATTAATGCCAATGAACTTAGGCGCGATTCACCCATTGTCGATCTTGCAAAACTTTTTACTAGTTTCAGTTTTGAAAATGTTCGATCTACTTGAGCCCATGTAACAGGCAGTACTAGAAACAACTGAAATGCGGTGCAAATCTCAGGTACACTACTAATCAAAAATTGATTTTTTTCAAAAATAAAATCAGAAAATTCCCTAAAACTGTTAAGATTTTGCAGGCTAACATATAGGAGGTTTTTTATTTAATTTAGCTCCGACAAGATTTTGTATAGACATATTCCGCCGCTATAAAATTAAGTATTATAGTTATTACTACGTAAAAAGCTTCCTCGAAATAGTCGAGGTCAAAGAAGTACAGTTTTGTGAAAAACTTCAAAACCACAGAGCCCAGCAAGAAAGAATGGAGCCAAGAATCCATCGCGCTTGCAACCGAAAGACGTGCTATTCAGTAGTATACAGACGGTTCCAAAACCATAGAAGGAACTGGATTAGGAGTGTATAGGCCGAGAACCAAGCACTCCGAAAGCTTGGGAAAATATGCAAGCATCTTTCAGGCGGACATTCACGCCATCGAGAACTGTATCCAGTTCAACATCGAGAGAAACTATCATAGACAAGAGATTATCATCATATCCGATAGTGAAGCAGCCATCAGTTCTTACGTAATTAGCTCCAAAATGGTCTGGAAATGCCTAGAACAATTGAATGAGCTAGGCGATAAAAATAAAGTTACTCTCACTTGGGTCCCGGGACATAACGGGGTACAGGGTAACGAAATTGCAGATAGTATTGCAAGGAAAGGGGCCCAAACAACCTTTGTAGGACCTGAGTCGTTCTGCGGTATCAGCAGTAACATAATATTAGGAGAGACTAAAAAAGAATTTGGCAGTAGAAGAACCGGTAATTGGTACAATCTTTTGGGGCTGAGTTAGGCCAAGATACTTCGGGGTGAATATAACCAGAAAAGATCGGAAGCCTGAATCTGCCTGAGCAAGAACAGGCTACGTATTGTAACAGGGATCTTTACCGGGCATTGCCGACTAAAAGGACACCTAAGTAAACTGAGAGTAGTAGAGGATAATGAGCGCAGATTCTGTGAGGAGGAGGACGAAAACTCCATTCACATTCTAACTGAATGTGTAGCTCTCCAGAATCCAAAGGCACTGTATCTAGGAGGATATCAAATAGAAGAGGGAGATTTACTTTACTTAAAGCCACTTCAAATCCTACACTTCCTTGGGAAAATAGGATTGGAAGGGTCGTTATAGGCATTGTTCTAGTGACAGAAGGGGACACAACAGATCTTTTAGGTCGCAGTGTATTAACACCCCATTCCCAACAGAATGACATAACATAGTCGAGGTCAAGGCTGTGCGCCCCCCCAGATTCCTGCCCCCCCCCCCCCAATTTCGGCACGCCACTGATTTTTAAGATAAGTAGTTGTTACAGTGATTGTTATTTTAGTAGGATTTAACGTTTTTGCAAGAAATTGAGACTTGCTTTTTATTACAATATAATTGGGATATTTTACCTGTTATATTCGGCATTTAGTTAAGTTATTTATTCTCTCTTTAGAGAAATATAAGACATTACTTATATAACCTAATTGGCTTTCATTGAGATAATTTTAACTTTATGTCTACCCAATTTAATTCTTTTCGGGTTCTTGTAATTCTGTATCGTGTCAATAACGATTAAAGCCAGATATTGATTCTTCCTTAAAAATTAAAGACGCGTAAGAATATTTGTATTTTGCGGTATTAGCTAGATAAAGAACTGGAAAGGAGAAAAAAGAAAAATAAAAAGAAATGGCAGATGACAAGATCACCAGAAGATAAAAATATATTAAATAGGGTATAGGAAATAGAGTTATTTATGATGTTAATTTGTTAATAGTTTTATATTCAGAAACAAAAATCACTATTGCAGATGTCACTTTAATATTTAACTTTGCCTCCACATTTAAGTTGGCAACGTCCAGTCTGATTTTTGGTAATTTTTTAGGTGTGACAGATAGACTTCACTTGTCAATTGTGATGAAGATGGTCACTTTTGGTGTTTTATGTGCTAGAGTCAGGTGCATGGTGATTAAAAACCATTTTTAATTATTTTGAGTTTTATTATGAAAAATACGAACGTAGCTTGAAAGAAGTAATAACTACCCTATGTAGAGTGTAAAAATGTCAGAACGGATTGAATAATTTTTATAAAAGTCATAACGTAATATACTATTAAAATAGCGCTTTACCTTTAATTACATTTCTATCTTTACCCCTCATCAACATTTTGGCGACCGTGGCAGGACATTAAAGATGGAGAACTTAAAGCTACAAAGGAAAATGTTAAGAGAATTGTTCACGGAAAATGCAAAGCAGATAGAGGAGTACCTCAAACAAGAAGTCGTGAACAAGAAAAAAATATGTTCACTGTTACAATTAAAAGACATCAGTGAAAGACTTTTTACAGCCGATGCGAAGATAAATTAATTACTTCTTTCCTCAACGGTCACTATCGATCCCATAAGAAAAGAATTTGAAGTCCAACAATATAAAAATCAATTGATCGATTACAAAACCACCTGTGAATTTAGAATAACGGATGACGATGGTCAACAAGAAGAAGTATCAAAAGACACACAAAGTTCCACCAGTAGAAGAAGTAAGATAAATTTTAACTTACCAAAACTAGAATTGAAGAATTTTAATGGAGATATTAAGCAATGGCTAGGTTTCTGGGGGCAATTTAGAAAAATCCACGAAGATCCGGAAATCGACGTAGAAGACAAGTTTTTGTATTTGATACAAGCTACTAAAGAAAAATCTCCTCCAAGGTCATTAGTAGAAAGTTTCCCACCTCATAAAGCCAGTTATGTTAAGGTTATTGAACGGTTAAAGGCCAGATTTGCTAGGGATGATATGCGTATTGAGGTATACGTCAGGGAATTGCCAAATGTAGTTCAAACAAATTAGGTGGCTACTCTCTACGATAAATTGTTAACTCAACTGAATGCATTAGAATCGCTTGGGGTCACATGTGACAAATATGTAGCTATGTTGTTACCGCTAGTAGAATCAGCACTACCAGAAGACTTGCTAATTATTTGGAAGCGACAACGCAAGTTCAATAAACTACAAAGTGTCACATCTTTACAGGGCGACATAGATATAAATTCTTTTAATAATAATTTATCTATGTTATTAGATTTTATAAAGGGAGAAGTTGAAGCCAAATAGAAAATTAATAGGGCACAAATTCAATTCCAACATAAACTACTATTTTTCGATGGGAAATAAAGTCACGAAAAATCAGCAAAGGAAATTTAAACTTCCACAAGGTAATCCAGAAATCTACACTGCTGCCGCACTCAAAATATATAAAATTTGGTAAGAAAATTCCAATTTGTATATTTGTAATACTCACAATAGTCAGAATTGCTTAAAAGCCCAAAAATATACTTTAGAAGATCGAAAATTAAAATTTATAGAAAATTATACAATTTAGTCAAGTGGGATACGGGTATTGTTGAAGACTCTGTATATAGAAGCGTCTCTTATAAATGCATAAAAAACCTTAAGTACACTTGAAAGGAACCCCTAGGCCCGATGATATTTCCATTAGAGTGAAAATGTTAGAAATTGACTTGCTAATTTTATCGGGAGAGGCTCAGAAGAAGTATCTCCCCCTAAATAATGTTTGTTTTATTGACGATCACTTCTCGACCCAAAGCTTCTCTACCGTTCGTTTCAGTGGCGTCAATTTTTTTTGCTTACAGAAAGAAGAGCAAATTAAATGAAAATACCTTTGAGGAGAACATTCTGTTTGATTTTATAGTACGATCTTTAATTTTATATGTGTTTTATTTTGTAATTCAGAAGTGGGATAAACTGCTTTCTTGACAAAATGAGCCAAATAAAGAAAACAAATCAAAACGCAGGCAACATAGCTCTCGATATTGCGAAAGCGCGATCGATCATCGTCTACGAATAGTATTCAGGATAAAAAGAAAACAATTGGCTCTTCTTAAAAAAAAAAGTTAACGATCTTCGTGATAATCCATCAACATCTGCCACGATGTGTGTCAGTGACGAACAAGCAATTCCGGTGTTTGACTCCGCGAAAGACGACAATACGGTCGAAATATGGGTGACAAAAGTGGACACTTTAGCGGAAAGGTATAAATGAAATAATTAATGTATTATTAGAATTAAATTTGGCATATTTAGGGTACACGCACACTAGTGATAGTACGAACAAACCAAAAAGGAATCTTTATGGAATAGAATGAGAATATAAAAAGTGAACCACTGCGTTAAATTCAACGGATCTCCAGAGGTCAACGAATCTCTCTAACCGGTGCAATGAGATCAACGAATCTTCAGTGGTTAACAAATGTCTGTAAACATTGCAATGAGATCAACTGATCTCTACAACAAAAAAAATAATAATTTTGTTGAAACATAAATTGGTTTGCAGCGTTAGAAACTTTATTTACAAACGGCTGACGTAATTAGGGAATGCCAATGGCGATTTTACGACTTTTAAAATGCTTATCAGGCACTTTTCGAGCACCTTATTTGTCTTTTTTTATTATCTGCTTTTTTTACGTTCATCCCTTTATCGAAGACCGGAAAAATGAGCCGATGCCATAGAAAGCTGAGTGTTTTTTTTTCGGATTGTATCAGATGCTTACAGATTGATATTTAATAGAGCGAACGATAAGGCACGGCACAGAGAGAAAAAGAAATTAGTGGAGACGGTGTTCCTCGCTACTACCAATGGCATTAAATAAGACAGCAATCGAAATATGTGAGCGGGAATGGGTCTATTTTTTTTTTTCTCCAGAGGTCTGGAGGTTTCTTTAAAGAAAATATGATGCTTGCAATTTCGTTTCGATTGTTTTTATAACTCGGAATATCGATTATATTCCAAAGTACTTTTTGTTTTCTAAAGCTTTACAAGCGGGCATAAAAAACGTGAAACAAAGTAAGGGAATGTCGAATTGAGTGAGTAGTATAATTTTGTTTGCCATTTTAAATAAATTGTATGTACAAAACACAATATGCCACAAGAGATCCAGTCTACAATATTGCAGATATAATCCTGTATGTATATTCTTAATATAGAATGAATCATATATTTGAAGGGCCGAATCATGAATTTTTTTTTATCTTCGAAACATGTTGGTTGATATAAACATAAACGATTTTAATTCACTTCGAACTATAAACATGATTTGTTCATATTATTTATTTTGGTTACAGTATATTTATTATTCTTTTTATCTGAGATAATAGGTACAGACTGATGAATGTGTGAAAAACACGAAAAAATAAAAGCTTTTATTTTTTACTAAAATATGTGTGTTTGATGGGATGTGAATTTGAAGAGGTTTAAGACACAAATGCTTGCAAAAAATGAAAGCGATTGAAAGTATAACACGTTACTTTTATCATGTTTTATTTTATTACTTTCTGGATGACTTCCAAATTATATATTTAAAGACTCTAAAGGCTTTAATTCATTTATTCTCTAGCCTAGCTCCGTTACAATGTCAGTATGTCAAGCGTCATACTGCTGACATGTGACGTGACACAACACTCACGTTCGTTTGTTTTCACAATAAAGGTGTGTTTTCAATACACTACATCCTCTTCAACTTCGAGTAATTACAAATGATAAATTAATATTCTAACCTAATGTAAATATTCAAATTCTACCTAATGTAAATTTTACATGAACATAAAATATCTGAAATAACTTATTTTTTTTTGTTACAGTATTGTTTCTAGTCATTATTGACTGACCTACAATTTTAATCTAAAAATCTTATAAACTAATTACTTGTCCAAGAAGTACTCATTGGGCTGTCCTAATTGTTTCTATAGGAAAGCACCACAAGTTGGCGTGACGATTTATTACACTGTTTTACACTAGTACTAACATTACCGTTCACTGTAGTAGCTCAAATCGCTTCTTCTTTTTGAGCCTTTTGTCGAATGATTTAGGATTTTCTTCTCAGTCTTTGGGTAGCCCTATTTAATATATTTTTATCTTCTGGTGATCTTGTCATCTACCATTTCTTTCTTAGTTTTCTTTTTTCTGCTACTAATTCTCTTATCTCGACAGGATAGTTTTTTCTAGCTGTTAATCTCCTTAGTTTTCGTGTGTTCCTCCATGCAGCTTGCTGGATTTCAACTATAAACCTTTCCAGTTCTTCATCTAGCTGTTTTTTTGTTTTTAGTGTTATGGTCAGTTAAATAGTATTTGTTAAGTCCTCTTGAAAACCTTCCCAATTAGTTTTCCGATTTGCTAGGGTTGGTTTGACTTCTTCTTGAATAACATTATCACTTAGAGTAAGGATTACTGCAGAATGGTCTGAATTCATATCAAAGTTTTCTTCTACTTGCGTATAGTGTGGTGAAATTTTCCTCAGAAAAAAGAAATCCAAAAGGTCTGGAATCTTATTTGGGTCGGTGGACCAATAGGTGGGTTTTTCAGAAGATTGGTATGTACAACCAAGTTCTGATGCAGCTCGGTGCAATTCTTTTCCTTTGATTGTGGTTAATCTTGAACCCCAGTTGGTGTTTTTGGAGTTGGAATCTCCACCGATTATAAATTTGTTACCTAGTTTTTTGAGTACATTGAGATAATTTTATTTTTTCTGGTTGTATCTTGGTGAGCAATAGATTGCAGCTATTGTAATTTTGTCCCTTTTAATGTTAATGGTGCTAATGGTTACCTGATTTTCTGGTTCTTGGATGCCTGGTTCCTCATAGTGAGAAATGTTATTTTTAATAATTAACGCACTTCCTCCTCTTTCTGCATTTGATGGATGGATGGATAGTGTGATAGAAGTTATATCATCTGAATTCAATGTATGACTCTGTTTTAAGGTGAGTCTCAGAAATCAGACATATATCTATTTTTTGTACGTCCAAGAAAACTTGGATATCTGTTTGTTTTTGGAAATTACCATTGGCATTCCAAGTGGCTATTCTAATATCTCTTTTGTCCATTAGTGGTTTTGTTATATGTTTGGGGTTTGTTTAATTCTTTTAGCTTCTGGAGCCTTGTCAGATAGTGAATCTATTCTGGTTATTAAGGATAATAATAATTTATAAGTAGTTCTTTCTGCTAAGTTGGTTGACTGTGCAGTATACGGTGCAATTTGTGGCGTGGGATTCATGGCTGGTTGTGACCTTTGAATTGGTTGCTGCTGTAAGTTTGTTACCTGAGAATATGTTATTTCATTTCTGACAGTAGAAAAAGCGTTTATGGATCTTTTCTGCCTCGTAATTATTTTAGGTTTAGTGGTGTTATTCTTGCTTATCTGAAAGGTTTTAGCTATCTCACATTCTCTGTAGTTAGCAGGATGTTCCATTAGGCAGTTTATACATTTTGGTTGTTGTTCTAAACTTTTTACACAATCCTTCGTATGATGTTTTCCTACGTACTTTACGCATCTTGATTCTCTTTTGCAAAAGTTATGCGTATGTCCAAATAGCTGGCAGTTTTTGCATTGCGGAACTAGTTTTGACTTTTTTATGGTTTCTATTATATTTCTTAGATTAAGTATTGCTTTGATTTCGTAGATTGTCTTAATGTCTTCAATATTTTCGAATGATAGCATGAATAGCGGCAATGGTTTTTTATTTAGTTTACGGCTGTTATCCTCGGTTAATTCTATTTCCTTCTTTATTATATTGACAGCTTCTTTACATTTTAATCCTTGACTTTGCAAGTCTTCAACAATATCTTCTGGTTTAGATGTAGATGGTAGACCTCTAACCATTACTTTAATGTCTCTGTTCTGTTTAATTTCATAGGAATGCCAATTTATTTCTTTGGCATTCAAGGTTGATATGACAGTTTTAAAGTCTTCTTCTTGTTTAGTATTAATTTTAAACTGGTTATTGCTTAGAGCTGTGGCTTGAAAGGAAATATTATTTTCTGATAGTGTATGGCGCAATTCTTCATACTTATTGATGCTGTTTGCTATTATCAGGGGGAAATTTCACTGTTTTTTCGACTATTTCTTTCTCTTGTTGTTGATTTTTGCTACCTCCAGGTTGGACAGAAAAGGTTTCTGGAGAGGAGTTGGCTTTTCGTTTTTTCTTCTATTGTTTCTGCTTTCCGCTGTTATCCATTCTACTTCTTTGTTAATTTGATCGCCGATTTCTTTAGCCAGTTCTTCTTCATCAGTGTTATAATTCGTTGGAATTTTAGTTTTTTCCTTGTTTAAAATATTAATTTGTTTTTGCATATTTTTCATATTGTTTTGCATTTGTTGCAATACACTTTCTAATTGCTGTTTTTCAGCTTTTTCCTGTATCCAAGCATTGTACAATGCCTGTTTATTCTGACTTCTAGCTTGATTTTCATACCTGATATTGTTGGGCTAGGAGATTTTCTCTCACTTGCATTGTTTCCATATTATTTTTTTGAGTTACCTGAAGCAGGTCATGTTTTTTTGCTCCAAAAGTACTTTGGCAGGTGTCGATTCTGTTTTATTATTTTTTTTTACACATTGTAAAACTATTTTTCATGTCACATTATTATTTTTATTTTTGTTCTTAAACATTACGTTTAGCAATCATTGTTGATTTTTTAAACAGTCGCGGTTAAAAAATATTTACACTACATACACAAACGAAACTGACCTAGTTACGGAGTAATGTTAATAAACATTCATCCTTACCTATCGACATTCGAATATAAACTATAGGTTAGATGTGTCAAATTATCCCGCTATAATTTGCCCAAATCGGCCAGCAGTGCTGCATTTCCGGTGTCCTTGATGGAACGGATTTTTAGTATGTCAAATATAGCCTATATCCTATCCAGCAAAATAATACAGATCAGTGCCTGATACCGATGATACATTTCATGAAGAGGGGTTTAAGATTATATTTGGATAAACTACTTTAAAGGTGTTATAAGGAATTATAGCTATGGCAGCTCCACAATCAATTTTCACTAGTAATACCACTAGAGGTCAAAAAATTTCCTGATATTAATTTGACCTCGCGTGGTATTCGGTAAGAAAATTCCACGCCGAATTATGGTTGAAAATTAAATATTTTTAAAATTTATTTTTCGTTTCTCAACAATGCAAATTATTTTCTCCAAGTCACCAGTGAAACATAAAAGGTGTTGTCGCCTTGATTGTTGAGTTGTCATGGTAACTAAGTGAGACCCTAACCTCGAATATAATTTCAGTTTTGAAGTTGTCAAGCGGCCCGACGTAAAAAAATGTTTCGCTGCAATTATTTAGGCCTTCAAATTGCTTATTTCTACTCATTGTAGTTGCATGGGAATACCATTTGAAAATAGAAAATAGTATATTCTTTAATTTTACGTAAGTTTTGAATAACTACAAGTGGTAGAAAATTGTTTTTCTGCGTTTTTATTAACATGCGTTATGAGCGCTTTAAAATGGTATGAAATTCATAACCAGCGTCAGCAAGCATCAATCGTAGGAGGCTGTAATCATTGTATTTTGACAGTTCAAAACATTAAATAACTCGCGTTTTGTTGCGATAAAGAATATTGCACAGCAAGTAAAACCAACAAAATTACCTATTTGTTTAAAAATGAATCGATTTGAAAATCATACGCTATGCAAAATATGCGTGAAATTGTCTGATGTAATGATCAATCATTGCACCATGACTTAACTCGGATTAATAGAGGATTGTGGCTCCAACTTGAAAAACGAAAATTTGTTCCGAATTGTCCACGAATATTTGCACCTAAACTACGCAAAATTCAAAGTGCTGAATGGGAAAAAGGTGAATAAATTAGTGTCTATATATTATATATATTTTATTAGACATAGACACATAATTCAAAGCATCCAAAGTCCTGCATTTTCGCCATTAAAAAGAAAAGAAGTGGCCGAAGAATAGAGAAAACACCTTAGCATTGTAACTAAAATGTATCAAAACTAAACCTATTATGTGAACAAATAAAAACCAGTCTGTCAAAAATGGTCTGTTATTGTAAACGTCAAAAAATTTCCAGTATAATTCGCTGTTGGGTACCCCACGAGAAAAAAAATTCCACTAAAATACCTCCGTTGCCATGGTGATCTGTCAAAAACACGTATTTTGATTGGTTCAAAATTACAGGTGTGGAATTTTCATTTAAAGTACTTTACCTTCTATTTCTAATGAGACTAACTCTAGTTTATTAATGAGGTTACCACCTATATTTAAATTTACTTCAAACACGTTTACAATATTTGACATACTTTTGTTTATTCTATTAGACTTGACATAGTTACTATTTGCAATATTTGACTTGACTACGTTTTCTAAAATTCAAGACTCTGTATTTAATTTGACATAAAATTCGCATTTAACTTTACAATCTTCTTTTCATCAAATTTGTTAGCAATTGACTGGACCAAAACTAACACAGGCCTATTGTTGCGTTTGACTGACTTTACATTTCTGGCTAAATTTGACTTTTTAGTATTTACTTGACTATATTTATTGTGTTCGCTCTTACATTTTGAATTATATTAGACTCTTCATCTAAGACTTTGAAAAACCTTAACTTTTTATTACAAACCTGGCTTTCTTTAACACTCCCTACCAAATATTGTTGACTTATTATTAAAATACCATTGGTATTTGGTAAATTCTTGTTTCTCCAAATAAGTCCTCTAAGGTATCTTCTTCTTAATATACCTGTAACTCCTGAGCAACCTCTTCAACATGTTGTGCACGTGTGGTATTTGTTCTACAATTTGGGGCTGTGTGTCTCTGTCGATTGCAGGACTGTGGATTATGTAATCGTCCACATCTGTAACACGTGCTACCATATGTGTTTTTCTTTTACCCTAAGACTGCAGACTACTGCTAATTCTGTCTTGATTTCTGGTAAATGGAGCTGACCAATCCCTGCTCGACTGAGACCCCCTTCTTGTCTAATTGCATGCTCTACGATCCTTGTATTGGTTAATAAAATTGATAGTTGGATTGGAGTAAGGCTCACTTCCGCTTAAAAGTGTTTCAGACTGCTTCTTTATTGCCTCCTCCTAAATAACGACTTCTTTAACTCTATTATTAGTTAGCTGCGGTTCAGATAGAAGTTTCCTTTTAACACTTTCATTTGTTATACCACAAATAAGCCTATCTTTGCAATTTTCATTTATATTATTACCAAGGTTACACTTCACAGCAAGTTCTTGTATTGCCAGGATATAGTCTACTATCTTTTCTTCTGATTTGTATGTTTGTTTCTGTTAGGCTAGGTGGGTCATATTTATTTAGTAGAACTGTCTTTAATTCGTCAGTTGTTTTTTCCTTGGGTCTGCTTGGAAGACAGAATAATTTTTTTTTACTATCTCGCTTTCTTTATTTAATTTCAACTCGCAGAATATTTCAAAGCGTTCATACCATGATGCAAATGTTTCGATTTCATTATCAAATGCTTCCAATGCTTCATCATCTGATATGTTGCTTCTGTTTTATGTGAGTTCTTTTTTCCTGTCGCCAAAATTATGTTTTATTTTGTTATTTTCTGGATGACTTCCGAATTATATATTTAAAGACAAGACGGCTTTAATTCATTTATTCTCTAGCCTAGCCCCGTTACAATCTATCCCGAGTATGACGCTTGATATGACATGTGACGTGACACAACACTCACGTTCGTTTGTTTTCACAATAAAGGTGTGTTAACAATACACTACAACTTTTGTATGACGTCAATACCATTGGCTAGACGTATGCCAGAATGTTTGCTAAAATAATTTTCCATATATGGAGTTCTAGATTCCTTTTTGGGAATTACTTGGGAATTAGGTTTTTAATTTAAACTTTAAAAATTTGATGTGATAACAAAGCTTTCGATCCCAAATTCAGTGTCCTTCTTGAGTGAGTTTTATTGGGTAGTTTTCCTTATTTAATAATATGCAAGATTTTTTTAAATTATTATTATTATAAATCTTTTTGTAATTTTTTACTCCATTATTTTAAAACAATTTTCACAAATTGAATTTAACATTGGTCAGTAGTATTGCCAATTTTCTGAATTGTTTTTTTTTCTTTCAAGCCCTTATCAAGTTACACAAAGTTTGTTTTTGAAAAAGTTTTTCGTGTGCAGTTATTTTTTATGAAATAATAATATTAAGAAACAAAATATATTTATACTCACCGAAAGATCTGCTGTGGCGAAATCTATGAAACACAGCTCTGACTCCTCTCCGGCCAACAGGACGGATACAGACTTCTCGCCGCTTTCATCGTCTGCAAAAAAAAGAGACGGGAAATAAATGTTTCGGCTGAGCAATCTAGTAGAAAATTGGAAATTGAATTTTCCTTTTCCGATAAAAGTTTTCATTACAGTTGTAAGTTGAGGTTAATCGATTTGTAGGTTGCATTCGAACGGGAATAAGTCCTTTTCTTTGTTTCTGTAGATGATGGGTTTCGGGACAAGGAATTTGGATTATGAGGATATATAGCGGTGATATTTTTTTATTTTATTGAAGACATAGTTCGTAATTTTTTAACCATAGCTAACTTGTAGTCCAAGATTATATGTCAGAAATTAAATGGAAATTCAGATTCATTCAAATTTTCTAAACTGTTATTGAAGAAATTGGGCTTGTTTGGATTTATTCCTTAATCTATAAATTGCGAGAATGATAATTACAACTTATTTTATTAATTTTTGATGCCAATTTAACACCAATGTTTGAACAATATTCATTAAAAGAATCAGCTATATCAGAAGGTTTAGTAACTTCTAAACCGTTTTCTACCACAATTTTTTGTATCAGATCGTTTTTAGTTTTATAATTATTTGTGTAATCATTAACTACTTTCCAAAGATGTTTGGGAGATTTTTGATCTTTTTAAAATACGTACTTTTTGCCTTTTTGTATCTGTTTATTTAAGATATTTCTGTATAATATATATTCATTTTTTATATTTTCATTACCGGGATTAGATAAATGCCTACGAAATAATCAGTCTCTATTTTTGATAGATGTTAGTAAACCTACTCATTATAATCTTTATTATTGCCTTTAACAAATATATGATCCAGACATGGAGCAGATTTATCTGTAATTCTTGTATATTTATTAATTAGTGAAATGAATCCTCTTTCGTATAAAACATTTAAATAAAAATCTCAATATAAGAACCGGTACAATTTAGTTAACTTGCTCCACCATAAAAAAGATTTTAAAATACCAGCCGAATGGCATTTCCATGCAACTTCTCATGGGAAAGGTCCAAGTGATGGGTTGGGTGGACTTATCAAGCGTTTACTTACCCGAGCTAACCTCCAAAAAGAAGCTGATCAACAACTACAAACTCCTAAAGGAATGTGTAAATGGGGCCAAGATAATCTTCCAGGAGTATATTGTCGTTTCGTTTCCAACAATAAAATTCAGCTGGCCAAAAAAAACTCAGTAAAAGATTTAAAGATGCTTTACCTGTTCAAGGAATACGTAGCTGTCATACTGCTATTCCTATTTCAAGGGATGTGATAAAAATGAAAAATTTATCATCATCACGAGAAGGAAAATATTTTCGCTTAAAAAACACTGATATTTTTGATATCATCGATGAATCACCAATGAAAACCAGGTAGAAAAATCAGAATTTCGAGTTTTTTTACTTTATGGCAATTAATCTTTTATTTCAAAATTAATATCATTTTTTTCTTTTAAGATTGAGAAAAAGGACTGAGACATCGACCTCAGAAAAGGGGGTGACCAAAAAACGTCGTACCAAATGAACTGCAGCAAACCCTGAAAGGACAAAAGGAATTGAAATCTTAAAAATCGAATACGTCCTTTATGCTTTTAATCCTTTCATTTGATCACGGAAGCCTTGAATGTTAAACAGTATTCTAAATAAACAGATAATTACATACAATTTTGAGATATTTTTGTTTTTACATCCCATTAATATAAGAAAAATATTTTAGACCTCAAATTTCGGTAATCATGTGGTAGAATAATAATATTCAACAAAAAAAGTTAAAAAAATAGAAACAACTATTTTGCCAAAATTCAAAAATTCATATCTTTGAAACAAAAAAGAATACCCCTCTGAGAATTTCAGAATTTCTTCAGATATGTTAGAGGTATGATACAAAAAATTTTCAGGCCAACAATTTTCCCGCGATGATTAGAGGACATGTGCTATATATGGAATATGTTCCTTACATGGAATACCCTAAAATTTAATAAACCAAGAGCGGCAACACCGCTATAACATCACCAATACCATGTTACGCCAAGACGAGAGTGCTGGCAGTCGTTTATGAACCGTTTAACGTAACTGTTATTTCGCAGTTCGATCGGCATCGTAAATTATTTAAGGTATTTATTGGAAATTTTGATATACCCAGTTAGAATAAACACAGTAATATCCTATTCTATCTTGTATGTTTATATAACTTTAGCTTAGGTTTCTTATATTGAAATCTAAGATTAGCGTATTACCACGTAACTTTGGTAAACGAAAAGAAAAATGGCCAGGTGTACTTTATATGGAATAGCACGCTGTTCCTATGTTAAAATATTCCATATTAGGAACATTTCGCTTTTTTTTATAGAATTTCATGAGAAAACTGGAAAAGCTTTCTGTTAAAATAATCCAAATATTAATTCCTAGCCTTCTTTACAGAAAAATATCATGAGTCGTAAAGAATGGAGGAAACAAGACATGGTTTGTGCAATCGAAGCTGTGCGGAGTCGCGAGATGGGGTACAAAAAAGCCGCAGATACATTTAATGTTCCACGCATGACATTATTCCGTCTTTCAACTAAGTCAAATGCAACACCAGCCCAGGCTGTTGAAACAAAATTAGGAAGGTCCGCGGTCTTACCACAAAAGTTAGAAAATCAGTTGATAGAGTATCTGATTTTGATGGAAAAAAAGTTTTATGGATTAACACGAAGTGATGTTAAAAGGATGGCATATCAGCTGGCTACCTTAAATAGATTACCATTTTCCAAAAATAATGAAAGCGCTGGAAGAAAATGGATGAATTTATTCCTAAAGCGACACAAAGACAGAATTTCTGTCAGGAAGCCAACTGGGACGTCCATCCATAGAGCCAAAGGCTTTAATAAAGAAAGCGTGACCCTCTTTTTTGATATTTTGGAGACAGCATTTGAAAATCACAAATATCCAGCTGACAGAGTATTTAACGTGGACGAGACCGGCTTATCTATTGTTCAGTCGAAAGTCCAATATGTTCTGGCGCTTAGGGGCACGAAGCAGGTAGGAGCTTTAACATCTGCGGAAAGAGGTTCCTTAGTTACGGCAGTTTTGTGTATGAGTACTGGAGGAAGTTTTGTTCCCCCTTTTCTAATCTTCCCCAGAAAAAATACCAATGTTCTACTGGGAAAGGGTGCTCCTCCTGGGACAAAAATTGTTTGTCATCCAAGCTGGTGAATTCAAACCAACATTTTTACTCAGTGGTTTCTACATTTTATTGAAAAGGTGAAACCATCACAGAACGATCCTGTGTTACTAGTTTTGGACGGACACCATACGCATTGCCGCAATTTGGAAATGATAAAGTTGGCAAGGCATAATTTTGTTGAAATAGTGTGCTTGCCCCCTCATTCTACACACCACATGCAACCTTTAGATAAAACGTTAATGGGACCTTTGAAAGCCCATTATAGTGAGGAGTTGAGATTATTTTTGAGATCGAATCAAAGGGCAGTCACACATTTTGACATAGCTGAACTATTTGGAAAGGCGTATCTAAAGGTGCAAACTGGGGCAATTGCCGTTAACGGTTTTTAAAAAACAGGAATATTTCCCCCAAATCGTCATGTCTTCACAGACAGCGATTTCCTTGCTGCAGCACAAGAAAATATTGAGGAAGGGGAAGCCACAGCAGACAAAAATATTGCTGAAAATACTGTAGCAGCAAGGGAATTTATTGGACCCGAAAATATTTCACCGGTGCCAACTTTTAAAGAAAAGAAAGGGCCTCGAAGAGGAAGGGCACCTGGAAAGGCAGCAATTATAACCTCATCTCCATATAAAGATGAGTTAGAAACTTCAATAAATGCAGTCTCTTCAAAAGAAGCTAAAACAATGAAGCGTAAAGTATTAGCGGAATTATCAGTTGACCTAAATCGATCATCCTGTAGTAACATCCATTTGCGCAAAACCAGTGCTTCAAAGAAGAAGGCGATTATTCAAGATTCTACTTCAGAATCAGAGTCCGCGAGTTTCAAAGACAATTCTTCTGAGGATGATGACATAGAGGACATTGGAGCAGACAAACCACAGGAAGATGACGCTACTTGTTTCTATTGCAATGGAAAGTTTTTGGATGATAGAAAAGGGGAGAAGTGGATAGAATGCGTTGTCTGCAAAGAGTGGTGCCATATCGATTGTTCGGGATGTGAAACTGATATTTTCATTTGTGAATTTTGTAAAGAACATTAGTTTGTTTTGCCAATATGCATTTCATTAAAAAATACATTACTTTTATTTTATTTTTTATAGGTAGGTTTACTTTTACTTGTTCAAGGTCTAAACTAAATTAAACTTCGTTTCTTAAAGTAATTCATATATGTTTAATAAAGTTAAAAAAAGGTTTTGAAATTTATATTGTTTTATTCTTACCCTATTCCATATTATGTACATATTCCACATTAGGTACAAAATTCCCTTTTTTCAAAGATTAGTTTTTGAGGATGCCGGTATACAAATTTTCTCATTTCTAATATCAAAACCCGATAAATAAAATACTAATGTATGTTTATGAATAAAAGTAGAAACTTCTTTAAAAAAAAAACAAAAAATACAAGGCAAAAACAAAATGGTATTCCATATTTGGTACTTCTCCTCTACTTTTCACGATTTTGAATATTTCAAAGTTTTTTAATTTTGAAAATTTCCAAATTTTTTTTTCAAAAAATTTTTTTTCTCATACTTCTATGTGTCTTCTGAAAATGCACCAGAGTTTTTTTTTTTAATATTCAGTAGTTTCTGAAATATTAAATAACTAAACTCATAAAATCGGAAAAACAGTAAAAATTTTAATTTTGAATATCTCTTAGGAAAATTTTTTTTAAATTTTTTCCTTTGACAGAACTTCGTTTTATGATGAGACAAAACTCTCCACCAAAATTCATCCGAATCGGTGGGGATCGCGTCCAACTATTTGTCGATTTGACATGGAATGACCCGTATAACTTAAATTTATTTTCTATGGGACCGTAAGAGATATGCCAATCTCATCATAATAGGATAATATTTCAGAAATAATTTTTAAAATTATTCAACATAACCTGACTCCAAACCTGTAGACCTATATAAATACAACAGATTCAAATGTATACCACCACAGTAAGTGAATATATAATATTCAAGAGTCTGGTTTCATATCGTATAATAAAAGTTGATTTGAAAACGAAATTTTGGCGGAGTAAACATTGTGTATAAAATGATGAAAGTGTGTTGAAGGTATTCAATTTGATTACATTGAAATATGATTAGATTATGTAAATGTCGAATGAATAGGAAATATCGGTTCAACGAAAACAAATAGGTATATAAATTGAAATACTGTAAGTGACAGTTTTTATGAAATCTCAGAAATACGATCGCATCATCTTCGTTATAATACAATGACGTGAAATAGAATGAGTAACGAAAATAACTCAAGAAAGATAAAGATAAGTCGGTATAATAACGTAATACGACCGAGAGTGGCTATATATATCCAAACTGATCATTAAATCTATATCTCGGAAAAATGACAAAAAAAAAATAATGGAAAGGATGGAATTTATTCAACCATACATCTATACAGGGTGTTAAAAAAAAGTGTCACAAAATAAAATGGTGAATAGTATGACCCAAAATAAGCAGAAAAGTCTTAATAAATATATGACCGCAAATTAACGGTTTCGGAGATACGGACCATTTTGTGTTTATAACAATTTTTTATTATTATAAAAAAACAATGATATTTATAAACAATAACAACATAGAGTTAAATGAAGGGATGTGGCGATTAGGGAAAGCGTCGATATACTGACGTAGCGCTTCCCTCGCATTGCCATTTGCACGACCGTACATAAAATGCATGTCAGCTAATTCAATATTAGTGTAAACAGGCATAACGAAAATTTATAAAATTATTTACTTACAACAAAATAATAACTGCAAATAGTATCTATGAAAAAACATCGGTAGACTCCGATGAAAAAAGCAAGTTTTTGAGAATGAAAAAAGATAATCAAAAAATGATACAAAACACAAAACAATCCGTATCTCTGAAACCATTCATTTGCGGACATATGTTTATTAAGACTTTTCTGCATATTTTGGCCCATACTACCCCCCGTTTTATTTTGTGACACTTTTTTTTAACACCCTGTATACATAGAACAATGTACATAAATTTAAACCGAATAAAGGATTTTGGCCATGTTTTAGGAACCCCTTATAATACAGCTTGGAAACAATTTCAATGAATAAAGTGGTCTCAAAAAAATCTGGAAATTAGAGAATCTTAGGATGACCGCTAGATGACGTAACTACATAGCAAATAGTAAAATATTGATTTTATACAAAATTTACTAAGTTAAAGTAATTCTTAAAACATGATACTTGCGAAAAATACGTATTTTTGCCTATAGCATTGTTCTTCTATTTTGTCATGTAAGAGGTCGGGAGAAGTGGGAACCGTGATTTGAACAAAGTCCAATTGAGCTCAACCAAGTTCTGCAAATTTGGTACTGTTGAAACGAGCTTTTTTGCACCAACGTAACATTTATAGTTTGATAATAGCAAATACGATGTGGGAACGGAAATTGGACAATAGATACACATTTGTAACAGAAAAGAAGAATAGAAGAAACCCTATAGATTAGATAACACTTGACTATGGGCCATTCATTAAAAATTCGAAAGATATGTTGAAGAGTAATACCTGTGGGTTCGAAAGTTATTTAAAAAAAAAAAAAACCAATTCTAGAATTCCTGGTCAAATGACTCACAATAATCAAACGTTGTCAACACCTCAAGCAATAGTCAATGCGTTTGCAGACCAATTTAGCAAATGATAATCAAAGCATATATGATGAAATTAAAAATCCCCCTATATACTTAAATATATACGAAATAACAGAAAGTCAAATTTTAAAAGTAGCTAAAAAGTTGTAATGCAAGGATAGATGTGGTCCTGATGGCATGCCGCCAAAAATGGTTAAATCTCACATCAATTACCTCCCTCAGCCTCTAAAAATTATTTAATAGAAAACTCACAATTTCCAAAAATGCGGAAACGTTCAAGATGTTGCCCTGTATTTAAATCGGGATTTTTACAATAAGTTAAAAACTATAGACCAATTGCCCTAATTTCTGCATTTTTAAAAATATTTGAAATTATTCTCTCAGATATAATATATAACCATGTAAGCAGGGGCAGTTTCACCATTGGTTCATTTGTGCAGTGAACACCCAGTTAAATTTCATAAAAACACATTATTTTAAAATTACATAAATAACATAAATTTAATTTTAATATTTTTATTTTCATACGTGTTAATCTATATTTTTTGGTATATCAGTGCTCTCTAGCTGATCGCGTCTCCGTGGCACAAAATACCTAAGTATATTGTGTCTGTGGCGCATTATAATGAGTGAGCCTAACACGAGTGAGACGATTTGATGATTGCATATAGTTAAAAAAAGAAGACAACACGCCAAAATATCCTTCAAACATCAAAGAACACATTAATTGGCGCGCCGCTCACAAACAAGGTTGCCAAACCAGTGTTGCCAGTCTAGCAAAATTCACAAATGTACTAGATGTAGTACATTCTGCGTGCAGCAGTGTTCACGTGTAAAATATATATATTAATATATTGTTTTCCTTGTTTGGGTTCATTATCCCCCTTTTTTTCCTCTTCAATAAATTAGATGTCACTGCAAATAGAATTCGAAAAAATTGGTACATTTTGTAACGTTTAAATTTGGCCTTATATCGGTTTTTCATAAAAATAACAATACACCAGTTTTTATCCGTGTTCAACAATTATTTAATGGGTCCTTCTATACCCGCATTTTTAACCACTGTGCTTTTGGTTCGATATTCGAACAGAGCGGTCCTTCTGTGATACTCTGGGTGAGCATGTGCCTGCCTTGTATTCAAGATGTCGGTCTAGCGTTTCCGCTCTGACGTTAATTGTGGGTATATGATCGGTAGGGGGTAGATAGGACCTCTATTTAAGTTTAGTTAGGCTGTTTATTTCATTTTAGAGGCTTTGTTTGCTTATTTTAGCCCTCTCTGTCAAGAATTTATTTCGTAATAGAGGGCGCTGATGGGACACCTATCTGTCACTAAGGTATGTTGGTATTACTGGTTTGGGAGATGTCAAATGACGTTGTTCCGTCTTTCTCTTACTGGATTTTACGAGATTGTTATTCGACACGAGGTTTTTGATTTGGAAGGTATTGTTTCGAAATTTATTGGAAGTCGTTTCAATCCATTTGGGATACTACGAAGCAACCTTTTTGTTTTAAGTTACAACAGTGTGGATTTGGTAGTATTTTTTGGTGATCACATGTTGTAGGAGCTCTTAGGAGGATATATTTAACCACGTGTTGAATCTCATTGTGCCCACATATATATGTAGTCTTTCTGAATAAGTCGTTTACGAATTTGCCGTTCAATTGATCTGGTGCACCGTTTCTGTCCCTCTTTTTAGCTGTAACAGAGGGTTCTTGTGATGGGCCAGTATTCTTGTGACGGGCACACAGTTCTTGGTACGGGCCAGTAGTCCTTATGAAGGGCCAACACTTCTCGTGACGGGCCAGTATTCTTGTGACGGGCTGACTAGCACATCTTGTGACCAGCTGATTGATTCGTATGCTGCTAACGAAGCAGAGACATCAACGTCTACTGGAAAGAAGTGTACCGCAAGTTTTTGCTATCTTATTTTTATATTACTTATTACTATTTAATCTATTTTATTGGGGGGTGTTATTAGTACGTGTTTTAATCTAAGCCTAATGTAAACGAGCTTTAGGGGTACGGTTTACAGTACATTTTTATTAAACCCGAAACACTTCACCAAGAGCTCTTCGTGGGTTATATTACTGATGGGTAACTAATATTATTAATAAGTAACAGAATTTTACTTGTTTTTACCCCTAGCGTCCGTAAATGTACACTAATATTTGTTTATTTGCTAAATACAGTACACACCGCATGTGTTACATTTTTACGATTACCCTTAGTCCCATTTAATTATTTTTAAGCTTGATATAGCATTTTAGTTGTAAATATTACTCCCAGTGACACTGGATTATTGTTAATAGTTGGGAAATTTAGTAGTTAATGTACTAAGTGATTTAATTGTTATTAATTTGGTAAATATTAGTATATTTCATAGTGGTAACAAAGTTGACCCCCCATGTCAACACGATTTATATTTATAATTATTAAACTTGGGTATATATTGAACATAACTTATTATTTATCCCCACTTGCTAACTGTCAGCATTTATTTTTATGGTAAAGTATACACTTTTAATATATTAGGAGCATACTCGATTTGTAGCCGCTTGATGGCCTTGTAGAGGAGATGCTATAGTTTTCTATTTGGAGTTTGGTAGTGAACTGTCACATGGATTGTTGGATGTGAGGTTAAACTCCTGGCGCCCACTCACAAACATCACTTTTTCTACGACTCACCCCTTCTTCACTGTAGTTAGTCAGTATCCAACTTTGGATTAACATAAATCCCACCTCAGGTGCCTAGGCACAGAAAGTAGGTAGCAATTTAAGGAATCTGGTACATTTTTTAGACAAATCTGATACACAACAAAAATTCTAGCAACACTGTACCAAATCAAACAAACTGTCATTCCGTCTACCTGGAGTTCGGTTATATCACGCGAATTTAGAGATGATTAGTAATAAATCCGTAAATATACCTACTTAACACTTACAGATTTGCTAATATACATCTCTAAATTTCAGTGTGACACTGGAACCACCTGGAACTTTAGAGACGTTGTAACCGAACTTTGATTTTAGTTCAAGGACGACTTATCCAAGTCCGACTCAGCTGAGTTCTGTTTATAAATATGGACCTGAATATATTTGTATCCTTGTTTATCGTTATATAAAAGAAGAAAGTGAAAATACACTCAGTGAGACACGAGAACCCTTTACAAATTATACTTTGTATGGATTTTTGTGTTCCGTGAACCGAATTTTCGTTGTTTTGAGGTTGGCTGTACTGGTCTTAAGTTCTGTGTGATTTCACCTGTGTTTATGTACGATAGAATCCTATTCGGTGTAATTTATAAAAACAAATTGACATAATTTCGACAATCGAGTGCTTATAAAAAAGAATGGCCCACCTCGATCGGGGATAAACATTGTTCAAGAATGTGCCGTAAGAAATAGAAAGTTTAAACGTACTTTTAAGATTGAACAATATAAAAAAAACTTCGTGGTTGTGCGGGTGTGACAAACAACATGCTTTGTTTTGTTTTCCTTGTTTAGTTTTGCAAACAATGAAAATACTAAATCTAAATGGACAAAAACGGGTTTTACTGATTTATCTCATTTATCAGCAAACATTAAAAAACACTTTTATTATTAAACTACTAATATTGTACCCGACATTGTGTAAGTTATATTTTTTTTCTTCTATAAAGCACTGAATTAAAAATTGTGAACACCCTTTTTAAATTATGATCAGCCGCCACTGCATGTAAGGCTTTATCTGATTTTCAGCATGGCTTTATTAAGGCCACGAATACAACGTCCAATCTTTGCATATTTACACAGTTTGTGTCCGATTCTTTAGATTCCCAAAAACAGGTAGATGTTGTATATACTGACTTTAGCAAGGCCTTTGATAGAGTTTTCCATGGTCAACTGTTCAAAAAGCTTAATAGTTTTGGTATTTCTACCAATATACAATGTCTAATTACGTCATATTTAGTAAGTCGTAAATTGTACGTTGAATACGAGAAAACAAAGTCATCATACTTTGTAGTTACCTCGGGGGTTCCACAAGTACGCTTCATATTCCCGTATCAAATTACGTATCATCACTTTAATTCACCCCTATATTTAATGTGTAAAACTGTATACGCCATCCCTAATGTGGATATTTTCTTTTTGAGTTTTCCACAATTTAAAAAAAGAAATAACCAGGTTAATTTCTGATTAATTTCTAAACTTATATATATTTTTTTGTTCTGTTAGTTTATCAGTAGCTGTTATAAATCACAAATATTAATAAAATGTAAAGAATATTCTTTTTTTAAATATTGCAAAATTTTGGGTAGGTATTTGTATTTAGTAATAAAATTATTAGCATCTATTTTTACTGAAATAATGTTTGTAAATGGGCTATAAACCTGTTGGATGTATTATTTTTAAATAAATAAGTAAATAACATATACTCAAAATTTAACAGAGAAAATTCAGAGAGTTGAAGAAAAATAGAATCCAGTCACAGATTAAACGTAACAAACTGCCTATTTTAATCTAATAAGAAGAAGACGTAATATAATATAGTAAGGCAACAAAATAGAAAAATATTAAAACGAAACACCGAATTTCATTAACTAGAAAATGATAAACAAGATGTTAACTTGGAAAAAACAGTAATGACATATAACAGAGAAAATATGTGGAAAAATTAAATTTAATAAGACAACTAAAATAACGAAAAAATGGAACAATAAAATTAAAACTATAGTAAAAGAAAAAAACAGCGTAGCCACTATTTTATGTTATTTACAGGAATTGCGGAATTTGTTAGGATCTATCAGAAACTTAGAAACTTAATGACTCTCTTATAAGATGGCGCCACAATGCGGCGTTGTTGGTTAGGTAAATAACCCATGTCAGTTGGTTTTTATTTTATTTAAAGCAGTTTATTATTAGAAACTGCAGTAAGTAGTATTATTTTTTTATCTTATAGCTTTTTATTTGTTTGACATTATTCACTTTTGATGGATAGTTTCCTTTACAAAAAGATCTATGTCGTGGAAAAAACCTTCTTAGCAACTATATGTTGACAACTCCATCCTGCATATCGAAACTACGCACTAATACATATTGTAACAATAAGTGGGGATAACTGCATTTCTTGTAGAAATATAATTGATATATATGGAACACAAAATTGTCCAAACAACATTCAGTCTACTCTACTAAAAAGTTGATTAGAATGACTGCAGTTTACCTTCGTGGCACTGATTACCCATTACATAATTGTCAAAACTTTGACTATCATTTTTTTAATTGTACCTATTTTTTAGTCCATTATGTTATTGTTTAAGCTTTGATTATATTATTATTATTATACTCTTCACACAATAGCCTATGATATTATAGGTTTACTTTGTGCGAGGTCACGTTTTTTGTCTGCACGATAAATGATATTAACTTGAAATTTTTAACAAAAAACAAGCTCTATAATAGGACAAAGCCTATTGATTTTGAAATAAATCTGAATAAAAATAGGGGGTTAAGATGGTTAAGTTTCATATAATATTTTTTACACAGAAATCATAATCTGATATATATTTAAAAATAATCTCAAAATATGAAGAAATGTCAGCTTACCAGATTTAACTTCAATCATTCCACAATTAAAATTGTAATCACAATTGCAATATTACTACAAACTCACTGTGAAAATAAGTTCCCAAGAACGTCCACTAGCTCCTGGATTATTAGAGGTTATTCTGTTGAATCTAATGCATTAACAAATTTTCAAATAAGCGAGTATAAACGCTGAAAGCTCTTCCGACTGTCGAGCTGAAGCTACTTTATCCGAGTCTTTGTGTCATTACTAACATCGTTAAAATCTAACCTAATAAATAACACTATGATGTTATGTCTTGTACGCCACGAGGTATGTAATTAGATTGAAACTTCCCAGTAGGTTTAGTTTATCTCATAAACCATCGAGTGACAGCCCCTTTCCTTAGAGTTAACGTTGTTACTATCCGAGTATATCTAAAACAGCAGAGCAGAATGAACAATCCGAGGTATATAGGTATTTGCGGCTCAGCAAGACTTTGAGCTGAATGTTGTCTAAGACTCTCATTAATATACACAATGATAGTATTTTTAAATTAATGATAGTCGTATTTATTATGCTATTGTATCCGCTGCTTCTCGGCTTATTACACAAGTTAGTCGAGACTTAACTAATCCGACTATATTCACCCTTTACTATGCATTCGTAAGATCAAATTTTGAGTTTGCATATATACACTCCGCACAAAAATTAACGCATCATTTCAATTTTCTTACAAAACGTAAAATTTTTGCAATTTTTTTTTTAATGTTTGGTGTCTTATAAATTAAGAACTATTTGTATACAATAATGGCAAAAAAATAAAACTTAAGAAGGGACCAAATAAGTTATTTCAATAAAACAAAATAAATACCTTGTATTACCACCCCGTGTTCTAAGTACTGCCAGACTTAAAATCAGGCTTTGCATCAATTGTTCCGGCAATTGTCCCATTCCTCGATTGGAGCATTTTGAAGTTGATTTAAGGGGTTAGGAACAATTGGTCGATTTCGTACTGGTCGTGATAAATTGTCCCAGACATGCTCTATTGGATTTAAATCAGGACTTTGAGCTGGCCAATCCAATGTGGGAATACCAATTTTGTTAGGGTACTGACGAACAATTTAAGCTGTGTGCGGGCGAGCGTTGTCTTGTCACCAATCACAACATAGGGTTCAAGAATGTCCGTTACATAACTTGCAGCTGTTAAATTTCCTCCCACAACTGGTACTAACTTTGTACAAGCCGCAAAAGAAATTCGTCCCCACATCATAACAGAGCCACCACCAAAAGGTTCCGTTTATCTGATGTTACACTAAAAGTATCGTTCGCCATTACTCCTGTAGACTGAAATTCGTCGATCAGATGAAAACAGGCTGAATCTAGATTCATCAGAAAACAGAACATTGGACCAATCGTCTATATCCCAATTCACATGATTTCTGGAAAACTCCAACCGTGTAACACGATGCTCTCTGGTAAGGCGTGGACACAAGTCAGCCACAAGACGGTTTCTTATTGTTTGCACAGAAATTCTTGTGTTGCGGGCAATGGCTAGTTCGTTTTGGAGCATTCGCGCTGTACAGTGTCTAGTTCGAAGAGCGAATAATGTTAAAAATCGGGTGTCCGCTGCAGTGGTAACCCTTGGACGACCTTGGCCAGGCCTTCTGTCGTATTGCCCTATTTCTCTAAACCGGGCAGCTACCCTGGAAATTGTTTATTATTGATCATCAAAAGCATTTGCAATGTAACGTTGACTACGTCCTTCTTCATGTAATGTAATGATTCTAACCACGTCGTCATGTCCCAAATTTCTTCTCTGGCGGTCAGGATTATTCATTATATTTAAATGTTTTAACTGTGTGGAAGCGAATGATAAATTAGGCTGTAATTTCAATGTTGATCACTCTGTTTTCGATGTCAAAAGCTGTAACGTTTATCACCATAAGGTAAATATGGAAAAACAAAAAATAAAAAATCAGTAACAATTACAAAATACAAATATAAGAAAAACTAAAACATTAACTGTTTATCATCAAAATGTGCGAAGTATATCAAACACAATCGATGTTTTGGAAATTGAGATGTTTAAACATAATGTAGATATTTTTTGTATGTCTAAACATTGGCTAAAGGAAGGACAGGATGGAATAATCAACATTGAAGGTTACAAGCTTGTCTCTGTATATTTAAGAAATGCCAAAAAATGTGGGAGAGTTGCGATTTTTTGCAAGAATGAATTGTCAAAAAATATTAAAGAAATAACTAAAATAAAACAATTTTCTGTTGAGGAACAATTTGAAGTTTGTGGAATTAAATTGCATTTACAGTAATCCTTTAAATTCTAATAAAATAATTTCTAATTTAGATTTATTTCTTGCAGTAATTTGCGCCGCCCATGATAATAGCAAAAAATGTCACAAGTTTTTATTCTGTGGCGATCTAAATATCAACTACCTAGTAAATTCCTTGGAACGTAAACAATTATCAGATGTTTTTGAGTCTTTTGGTATGTTCAACCATATAAATAGTGCAACGAGGATCACGCCTACATCAAAAACAGCAGTTGATTATATATGTAGTAATTTTATTGGGAATATATTTGCTGATATTAGTTTTAATGGATTATCGGATCACTATTGTCAAGTGTTGAGATATGAAATTATTTTTCCAACTATTATAGAAAGTAATAACATTAATTGTAGAGTATTCAATGACACAAATTATCAGGTATTTTATAATCATTTAAATAATGAATCATGGAAGGATATATACGAGTGTGTCGACGTTAATCGTGGTTTTGAGTCCTTTGTTAATACCTTCAAATATTATATAGATATATCATTGCCATTTAAAAACATAAAACCAAATCAATACAAAATAAAACCATGGCTGACATCAGGAATTTTGCGGTCTTCTCAAAGGTTAAAAGAACTTTTCCATTTAATGTGTTTAACAAATAACGAAGCAGATGTTCATTACTATAGGGATTATAAAAAAATATACAGAAAAGTTGTAAAAGCCGCGAAAAAATGCAAAATGATAGAATATATAATAATTCAGCTAATAAAAGTAAGTGCGTATGGAACCTAATAAATAAAAACACAAATAATAAGACAAATAACTCTAATGCTATACATTCAGTAGTCGTAGATAATGAAGTAGTGACAAACCAAAAAAACACTTTTAATGATTTTTTTGTTAATATTTCACATCAATTAACGATTAAAAATAATGTCGATCAAAAGGACTATGAGTTTAAACAAAAAAAGATCTATGATACTATATTTGTTCATCCTGTATCAAACACAGAAGTGTTTAATATTATTTTAAGTCTCAAAAAGTCTGGTTCATTAGGTTTGGATCATATTAGTACTAAAATATTGGTCTCGGCAGTAAACTATTTTTTCTACACCCGTATTATAATAATGCACTTATATGCCCATAATCCGTTTCATAATGATACCCATTATGATACAGATTTTTCATTACGATACAGATTTTTAATCAATAGAAACCTACAATTTTTCAATCAAGCATGCTGTTTGACGTTTGTCCTAGGTTCCTATGTAATTATTTTAGTTGTCAAAACGTATTAAATTTTCGTAGGTAGCTAAACTTCGATAATTATAATATTAAAATGTCTGATATTAGCGATATAGAAGACTCCTCCACACATATCGGAGAAAGCAGAAAATACAGTACAAAATATTTTACCGCAAAAATCTAGGGAAATACCAATACCTGAAGTAATACCATTAATTACAATTTTGTAGAATTTTTTATAGAAATACGAGTAATTACTGTTATTGTGTTCAATACCAATATAAATATAATATTTATAGGTCTTGATTATTTATCGGGTGTAGAAAAAATAGCGTATGCAACTCTCATGTAATGGTTATTAAAACACTCGCATAAACCATACGAAACTCGCCTTTGGCTCGTTTCGTATCCCGGTTAATGCTCGTGTATTAATAACCATCATTACATGATCGTTGCATAATATACTATAGTATATCCTCTTACTTTTTTATTTAATTTGTCATTAGTTAATGGATTATTCCCTGATGTATTTAAGACGGCAAGAATTGTACCGATATTTAAAAAGGGAGAAAACACTAATGTCCAGAACTATCGTCCAGTTGCAATTCTTAGTTCAATCTCAAAAGCATTAGAAAAAGTTATTTATTCTAGAATTATGCAATATTTAGATTCTAACAAAACACTTGTAAATAACCAACATGGTTTTAGGAAAACGAAAAGTATACAAACAGCTTTAGTACAATTTATAAATAGAGTATATAACGCGTTAGATAACGGACACAAGTGCATAGGCCTGTTCATGGACTTAAGCAAAGCTTTCGATTTAGTCAACTACAAAATCTTAGAACACAAATTATACAACTATGAACTGCGTGGAAAATTAAGCGATTGGTTGATGTCTTACCTGGACAATGGAAGACAAGTTGTTAATATTAATGGCATATTATCAGACATTTTAGACACATCAATAGGGGTTCCACAAGGGTCCATTTTGGACCCTTTGCTTTTCCTAATATATGTTAACGATCTTCCCGAAATTCATAACTTTGGCGATGATCTTACAATATATGCGGATGATAATAATTACCTATGCACTGATGATACATTAGATAATTGTCTAGTTAAACTACAATATATGATTAACAAATTTAAAAAATGGTTTTCATCAAATAAGTTATGTATGAATACGGAGAAAACAACATTTGTTCATTTTACACCTCGACCGATAACTGATGAATGCCATTTACTAAAAATAAATGTCAAATCCATACAACAGAGCCAGAACACAAAATTTTTGGGAATTCATATTGACGCTTCGCTAACATGGATGCAACATATAGATGAAACGTGTAAAAAAGTGTGTTCCTCTTGTTATGCATTGATACGTCTTAAACAATTATGCAATGAAAAAATTCTAATTTCTTACTATTATGGTTTGGTATACTCCCGAATTAAATACGGTATTACATTTTGGGGATCATCGCCCCATTTAATTAGACTTTTTAGACTTCAAAAACGGTGTCTCAGAAATATCGCTGGCATTTCTAGATATTCTTCTTGTAGAAATATTTTTAAACAATTAAAAATATTAACGCTGCCCTGTATATATATGGTTGAACTGCTAATATACGTAAAAACTAATTTAAATATGTTTATGACAAATGCAGATATTCACGATTATGGTACCAGAAATAGCGATTCTTTAGTAATTCCGTCTCACAATTTGACGTTATATGAAAGAAGTCCTTATTTTTTAGGAATTAAGTTGTATAATAAACTGGATCGGACTCTTAAAGAAATAAATAGTACTAAATACTTTAAACGTAAAATAACCGCCTTATTTTCAAGGAAAGCATTTTATACTGTTTCTGAGTTCCTTGATTCGTAGATAAATCATCTCATTCATAAATATTATAATTATATTTTGGTTTATAAATAAGTTTGTTTTAGATTTTTTTAAGTTTAGTATCTATTTCAGAATTTTAGTACTTTGTATTTTCTATTCTACTTCATTAAATTGTACACCATGTTTTGACTTTTCCCATACCTGTACAAGGTCTCTTGGAATTAAAAATTTATTTATTTATTTCAATAATTTTCAAAATGAAATACCACAAAAACCAAGTTAACTTTACTAAATATTGAAAGCAATTAATCGCGAAAGTTGGTTGCAATTTCAAAGTATTAGTATTTATTTAACAAAAACATTTACACATAAAAAACTCATCCTTTTTTGCATGTAAGTATTCAAATACAGGATGTCCCAATACTTAAATATATCGAAAAATCAAATAAACAAAAACATTTTGTCACTTTTAATAGTGATGCGCTAATTTTTGTGCAGAGTGTAGTTTGAAAAATTCATTATCGTAAAAATATTTAAATCAGGGAGTAAAATAGAAGTGGAAAATTATAGAGCGTTTTATATTATGTTATTAGAGCCAATTATCTATAGGTATCCTTTTATATCAAATGACTAGTTCCTTAGACTACCAACATTATTCTATTAGTTTACATTATTAATACTTTTGATACTTTACAAAAAAATGTCGCTTAAGCATAGTATAGTAGATTATGAGCCACTGGTATACACTTTTCAACTGCGCAAACGCGACCTGTCCCTGTTGTCGAGAATGAAAATCGAATTCGGGCTTATAAGTAAACATGATAATGTCGGCTCACGGTTATCTGATTTAGAGCTACTGTTAGATAATAATTTTATTAAATAAAAAAGGCACATGCGCTTTGATATCCGAATTGATAGATTTAAAGTCTTGGTAGCTCAACACCCTTTTTAAATTACAAGGAGCCGCTACTGGATGAAAGTAAATATGTTAGCAGTGTTGTTAATTTTAACATTATTTTATAATTAAATCTATAGTAACAACGTCGCGTTAATACCCTTGTTACTATATACGTTTCTTCATTAAATATGACATTTCGAATGACAGCGTTTTTATCATTTAAATTAGACCAATAATAACGAGTAGGGGAGACCGGGGTTGAAAGTCACATTTTTTTTCTGTTTTTTGCCCCTAATTTCTTAGTTTAGCAGTAACGTTTATATATCAATAGATAGTGCATTCGTTCTAATTTCGAAAGACATCAAGGCTTTTTGTCTAGCCTTACCCACTGAGGAAATATTACAATTTTTATAAAAAAGAAAAAGTGTGACTTGTTACCCCTTGTCAAGGATAGTTGTCACATCGTGTGGGGTAGGTAGTCACATGATAAAGGGGAAATAAACACATTTATTCAAATCGAACGAATTTTTATTGAAGAAATGTGGTTGTAAGTACTTAATTACCTATTGTGTCCAAGAAAATAACGAAAAATGTTTTATTCATATTAAAAAACAAAACAAACTTCTATCAAAAAAATAGGTTAACAAAAATAAAAAATTTACTCATAACAAAAAAAATAAGCTTAGGTATTCTATCAAACAAACTAGAAACCTAAGAATACATAAGCAAAATAAAAAATACACCTATTCAGTATATATAGAATCAGTGTGAATACTCTGAATCACAGTTCTGGCAAATGTAATAAGGCAGCCCAAGTGTGCAAGCTTCGTGAGCCCATAACTTGCATTCTTGGCACTGAATCCAAATTTCTTTGAGCTTGCTAGCAGAGTATGCAGATACGCATACCAGGCAAAACACTTCATCCTCTTCCTCGTTTTCATCGTAAACTGATTTCTTTTTCATTCTTTTTCCTTCCTTTCTTTTAGAATTCTTTCTATCAGTATTTTTCTCTTCCTTATCCTCACTCAAAACACGTTTCGTTACTTTCTTCTTTCTTGCTTCTTGTTCCAGTTTTTTCTTTTCTAAATAGGTCTTCTCCGGTGTGTCTGTTAGAATTGCTGATTTACATTTCCTTCTATCAGCTCTCTGCGATTTGCGCAGAGGAGCTTTTGGTAAAGGTTTCAAAGCTAGCGGCAATACTATCAGAGAACTCCCTGCACTACTTGGACCAGGACTAGTGATCATGGTAGGTTTCTTGGTAGCTTGATGCTGCAGCGATTGCTTTGACGTTGAGCAAGCCAGGTAAACTTTGTGCTGTGATAGAATGAGAATTAAGGCCAGGGCTCTTATTTTCAGTTCAAGGCCAGGCGTCTCACATGGAATCGTTGCAGGTTCATTAGTGACAGTGTTACGGGCGAGATCAGTGCTATCGTTTTGATTATGTGCGCTGTTGTGTACGATTTCGCTATCAGGATTCGTAATTAGGGATCTATATGTGACAGACGACGGCAAAAAGTCGTGCTCTTGAAATATGTCCCGATTAAATGGGGAGATCACACAGATTTTAAAACCTGCAAGAATATTGGATGGAGTAACTGCCAATGGAAAAGCCTGTGCAATTATTCCTGGTATTTCGTATATCGTCATTTGTTGGCCTGGATGATTTACCATTCATTGATCCATTGCGTTGTTAAGGTATTTTTTCAAAGATTCATACACCGATCTGACCAAAGGTTGGAGACGGTGAGTGCAGTGTGGCGGGAACGATAGCATTATTATGCCATTATCTTTTGCAAAATTTAGTCCTTTAATGGACAGATGGAAGCTGTGATTATCTAACAAGAGACATGGTTTTCCTTTGTTGACTGCACATGGTTATAGAAATGTTTCAGGAAAGCAATAAATCGCTCTTCTGACATCCAGCCTGACGCGTTACTTCCTCCTTTGCAGCCAATTGGCCCATCTCTGATGAAATGGTCTTTGAAACGCACCCTCGGAAAAACAAAGAATGCTGGAACTGAATTGCTACCTCCCGAAACAGCAGTAGCTAGGGTGACTAGTGTCCCTCTCTCAGCCGAGGTAACAGCACCAACTTGCTTAAATCCTTTTTGAGCAACAACTTTGTTAGGTTTTTGCACCGTAGTCACCCCAGTTTCGTCCATGTTCCATATGTTGTGTGGTTGGAAATTATATCGTTTAATTACGGATTCAAGGTTATCAAAAAAACTTCCAAAAATATGTGGGTTAAAACTGGTGGCTCGAGCCAGACTGGTAGCCTCAGGTGTTCTAATGGACAAAGTGAGGTATCTCTGCAAAAATTACGTAAATCAGTCGGAGCCAGCTAGCTTGTTCGATTCCCAAGACTTTGGAACTTTTATGTTATTGGAAACAGCAAGCTCGAAACAATTTTCTGAATCTCCTTAGGAGACAACCCACAATAAATTCTTGAAGCTAAAAGTAAATATTTTTCCAATTCTTTTTCCTGCTCATCCTTTGGTAGCCCACTTTTGTAGATGGTGTTGATGTGGCTATATTGCCTATCTATTCGGTAGTAAATTTTTAACAATACCTCGTTAAGGTTCGATAGTTAATTCCAATATCCCTCGCGACTGACCTTATGGATTTGTTATGATTTTTCACTTATCTGGCAGCACGCAGCATCAGTGCTGGTGGGACAAGGCCTCTGTCAGATTTTATTTTATGCTGCCGTGGCATTGTTATGGCTAGCCCTGGAACAAACAAACGTTAACGTAGCTAAAACTCAGAAAGACAACAAAACGAAGTCCCATACATATACATGCATGGGATTAATTGTCACACGTAACAACCGGTCTCCGGCAACGTGAGACAACCGGCCTCAAACTACGTTTCAGAAAATATCCTACCTAAATAAGTTCAAATCAATATTTATATAAAATATTATATATTCGTATAATAAAACACACATTTAACATCAAGCATACACAAAAATTATATTAATATCTAAAATTTAGGTATACTTACGGTACTCAGTACAGATGCACAAAAAATTACTTCCACTATGCGAAAAAACAAACACACGTGTCTCCGTCACGACAGTTCAGAGCGGACTGAAGTGAAGTTCCAAGAAAGGTATTAATACCGCGAGTCTTCGACGCCTGTCAACGAACTTACTCGTTCACTCTGTTTTTTGTTATGGCCGCTGTGACAACCAACCCGTGAGACAACCAAACCCGGTCTCCCCTACTTTCTCTGAGACCCCCGGTATCCAACCTGCAACGTATACAATCAAAAACAACATCAATAAACCAAACGAAATAAATGTTGAAACAGCCTCCCAAAGTACAATTATTCATCGCTACCTTTAAAAAAAAAACTAAAACATTAATGAGGAAACAACTTCTTGCTGGCTACGCATCTCTGGCACAATTGTGGAAAATAACAAAGCCGCAGAAATGATATCTGGGTCCTTTGTTGTCAAACTCGGAATAGATAGATACAGCGAATGCCTTTGCAAATACCTATTCATCGCAAAATGGACAGGGCCGGCGTTATTTAACTTTTATTTTTGTGTTCATGTAAAAAACTCAAAACCCTCTTAATTATGACATTTTAAAACTCGATATAAAGGTCTTAAGAATTATTAAAAAAAATGTTTCCATTGATAATTTTTTAATTACACAAGTTAAAAATATCTAGAACGGGTCAAACAGTTCTACCAAATTAACATGCAATATAAAAGAATACAAAATTCTAAAAATTTACATCAAGAATTTCAAAATAATCTTCTGATCAAATTGAGGCAAATTTTCAGTAAAATTTAAGTATGTTTTTAAAATAATTTAGTATTTTTAAAATGACTAAACTTTTCAAAATGTAATTGAATTGTTGAAAAAGCAAAACAAAAATGGGCTAGAAATATTTGAAAGAATAAAAGGTCTTTACAAAAACATACCACATATTTCTTAGACCAAAATAAGTCGATTTAAGTAAAATTACCTTAGTACAAAGTTGCTTCGTTTGGGCTCCAGAGGGCCTTGAAGTTACAATTTTTAAATCGTTTTTCCCATATAAATTTAAAACAGCATATGCGATTTTGCTGAAATTTGGTATATTGGTAGAGTTTTATGTGGCAAAAAAGTGGTATTAAAATTTTGTCCGATAATAATACATAGGCGTAGAACTTAATTTTTTAAATAATTGCACTTTTAAAAATTCTACGCCAATGGAAGAAAAGGAGTTTGAGTATGAAATTTAGATTGCGCAACTCATTTGCTTTAAAAAAGGTACTCTTGATAAGACTCGATTACTCTCATGGTTTTGACGAAATTTGCATTTTAGTAATTTTAGAATATAAACAATAATTATTAAAATACAAACTTTGTCAAAACCATGAGAGTAAATCAAGTGTTATCAAGGGTACTTTTTTGTAGTAAATGACTACCCAATCCAAATTTCATACTCAAACCCCTTTTCTGCCATTGGCGTAGAATTTTTAAAGGTGCAATTATTTAAAAAATCAAGTTCTACGCCTATGTATTATTATCGGACAAAATTTAATACGATGAAAAACATAAAAATGTACTTTTTTCCTATCTTCTTCAACACCTTTAATCGAGACTTTTAACAAAAATACTCGATTCTTGCCATGTACGATTTTTTGAGGAATATTAATTATTTGCCATCAATACGTATACAAAAACATTTATTGTTGGTTTCCATAGTTTCATCTAAATAAAAATATTGTCAAGTTTTAACACCTAATCTCTTGTTAACGATTGAAAGTGTTCTATCTCACTCAATAATTAAAAAAACAAATGAGTGGTTTATTAATATGGCTGTACAATATACCAATGCAGAATATATCGATATGTTACTGACATTAGGATTTTGTGAAGGAAATGCTCGAGAGAGTGTCAGGGTGTACTTTGAAAGGTTTCCAAATTGTCGTGTACCTAGCCACCCAACTTTTGCTGCTGTTGAGAGACGTCTTCGGGAGACCGGTTCCTTTGCTCCCAACACTGTTGATAATGGAAGAGACGTTTTGTAACGATTCCTGAAGTTGAAGAAGATATTTTAGAACGTGTTGAAGAAGATCCAGAATTAAGCACCAGACGAATTGGAAGGGAACTAGGAGTAAGTAAAGATGTAGTTAATAAAGTGCTTAGAGAACAATTGCTATATCCATACCATAAGAAGCCAGTACAAGAATTATTAGTCCATGATCCATAAATTCGTTTGGGTTTTTGTGGATTTGTTAATATGCAAAGAGAAAGAGATCCAAACTTTGTCAAGAAGGTTCTCTTTACCGATGAAGCGGGTTTTACAATAAGAGGTATAACTAATACCCATAATGATCATGTTTATGCCGTTGAAAATCCGCATGCAATAAAGGTAAACCATTTTCAGCACGAATTCAAAATTAATGTGTGGGCTGGAATAATTGGTAATTTGATTGTTAGTCCTCTCATACTTCCACGAAGATTACCTGGAGAAAATTATTTGGATTTTCTACAAAATACGTTGCCAGAATTGTTAGAAGAGAGATATGTGGTTTATGCAAGATGGAGCTCCACCACATTTTTCTTTAAACGTTAGAAACCACTTGAATGAACAATATCCACACAAATGGATAGGCAGAGGTAATGACGCCCTTGTAAACGGGCCACCACGTTCCCCAGACCTAACACCGATGGATTACTTTTTATGGGGACATCTGAAATCCACAGTTTACAGGAAACCTGTAGAAAATGAGGAACAACTCTGGCAACGTATTCAAGATGCAATAAACAATCTTAGAAGTGATGAAGAAGTTATGGAAAGGATACATTTTAATTTTATTCGACGTATAAATCTTTGTATGCGTGAAAATGGTGAACATTTTGAACAATTTTTGTAAAATCTCTACTTTGATTATGTTGTAAATAAATATTTTTGTGAAACCTATACACTCTATATTATTAAAACAGAAATTTAGCGAAAACCATGAGAGTAATCGAGTCTTATCAAGAGTACCTTTTTTAAAGTAAATGAGTTTCGCAATCTAAATTTCATACTCAAACTCCTTTTCTTCCATTGGCGTAGAATTTTTAAAGGTGCAATTATTTAAAAAATCAAGTTCTACGCCTATGTATTAGTATCGGACCAAATTTGAATACCATTTTTTTTGCCACATAAAACTCTACCAATATACCAAATTTCAGCAAAATCGCATATGCCGTTTTAAATTTATATGTGAAAACGATTTAAAAATTGTAACTTCAAGGCCCTTTGGAGCCCAAACGAAGCAACTTTGTACTAAGGTAATTTTACTTAAATCGACTTATTTTGGTCTAAGGAATATGTGGTATGTTTTTGTAAAGACCTTTTATAGACACCCTGTATATCTTATTAATCTTAGATTTTAAAACCATTTTAAAACTAAAGTAAAAATAGAAAAATTAGGACTTATGATCTAGAGACCATGTACTCGTATTTATCATTAATGAAAGTATAACCCAACATAATTCAACATAAATTTAGAAAAAAATACTAACCTTGGATTAGTACCAGTGGCGGCTCGTGGTAATTTAAAGAGAGTGTTCACTTTTTTCCAATAATTTAAACGTTTGTAAGTTGGGTTCAAAACTTTGTATAAGCGCCAATATCGCTGTTTTTTTTTTATTTAAGTTTATATTAAATGTAATTATTATCAATATTATACTGTACAACTATTAATGAATATTTTAGTTGATGTAATATTTCTTTTGTTTTTAATACGTTGAAAACCATTTATAAATATTTGTTAGTTACTTTACCTACCACTTTTTCAGAATAAGATAATTCTAAATCATACTCTTCACAATTTAACAAACTCCCATTTTCAATCAGCTTTTTTCAGAATCAATAGGCTTCATCCCCTTATTTTTTAATTTCAACCCCCCTTAATGCCACATTTTTAATCATATTTGATCCAAAATTCCCTTGAGTTTTGCCAAAAATTTAAAAGTTAATATTATTTTTCATTTCTGACTTGTTCAAAATTTAATGAGAAAAAACAAACATTTTTAAATTTGGATAAATATTAAAAATGTTGGTTTTTCTAAAGTAAAGCTATAACTCCTTCACAGAGTATAATAAGATAGAGCTCCCAAATATTTTTTATTTCTAAAAACTTTTTACAAGTTGCGACACTGTTCTTACAATCCATATTCACACGCCACTGCTCACGTCAATTCACGTTTCTTAGTATGACTGTACAAATTCGTATAAATCCCATATAACATTAGGATTTCGTTACTCCTTCAGCAATTTCTGATTCTGAAATTCTGAGAATCATTTAGCAGCGTGAGACTGTATCGCGACGAATCAAAGAAAAGCTCAATTCGTGAAAAGGGCTCACATAAATACATTTTCCGTTTTATGCTACCCTACATGAAGGATTTAAGTATGTATGTGTAGCCATGGAAGTACGAAAGGTTTTTTTTATTTTGACTGCGGTCTTGAAGTGGTCTATTATAACGATAATAAATCGTTTTCATAAAATGCCACACTATGCGAAGTTGAGCTATTTTTATACGAGTTCTTTTCGAAAGTATTCGACCGAACTTACTGAACAATCAATTTTGCAATACATTTCGAAGTTGTCGCTATATAAAATCAAATTAATTATTTACCTAATATACATCAATTCAAGAAATCAAATCAAAAATATTAATTCAAAGAAATTACAATAAATATAAAGTGCAGTGTCTTATTGGTAACTGCAAATAAACACATACTCTTGCGAAGCATCAAATGCTTATTTGCAAGGGAAATGCTATAAAATATGCTATACTAAAAGTATATCATAATGAAAATTAAAATTAAAATATAAATGTTAATAAAATATACAATATTAATAGATAAAAGGAAACACAAAATATAATTTATAACATGAGAAAAACATTTAGTTTGTCCTTTTACAAAGTGAAGGACAAATCAAACCAGAGGTTGATGAAATAATAATAATAATAATAATAATAATAATAATAATAATAATAATAATAATAATAATAATAATAATTTATTTGCAGTATTACAGGTAAATTTGCATTAAATACATAAATTTTATCGAACAAAATAGTATAATACTACAAAAAGGGAATAGCAGACAGCATAGCTGATATTAATTGCTATCCCTAATAAAGAAAAGAAAAATATTAAAATAATAAAATACAACGAATAAAGTGTGGCACAATCGAGACAAAAATATAAATACACATTTTATAAATGTAATATTACATTTTATTATAATATCTAATGGTTGTTTTGACTAGATATTTTCTGACATCAAGAGATGTTTATACTTTTGCTTAAACATATTTGTCGAAAGATGTTTGAGTTTAGGAGGAACCAGGTTATATAGTTTAAATATCATATAAGAGAATGAACCTTGAAATTTGGAGGTACGATGGAGAGGTGGAGATATATGCCCTCTAAACCTTGTATGCACATTATGCACATCACTTCGAAATGTAATTTTATTATAGAGATAAGGAGGCGACTTTATTGAAATGATCTTATGATACAATGTTACCATGTGTAAATTCCTTCTAGTTTCCATATTTAACCAGTTAGTTTCAATTAGTTTGTGACTTATCCTTTCGTATTTTTTTATACCATATATGTAGCGAAGACAAGAATTTTGTACTCTTTGAATACGATTAATATCCACATAGTCAATACAAGGCCCGTAGACGACATCGCAGTAATTAAAATAACTGAGAACCATAGTATCACAAAGAAGTATTTTTATATTTTGATCTAAAACATGGCGATGCGGGTAAAGCATTTTCAAATTAGCGTAAGCCCTTTTTATACAATTATTTACATGGCTTTTAAATTTTAAGTCAGTATCAAGATGAAGACCCAGATTTTTGACAACATCTACACAAGCCACCAAGACACCATCAATACTCACAGATAAATGTTCTGCTAGTTCTTTTTTATTTTTTCCAAAGACGAGTATTTGTGTTTTTGCGGGATTGATAGTTAGCTGATGTCTGTTAGAAAAATTTACGATTTTTATTAATTCTGAGTTAATCAGTTCATTAGTAAGAGCAACATTAAAATCAGACAAAGAAAACCTTATTTGCGTATCATCAACATATATATAAACTCTGCCATTGGTAAGAGCCGAACTAATATTAGTAGAGTAAATGCAAAACAAAATTGGTCCCAAAATAGAGCCCTGTGGCACACCGCAGGCAATATTTTTAATATCAGATCTATCGGCACTTGTTTCAACAAACTGTGAACGATCGGAAAGATAGTTTTTAATAAATTCAGTTGCTTTAACCGAAAAACCAACATAGTGAAGAATACTGAACAGAAGCTGATGGTTAATTGTATCAAAGGCTTTTGTATAATCTAGAAGTATTAAAACGTTTGTATACCCTTTGTCTATATCCCTAAAGATATCATCAGTGACCTCTAATAATGCTGAAGTACAGCTGTAGCCACGTCTGAAACCAGATTGGCTGATTGGTAAAATATTGTAATTGTTGATGTGAGACTCTATCTGATATTTAATTACTTTTTCCAGAACTTTTGATAACACTGATAAGATTGAAATGGGTCGTAATTCACTAAAGCTACTAATATTGTTCTTTTTAGGCAATGGGAAAACTTTTGTGACTTTCCAAAGGCCTGGAAAAAAAGATTCCTTTATACAGGAATTAACAATATTCGTAATGAAAATTAAAATATACGGACAACACATAAGGAGCATATTAATTTGCAATCCATCAATTCCTATAGCCTGCGTTTTAATTTCGTTTAAATACTTATAGATAGTATTTTGATTAACTGTTGTAAAACTTAGCAAGTTACGGAAGTTGTCTTTAAAATTATTAGTATAGAAAAGAAGTAAATCTTGGTCAGCATCGGCACAGTTACCAGTTGCCAATAAAAAGTGATTGTTTATGTCATTAGGAACATTTAGGTTTTCAGGTAACTTGGATTTTGCAGGTTTAGAATTTATATTTAAATTCTTAAGTTTTTGCCACATAATACGGCTGTTTCTACCAAATGTATCAACGCAATATTTTAGATAACCTTTCTTTTCATTTCTAATAGCCACCGTAGTAAAATTTTTTAATTGTTTATAATATTCATAATGTGTCAGATTTTTTGTTTTTTTATACTTGCTAAGGGCATTATCTCTTAATTTTAATAGTAATTTAATATTGTCTGTAAACCAAGGAGGTCTAGGTTTTTTTAGCCTCGTTTCTCGTAAGGGAGCGATTGTATCAAATAAACCAGTTAATAAATGATTAAAATACGAGACTTTATCATTAATGTCCTGCATATGGAAGATTTCTTCAAAGGGGGTAACATACAAAAAATTTTGTAACATATTTCTGTCAACACCTTTTAGATTTCTACTATAAATTATTTCGTCACCTTCATCAATTTCAAAATCTAATATACAATAAACAAGTTGGTGATCTGATGATATATATATTTCCTTATTACCGTGACTGAAAGATGTATATTGATTTGAGATTAATATAATGTCAATGAGGCTTTCAGTAGTTGCTGTAATTCTTGTAGGTTCATTTATGACTTGCTGCATATTAAATAAATCTATGCAATTATTAAATTTTAATACATTATTACAAGTACTATCTAAAAAAATCAATGTTTACGTCACCACCACAAATAATTTCATCAAATTGTGTATAAATGTCGGCAAAAATTTCCTCAAAATCTATTAAAAAACTACTTACACTTTTATCTGGCGGTCGGTATAGATTTCCGAAAGCAAATTTACGATTATCTACTTTGAAACTTACCCACAATTGTTCAACAGAATCCCTATAATTTAAATGTAAAACAGTGTGCAAAATATTAGCTCTAATGTAGATAGCAGTACCCCCTCCTCTGAATACTCTATCATTCCTTACAAGATTGTATCCCGGTATGTGTATAATATGGTCTAGAGTATTTTGATTAAACCAGGTTTCTCCAACTCCTACAACATCATAATTTTCGCTCAAAATAAAAGTTTTAAATTCATCAAATTTATTACATAGTGATCGTGCATTAAAAAAGGCAAAAGAAAATTTTTTCATGAAAATATTTAGTCAAAATTTCAACAAGTTATATCTTATTAACAATTCAATAACTCAATAAAAAAAAATAAAAAATATAAAAATGCATGCATGAATGACCCTTGCAAATAATATTTTAAGGCAAAAATTATAACTAATGGCAAACCCAAGAAAACAAATAACAATAAAAAATATTTAATTGTTACGCCCATGATTTAACACCTGGCAAGTAAAGTTCCATAAAGTAAATAACAGAATTAATTTCAATCGATTAAAAAAATTTTTATCAGTTTAACCATTGTATTTAGAGAATAAAATACAATGGTTTAACACTAAAAAAAAACAGATAAGAGAAACTGGTAAATACCTACTACATAGAAATTTTCCAAAAATTAAATGTATATAGTCGCAGTGATATGAGAAAAAAAAAAAAAACAAAAACCCTATTCATGATTCATGAATCATAAGCAATCGTATGAGTCAATGAGTTTTTTTACACTATTTACAAGGGCGAAGAGACGACCATCCCGAGTCCACACTTTGTCTTTTCCATATTTTTTCATCTATAACGAAATTGCTACTACACTGATAAACAAATGGAAAAAAGCTTCTATTCCTACAGTGCACCATGTTACAATAACTAATCAAATAAAAAGAGAGCACGACAAACTTAATAATATTCTTAAGTCTTACTCACATGCTCGCAAGGAAACGGCAAATTTTAAAAACAAAGTGGCAACACTGATGGAAAATGCATCCTATCTGTTTGACATATGTAGCATATTGTAAATGCAAGTCTTTTGAAGAATATGTGTGTGTGTGATATATCACACAAAGTGCCACTATTAGAAAGACCATTTCTGTTGGATCAACGAACTACAAGGAATAGTAACTGAAAAGCTTAACAAAAAAATTGCAAGAAAATCACAGGAAATTAAGCAAAAAACAAATTTAGAATTTGAAAAAAAAATTACCCAAAGAGACGCCTAAAGAAAAATCGGTTAATTTTAATTTGGAAGAAACCACTTAATTTATACCGTCAACATCGAAAACAAGAATCAACTTGTCGATATTGGCAAGAACATGTGATAGATATGGAATTGCAGACCGACCAACAGCAGTTGCTTCAGCATTAATGCACGATGTAAATACAAACAGAGAAACATCCTCCTCGAAGGTTGCAATAGTTGTTGACAGAAGCAAAGTACGACAGGAGAGAAAAAAGAAGCGACTAGATTTAAAAGAAATGGATTGTGTAACAGATTTAATAATAAAAGGCCTATTTTTTGATGACAGGAAAGATAAAGCAATGGCAATGGTACATCCAGACCAGTGGCGGCTCGTGGTAATTTAAATTGGGTGTTCACTTTTTCCAATAATTTGATCATTTTTGTAAGTTCGGCCCAAAACTTTGAAAAGAGCCAATATCGCTGTTTTTATTATTATTTGAGTTTGTATTAAATGTAGTTATTATCAACATCATACTATTTTCAAGCACTATAACTATTAATAAATGAAAATTTTAGTTAGTGTGATATTTGTTTTGTTTTTAATTCATTGAAAACCACCTATAAACATTATTAGTTAACTGACTTTTCTTCATAATTTGAGATTATTTTTAAATATATATATATATAAGGTTATGTAGAAAGCTTTACCTACCATTTTTCAGTTTTTATTGTAAATTTAATCATTTTCACATTTTGTCACACATGTCAAATAAAAAATATATTTTTTAAATACCTTTTAAAATAATAACTTTTAAATAAAATAAAAACTAAAATGTTTTAAATGTTTATTTTATGAGATCAGTCCCATCACAATACATACTATTTCACAAATACAAACTAGAATAAAGATATATAATGCCAGGCATTCTAAATGATACTTTTCGCAGTTTAACAGACTCCCTTAACTACCCATTTTCTACCAGATTGTTTTCACAATCAATACCTCATCTCCTTATAGGGCTTGATTTTTACTAAAAATGTTGCGATATCGCTTTTCATTTTTGATTTTTTGTTTTTAATTTTAATTTCAACCCCCCTTAAATCCCCCATATTTAATTAGATTTTTTTAATTAAAGGTAGTGGTGGCTCGTTATAATTTAAAATATTAATTCCTCGATTAATACAGTGTAAGAAAGAAACATCAAGTTTAAATTATAGAAATAATGCAAAATCATTCTTACCTAATATGAGATAATTCCCTAACACCCGTTTTTGTCCTTTCTGATTTAGTATTTTCATTGTTTGCAAAAACTAAACAAGGAAAACAAAACAAAGCATGTTGTTTATCACACCCGCATAACCACGAAGTTTTTTTATATTGTTCAATCTTAAAAGGATGTTTAAACTTTCTATTTCTTATGGCACATTCTTGAACAATGTTTATCTCCGATTGAAGTGGGCCATTCTTTTTTGTAAGCACTCGATTTTCGAAATTATGTCTATTTGTTTTTATAAATTTTACCAACTAGTAAATTCACACAGAACCTAAGACCAGTACAGCCAACCTCAAAACAAAGAAAATTCGGTTCACGAAACACAAAATTCCATAAAAAGTAATAATTTGTAAAGGGATCTCGTGTCTCACTGAGTGTATTCTCACTTTCTTCTTTTATATATCGGTAAACAAGGATACAAATATATTCAGGTTCATATTTATAAACAGAACTCAGCTGAGTCGGAGTTGGGTAAGTCGTCCTTGAACTAAAATCAAAGTTCGGTTACAACGTCTCTAAAGTTCCAAGTGGTGCCGGTGTCACACTGGAATTTAGAGATGGATATTAGCAAATCTGTAAGTGTTAAGTAGGTACATTTACGGATTACTACTCATCTCTAAATTCGCACGATATAAACGATCCACAGGTAGACGGAATGACAGTTTGTTTGATTTGGTACAATGTTGCCAGAATATGTTTTTGTTATGTACCAGATTTTTCGAATTCTATTTGCAGTGACATCTAATTTATAGATAACGAACCCAAACAAGGAACACAATATATTTATATATATATTTTACACGTGAACACTGCCTCAAGCAAAATGTACTACATCTAGTACAATTGTGAATTGTACTAGACTGGCAACACTGGTTTGGCAACCTAGTTTGTGAGCGGCGCGCCAATTAATGAGTTCTTTTGACGTTTGAAGGATATTTTGGCGTGTTGTTTTCTCTTTTTAACTTTATGCATTCATCAAATCGTCTCACTCATGTTAGGCTCACTCATCATAATGCGCCACAGACACAGTATACTTAGGTATTCTATACCACTGCCAGATGGCAATGATGTACCAAACAATATAGATTAACACGTATGAAAATAAAAATATTAAAATTAAATTTATATTTTTATGTTATTTATGTAATTTTAAAATAAGTGTTTTTATGAAATTTAACTGGGTGTTCACTGCACAAATGAACCAATGGAGAAACCGCCCCTGATCCAGACGGTGGTAATAATAAACAAACAATAATTACAGAAGAACATATTTCCACTGATTTACGAATCGGGGTCAGGTTACCTAGGACACGCTCGCCGCCACTAACTGGGTCAGCTGAAAATATTAAGAATGCAATATGTGACTTTTTAACTGAAGTAAATATTAACACAAGCCATATACTACCAATAGGTTGTGACGGAACGGTTGCAAATACCGGCAATATTGCTGGTGTCATCTGCCATTTAGAAAAAGAATTCAGAAGACATTTACACTGGACTATCTATCAGCTACACTCAAACGAACTTCCTTTAAGGCATTTGATTGAAAATTTAGAAGGAACAACGTCTGGTTCTAGAGGATTCTCGAGGCCCATCGGAAAAAGTTTAGCGACCTGTGACCAGTTACATGTTATAAATTATAAACATAAAATGTAAACTTCCTATAGTTGATAGAAAACAGCTGAGTACCACCCACAAATTTCTCTTTGATATTAGTACCGCTGTGAGTACAGGTGAATTTCCTGCAAGTCTTGCAAGTAAAAACCCTAGTAAACTATCACATGCAAGATGGCTTACCACCGGAAATAGAATTTTGAGACTCTATGTAAGTACAACAGTCCCCTCAGCAAATCTGGTAGAAATCGCTACGTTTATTATTAAAATATATGCCCCTATGTGGTTTAACATTAAAACCAAGCCAAAAATAGAAGATGCTCCGTTAAATTTATGGCAAACTATAGACTTGAGCCGATACCTGAGAGATAATCTAAGAGAAATCGTTGATAAAACTATTCAGAGAAATGGATTCTTTGTCTATTCTGAAAGTTTACTAGTTGCAATGCTTTCTGATGAAAGGCCACATATTCAAGAGTTAGCTGGTCGCCGAATACTATCAATTAGAGCGAAGGTGACGGCACAAGGTAAAATCAGAAAGTTTGAAGTCCATAAAATAAACTTTTTGGCAAGTGATTGTACTGAACTTATCTTTTGGCAATAGCATTCTATTAGTGAGCCACCACTAACCCGACATTTAACTGATGAAGAAGTAAAAAGGGTAATTGCGTTGCATTTCGGCCTACCCTGTCACACCCAAGCTGTAGAAAGGTGTATCAAAGTGGTTTTTGAGGCTTCTTTAAGTGTTTGTGGTGTTAGTTCTCGTGATGGTTTTATCAGATCACGTTTTCGAGATCGAAACTTATTGCAAATATTTGAAACCAAGAGAATAATCAGGAATAATCAGGTAATAATAAATTTAGTTGCTATATAAAATATGATTAAACTATCGGTTGGTTGGCGGGCGAAAAAGGGTAGTGGAACACGAAATGCAACTACCACCTCGTGGTTTGTTCTAGGTAGTTTAATAAACTAGCGAAGATCTGCATTCTAGCATTAGATTTCTAGAAATCGTTACACAAATCTAAAACTAAACATATTTCAAGGTCTCCATTTTTTTTTTAAATTCACGGATTATATACTACTATTTAAACAACTTTTAGAACATAGTGAATCTCCAAAAAAAAAATATACATACGTTTCAAGGTCATTGCGAGGAATGAAGGAAATGTTAGAAAACAAAAAAAAATTACAAATCATTTCCTACTGTCTACAAAACTTTTGGAAAATAATTTCCTAAAAAAAAATTTGAAAAAAAAATATTTCAAGGTCATTGCGGGGTATGATGCCAATGTCAAAAAAATAAAAAAAATATATTGACAATCTACTACTATACAGTGTGTCCGTAAAGTATGGAACAAATTCATTTTTAGCTAAACAGACCATTTTAAGAAATAATCCTGAAACACGTCGATTTGATTTTAATTTACTGTATTTAAAAATATTAATCTAATAATACTAATTACTTTCGAGTAATGACGTCACCGTCATTTTTTTTAAATAGAACACCCCCATTTTGTCTCAATTTTCGGATTACTCTAGCTGAGCTAATTCCAAAAATGTATCACATGTTGATTCCAATTGGTAAAGGGTGGACTTGTGGTCTAGCAGACAGAATATGAAAGAAATTATTTCTTATCAATTTTGAAAAAACATAGTTGTCTAGTTTTTTGTGAAATGTCATTATTTGTTTAGTAATTTATTGATGTTCAGTGTCAGTTTAGTACTACAATATTTTTGGTATTTGTGAATGTTTTAATTATTGCTTAGATTTAATTTGAATAAGAAATGGAGTTAAGTGTAAAACAAAAAATTGAAATACTTATGATTATTGGGTATGGAGACAGATCGCGAACTCAGATGGAAGTGTGCAATTTATTTAATGATAAATATCTAGAAAGACCTATAACGCGTTCAACAGTCAGTAAAATTGAAAATAAATTTCGAGAAACTGGTACGGTTGAAAATGTACGCAAATCAGGTCGTCCCTCTGCAAATGCTGATACAGCATTAGATGTTTTACTTAGTTTTGAAGAAGACGCGCACACTTCTGTGCGTAAAATTAGTCGCGATATCGGTGTTAGCAAAACAACGGTACACAAACTATTAAAACTTGAAAAATGGCATCCTTATAAAATCAAACTTGTGCAGGAATTAAACGAAGATGATCCCGATAGAAGAATCCAATTTTGCGAAAAAATGATGGATAAATGTCACCGAGACCCTCTCTTGATACAAAACATTATTTTTTCTGATGAGGCAACTTTCACGTTAAATGGCGAGGTTAACCGTCAGAATTGTAGATACTGAACATCATACACAATACCCGCAAAAGGTAAATGTATGGGCTGGAATTGTAAGAAATCGAATCATCGGACCCTACTTTATCGAAACTAATTTAAACAGGGCAACGAAACTTGAGTTTTTAAGGGGATATCTCGTACCTACTTTACGTAATTTGTTTCCCAGCTGACGTAATCCTGGAGATTGTGATGAAAGTTTATGGTTTCAACAGGATGGTGCACCTCCACATTATGCTGTAGATGTTAGAAGGTACCTGAATGAAATTTTTCCGAACAGGTGGATTGGTAGACGTGGACCTATCGAATGGCCAGCGAGGTCACCAGATTTCAATACTTTGGATTATTTTATGTGGGGCCATCTGAAGAATGTTGTGTATCAAACGAAACCAGCAAATATTCAAGAATTAAAAGAGAGAATTCGGACAACAATAAACTATATTTCTCAAGACACAATAAACAAGGTTCAACAAGAATTTGTACACCGTTTGGGTTACTGTCAAATACAGCAAGGGCTGCAGTTCGAACATTTATAAAGTCATGTATTTCATCATATTCTGTCCGCTAGACAATAAGTATTTTTGATAATATTGTTAATTTAACTAATAAAGAATGTTAATTACGCGTTACTTTATAAGCACACACAAAACTATTGTATTTTTGCCCACCCTGTACCAATTGAAATCAACATGTGATACATTTTTGGAATCAGCTCAGCTAGAGTAATCCAAAAATTGAGACAAAATGGGGGTGTTCCATTTAAAAAAAATGACGGTGACGTCATTACTCGAAAGTAATTCACCCTGTATATTAGATTATTATTTTAAAATACGGTAAATTAAAATCAAAAATCGACGTGTTTAAGGATTATTTCTTAAAATGGTCTGTTTAGCTAAAAATGAATTTGTTCCATACTTTACGGACATTTTGTATAAGCAACTTTTAGTTGATAGTGATAACTCCTAAGCCAAATTTTTGAAAATTTAATTTTTTTCGCTTCACCCTAACGTACAATAACAATCATTTTCCAAAAGCAACTGTATAGGTAGATAATATCCTTGCTCAACAACAATAAATCAAAATGGGCTTCATGTCTCAAAAAATACATGTTGTTAATGATCTAAGAAAAGTCCACCATATTTTTCTGCCATTTTCATTTACTAAATTATTGATTGAATGTTGGAAATCTATTTAGGTAACTCTTTTTAACACGCTTTTATTAGCTTCACCTGTATGTATGTTTGTATGTATGTATGTTTGTAACTCTCCTTTGGACTAAAAGCAAGTGGCTTATTACTGTCAGTATATCCCACTATCTCAAGTTCGTTCGTTGGCCGAGCGGTCTAAGGCGCGGGGTTTCGATCGCCAGACTCACCGATCGTGGGTTCTAATCCCACGGCTAAAAAAAATAATTGTTTTTTTTTTCAGCAATTTCAACTTCAATTTTTTTAATAATTAATCCAACTAAAAAGTAAAAAATAAATATATTTTAGAAAAACTAAAAAACACGCTTTTATAATACATCGAACTAAAAAGTGAAAAATAAATATAGTTTAAAAAAACTAAAAAACACGTTTTTAGAGCATATCAAACTAAACAGTTAAAAATATATTTTTTCTACGACCGTGTATTTTTACCCACTTTCCCGCACGTATTTTAGTTTTGAAAGTGTCACTTTCCCGCATTAGTGCGGGAAAAAATCACTTTCCCGCACTAGTGCGGGAAAGTAAAATTATGAATATTTAGCCTTACCTATTGTATAGTTTTTTTACCTCGGATGTTATAACTATTGTTACAATAGGTAATTTAGTATTTTCCAACTATTCCATTTAATAAAATTTACTTTTTTTCTTGCTTTTTGTTATAATTTTAATTTTTTGGAAAACTTGAATAATAGAGATATGTTTATATATGTATATTTTTAAAAGTCAGACTAGGCTGTGACATGTATGGCTTGATATGGTTGCTATATGGTAACCAAGGCCTGTTATTGTTACAAAAACGTCAAAGTTGTTTGTTGAAGCGTCAACTGAATTAAAATAAATTAAAGAAATAATGGATTCATCGGATGAAGAGCTGCCCGAAGCCATTTTAAAAGCTGCAAATGAAGCACATTTGGAGGTGTTACCTGCCAAATCACGAGGAAGATATGAAAAACAATACGACCATTTTGTCACATGGTGTAAACAGGAAGGGGTAAAAACCTACAAAGAAGAGGTGTTTCTGGCGTATTTTTCGCACCTAAGTAAGTTTTTGAAATCTAATAATTTATGGTCTCGCTATTCGATGGTGAAAAGTTTAGTAAAAATAAAACAAAATTTGGATATAAGCCAGTTCCATAAGTTAACGTCATTTCTAAAAGAAAAAAATGTTGGTTTTCGAGCACAGAAGGCGCAAGTTTTTACCAAAGAAGATATATCCAGGTTTATGTTAGCCCCTGATGAGGTATACCTTATGATTAAAGTGAGTACCATTTTTGCTTTAGCTGGTGCTCTCCGCAGAGCGGAGCTTGTAAATATCACTCTCGATGATATACAAGATAAAGGCAATCTGATAGTTGTGAAAATTTCCGATTCCAAAAATCATTCTTCAAGATCATTTGTTTTATGTGAAGAAATAAATAATGGAAACTTTCTGAAGCTTTACAGAAAGTATGCAGGTTTACGACCACCTACCACTCCGCATCGCCGCTTTTTTATTAATTATAAGAAGGGAAAATGCTCAATTCAGTGCATTGGCGTAAACACCTTTGGTAAGATGCCAACAGAGATTGCTGCATATTTGCGTCTACCTAATCCTGAACGATATACAGGACACAGTTTTAGACGTTCTTCAGCAACATTCCTAGCAGACTCAGGTGAAGCGTTAACCAATATAAAACGTCTCGGTGGCTGGAAGTCCACTACTATCGCTGAAGGCTATTTGGAGGACTCCGAAACACAGAAGAAAAACATTTCCTATTATTTGTCAATGACATTACGAAATGTATTAAATTTTCTAAATGCTTATTATTTGCAGATGATCTCAAAATATATAAACAAATACAAACAGTTCGTGACTGTGTGGCTCTTCAAAAGGACTTAGATAATGTTTATGATTGGAGTGTCAAATTTAAATTAAATTTTAATATAAAAAAATGTTGTGTCATGACTATGACCAGACAGAAAGTCTCAGTCTTATTTGACTATCAAATGATGGACAAATCTTTAGAAAGGGTTCACGAGTTCAAAGATTTAGGTGTAACTTATAATAATAAATTTTCGTTTCAAAAACACATTGCTAATACAGTTAAATCTGCTAATCGAGTTCTTGGATTCGTAATGAGACAAACATATCCTTTTTCTAATATAAATTTAATTAAACTTTTATATTTTACATTGGTAAGACCTAAACTAGAATTTGCTTCAATTATGTGGACAGGAGAATGTCAAACATCTCTACAGGAACTTGAGAAAGTACAAAACAAATTCTTAAGGCACCTTTATTACAGAAAATATAATAAAAGAGCGGATTATAACTCTGTAAGAACTACACGACTTCGTACTGAATTTAATATAGTGTCATTAGAGAGTAGGCGTAAAGTTACATCTTTATTAATTTTACATAAAATCTTAAATAATACGGTAAATTCCTTTGAGTTGCTATCTTTAATCACATTTAATGTACCATCACGAATAACACGCAATATGCCAATGTTTAATATACCATTTGTCAGTTCTACTTACCGTGCTCCTCTCCTAGAAATGCTTCGCTTAGGAAACAATATTAGTTATATATTGAATATCGACTGGAACCTTCCTTATAATAAATTTAAAAATGTAATTGTGAAATACATATATAACTTGTCTGTATAATAACAAAATAAAATAATGTAAAAATAATACTCTACATATCACCATCTTATTTAAGAAAGTAATGGCTCTAAACGAAAAATTTATTTCCTAAATTTGTTAAAATATTTTTATTTTTAGAAGTGTCATTTTTTGTTTTGAATAATATAGTCCATATTAGTTGGTTAAACATTGTACTTTGAATTGTTATCCCCTTTAGTTTAGTTTAAGTTAGTTTGGATAATGTAAATTTAGTTTTAGCTACTAATTAAGAATTAAAATTGTACAATTTATGTATTATATAATTTGTAAAATAACTATCCTTGTAATAAGGCCAGTAGGCCTGGTTGGATAGAATAAATAAATAAATAAATAAATTTCGAATAAAATTCTTTCAAATAGAAATGACTTGCAACCTTTGCTGCCACCGTCATTTTCACCTTCATGCGACCTGCAACCGATGTCACTCCCGTCCACGTCATCTTTTCAATCTACGAGCGTTACGACTATTAACAGCCAATTAACACCAACTAATTCCTCTGTACCGGCAATTTTACATAATTTACAAAATGCTACAAATTGTGTATTTAAGATTAATATCCATAATAATTAGTTGTTTTTATTTAAAGATTTGTATATGTTGAAATAAAATAATTTTCCAAAAATAATTTTTCTTACTTTTTTGTATATACGGTCGTAGAAAAAATAATGTTCCTAACTCATGCGTAAAGTGTTTTCCCGCACTTGACCGCCAACTGCAGTCGCGTGCGGGAAAGTAACACTTTCCGCACTTGTTAGGAAAATAACTATTTTAACACGCTTTTATTCAAATAAGCTTAAAACAATAATAAATGGAAAATACTAGTATTATTGTGAGAAAAGCGTTGGGAGCTCGATCTACGAGAAATATGGACAAAGGCCCCACGCTTTTTTCACAATAATACTAGTATTTTCCATTTATTATCGTTCTAAGCTTATTTGAATAAAAGCGTGTTAAAAAAATTATTTTTAACTTTTTAGTTTGATATGCTCTAAAAGCGTGTTTTTTTGTTTTTTCAAACTATATTTATTACATTGCTCTTTAAGATTGTCAACATTGTCTTATAGGAACAAATTAATTTATTCAAAACAAATTTTTATATTAAATATTTACCTAACAATAAAGACAATTTTATATAAGGACCAAACATGGCGGCCTTATCTAATTACTTAAAATTATACAAGTATTAGAAATTAAAAATTTAAAAAACCGACTTCAAAAACGTGCAGATGCCATCACCACATCTTAACTAAATTTATATGGGACCACCTCTGAGGTACCCCCTTACTAACAAAAAAAGAATCATATAAATCGGACAAGGTGATAAAGTATTATCGATAAACATACATAAAAAAATGAAGAGTTTGAGCATTTTCTTAGGGACCCAATTATTAGATTTTGAATATATTTATATATTAACATACCCCCTTTCTAACAAAAAAAGAATCATTGAATTCGGACACCGTGTTAAATAATAATCGCTGAACATACATAAAAAAAAATATCGCGACGAATTGATAACCTACTCCTTTTTTGAAGTCGGTTAAAAATATATTACAGTTTTCTATTTTATTTTTCTGAAAAATCTATAACTGCAATCACAATTTAAAAAGATACATTGTCGGTTTTATCTTTGTATAAAAAACTACTAGTAGTATCACCTTGGAAGTTTCATTGGAGCCAAATGGATACTACCAAGTGAATTTGGTTAATTCGAAAGTTACTTGTTTTGAAGTGGGCGAACTTGAGGCTCGAGCTGAAATTTTTGCGGATGACAGAGACCGATGGGTTTCTATTTTTAGTTTTTAGATGAAATTTTATTCGTTCGTGAAGGCATCGTGATTTATTGTTTGGGCCATTGTATAAAGAACTAGTTCTTTATACATTGGTTTTATGTACCTTTGTCCTCCCTAAACTCTCCTTGGTATTCTCCTATTACTTCCTGGTATTTATTCAGTTTGTTTCTTATGTATTTTTCTAAAATATTCTCCTTGTACTCTCCTATATTACTTTCTGGTAATCTATTCAGTCGACATATCGACAAATCGACCCTGGTAAAACGTAAGGATAACGTAAATAAAATAATTGGAAAAATAAAGAAAAATATCTCCCTTAACAAACGCGTTTAAATAAATCAATTTAAGCAACTGTAGAAAAGCTCATTTCGTATCTATCTTATAACTTCTTATGAAACTGAATAAGTTATGAGCAGAAACAGCAGCTGCTTTTAACAATCTACTTATCTTCTTCGTTTCCCTCTAAATGTAGATAGGGTAAGTACGTTGTATCGGGTTACGCGGAAATATAAGGGCCATGAAATCTATTCCGAATTAATTTCACATTAAGCGGATGAAACTAGAATAAAAGTTTACAAAGTACGAGATGAGAAAATAGCTTTAAAGCTTTAAAAATAAATACTGTTTAATTTGATTTAAAATGAAGAAAATGGGGTGTAGAAGTTTATAAGTCAGTATATATTCAAACAAGGCTTTTCTAAATTTGTAATTTCATTGGTTTTTTTCCTTCGGTCATTATTTATTATAACCCAAACATGTTTTATAACCTTTTTATAATAGTAGTACGACAAACATGGGATTATGGTATTCTCTATTGGTAGACGATTTTGCTTTTTGTGATTTTAATTTTTGTCATAAGCTGTCATAATTATAAATCTAAATATCTAAGGTTATGATTTGAATATCATTTTGACATTATTATGAGGCCAATTCCAGAATTATAAGGTGTGTGTGTGTGTGTATGTATTTCTGTTTGGCACTGGTTTCAAAACCAACTGGCCAGTCAATCTTTAATTAATTTTAATAAAGTTTATTTTGTGTTAATTCAATTTTAAGTTCTATCCTTACAATATTTCACAGTTCACATTTTATTTGAAAAATACAAATTTCTCTAAACACATTAATAAGAAGTAAATCCTATAATAGGTTTTTTTCTAGCTCATGTCTTTTGCTTGTTTTTGATTTTTTCGTCTGTTTTTGTTTTTTACTTGTTTTGTTTGTTTTTTTTTTGTTTTTGTTTTTTTGCATTTGTTGGTTTTTTTTTGTTTTAATTTTGTTTTTTTTAATATTTAGTTTTTTTATATTATTTTTTATTTTTGTACATATTTTAATTCTTTTCGTCAGAGCTTACATGATTATAAATAATTTTGTATACATCGAAATTCTTGAGGGCGAGAAGGTGTGACAAATTAATAAGTAGTTGGACATTACGTTGAATAAGTTAAATCGCCTCTTGGGTCTTGATATGAATTTATGATGATATCATCAGTTCCATTTTTTGCCAAATCATCCACAATTTCGTTATTTTTAATTCCAATGTGTGACTTTATCCAACATAACGTTATATTTTTTCCCTTTTTCCTTGCCTCACTATTTAGAGCAATAATTTCATAGATAATATAATTTATTTCGTTGTTAATTGTAATATCTCTTAATTTTTGAACAATGCTTTTGCAGTCCGTACAAATTATATAATCTATTTCTTTTTGACAGCCTCTTTAACTGCTGTAAGTTCTGCTGTATAAATTGTCATTAAATCGGGTAATCTATTTTGAATTTTAATAGATTTTTGTGGATAATATATAGCATAGGTAACTTTTCCGTCTTTTTTTGAACCATCTGTGTATAGCTTTTGGTAATTTTTCCAGTAATTTTCAACATATAATAAATGATAAATTTTTGTCAGGGCGTCAGTTGCTTGAATCTTACTGAAATGACAACTGAACGGTACTAAATAGTCTTCGTAATTTAACTTTAAATATGACATGTGTTCTTTTGGATTAATTCCGGTAAATATATTTTAATAATCAAGAAAACTTTCTACAAATAATAGCACTTTTTTCTTTTTCCAATATTGATGTGTTAAGCAGCTGGTAGTTAATTGTACAATTTTATTTAGCAATGTTTTACCACTTACAACTAAAAGGACTATAAATTTAATTCCTAAAAATTGTCTGCGTAAAATTATTGAGGGCTCACAAAGTTCCGCTTCCATAACCTTGATAGGTGTGCTAGGCAGATAACCAATGTATAGTCTTAAAGCTTTATATTTTATTCGTTCAATTTTTTGAATTGTGGAATTTGATGCAGAGCCATAGAATATTGATCCATAATCCAAGATAGATCTAATTAGATTTTAAAATAATAATAAAGAAATATTTGGATCTGCTCCCCAATCACTAACGTTTACAGTCTTGAGAATATTCATAACATTTTCAGTCCTTCGTAAAATGTAATTTATGTGTACTTTTCAGTTCAATTTGTAATCTAAATATAAACCAAGAAATTTAACTGAAGTTTTATAAGGCAAGATACTGTATTCAAACTGTACATAATTAGGAGGATTACAATGTTTTGACTGACGACTTATTTTCTGAAATAGCAAAATTATTATTTCTAGCCCAATTTGTTGTGACAATAAATGCTTCTTCGAGGAGTTCATTACATTTATCTATCGACTTACTTTCCACGTAAATTGCAATATCGTCGGCGTACTATAAAATTCTTATGTGCTCTGGAAATTGTTCTTCTAAATCTGCAGTATATAATATATACAAAAGCGGACTTAAAATACTGCCTTGCGGAAGTCCTAATGATGTATAACGAGAATTAGTTTTATCCCTATTTATTCTTTTATATACTTCTCTATTAACGTATAAACTAATTATATTATGTATAATTGTAGCTGGAATACCCATTTCGGACATCTTTTTATAGAGAATATATATAGATTTACGCTATCATATGCTCCCTTTATATCTAAAAATAAAGCACTAACTGATTTACGAAATGTGAGGGCATTGTAAACATCTGCTAATAAATGTCCAAGACTCTTTTGAGTAGATTTTCCTTTTCTAAAACCAAATTGAGTTTTTGATAATTTATTGTTTTTTTCTAGCCAGAATTCCATACGAGTCTTAATAAGTCTCTCATATGTTTTAAGTATGCATGAAGCAACACCTATTGGACGATAAGAGTCTCAGTTTTTTGAAGATTTTCTTGGTTTCAAAATAGGTAGGATAATATAAACATGCCAATCACTGGGTATCTCTGCCCTACCACGCCATATACTATTATATATGGCCAACAAAGCAGCTTTACCAGCAGTTGACAAGTTAGTCAACATTGGGTAGTGGATATCATCGACTCTTGGAAAAGTATTAGTGTTCTTTTTTAAAGCAAAATGGAGTTCAACATCTGAAAAAGGTTTAAGAAGGTAACAAAAACATAATAAACATCATACATTTGCTGACATTTTAATATTCAAGTCATAATACTCGTATTTAGGTATATATTTTATTGTTTGACTTATCTACCTCCGAAAATCTTAGCCTTAAATGACAAAGCTTGAAGTGCGAACGTCAAAACGCTACTCATGTGTAACTTTTTGAAAGCGCTTTACTTTTTTCAAATAGGAACAACACTGCAAGTAGAGAATACCGAAACGTCAAAACGTTTGTGCTTTACACTTTTGTTAGTTGTTTGTCACGTTTCTAGACGTCAAGCTTATGATGTTAAGTAAGCTAAATACTAAAAAAATATTTGTCAAAATAACTCATGATTTCCTCCGTTGCAGGTTGTAACTTAGCGGCACTTACTGAACAACGCCATTAAAAACATATAGTGACTGTTTTAAAATAATCATATGTCGGAATCCCACCTCTAATTGTTATTTTTAAGACTGTGATAAGTGTCCTATACAAACTTTAAAGGACTTACTATTAGACGTATTAGATGAAAATGGAATTGATGAAATTAGTTATAAATATTGGATTTCAAAACCTCCTACGAGCCTGGAGGCATTTGTAAAAAATCATCAGATTTCGTCGACAGTCTTTTTCCCCATCATTACATCGCTAAAGAATAAGCAAAATATTTCAGGTCTCATTAAATGAGAATGAGTACATTGTTATCTGTGATTTTGTGGAAAATTATGCCTTTGTTATTTAGAATGCTGCATCTGGACTCTATTGGAATAACACAGCCAGGAAACTGTTTAACCAGTTGTAATTTATTATAAAAAAAAAAAAATGAGCTGGTTCATAAATGTGTAGTAATCGTATCAGATTGTTTATCTCATGATGCAGTTGCCGTTCATGAGTTAACAAGAATTACCACTAATTTTATCAAAAGTCTTTCCAACAATGTCTCAAAAATTATTTAATTTTCCGACGGAACACCTCAATAAAATTTTTGTAAATCTCATTGATACTGAAGAAGACTTTGAAATTAAAGCTAAATGGCATTACTTTCCAACCGGTCATGGCAAAGAACCTTGTGACGGAGTAGGGGGAACTTTCAAGAGGATGGCAACACGATCGAGTCTTCATCTTTCATATGACCAACAAATTTCCATTCCTCTAGAACTATATGAATAGGAGAAAAAACCAAATTCTTTACCAAATATGAATATTTAATTTTTTTCGAATGAAGAGTATAATCAGGCCAAACTATTATTAGATCCAAGATATTTACGAGTGAAGATAATCACAGTATTCAAAAATCAAGATCCTGAAAACGTTGGAGAAAAAAATTTGAAAAAAAAAATCATGGAGGCCTCTTTCAACTTATACCCAAACAGAAAAGTTTCAAAAAAATCTAAGATGCAAAAGCTAAATGGGGTCCGATTTGGCATGGAATGCCCCATATGTATGTAGTATTAAAATAACATTAATTCAATTTGGTGACATACATGTTGTCATTTAAATATAATAATATGTAGCTTATGTAGATTGTACAATTTTTCCTATAGGATTTCCATATATTTCTTTGAAAATAGACCACTAACAAACTTTATACTTTTTTTTATTTATAATTACCACTTTTAATACTTTGATATTGTATTTTTTTTTTAAATTTATTTTATATTGGATTTTTATAACTAATTCTTGTATTGTTTTTAAATTATTATATCCCTTGCGATAGTTGTACGAGGCGTATCCGGAAATTAAGTACCGTTTTCAGAAAAAATATAGAAAATATATTTTTTTTTAAACAATTTTATTGTCACAAGAAAGAGCATATCTTAAACTACTTTTCCACATAGTTTCCTCCGTTGTTGAGGCACTTGTAGCGGTCAATCAACTTATCTAGTCCTACCTCATAGAACGATGCCGCCAGTGTTGTGAACCATTGCTGCACACCGAGTTTCACTTTGGAAACGTTTACCCAGTTTTGCCAATACCATAGAAACCAATAGCGCAAAACAACATAAAGAGCGCAATTTTTGATCAAAAAGCGCAACTTTATTGCCAACATAAAAAAGCAAAGATATTGCCTCAAATATGATTTAAAATCACAAAATAGAGGAGAGCATGTTATGATAATTCACAAGTAATCACTCTATATTCAGTACGGTGGGGTTCGAACTCGGAATCCTTGGATCCGCAGGCAGAGATTCTACCACTGAGCTACCTACCCCGTTAGAATGATTTTTTATTTAAAGTATATTTATCTGTTTTGAGTATCAAAATTCGGTATTTATAAGAGTTAAAGGAAAAATATAAAATGTCATTACCAGTCGCCTTTGCAGGTAAAAATCGCAAAAAGGCGCAAAAAAGTGGAGAGCGCAATAAAAACGCAACACATAGACAAAAAGCGCAAAAGTTGCGGTTTTTGCGCATAATTGGCAACACTGCATTTACCACCAAGCTCTCGCTTTAGGTGTAAGAACAAGTGATAGTCCTATGGCGCCAGGTCAGGACTGTACGGCGGGTGGTCGAACTGCTTCTATCCAAACTGCTGAATAAGAGTGTAACGAATCTCACAGTCGACGAGATCGTGAATTGTCTTAAGGTGCATCGTCACCAAATCAACACTGCCGATCGACTCTGTCTATCGACATGGTTGATCACCAAGTCTACAAAACTGCATCTGTCCACACCAGAGTTGGCAGAAATGTTTGTCGATTAGTCGAAATTAACATATCTGACGAAGATGACATTATAGTTGCTTGTGCCGCATATATTATCGCGACTAAAAAAAGAAAACTTGTAGAAAAAAGAAGATTTTGGGTTCGACCAAGTCTTCATACTAGAACTAGATACAACGCTAGTAATTTGATTGAATATTTAAAAAAAGATGACGTCAACATATTGAGCCTTGAATTCTGGTATAATGGTGGTTTTATAAATTTTTTTCGAACATTGGAAAGTGAATTTGAATATTTATTACAAGAAATCGGTCCAAAAATTTGTAAAAAAGACACTAATTATAGACCTGCTATTCCCATAACGGAGCAAGACGTTACTGAGTACTTAGTACTTAGTACTAACAGTTTGTCGAATGTCGAACGTCGACTAGGGGACAAGGGGAAAATTATAGACCGAAAAAATCCAAAAATATTGAAAAAGACCAATTTAATAAATTTCTTCGATACACCGAATGATATTTATTTAGCAACAAAGGTTATTATATTTATTAAATCGTTAACAATATTATGTTTCTTTTTATTTTTTTTTTAATTGTGTTAATAAATAGTTGAGACATAAACAATGCCTTCTATTTTTTGCTACGTATAACTTGAATTATCTTTACGTTTGAAAAAATAGTATACATTACTCGGAAAAGAAGGCTCCATTATTATATGTTTCGCTCAGATTACAACACTGTCTTGGCTAGCGCATCGGCAGTAAACTTCTGAACTCAACACATAATAAGCGCCTTCTACTCCTAATATACTATTATATTTTTTTTGACACTAACGGATGGATGATGGAAAGAACTATTTAATTTTCTACTCACCTATACTAGTATCATAAGCGTGTAGATATTCTGACGTCATAAACTGCAACACCAAAGACGACTTTCCCACCGCCGGCCCTCCTAACATGAGCACTTTGTACGGCGTCGGTCCAGGTGCGCTCGTGGAAGACTCTCTCGAAGACGCCAAGCTGCAGGAGGCAGACGTTCGGGCCGAGCCCGCTCCTGATACCGCCGTCGGCAGCTGTTCCGTACTGAAAACAAATGCAAACAATAATTAACTGATTGTATTACATTAATTGTTTCGAATAACAAGTAGAATAATTATTAATTAGTTCACTAATTAGGGAAATTTTGGGATATTTGACGTCATCGCAGGAGTTTTCACGTTGTTGTCTCAGTGATCCGTATATAATTTGTGTTTCTGGTATATAAGAAAAGCTGCCAAAATAATTCAAGAGAACATTTTTTAATTGAACAAACATTATACTCAAATTCAACAAACTCTCCACAAGAAAGTTGGAACTATATTAAATAATTTTTTTAAGATAATATTCTTTTTAGTCCAATATCTTTATCGAATTTTGTTCAATATAAAGCGATATATGACTCTGTCAGTCTTCTATGCTGCGAGACACACTGTGAGGTCTTATGAAGCGCGCCGCTGTCAGCCGTCGGTATGCTGTGTCGGCCAGAAAAACAGGTCCGATCTCAAGCCAAAGAATACCTACCCAAGAAGCGAAACTAAATGGGCGATTCGTGGACAAAAAACTGCCAAGTTTTCTCAGTGTTTTAGAGGTGGTTTAACGTCAAATATAGCTGTCAATTTATGTAGAGCAACCAGAGCAACGTTTGGTATATTATTATTAGCGTTTTGTGAAAATTGCAGTATAGTAAAGTAGTTGTATTTAACTAAGTAGTAATTAGAAATTAGATAGATTTAAAATTTAAATTACAAGAAAAAAAAAATACATTTCGTTATTCGTAAATTTTATTGAACGTTCTTGCATCTGGCTGTCAATGTTTTGTTCTAATTTCTAAATCAGTATTACCTATAATGATAATTTACGCCTACGTATTATGCATCGTTTAATTTCTTACTCTTTTATTTAAATATGTTATTTTTTTTTGTTTTTCAAATCATTCAAATTAAAACAGTAAATAAACAATAATAAAAAACAATAATTAAAAAATATGACAAACTCACTTCGAGAAACCAAGTCGCTGCTATCAGAATGCAATCGAAATGCATTTACAGCTACCTACAGTACTTCTAGATATGTAACGTGTAGAGGGCGGGTTATCCCACGGCACTTAGGCCTCACTATGCCCATTGTGTATTCTCAGAAAATGATAGGCATCTCATGAGCCAGCCTACACATTTAATGTAGTTGACACCGTCACCAAGAGGTGCTTCTCTTATATCGGCCGATGTTAGCCAATACGCGCCGAAAACAAATCGTCGTCTAATAAATGAGAGCGACTGGCAATCGTAGAGGATATGTTCAACGGTTTCATCTTTTTGTTTGCACCCCCTGCAGGGTACGAATTCTGACAGTCCCATGATATGGAGATGCTTCCGTACTTGGCAATGACTAGTCAGAATGCATGTGATCAGACGCAGATTCTGTCTAATCATAGTCAAGTATTTGTTTGTTATAGTGTTGTCAGTATAACTTAAAATCTCCCTGGTAACTCCGCAAATTCTTGTTTCATTCCATCTTTCCTTCAATTTCACAAGTTCTGTCACTACCGATGTTGTCAGTCCAATAGAAGGGCCAGATCCAAAAAGTATTTGGTTGGCCGCCATCTTGGCTAGTGAATCAGCAATAAGGCCACCTTTCGTTGTGGCGTCACCTTTGCTCCATTTTGGATGGATACCCTTGCCAAAGCTTCCTGACATTCTAGTACTAACCCTGAGTAAATTCATAATCTGTTCAGGGTAAGTAGTGCTTTTCTGCTATCTGTATGGATGAGTATGTTCCTATCAGCGATTTCTTTTGCTGCTATGAGAACCTCCGTGAACTACATTGGCACTATTGCGCAGTTTATGTTGAGGTTTAAGGAATTGGAATATATTCCACACCCTGAGCATTGTTTTGTTTTAGAACCGTCTGTGTAGATATGTATCGTACCTGCCACTTCCGGCTCTTCTATTTGTTTTGTTATAACTTCGTATGGCTTATGGAAGATATAACTCGGTGAGATAAGGTTCATGTTCGCTTGAAGCAGTTGGAGCGTATCAAGCGCCTTTTGCCAAAAACAACTCACCTCACTCGCCTCACCAGATCGTACGTCAGATTCTATTCCAACTGTGCATAGGCGTGTCATTGTCCTTGATGTAAATATCATGGGGAGTGAGACTAAGAACTACATCCATGGCTCTGGTTGGTGTGGTTTTCATAGTTCCTGTTATGTTGAAACATGCTGTTATTCGAATTTGTTTTATTTTGCGGAGAGCTGTCAATTTTTGGATTTTCGGTACCCCAGACAACTGCACCGTATGTTACCATAGGCCGTATGATGGTCATGTAAGTCCATGTGGCGACTCTGGGAAAGAAACCTCAGGTGCACCCCACGGTTTGGTGGCATTGTTCATAAGTACTGTATGCTCTGTTGATTCTGTTTTCTAATTGTGAGTTCCATGTTAACTTGTTGTCAAAGGTGTTACCTAGATACTTCACTTCTGTTGCAAAGTTTTGTTTTGTGTTTAGGAAATCTGTAGGTTTTAATTCCATTTTCATCATTTCCTTGTGAAAAGGATTATTTCTGTCTTCTTGGGATTGATAGACAGTGAATGGTCCTTGCATCACTGTTCCATAATTGTTCACAAAATTCCCTATTTGCAGAATGACCGTGATCAACTTGCGCTATTGTGTAGTGACTGTTTCCTACAGTACTTATTTCGTTATTAAAATAATATATTTGACATAATGAACATAGTAAGATTTTTCTGTCATTGTTACTTTATTATGTGTTTAATTCTTATGAACCAAACGACAAAACTGATTAATTTTTATACGTTTCCCAGTGTATTAAGTTCCCTTGCTTTAGTACATACGAAAACTCATTCAGTTTCGCTTCTTGGGTAGGTATTCTTTGCTCAAGCATTTTCCGACACGAGTTTAATTTTTTTTTTTAATTTAAATGTTCAATAATAAATAATAAACAATAAATTTCAAAATTACAAATTTATAAGTCAACAAAAAACAAATACGCAATAGATAAGTCATCGTCGAGGTCTGAAATCTCATTCTTAGAACTGTTATTAAAATTTACTCTTATAATAATGTTTATTTATTACAAACACTTTTAGGCACTATTATAACGCACCATTCTAATTTATTTATTGCAATTTATCTTAGTTATACAACACTTATATTGAAAATTAACATCTATCGACCAAGTCCCGCCATTTATACAAAAATAAAACACTCTAGAAATAACCAACTCTGATTAAAAGGTCTGGAAATTATCCTCTACGCGTCAGACTGCAATACGAAACATTCGATTCGGTTTCTCGAGTCTCGAGGCGGGCGCTAGACTTCCTGTCGCGAGTACGGTAGTAAACAAACAAAAGAGTCGGCTTCAGACGATGTCACGACATTTTTCCTACCATTTCATCCGACTATGGGTTCTGGTTTTCTTCATGCATAGTCTATCACAGATGTCTCGGAAAATCTGGCCTTTAAAATATGTTCCTTGGTCACTGTGGATCTTCAGGGGCACTCCAAATCTACTGATACATTCTTTTATTAACACGTCTGCAATTCGGGCCGCTTGATTTTACCCACTTCGTGCCACCATCATGTATTTATTACCATCCTACCGACGCGTTGTATTGCTTCATGGAGACCTTCCTTTTTCGTTGAGGTCCATTACTCATAGCACAGGTGGTACAGTCCTTTACATCATCGGAACTGTTCATCCTATAAAACTTTTCACGAACTCTCTAAATGGTTTTCGTAACACCAAGATATCCTCCTGATAGACTGTCGTGTAACTGACGAAGTAGTTAGGCTACCCTAGTCTTTGGAACCATCATTCTCTAGTGCTCGCTTTAATAAATCCTCTTCCAGAATATGAGTTAACTACTGGAAGGAGAATCTTGCCAAGTAGGTCGACGATTTTCCTCTTTTCATTGTCGCATCTTCTTTAAAACGGTATCGTTCTCCTGTTCTTCCCCAATTTTAGTAGTGGCTTACTCATCGTTAACTGCAGTGGTTCTTAGTAGTCCACTTTCTTTGGATTTTGCTCTGTTGCAGTGAGAGCACTCTGCTGGGCATGGTATTCTAGAAAGAGGATCAGCATTTCTGTGTATTAATCCGACTCTTAAAGTCGTACTCTTGAAGTCGTTCAATCCATCTGGCGATTTGACCCTTCGGGATTTTGAACTGATCTGACCACAAATAAAAAATATTAATTACAATGAGCTTCCAGTTAAGGTGTGCTATGGTCTAACCCATATTTGTAGCACAGAGCTAGCCCATATTAAAATATAAACAAAAATATATATTTTTTATTTATTTAAAGAGATTAAATACTGACCTTACATTTCATAATAGTGAAAAAATATCATTGAAATCACTGAAATATATCAATTTTAAACAAATCCTTACAAATTCTGCAATCGTTCATTTAATAGAACAACAGATAACGTATTTACAGGAAGGCAAATATGACTGCTTAATTTCTCCAGTGGCAAACTATATTTTACTGCATGTGTTTTTTACCTTGGATGATAGATGACGCGATGTATTATAGTTAATTTGGCAGCCCATATTACAAGCCCAGATAACAATTATACATTCTTAGCATATTCTTAGTATATACTTTTTAAGAATACGCATATGCTGAGAATATACTGTATTTGCATTTGGTACATTCTCAGAATATGCTAAGCATATGCTACGTGACGTTGTTTATACGTGCTATGCAGATATTGAGAATGTACTTCAAGTATGTGTACAGTATGCAACAGGTATCTACTTTAATTTGATAGTACGTTCTAAGTATGTATATGCTAAGTTTTTAAATATAGCATATGCTAGGCATATACTAAACGCCTTAATACAGGATGTTTAATTAATATTGAACATTAAAGAATAAGTGTTAAAGTCTTTATTTCAAAGAATTCATACTTATTTTTATTACAAATACTATCTTTGGCCTCAACCAATAAAAATTTTATTGTATGAATGGCTTGAGTTTCATTTGCTTGATTCCATTGGATCTTTATTGAACCTAAAAAATAAAAAAAATTAACAAACTTGGTACATATACAAATTAAGTGTATGTAGCTAATCGAATATTTTAAATATTTTTGTTGAACATAAAACATTAAAAACTGTACATGTACTGTACTAACAAAAACAAGAGTTACATAAATGATTATGATGTTTACTGAAAGTTTAAATATATTTTTGTTAATTACTTACCACCATTTTGTAGTTTTCGTTCTTCCTTAGCTAACTTTTCTAGTTCTTCCAGTTCAATATCTGGCCTTACAGGATTTTTTTTCATATAAAGTGTGTATGTAATTCTGGTAACACTCTATTTTAGTTTCAATCCACCATTAGTATTAACTGTATTAATAAATTCACACTGGCAATTATTATTTGGGATATCCTGTATTCTAACGTCACTTACAGGTCCTAAAAACTATAAATATAGTAAAATTTGTTTATTTTCATATAGAACATACGATGCAATTAATTTTTATTAATTGACTTACCTCTTACAAACAAACGAGATCAAAGAAATTTGTAGGAATTGTAGGTTATGTTATTCTCCTTCTTTTCTTCTATTTTAGTTTGAGAATGTTTTTTGGCCTAAACATTCAACATTAGTGCGTTTGGTAGCGAATTATTAAATCGGCATTTGGGAAAAATTCATATAGATATGTTATGTATATAAACTTGTTTTTACATGTATTTGGTGTTAATTTTTACCTGCAAGCATTTAGAACATTCTCAGAATATGAGGTACATGCTGGGTATATGACTTTTAGTATCTTCTAAGAATGTCCTGTTATAGCACGTGCTCAGTATATACTTTTTGGAATATACTTTTAAGGCACGTACTCAGTATATACTTTATAGAATATACTTTCAAAGTATATTCTAGGTATGTTCTAAGAACATTCTAAAAGGATATACTAAAATGAACTTATTTTTTTTCCAAAATTTATATTTTAGCCATTCTCTAATAAAGGGCACGATTTTTACGTTTTATGTTTTTTAAATTTCAAATTTTTTAAGCTTACGTTCCTTTAAGTTGATTTGCTTCGCCCTTCGAAAATGATGACCCCTTTTAAAAACAAGTTTTCAAATGAAGTGTCACACTCCCGCTAGAGGGCGCTTAAATCAAAAGTAACTCCAGGTGGTTGGAGTATTAATTTTATATGTCAATAATTCGTCCTCTTGCCAATAAAAACAGACATGTTTTTAAAAATTTTGAAACACTTCGTTATTTTTATGTTACTGAGGTTCAAGTACACCGTGTAAAATATTTACTTCAAAACCTTTTGTTAGTACAAATTGTACCAAACGAATTTAGTAAATAAACAAAATATTCATTATTATTATTATTATTTACTCCTAACTTATATTTATCCGCTTGCCAGTTACACGTTCTTTTAATAAATAAATAGCTACATTGTATATTTATCTGCGAGAAGTAATTATCTGATTATTTTTCCACTTCACTGCCTTCGGCCATTGAATGTTATGGATCCCGAGAAACGCTTTTATATCTCTCGAGAAAAGTTAACCAATTAATTTTTTTCCGGCATTTCCAGCTTTAAAGTGGAGAAGGTTTTACTGCATTTACAAGGAGAAGGTCAACACACATGTCAGTCTGCAGGTTTTGTTCTAGAGACGTCGCGACGTTGACGTCAGGAATTGATAGCACGTTGGTAAACACAAATGCAACTTTTTGTTGAGATGGATATAAATGACGTATGTTATTTAAATTTCACATAAAAAGCGGAAAACGACCTTCAATTTTCTCCATCACCCACAGTTTGTTTTCTTTGGAGTGTTAGACGTTATACGGGAATATATCAATATTGATATCAGATTTTCACGGATGTAAACATCTTACTTGACGCATTACTAACCGGTTCTATGAAAGGAGTTCAGGCAACCTATTCTCCAACTATGAGAAAATGAGTGTGAAAGAACTCTCTGACGATTTTGACTTGCTGCGCATGTCACTCGACTCAAATTATAAGATATCATGTCAACAGCGAGAACAGTGTTGCAAGATGTACCATTATCGTATTTGTATTACTGATCTGTATTATTTTATAGATCAGTGATTTGTATGATATACTAAAAATTGCCCAATTTTTCGGAATTTTTATTTTTCACTTACGTTTGAAAATAAAAATTTCGAAAAACTAGGCAATTTTCAACTTTAATTTCGAAAACTAGTCATAGGATTAAGTTGACCAGTTGCCACTTTACATGAGGAAATACGTGAAAAAGTTTTAAACCTACATATGAAATGATAAATCTTTAAAAATGTATAGACAAAAACAATTTGAAGATCAAAATCATGAAGGATTATATAATTACAAGAAGAAGAAATTATTTTTGAAACTTTAGCTGAACAAGAATAGGTTGTTATTTTTACTTTCCTATCTGTATACAGATATAAGGAAAGTATAGGAATCATGATTTTTTTCGACCTCGAGTTTTCGACGGATTTTTACGTTTTGAGGTCCCCTGAATCCGTTTTGACTATTTTCGCGATGATGTCTGTGTGTGTGTGTGTGTGTGTGTCTTTGTGTGTGTCTTTGTGTATGTGTGTGTGTATCTTTGTGTGTGTGTGTGTGTGTGTGTGTGTGTGTGTGTGTGTGTGTGTGTGTGTGTGTGTCTGTAGGTCGCATAACTCATGAACCGATACACAGAAAAACACCAAATTTGAAACTTAAGCTTTGTTTCAGCGTCCAATGAGCTGATTAGATTTTGGGCAGAGTCGGAACGTCTGGGGGGGTACTTTATAGGTGGTCATTTTTATATTTTATGGAATATATCTGTTATTTACGTTTGGAGAAGAAAATTCTTCAAATAAAAGTTACTTCTTATATTATTATCTATAATTTTTGTTCTATGTCAAATTTTCCTGAAATGGTCCGTATTCGAGAAATTTGACAAAATGTGCAAAATTCTGATTTTTAAGAAAATTGTTATTCTAAAAGTTGTTTGCGATATCGATCTCTATAATTTTTGTTTTTAAATGACTTTTCTAAAATGGACCGTAATGGAAAAATTGGAGGAAAAGTGCTAAATTAAAATTTTTCAGTATTTTTGTTTTCAATGAATATCTATAGAAAAATGTTTCGAGGTAGATGTATGTGGAAAATGTATATATTTAGTTTATCCTCTAAACATTTTTAGAGATGCTGCAATAGGTTAACTAGATAGGAAAGTCATGTGTTCGACACATCAGATTTTTTTATGTTGTTTTATGTTTATTCAATAAAATTCTTATCTAATTACCTTAACCCCATAAACTCTTAAATTAACCAGCCTCCGATAACGTCACACTAGTAAGGTCAGTTTCGTACGATAAAATTATGAGAAAAAAGAAAGATAATTTCTACAGCATTGTACAATTTGATTTTGGTCGTCTGGCAACACTGGTGATGAAGCAGAAGAGTAGGAGAGTTTAGGAACGCTCTCATGAGTCAAGGTTTACAAGGTTTACTTGAGGTTTGTTCCAACATAAAACAAATCAGCTTACATACTCTCTGGAGGTTTGATTGAAAGAAAAGTCCGAAACCAGCCGTTAAATTATAGTGATGTCATGAGCCACATTCTCAGATGTTAGAGGTGGGTGCGTTCCATTTATTTTCTTTTCGTTCCAAAAAACTTTTCATCTTTTATTCTTTTTTAGTCAATTTTATTGATTATATTTCTTATATGCTTTAAACGTGTTTTTAGCTGCTAGCGGCAACACTAAATAATTCTTATAAAACGAATTTAGGCTAGTTTTCATACTTTACTAGGCATATAAACTAGAGATGGGTTGCGACGAAATTTTCGTGTCGCTGCGACAAACAGCGACTGCTCCGAAAAAGTCGCAGTGACAAATCGCCGCGACTTTTCGGAGCGGTTAACTAGATCGCGACTTGTGACCTGTGTCACGTCCTCACCTAAGAAATAGCTGCTATTTTTTTAAATCGTTGCATTTTCTTCGAAGCAGTTTTAATGGCCGTAATTTTTTTGGCAATCTATGCTCTTTAGTGCAATATTTTTTTAAAAAGATAATAATAAATTTTATTTTTATAAAATAAAGTTTGAAGATTAAAAAACAGTCGATTACTTATTGCCGCCAAGATACATTTTTAAGGATTGTAGATTAAGGTGGCGCAAAAAACCCTCCAAAGAGCAGCTCAAAAAATATTTTTTAGAGGTCGCTCAAGATTTTTTTTATATACAAAATTATTGCTTCTGATGTTTTTGAGCGACCTTTAAATTTTAATATCAAGAATTAATTTCAATTTAATATTTTGAGATAAAAATTGGAGATTTTTCTTTTTAGGGCACAAAATTCTACCGTCATGAGCAAAAAAATTTGAAAAAACAATCCAATTTTGGCTAATTTTAAAATTTTTAAAAATCTTGAGCGACCCATAAAAATTTTTTTAAACTGCCTTTTGGAGGGGATCTTTTACCATATTTTCGCACAAGACTCAAAAAAAGTAGTCGTTTTTTTGCGCCGCCCTATTGTAGATGTCCTATTTGTTTTATACAAATTTCAGCGACTGCGATTAGAAGCATATAATATAATAGTTTTCGTTCCGATCGCAGTTCCAGTTCACATCAGATAAATATACGATGCGACATTTATTTTTATCAATAGTGCCTGAATGAAAACGTGCCTAAATCAAACCCAGCTCCAAAAAGTCGCAGTGATTTTGAAAGAACCGGAGCGGTTCGCTCCAGCGACAGGAAAGTAGCGGCGACAAAATCGCTGACAGCGAAATCGTAACACATCTCTAATATAAACCTTTTCTCAGCAACACATAACACTTTTTTTTTCTAAATATAGAATATATAGTACCTTATACTGGTGTTGTTTTTTAATACTTTGTACATTTATATCTCATTTTGAAAAATGTATCATACCTCCTAAATTCTTATTGAATACCTCTCAGTTTTAAAGAATAAACAAGAAGTAATAAAATCTAACATAACTCGATTTAAAAAATACGTAGATTGTTTTTCAATTGAAGCTCAGGATATAACCGAGCTTGAATTACGCTACAATAATATTTAAAACTCCCTTGAAGAATTTAATACATTACAATTCGCCATTAAGTTGGGCTCAACCTTTAATCAAGATTTCTTAGAGAGAGATAACCTTGCAAACATGTATTACTCAGCTATCAGCCTTGTAAAAAAGCTCATTGTTTCTGAAAGTTTCGCAAAATCTAATCGAAGCTCTCCAGAATCAACAAACTATGATAATTCTAAATGCAATTACTTAGAAAATCAAAATAACTTATTTTTAACTAGTGGAACGAATAGTTCGGTTAATCCCACCTCTACAGCGGCGGAAGTACAGACTTGCTACAACCTGACAACCTAATACGTCTCGATCTCAAAATGTTTTTCGTTCGCTCGCCAACCGTACAATATTCAAACGTCTTATAATCCCAACTTTTTGTACAATACTAAGAGGGCAAGACCCCTTATGCGACACGTCGCGCGCGACTGATCGCAAGACATCGCGCGCGGCAATACTTTAGATGTTTTTAAATAACTCAAAGCCCATTAACCCGGTTATGTCGCGTTATGCGTTATGTAAATTAGAAATGACAAGCCCGCGATTTTCTTGCCGCACGCGGCCAGCATTATCATGGATGCATATGGAGCATCACTCATACAAATGTCAAGTCGCGCGCGAAACGTCAGTTGAGAGTTGGAGTTTCCTGTTAACTGAATTTATATCCGATATTCAAGACCGACTTCAAATATTGAACAGTTAATTGAAATAAAATAGCGACAAAAATATTGGTTCGGGAATCTGCGCTAGCAGTTCGTCAAATGACACTACTCTCATTCTGCAATATATGAAGAACTTACCTTCGTATTGACGTTAATCTTTATATAATAAATTAAATGCGCCTTTTACATAAGGGTCTATAAATAATGGATGAACCCAGTACCTACGTCGTTTCAATTTTTTCGGCCGACGAAAAGAATAAAAAATCACCGTTGGTACTTCTTCCACCTTTATTTTGATACTGCACATTTGTGTCGCTGCTTGTCGTCTGTTAAAAATTGCACCTAAAAAATCGCATGCGGTAAGTCGCGCGCGTGAGTGGGCTTTCCCTCTAATACTATGGGAACAGACATACACAAATTCTAGCAGCTTACCACATTAAAACTTTCCAAATTCCGGGTAGCTTAAGCAATTTAGGATTTTCAAGTAATTCTTCGCAAATAAATACACCATTTTCAAATACACATTTTACACCTCAACCATATTTTTCTCAAGATAGCGCCCTTAAATTGTCCGATATAACTCTTCCAAAATTTAATGGATCTTTTGTTAACTGATTATTTTTCAGAGATACTTTTATTTCGGTCATCCATAACAAACCTACTATTTCTAAAATACAAAAATTCCATTACCTGAGACTTGCTCTTACAGGAGAAGCAGCACTAATTTTGCGTAATCTGCAAATATCTGAACATAGCTATGATATAGCTTGGCAAACCCTTTTAGATCTACGAAGATAAGAATGCTTTAATTAACCATTACATAAGAGAAGTTCTCAAAATCGTATTCTAGTTTAAAAAATTTATTGAGTATATTGATTCAAAACCTTCGTGTATTAAAAACACAAAAATATCCATGAGTGTAGAATTCTCTTAGACAGTGGTACTCAACATAGTTTATTGAACGTTGTACAATCATTTGCGAATTTTTTTAACTTAAATCAATTCAATTTGATAGAAAATACATATCATCGTCTGCTTGACTTAGTTTTTTCCAATTCAGCATGTCACGTATATAAAGCCGATGAAGTAGTCTTAGATGAAGATGAATATCACCCTTCTTTGTGTATTGATGTCCCCATTAAAATTAGAGTTAAGAGCTTACAGTGTAAACCAGACCACGTGCAGTATAATTACAATAAAGCAGATTTTCCAAAATTATACAACGCACTACTCAATATCAATTGGAGTTTTCTTGATTATGAAAGCAGCGTTGATGAAAGTGTTCAACTTTTGAACAATAAATTGTATATTATTTTTAATAAGTATATACCTGCTAAAAAACCTAACCTTAGGACCTACCCTCCTTGGTTTAATGGTCGTATAATACACATGATTCGTGAAAAAGAAAAAGCCCGAAAAACCTACAAATCCGCTTATTCCATAGATGCATTTACTAAATTTAAGAACCTTCGAGACCAAATTAAACTAGACATTTCTATAGCTCACTCCTCATATTTAAGGTCAATTGAAAATAATATTAAAAATGATCCAAAACAATTTTGGTCATTCATAAATTCTAAAAATTCTTCCTATTCCATACCCACTACTGTTGAATATAATAATGACTGTATAGAAGATCCACAGGCAATTGTTCAAGCTTTTGCAGATCACTTTTCAAGCAATTTCTCCAAGCCAACTCAAATAAATCACTTCATCCACGAATCTACCATTAGTTTACCTCTGCTTCACTTTAATTCTGTATCTCAAGATGAAGTTATTAAAGCCCTAAAAAAGCTTAAGCCCAATATGTCAATGGGTACTGACCTTATTCCTTCGTTTCTTGTCAGAGACTGTGCACTAATTTTGGCCACTCCGTTGAAACATATTTTTGATTTAATTTTGAAAACATGTATTTTTCCTACTGCCTGGAAAATTTCCAGAATTACTCCGGTACATAAAAAAGATAGCAAAAATAATATTTGTAATTATCGGCCCATAAGCATTCTTTGCAATTTTGCTAAAGTATTCGAAATAATTACTCACGATCGTATTTCCAATCATGTTTCCCGTCTTATATCTTGTAATCAACATGGATTCATGAAAAATAGATCTACAGTTACAAACCTTGTATGTTCGACGCAATTCATTTCGGAAGCCTTGGATAGAAGAAGTCAAGTTGATGTAATATACACAGATTTCTCCAAGGCCTTCGACAAAATTGATCATTCCATCTTGCTCCACAAGTTAAGTTCCATTGGTTTATGCGATCAAATCATTCAATTGATTGGTTCGTATTTGTTGGGTAGGCATCAATATGTTCAATGTCGTGGTTATAGGTCAAAAAATTTCGAACAAACATCAGGAGTTCCACAGGGATCAATTTTAGGTCCTCTATTATTTATAATTTTTATAAATGATATAGTCGCTAATATCGAGCATATTAAAGTTTTAATGTATGCTGACGACCTAAAATTATTGCTTGAAATCAATTCTGTTAACCATTGCTTGCGACTTCAAAAGTGTTTGTCCGACATTGCGAAGTGGTGTCTCGATAATTCACTCCCTCTAAATCCTGAGAAATGTTCCATAATGTCGTTTACTAAAAAAGTAACACCTATAATTTTTGATTACAAACTACAGAACATTGTTCTAAATCGACCCGAATGTATAAGAGATCTCGGAGTTTATTTTGATCCTGAACTATCTTTCGTTAAACACATTGAAACGATGTTATCTGCTGCTAACAAGAGCTTAGGGTTTGTTATTCGAAGCTGTAAAGAATTCCGAGACATAGTCACCTTAAAAACTTTATATATTAGCTTTGTACGGTCAAAACTTGAATACTGTTCTGTTGTTTGGAATCCCGTGCATAACATTTATACTGATTTACTCGAAAAAGTTCAAAGAAAATTCATGAAATCGGCTTCCTATGTTTTAGATGGTATATACCCTGCAAGGGGATATCCCCACGCTTTACTAATATCTAGATTCAATCTTTCAGAGCTCGTGATACGCAGAAATTTCCAACAGGTACTCCTACTTTATAATCTTTTAAATGGCTCAGTCGACAGTATTGATTTGTTAAATTACGTCAATCTAAAAATCCCCCGTGCTGGATTAAGAGTTTACTTGAGTTTCTACATGCCTGCTTCTAGAACTAATGTTTTAAACTCATCTCCAATGTACCAATCTATTCAGAAATATCATGGACATTTTTGAATGTAAAAAACATATGATTAAAAATGTTTTTTCTTTGTAAATGTAAAAAAAATGATGTACAGCATGTAATGCAATGTAGACAACCATTTCTTTTTATCCTGTGTTCGGTCAGTTTTATTTCTGGATGTTTACATTGTATTGTATAGCTTTTTAACAATTTTGTATTTGTATTTATATTTTAATGTTTTCTTGTCTTTTCCACCCAGTAAATGGTGATTACTGTTGGGTGGTGTAACAAATAAATAAATAAATAACTAAGGAACTATCGTCAAAATTGAACCTTCCTAAAAATAAAATACACGCTTCAGTTTCTGGACTAAGTGGAAATAATTCCACTGTCACTGCAAGTGTTAAAGTAAATATTTCATCAAGAACCACTGAATTAAAATTAGGATTAGTAATACTCATGAAAGACGATGATCTCCCACCTTTGAAATGGCTACTTGGACGAGTCTCAGAAGTTTTCCCTAGTCAAGACGGAGTGGCAAGATTTGCTACAATAATAACCAAAAATGATATCTATCAATGACCTACTACAAAGTTATGCATACTACCTATTAACGAGTCAATTTAAGGCCCTACGAGCTTTCAAGGAGGACGATATGTTTAATCACAAATACCTATCTTCACATATTTCGACCAGACCAGCCGACAACAATTGGCAGCTTGATGTGCGCGACCAACAGAACTCAAACATTCTCTCATCGACACCGAAGAGATTCACAGCAAATTTTTCATGTTATAGTTTATCAACTAAGAATATTAACAGAAACTTTTAATGTGTTAATGTAGTGTTTATTTAATAATAAAAATACACCATCAACAATCTATTTCAGTTATTTTAAAAATGTAAGTGTGTATTTCTGTTTTATTAATTTTTTACCTTTATGGCCTAATTGCGCTCAATTTTATTGCTATCATACCAACATTTTTTGAGATATTTAACACCTCGCCTAGTTTAAACCGCTTCTATAACACTCAACATCATCTGTCTCTCTTTATCTCTGTATTTTAGAGATAATTCCGTCACGCAGTCTCCTACATTAAGTACTCGTATTTCCATAGTAACGTGGCTTATTTGCATTACTGCTACCATCTATGTATTACGTCGAAACCCTGGATACGCACATAGGCTTTGTTGCCAAAATGTTTATTTTATCATTATCTTGTCTTCAAAAACTCCGCCATAATAGAGCTTTTTTGAAGATGTCTCGGAATGGTTTCTTTTTTATAAGTGTGAAAAATCTTATGACAGGGAACATGGGACCCAGAAAAGCATACTCTCCTTTAAATTTTGTATTACAATTGAAGAAAAATTTAACAAACTATTATTATTATTATTATTATTATTATTATAAAAAGGTGAAGAGTAGAGTATAAGAAGAAATAAGAGGAGGAGGTAGAAGCAGAACAGTGAACTACGCAGAACAGAAATCAGAAAGTAGAGAGTGAGGCAGCAACTAAGAGGCAGAGCAGGAGGTAAACGAAAAAACAAAGTAGAAATTGAAGCAGGTTTTGGAAAAACGTTGAAGATAGAAAAGGACCACAAGAATTTTTTCGGTAAATATTATTTAGTTATTTTTTTAATTTTTCTTAGGAAGACAGAGGAGCTACAACACTAAGTGTTTTAGAATATTGAAATGGTTTAACCTTTTCGGGGGTGGAACCATTACAATATACTGATTTTGTTTTTAAATTTTGTATTATAAACCATCTTGTTTAATAAAACGAATTTGATATTTAAATTAGAGTTAAAAACGTATTTGTTTTTTACCTTGCTAGATGTGCCTGTACGCAAGCCAGCGGTATCCCACTGGCGGCAAAAATCGTACCGGCGGAATCATATTTAAAGTTTTTCTGCAACACATAATTCAACATCTTCAAAAAGTCCGTCGGGCACTTTTATCCCCCTATCAATACTTCGCGCGATCTCCAATGGCCCTTTTGCAATTAAAATCGAAAAACCGTTTGCATTCTACCCGACACAACGACGACGCGTCGTTCAGGAATGTGAACGGAATTGTGATTAAAAGTTCGCACGAAGAACAGCAATCGATACACAGAGTGATCTGCGGAAATGTGTGCCCAAATCTGCGGAAATAATTTGACAGCCGGAACTGGGTCGTCGATGGTATAAATAGTATCCCAGGATGGATAGGATAGAGCCGGATGGGTTGAGCTATTTTAGGAGACGGGAGAGTGTTGTTTGATCGTTCGTTTGGTCTAATTGGTTTTTACTAGTCACCCGGATCTAATTCGAAGTTGCCAACTGTTTTGAAAAATAAAAAATTCATATCCCTACGTTTATTAATCCTCTCGCTGCTCAAAGAATAAATTTGAGACATAGTAGAGTTGGGTAAAGACCAGTTTTGTTCATAAATATAATTTTCCCAATTAAATATTAGCATTATTAATGTATCTATATATAGTAAGTCGATATTCCAGAATATACATCGTTTATGGTTTGCTCCAAATGATAATTGCTTATAGTTGCTAGAAGAAATGGGCTACTTGTAACTCCAAAAACAACTCTAGCATAGCGATAGGTTACGAGTTTTCCATTTTTGCCATACCAAAGAAATCGTAAAACATTTCTATCTTACTAATCTGAAGAGAAACCTTACGGATGTCTGCTATTGCTCCAATTTTTCCCATTCTACAGCGAAGTAAAATAGATGGAATTAACTCTATAAAATTAATACCCTTTTTAAGACATTGGTTTATTGATGGATTGTTTCCTTTTTAGCAGAAGCATCAAATACTGGACGGACTTTTGTTGTGACACTAGATAACTTTACTACATGTCTATGAGGTAAGTATGGCTTTCAATATCTACCATAGATTCTAAAACTTCTTCAATTATGTTTTCACCTAGCCATTCTTCAAAAACTTTACTAAAATTATCCTAATATTCATATTTTTCCAGTTTTTTCATCAAATTATCTAAACTTTTTTAGAAATTTCATAATTGCTTGGAAGTGGAGCATGACTGTTAATCTAGGGCAATCTTACTTTGTATTGTCCATCTTTTCTAGTAACTATGTTTACAAATTAATCTTGAATCGCTATTTCCTTTTCTTGCTTCGTACTTTCTGTAGCAGGATCTAAAATTCCCAAAATTTCTAGATTCCAAAAATCACTTACTGAAAAATTTCGAAAGGAGAGAGTAGTAGCTAACATGGATACAGAACATCGATCACCAACTTGATTAGTTTTACCCATTATAGTCCAGCTAAATAACGTTTCAAAAATTACTAAACCGCATTTTACTATATTTAGTTTCCCAGAGAAAATTTTACCAGCTATATCAGCTCCTATGAGAATTTCAATAGGACCATCGCTGGTATCTGTAATTTGAATATCCATTTCTCTCATATCTGTTAACCAAGGAATCTCTGGTAAATATTCTATGCTGCTACTTATTAATGGTTAATCTAAAGTTTCAAATGTACATTCATATGGATTATCTAGGCTTTTCAGGTCAATTCGATAACATGTATGAATCATTTCTTTCTCTCTAATTGGTTCATATCCCATCTCTAATGCCGTATGTTTGCAATTATAAGATCTCTGTGATCCTGTGTCTATAATAGCTCTCGCAAATCTTACGCTTTTTTTTGTTCCTTATTTGCACTAACAATGTTTGAAGAAAAACTTGTTGGTAAGATGCCTGATTTGACAAATTTTCGACTTGTGAGGGTTTAAAAGGCAAAACATTTTTATTATATACATTTTTGAAGCCCATAACTGTAGCATGTTTACCATTGCAATGATCACACTTCAATTTTGCCACACTACTGCATTTACGAGAAAGTTCGCCAAATTTCAAACACAGATGACAGCATCCGTTCTGTGATAACATCTTCTTTTTTTCAACATGCGATAATTTTAATGATTCAGTACAATTAATGCTTAAATGTTCAAGTTTGCAGAAGACGCATTTTGGATTACTTTGAATAACTAAACCAGCAGCTAGCTGTCGACGTATTTTTGGAAGTCGAGAAATCTGAAATATTTTTCTTTCTATCTTCGGTAAATCAAACCAGATGCAGTTAGGCTTATTCTTTCTTCTCCTTCGACTTCTTTTTTTAAAAACAACATCAATTTGTCTAAAAGACTTTTTATATTTGAATCAGAAGAAAATTCCAAATTTCTTTGCAAGCACGTAAAAACGTAAAATTTCTTCAGACAAGCAGGACTCTACTAATGAGTATAACATGTCTGCATATTTATCTGATGTTACACCAAGTGTTTCTAGATTTATCAATTGGTATTCTAATTTATCATACAAACAGCTTATTTTAAATTTTCCAGCACCAGATAACATTAGCTCTTCCAAAAGGAGAGTCCAAACTTTTGACTACTTTACTGTTATTCTCACTAGTTGGTAGGTAACTTTAAACTTACGATCGAGTTCGTGATTTTGGAACTGTTGACTGAATCAAGTATAAAAATTTTATCTTCATTTATTTTTACTCTAAGGTTCCCAAGACCATTTAAATTTTTTACAAGGAGAAACGTTGAGGCGAAATCCAATAAGTTTCCCCGAGGTGAGTTTATCGAAGATGGAGGGCATTTTTCTTTATTGTAAAGGCGGACAATGTAGAAAGCAGGCCACTAAAGACAACGGTTACTTCATTGTGAATTTTGAAGGTAATAGTAACTTTGAAGTGGCTTTTGTTCCATGTGGAAATCGCTTAAGAGCGTGGCAAAAACGTGGCAATAATTACTGCAGTTATACAATCAAGTGCATCCACTTTAAAGATATATTTATTATGGTTCCCAAAACGTTACTTAAACTATCAAACCCACTTTAAGATTACTGCCACTTCTAGGTAGTATTTAAGTGATATGATTTGATGGCTGTAACTACTATTTTCCACCGTCAAGTTTGTGCAACTTTAAAGTGGTCCCGCTTAGTGGCTACAACGTTTCAAGCACCTTCAGAGGCAACTAAATAATATAAAACTTTGAAGTGATTTCCAGTGGTGAAATACATGTGGTTACAACTGAGAAAATATAAACTATAGAGGGGTACATTTAATGATTATAACGTAATAGTCACTTAATTGAAGTGGCGATATAAGCACAGCTTATACAATACAGCTCCACAACTCCGTGTCGGCGTCTTTGATCTGGCGGTTGAGAACCAAGCAAGACGGAATGGTGCTATCTCTGTTAGATTCGAGGGAAAAGTCGGGCCCGGATTAAACAATTTTTTTATTATTGAAAAATTGAAAACCATGGCGTAATAAGGTTGGTTACATGCCATATTAAGTAAGTTTTGGGAAATTAAATTTTTAATTTGTTTTAAATCTGTCAAATATAATTAGAAACATTATTTAAATATAAATATTACGAAAAATAGCACATCTTTCGGATTAGAGGTAAAATAATTTGTATGTGGCTAGTAAAATCCTGGTTAACAAATGTTTTGAGCTAAAACAGTCACTTCACGACAAATTGTGGTTTGGATCCTTTTTACACCAAGGGCTTCAATTGTTAAAGAATTGTGTCACACTCGTGGATGCAAATCAAGTGGTACCCCGTGTCTCTGGCAAGTGTTACTCTTCGCGCAAAGGGTTTATACCTAGATAAACGAATGCTTCGACTGAGGTCTGGGAACTCTATGGTATTTTGGAATTATAAAGAATTTGTGCTTTTATTTTAACAATATTGGTTATATTTAGATGTATTCTTATTAATTGAAATACAGATTTGTAGAAGTAATACTTTGACAGTTTTTATTAATATAATATATTCAATTTTTATCTGACCATACCGAAGTAGGGAATTTTGAAACTTTATAGTAATATGAAATTTGAATTACAATATTACACGATATTACATAATTAGTACTTATTTTAGGTAGGTACTAAATTTGTACTTGGAGAAAGTAATATCGATTTTTACAAGAAAACTTGAAAAGTAAATTAATTTAGTTCCTATTTCTGATGTAAAACTTAAGTTTTGGTTTAAACCAAGAAAACAAATAAATTATAGTTTGTTTAACAAGGGTGGATATGATAGCAATATCACACAAAGACGAAGTTTGAGCACGACGTCGTAGGCAGAGTACTCAATCGTCTGATTGTGATATGAACAATCCACTCGATATGGTCAGTATATTTTTTCTACGACCCACTAACGAAAATCTACAAATTTAAAAAATTATTTTAGGTTATTTAGACAAAATAACTAATTTTAAAATAATTTACGAAGTTGACTAATTTATAAAATAAAATTAACATGAAAAATTAATTAGTCCTCGGCCTAGATTCGATCCCGGGCTTTTCGCGTTGAAGGCAGATGCTCTGTCCTCATCTTCACCGAAACTTTCAGGACTTTAGTTTTAATACTCGTAATTAAATTAGTATCATGTAGTTTGATTAAAATTTATTTTTTTTTTAAATGTGGACACAATAAAAACAAAAATGCTATTATTTATCGAGTCTACACAAAAATTTTAATGTATATTTAATATCAATAACTAAAATATATATTGACAATTAGTTTAACAGAATTATCACTTATTTAAAAAATTTTAAATAATAGGAGTTGGGTGACCAAAATATGAACTGTGATTTGTAGATTTAATTTTGTTAAAGTGTTCTCACTACCTAAAATGGATATGAAATATATTCGTAGTTGAACGCAATAGCATACTTTTTCGTTTTGTAGTATGTGCGTAGATTGGCTAATATCCATGCACAGATTACAAAACGAAAAAGTATGTTATTGCCTTCAATTGAACGAATATATTTCATATCCATTCTAGGTAGTGAGAACACTGCAAAAAAAAATAAATTCGCCAATCACCGTTCATATTTTAATCAACCGACTGCTATTATTTTTAAAATTTTAAATAAATGGCAATTCTGTCAAACTAATTGTCAGTATATTTTTTAGTTATTGAGATTAAACATACAATAAAATAAGTTATTCTTTTGGAAAACGTTAGCATGGATGACTAAAGGGTATTGGGTTAATTAATTCTAAAAGTGTGGTACAAATGTTATTTTTTGTAGCCAATTCTTCAAAATTATTTTGAAATATCTTTTTAATATTGAATATTAGTTCTACAAATTCATCATTTGACAGTTACAGATTTCCAAATGTATCTGGATTGGCGTTATCATATGCCTTTAAAAAGCAATAAAAAGAAAAATCATCTAATTCGACGTGATCTTTGTTATATTTAAGACAGGTATCGCAGAGGAGTGGATCCGTAAGGCTTTTATTAAAAGGTAACCACACACATACCTGATAAAAATTTTCTGTATCAATTCGTCTTTACAATAATTTAGGGTGTTAATAACTTTATCATAAAATAAAATACAAGGTGTTCCATTTAAAAAACGTACATTTTAATTTGCCAGGCAAAAACGTAACACCCTGTATATCCAAAGATATTTTTAAAATATGTAGATATTTTTCAAATCCATATAACTTTTATTTAAAACTTTCTTGCGTGTCTACAACAAAATAATGAACAATAACGCACTAATGGGATACCCTGTATAAATTATATTTTTAACAATGAAAATTTCTTATAATGTGGTACTTATCGGTTTGGGTCCTTGGGAAAACTAAAGAATGTTTTCTTGCAGGTATTACCCTTATTAAAACAGCTTTTGACTGCACAAACAGAATGATGTCTTTTTTTTTCACTCATTCTACTCACAGCTAAAGAGTCACCAAAATAATAACAGTACCTTTGACTTAAACAAAATCAACGAAATTATAGGCTCCACGAAATTATACAATCAACGAAATTAAACGCACGACTCAACACCTTACATAAGTACGCTTCTGAACGCCAAAACCGTCTTTTCCCTTCGAAGGCGGAGCTTAAGCGATGCGCGACGAAATCGACGCAAACCGTTGCCGCCAAGAGAGTGTTTTAGCTGTATTGTATAAGCTGTGATATAAGTTTCTGTCACTATAATGCTACTTGGAGTACCACTGCATATTTAAAAAAAAAAAACGGCTTTTTGGAGGCCATTTGAAAGTGATGGAGATTATGTAGCCTCAGAAGAAATGTAATAAAATAATAATTCTGATTTGACTTTCAATTAAAATTTCTTACAATAAGAGGATACAAACAACTGGAGAAATTACTGTTCGTAACATCTTGCTAATTTTACGTATTCAATGCAATGTTCAGATACTTATAAAATTTTCTTTTTATTTGATTAATATGAAGTATAATTTCTGCCAAACATTTATTATGTTTATCCGCGAAGAAGAAAAAATTAATGACTCCATAGCAGGTATGCGATGAAAATATCGATTTAAAATTTTTATATTTTTAATGATGTGCCTCTGGTGTACGTACCAGGTATAATACAACATTTCCATTACGAATAACGCTCTCATTAACACACCTTTTGGAAGTAACTGGCATGTTAACATCATATAAACTGCCACTGGGTTGATCAGGACCGTATTAAAAATACTGAATGCTTAATACAAAACATGCGTTTTTTATGTAGCATCATTTTTTGTAAGTTAGACTACATTAGTTACTATTTTTTAAACACATGACTTTCCTATCTAGTTATTACAGGCTTCTTCCGGTTATTTTGTACAACCTATTGCAGCATCTCTATAAATGTTTAGAGGATAAACTAAATATATACATTGTCCACATACATCTACCTCGAAACATTTTTCTATAGATATTCATTGAAAATGAAAATACTGAAAAATTTAAATTTAGCACTTTTCCTACAATTTTTCCATTACGGTCCATTTTAAAAAAATCATGTATGAACAAATATTATAGAGATCGATATCGCAAACAACTTTTATTTCAACAATTTTCATAAAAATCAGAATTTTGCACATTTTGTCAAATTTTTCGAATACGGACCATTTCAGGAAATTTTTACATAAAGCTAAAATTATAGATAATAATATTAGAAGTAACTTTTATTTGAACAATTTTTTTCTCCAAACATAAATAACAGATATATTCCCTAAAATATAAAAACGGCCTCCCATAAAGTACCCCCCAGATGTTCCGACTTTGTCCAAAATCTAATCATTTCACGTCAGGCCGAAATAAAACTTAAGTTTAAAATTTAATGTTTTTTTCTTTATCCGTTTTTGAGTTTTCTTCAAATTTCGAAATTTACACATTTTCTCAAATATCTCGAATACGGTCCATTTTAGAGAAATTATCGATAGGATAAAAATTATAGAGAATTATATTACAAACAACTTTTATTTGAACAATTTTTATAAAAAATTATTTTTTTTACATTTTGTCAAATTTCGCGAATACGGACCATTTTAGGAAAATTTTGTATATAACAAAAATTATAGATAATTATATTAGAAGTAACTTTTATTTGAAGAATTTTCTTCTCCAAACGTAAATAACAGATATATTCCATAAAATATAAAAATGACCACCCATAAAGTACCCCCCCAGATGTTCCGACTCTGCCCAAAATCTAATCAGCTCATTAGACGCTGGAAAAAAGCTTAAGTTTGAAATTTGGTGTTTTTCCGTGTATCGGTTCATGAGTTATGCGTTATACAGACACACACACACACACACACACACACACACACACACACACACACACACACACACACACACACAGACACACACACACACAGACATCATCGCGAAAATAGTCAAAACGGATTCAGGGGACCTCAAAACGTAAAAATCCGTCGAAAACTCGAGGTCGAAAAAAATCATGATTCCTATACTTTCCTTATATCTGTATACAGATAGGAAAGTAAAAAATCATGATTCCTATACTTTCCTTATATCTGTATACAGATAGGAAAGTAAAAATTAATATGTTACTTATTTTCCTTAATTTTCTTATCATCCGATGTCCACATCAGCAGCCATTTTCACTCACCACGTACCTCTGCCTTCACACTGACTACCCCTATGTTTAATCGCTTATAAATGAGTTTTTGGAGATTGGATAAAATTACAGTTATGATACGAGTTTCACACAGTGATTGTACGTTATGCAAATATTTTTAATTCAAATACCATAAGCTAATCATTAATTTTGCGGGAATGGTTTGAGTGGGCTGACTACGTCCCTAATATTTCACGTATCCATTAAAACAATTGAAACGTTTGTATTCAAAGCTTGTTTTATAGAAAGGTGGGTAGTCCCGTGAGTGTTATCCAGTTAATGCAATTCATTCCTTTTGTATCACTATCTAATATCTTCGTTTTATAAACGTGCACATGAATTTACGTACTTTAAATAATTCATCTGGCGGAGGCTTCTTTTGTCATTGATTTTCTGTTAAAAAGCGACAAACGAAAATCAATGTGATGAATTGAAAGTGCTCCCACACTTATACTAAGTGGGTTGTTGAAAAAAGCAGCTTTTTCTACTCAAGCACCTGTTGGTCTATGTTGTAAGGTATTTTTTTTATAAATTGTCTATCAAGAACATGTTACAACTAAGACGTTCTGTCGTGTGAACATGAGGTCGTGAGTTTTTAAGCTTTTCTTTGCATATCTAGGTAGATATCTATAAATCTAAATTCTCTCGTTTTTTCACCAATATTTATGAGAATGATAGATCCGATCCGATATATATTTGTTTTTTAGAGGAAGAAAAGATAATTTATCCACCACTGCGATGATCAACCTAAAATGAATAAATTGCAGGAGTATACTATCAATAAAGATACTTTTTTTGTAAGTTAATGATTATCGTTTACGTTAATCTACTGCAAATCTCCTTCAAAATGTCTTTAATTTCACGCAAATCGAAACAAGGAAAATGCCCTTACGACGATGCTCGTCTCCTTTATAAAGCCGTTTTTGCCGTTTGAATCGGAAAAATAACAATAAAGATACACGGAAAAAAATGTGACTAGAAAATGTTACTACAATGTTGTAGTAGTAGACTTGTAGAAAAATACTTAACAAGTTGTAGAAAATTTTACTACAATTTATAGTTAAAAACTATTAATTATTGTAGCAATGGAATTGTCGAATAAAATGCTACAACAATAGGAAAGAAGTCCACAATATTTAGTATATTTTACTATTGTTTGTAGAAGTAGAAATTTATTACAATTATCGTAATTACTACTACTAACTTCTGTAAAAATTTGTACAAATATTAATAATTATCTCTACAAAAAATAGTAATACTTTACATCCCTTCTTCAAAAATATTCTATAATATTGTAGAAATTCTAAGTCATGTGAACAAAACAGAATTCTGCTATTGGTCAACGTTTTCTGACGTCGATCATAAACGGCCAGACAGCAGTAGCCGTTCGCCATGTTCACATAACAAAGCATGGTACATATACGAGTACCTATAACACATTATTATATTATAAGCACCGATGCGTTTGAGAAAATTTTAATAATAAATTCTATTGGTGGTAAGTACATTTATTATTGTTTCTGAATAATTTACCTTTAGATAACTAATTTAAATAACCTTAGTAGATTATTTTAAAAAAATAGTTGTGGCCAACGATCGAATGTTGTGCCCAACGATCGAATTTTGTGCCAAGTTTAATGATGGTTTTTGTCTTAATTGTAACATACCTACTTTCTCATTTAATATCCAAATCAGTGTAAAGGTGATAAATATCCCCGTTTTAAGGGTATGAACAATTCAATTGGTATTAATTTTTATTTCATATTTTTCAGGTGCAGAAAAGCCAACTGAGACTGAGGGCGCTATTATTACTGTTATTTATTACATAATGTAATTAAGAATTTGTATCTTTTATATTAAAACAATAAATTGAATATTTTATTAAGGAACATTTTTTTCTAGGTTATAATTATAATAATTATGGAATACTACTACAAATTTTATTAAAAATTACTACAATTGGTATGAATTTTTACAATTTATTGTGTAAAATTTTCGTATTTATTTTCATAAAACGCAATACATTTTTAATATAAATTCATACAATGAATAGCAAAAATTATAACAATTTGTAGAACAATTCTTATGATGCATTTGGATCTTTTTACTAAATATTGTAGATAATAACTCTACAATACATTCTCCACAAATATTTGGAAATTTTTACTACAAATTGTCCCTGTCCCTATATGTACTATTTATTGTAGAGAAAAAATCTACAATTGTAGAAATTTGTTCTACAATTTTTTTTCCGTGTATAGACTTAGGTCCGTTTGGCCCTTTTACTACGCATCATTTTTCTCTTTTAAGTTAATTTACATCAGGTTTCCTTCATATTGCGGTTTCTTTCATTTGAGTCAGACCAATAACAACGGAGCTATACGTAAATGCCCTTTTGTCTTTACCACTACGCATAATTTTTCTTCTAAACATTATTCTAAGTTAGGTCTTCTTTATAGTGCCATTTGTTCTGATTGATTCGGCTTAACAACAACGGAGATAAACCTTTAGGTCCTTTTGGTTTTGCTACTGCGCATGATTCTTCTCTTCTACGTTAATCTTTGTCACGTCTTCTTCATAGTACCGTTTTTACCGTTTGAATCTGACCAATTATAGCAGAGATACTAAATAATGATACTGCGCATGATTTTCTCTTCAACTTTAAATTAAATGTAATTTCCTTCACTTTGCCATTATTTTCAGTCAAATCGGCCCGATAACAATGAAGATATAGACTTAGGTCCAATAGCAACGAAGGTATACAGTTAGGTCCTTATGCCATTGTCACTGCATGTAATTTTTTCCTTCTTCGTTAATCTACGTGACATCTCCTTTATAATGCCGTTTTTACTGTTTAAATTGGACGAATAGGAACGAAGATATTCATTAAAGTCCTTTTTTCTTTCTTTTTTTTTACCGTTTATCTATACTCGTTTACGCAAACAATAGCGCCATCTTGGATCGATTAGCCGAGTCGCAAACCACTTATCCGAGTTTTAATTAGAATCATTGACAGGCGGCGCCATCTTGGAAGTACTGCGCTCGTGGCCTCTTTGGACGTCCACTATTTTTAAATATTATTATTGTATATTCTAGGAGAAAGACAGCTTTAATATTTAAATGTATTTCATTAACACACTTTATTATAAATAACAGAGGGTCTGATGCTAAATAATCAGTTGAAACCCTATTAGAAGAAAGTAGTAAATCAATTTGAAATTTAATATTTCCATCTCCTCTCTTCAAATAAATATTTATTAAATACAGACATTTGAATTTAATAAATTTAATTTATTCCGCCCACAGGTAGGTGTGAAATGTTCATCAAAATTAAATAGGCTTTCGAATAAATTTCATAACCACACTTTCGAAACCGAACACGACATAAAATAGAGTCAGTCTGAATTTATAATCGTTTCCAGTCACACATTCATTTCGTGTGCTGCAAGTGGTTTCGGATATTAATCAAATTATCCCAAATAATTGATTCTGTCACGCGTTGTAATTCGACAATAAAATGTAATAACATAAATTGGGGTAAAATTGTTAGGTGTAGGTATGTGTGTGGAAATGACAGCTGGGGTTGGGGAATATCTCTCTGTAGCCTGTGCCGACCCGTGTGTTTTCTGGACAGGAAAATTCCATTATCCCAATTAGGGTTTTACCTGCATTGAGGAGATGATGAGTGAAAATTGTAAATTTCTCATTACAAAGTAAGGATTTCGATAGAATAATAGTACATTATATACCTAGGGTGAGAAGTGAGCTATTATTTACCGAGCACTTTTATATCCTGAGGCGCGTAGCGCCGAGGGATATAATGTGCGAGGTAAATAATAGCTTTCTCAGCCGAGGTATATATAGAATTTTTTTTACTACTAACATTAATGTATTAGCAATTTTAATTTTGACATAAGTAATTTCCTAATAGAGCAAGAGCCCGCTTCGGCTAGGCGCACATCATTTCATAAAACCCTCAAGTTTATCTGCGCACGTCACCAACACAGGCAAGAACGATGAGCGACTATGTAATTTAGGTAGTGGTTACTTTGACAGGTAACAGGTAACAAAGGTGTAAAAAAACAGCACCTTAAGTACATTAAAATATAAAGCTCGGTTTTTTTACATTTTCTTCAGAATAATATTTAAAATGACGTCATCCATTGCCGGACACTTAGTATAGTTTCAACCCCCTGCCGGACACCCCCAAACTCTGAAAAATTGTCATTACACTTACATTGTAGTATAAAAGCTGAATTTTATATATGTTTCTTGGGGGGCTATGAAAAGAAGTTACCCCAGTAGCCGGACAGTTTTCATGGTTTTTTACATCTTGCCAGAGGCCTTGAGAGTCCGCCGTCGGTGCGAGCGCGAGGCAATATATATTCAGGCGGGTTTGAGTGAGATGGTGAGTTTGCTCTATTGCGTTCTTTTACTGGGCACCATCTGTCGTTTACACTGTATTATGTGTTGAACTATTATACGTTCAGTATACGTTTTATCATTTATTTGTGTAGTTTGTGAAATAAATTTAATTGAGTTTTAAGTAAAGTGGCAAAATAGTATTGTCTTCAGAGGAAACTTTCAAAAAATGTAAAAATATTTTGAATGTCACAAAAAAACATAACCTAAAATATAAAGACATTATTTTGTCCGATGAATATACAGACTGTGGTTATCACCCGGAATGCTATAAAGTATTCACAGGAGTTATGAAAAAGTATTTAATTTCTAAACCTGTGTGTTCTAATAAAAAAAATGAAAAAGCAACATCAGCCAGTGTACCTACAGACAATCGCTCTCCAACCACGCCGTCGATGCCTGAGTTGACCATCGAACCATCTAATTTACAATCTTCCACTACAGAATCGTCAATCTCTCGAACAACTTTTACTTCCGAATCAATAGAACCACAACCTACAACTTTTCAAGAAATATCTCAAGAAAATATTGAAACTTTTGAGTCAGATACTCCTAAAAATAATCATTCAACTCCAATAGTACATAATGTTACTGAGAGTGATGGCAGTATTAATAATAATCCAAAAGTTTGTCTATTCTGCAATAGAAAATATAAAAAATTACGGTCGAAAATGCTTCCACTTCACGAAGCAGACACCAACCAATTTAAATCTAGTGTATTACCTAAAATCGAAGGTCAAGACGAGTTTGCAGAATTATTAAATAGATTACAAAATTTTTCTGGTTCGAAAATACACTATCATACAGAATGTAGAGTCGATTTGTATAATAAAATATCTTCATTAAAAAAACCAGTCAGTAAAAGTAATTGGCATTTTCATGGAGAATATCACCAAATAGCTTTTGATGAAATAAGTGTAATCATCGAGGAAGACATAATCATTTATTAGTACATTTACACGAACTGTATATGGATTCATTGGAAAAAATTTTTCAAGACAATTCTGTTGAAATGAACGTTACTTTCAAAGCTCAATACCTAGAAGAAAAAATGTTAAAAAAATTTTCTAATGATATTAAATCTTTGATGGTTCATAATAAAAAAATAATAGCACCGAAATTTTTACACGTGATAGACGATACAATGTTGGAAAATTTACAAACCGAAAATATTTTACGAAAAGCGGCATTTACTTTAAGAAAAACAATATGGCAAATAGAAAAGAAAAAGTTACCGGCTAAAAATGGACTTTTACTCTACTCTTCTTGCTGGGGCCAATCAAAAACGAAAAAACAGCTTAAAATGTAATCGCCAAGTTCATTCTTATTGTCAAGATGTGATTTTTGGAGTTCATAATGGTCAATTGAAAACGTCAAAGCATATAATGTTAAGCATGACTTTAAAGAGCTTGACAAGCAGTAGAAAAGTTATTGATATCGTTAATAGATACGGGCACTGTATAAGTTATCAAGGAGTTGAGGAACTAGAAACAGAACCAACGTTTACTTCTATTGAAAAGTCTAGCTTATGCAGACTTGAATCTTCATAATATTCGGAAAAATACCAAGCAGTTACAAAATTTCATTACCACGTTCGATCGATTTATTAATCCCTTCAGCTCAGAATTACCAAAAGAACAATTGATTAATATTTCATCTGGGAAATCTGCATCACCACCAGTAGAGGCGTACCTTCTAGATATTGAAGTAAACGGAGGTCACCACCGTAAAGCATTCATTTCTGAGTGTTTATCAGATATTAACCGATTCGAAAAAGCCATAAAGAAAACATCAGTAGACAACTTCTCCAAAAATTATGAGAAAAAAAAATAAAGTTCAAGTAGGTGGTAAAATTCAAGAAATTCAAATTCAAAGAGATTTATTTGGACGTATGCTAGGAATTTCAATGGATTACAAAGTAGATATTTCAAAAATTTTCTCACCCAATTACTTCAGTGCCATTGTCCATGTGCCATTTGGATGGAACTATTTGTAAAACTGATAAATCTGCTTTGATGAAAAGGTTAGAGAAAGAGGTCCAACATAATCAACCAGGTCATATTGATGTTCTAATCATTGATGGTTTTTTCTTGTTGTACACAATGAAAAATGTTCCAAAAAACTTTGGAAACATTTCAAAAAAAAATGTTACAAATGGTCACTCAATTACAAGCATCGAGAATTGATGTTATCTTTGATCAGTACTTTACCCCATCGATCAAAGATTATGAACATTCACAACGATTTGAATCTGCACAATTAGAGTTTACAATAACTGGGCCTGAGCAAGTTCGACCAAGTGATTTTGCGAAAGAATTGAAAAATTTGAATTTTAAAAAAAGCTCTTGTTGATTTCTTCATTTCACATTGAGCTACTGATGAAGCGGTGCCATTTATTCAAAATAAAATTATAAACGTAAATTTCAGACAATGTCATTCATTTACTGTTAATAGTTCTAATCACGTTGTTTTAAGTGTAGATGAAGAGTTGTGTCATGCCCAGAACATGAGGAAGCAGATACTAAGATAGTATATCATGCGTGTAACATCAACTATCAAGCAAATATAGTGATCAGAAGTGTTGATACTGATATTGCTGCTATAATGCTTGGAAACATGCATCATCTTAAAAACGATTCATGTGTGTGGATCCTTACAGGTACTGGAAATAACTTAAGATATGTTAACCTAACCAAAATACACGCAGAGTTGGGAGATTCTATTTGTCGGAGCTTACCTGGGTTTCATGCAATCACAGGATGTAATTACGATCCTGCATTTTTCAGGAAAGGAAAATTAGAACCTTACAAAATATTGAAAAAACATCAGGAGTACCAGAAAGCTTTCATGAAGTTCGGTAACAATGAATTAATTGAAGACAACGATGAACAACGAAACGTTTTTAATATTGTCCAGAAATTCATATGCAACATATACAATGTCGGTAGTATAATTGATGTTGATACTGCGCGCCTTCAAATGTTCATTGATTCATATACGGTCTCTGATAACGAAGCTTTTGATCGAAAAAAATTGCGGAATTTCGACGCCAGCAATCTACCACCATGTAAAAGCGAACTGTTACAACAATTTTTACGAGCAAATTATATATGTTGTATTTGGAACAATGCTCACCTAAAATGTCCAACCATATATAAGCCAGAAAATAATGGTTGGGTACAAGAAAATAACCAATACCATTTCAAATGGTTTGAAGGGGATCAGCTACCAAATTATGTCAGTGATTCGTTATAAATTATATCAGGTATGTAATTACTATGTCAAATTATGTATATGATTTTATTATTATTCATAATTATATTAATTCGATTAAATTTTTACAGAAACTGACGAAGAAGGTGATATTGACATCAATCAAGAGGACTGGAGTAGTAGTGACGAAGATTGTGAAAATATTGACGAAAACGATGAAAATTCTGAGCATTACTAAATCATTTTTTGTTTACAATAATATTTTTTTTTAACTCTGTAATAATTATAAGAATATTTTTTACTTTCTATAATATGGCTATGAATATAATAAAAATATTTGTTCATTGGATTTCATACGATAAACAATATTATTACCTCACACAATCAAAACTTGAATTTTTCAAAAATATTAACAAAACTCTAAAAATTTATGGATTCATTTTTTAGATTTGTTTTTTATTTTTAGCCATGAAAATTTTATTAGATAATTTTTTTACATGTATTTTTGAGTCATAAATAATTTTAAGGAATTATTTTGTTAAGTTAGTATTTTTATTTTTTGTTAAGTTTAAAAAATAGTTTAAGATATGATACTGAGTAAGTAAAAAATAAGCAGTAAAAGAACGCAATAGAGCAAACTCACCATCTCACTCAAACCCGCCTGAATATATATTGCCTCGCGCTCGCACCGACGGCGGACTCTCAAGGCCTCTGGCAAGATGTAAAAAACCATAAAAACTGTCCGGCTACTGGGGTAACTTCTTTTCATAGCCCCCCAAGAAACATATATAAAATTCAGCTTTTATACTACAATGTAAGTGTAATCACAATTTTTCAGAGTTTGGGGGTGTCCGGCAGGGGGTTGAAACTATACTAAGTGTCCGGCAATGGATGACGTCATTTTAAATATTATTCTGAAGAAAATGTAAAAAAAACCGAGCTTTATATCTTAATGTACTTAAGGTGCTGTTTTTTATACCTTTGTTACCTGTTACCTGTCAAAGTAACCACTACCTAAACTACATAGTCGCTCATCGTTCTTACCTGTGTTGGTGACGTGCGCAGATAAACTTGAGAGTTTTATGAAATGATGTGCGCCTAGCCGAAGAGGGCTCTTGGACTATAACAATTTGTTAAATATTTCGAAATATCAAGCAGACTGGAGCGTGTTTCTAATCAGACTGGCTTTATTTATGTAAAAATTTGGCATGTGTCAAATTTTGGTATGATTCTAGGAAATATCCCATTGCATTTTTGATATTTTAATGACATGGATTTATTGTTATTAATTAATAATTTTTAAAGCCGGTGTTGAATTTCCTAGTTAATATATATTTTTACTATTAACACTGATATATATTATCATATTTGATTTGATTAGATTTTAATAAACCCAGCTTTAGTTATTTCCTACTTATTTTTCAAATATTTCAAAATATCAAGTAGTCTGGGAGTTTAGTTGTCAAATTAACAAAATGAAACTAATGAAATTTAGTTTCATTATTTACCTAGGTTTTTTTTTATTATCATTATTTACCTAGGGAGAGAAATATTACTTCTCATTAGAGGAATGGAGTAAATAATGGTGATTTCTCATGTTAGTAGTAAAAAAACAATGTTATTTTACTTAAAAAAACTTTCTTCCATAGGTTTAGGTACTCAGCTACATCTGTTATTATCTTTTTATTAGAGAAAAGATATCAGTACGTTTAGTGTCGTGATTGTGGTTATAGATTGTAAGTTCCAACAGTTATCAGAAGTTTCGCAGGATCAATTAATGGGAGCCCTTCTGTTCACTATGATATTGTTATTAAAATCAATGGTATAAGGTAAAAGGTCTTTACAAAAACATACCACATATTCCTTAGACCAAAATAAGTCGATTTAAGTAAAATTACCTTAGTACAAAGTTGCTTCATTTGGGCTCCAGAGGGACTTGAAGTTACAATTTTTAAATCGTTTTTCTCATATAAATTTAAAACGGCATATGCGATTTTGCTGAAATTTGGTATATTGGTAGAGTTTTATGCGGCAAAAAAAATGGTATTAAAATTTTGTCTGAGAATAATACATAGGAGTAGAACTTGATTTTTAAAATAATTGCACCTTTAAAAATTCTACGCCAATGGAAGAAAAGGAGTTAGAGTATGAAATTTAAATTGCGCAACTCATTTACTTTAAAAAAGTTACTCTTGATAAGACTCGATTACTCTCATGGTTTTCGCTAAATTTCTGTTTTAATAATTTAGAGTGTATAGGTTTCACAAAAATATTTATTTACAACATAATCAAAATAGAGATTTTACAAAATTTATTTAAAATGTTCATCATTTTCACGCATACAAAGATTTATATGTCGAAGAAAATTAAAATGTATCCTTTCCATAACTTCTTCATCACCTCCAAGATTGTTTATTGCATCTTGAATACGTTGCCAGAGTTGTTCCTCATTTTCTACAGGTTCCCTGTAAACTGTGGATTTTAGATGTCCCCATAAAAAGTAATCCATCGGTGTTAGGTCTGGGGAACGTGGTGGCCAGTTTACAGGTGCGTCATTACCTCTGCCTATCCATTTGTGTGGATATTGTTCATTCAAGTGGTTTCTAACGTTTAAAGAAAAATGTGGTGGAGCTCCATCTTGCATAAACCACATATCTCTTCGAAGTTGGAGAGGTAAATCTTCTAACAATTCTGGCAACGTATTTTGTAGAAAATCCAAATAATTTTCTGCAGTTAATCTTCGTGGAAGTATGACAGGACCAACAATGAAATTACCAATTATTCCAGCCCACACATTAATTTTGAATCCGTGCTTAAATGGTTTACCTTTATTGCATGCGGATTTTCAACGGCATAAACATGTTCATTATGGGTATTAGTTATACCTCTTCTTGTAAAACCCGCTTCATCGGTAAAGAGAACCTTCTTGACAAAGTTTGGATCTCTTTCTCTTTGCATATTAACAAATCGACAAAAACCCAAACGAATTTGAGGATCATTGACTAATAATTCTCGTACTGGCTTCTTATGGTATGGATATAGCAATTGTTCTCTAAGCACTTTATGAACAACATCTTTACTTACTCCCAGTTCCCTTCCAATTCGTCTGGTGCTTAATTCTGGATCTTCTTCAACACGTTCTAAAATATCTTCTTCAACTTCAGGAATCCTTACAAAACGTTCTCTTCCATTATCAACAGTGTTGGCAGCAAAGGAACCGGTCTCCCAACAGCAGCAAAAGTTGGGTGGCTAGGTACACGACGATTTGGAAACCTTTCAGAGTACACCCTGACACTCTCTCGAGCATTTCCTTCACAAAATCCTAATGTCAGTAACATATCGGTATATTCTGCATTCGTATATTGTGCAGCCATATTAATAAACCACGCATTTGTTTTTTTAATTATTGAGTCAGATAGAACACTTTCAATCGTTAACAAGAGGTTAGGTGCTAAAACTTGACAATATTTTTATTTAGATCAAACTATGGAAACCAACAATAAATGTTTTTGTATACGTATTGCAGGCAAATAATTAATATTCCTCAAAAAATCGTACATGGCAAGAATCGAGTATTTTTGTTAAAAGTATCGATTAGAGGTGTTGAAGAAGATATGAAAAAAGTACATTTTTATGTTTTTCATCGTATAAAATTTTGTCCGATAATAATACATAGGCGTAGAACTTGATTTTTTAAATAATTGCACCTTTAAAAATTCTACGCCAATGGCAGAAAAGGGGTTTGAGTATGAAATTTGGATTGGGTACTCATTTACTACAAATAAGTACCCTTGATAACACTCGATTTACTCTCATGGTTTTGACAAAGTTTGTATTTTAATAATTATTGTTTATGTTCTAAAATTACTAAAGTGCAAATTTTGTCAAAACCATGAGAGTAATCGAGTCTTATCAAGAGTACCTTTTTTAAAGTAAATGAGTTGCGCAATCTAAATTTCATACTTAAACTCCTTTTCTTCCATTGGCGTAGAATTTTTAAAGGTGCAATTATTTAAAAAATCAAGTTTTACGCCTATGTATTATTATTGGACAAAATTTTAATACCATTTTTTTGCCACATAAAACTCTACCAATGTACCAAATTTCAGCAAAATCGCATATGCCGTTTTAAATTTATATGGGAAAAACGATTTAAAAATTGTAACTTCAAGGCCCTCTGGAGCCCAAACGAAGCAACTTTGTACTAAGGTAATTTTACTTAAATCGACTTATTTTGGTCTATGGAATATGTGGTATGTTTTTGTAAAGACCTTTTACAGACACCCTGTATAAAAGTTTTAATGGATGCAGATGATCTAAAATTATCACTGAAAATTCGTTCATTAAATGACTGCAAACTTCTCCCAAAATGTCTAAATGATGTAGTAAATTTGAGTAAAAATAATTCAATTCAGGAAGATTTCTTTCACCAGGCGACAATTGCTTCTTATTTTAATTATAAATAAGGATAGAGTTGCATGTGGATATCAGAAAGCTGGGATGAAGTGCTCCTGTGGAAATTGTATTTAACAAACGTGTGTTAACGTGATACAGGAAAATATAAAAAGCAATAATTTCTGATGATGAATTTAATAGTGTTTTAGATGCAATTATAGAAGATACTGAGTTTAACGCATTAAAAAATTAACCTAAATGTATTCAATTAACTTAGTGAAGGACGCAACTGTTTTTTAATAAAAACCTGGAAATTCCACAATGTCACAATTATGAAGATTACAATGTAACGAAAAATAATTAAAACAACCATAATTTGTTCCGTCTGGTGAAATTTCAAATTTAAAGTCTTTCCGTGTCGCTCTAATGCAGGAACACGAAACGATGGAAACATTAAAAACTCATTACAGTTGATTGTACCTGACAACATTTTATGTTGTCGTAAAATTGTATGGATTAAAATTCTAGGACCAAAAATGATTTTGTTCCATTTTGAAGTTTTCGAATCTGTATGTATAGAATATTAAACTAAAGACCAATTAATTGTAGAGGTCTACTCTAGAACGGTTCTAATACAGTATGGTGTAAATTTAATGGCCCGTATTTATAAAAAGAAGCCTTACCTTTTGCTTTTAAAAATTAAAGCAATTACTTCAAGGTATATGTATAAAAAAAAGTGAAGGAAAAGGTTTTGCTTCGAGGGGTTTGCTTTAAAGTAAAAGGTTTTACGTTTTTCGTATTTATAAAAAGAAGCATTTGCTCAAAAACTAAAGGATTTGCTTCTAAAAAAGGAATCTAGGTTCGCATCAACTTTTATTACTCTTTTCAGTAGTTGCCCAGCCATCATACAGCAAGTAACATAAAAAGTTGTGTATTCGTGTGTTAAAATCTATCTGCAAAGTCTTGTCTAAGTGATCTTTGTTTGTGTGGTCCCAGAGTTGTGTTTGTTATGGCTAATATGGTACATTTACGTACCAGAAAATACTACAAACCAAGACGTACGCCACGTGAATCAGATTTCAAAACGTTATTTAGATTTGAGGAAGAGAATGTGGTGTGGTTGGCGGAGCACTTTCTTGGCGCAGATCCCGAAACTCGTGGAGCAGCCCTGTCACCTGTGCATAAAATGAAAGTATTTCTGCGTTATTGTGCAAACCCTGGATTCCAGAGCGGAATTGCTGAAGAATTGGGATGTACACAACCCACAGTGTCCAGAATATTTCATGAGGTGCTTGAACGGATTGTACATGAGGCTGGCGAATGGATCCGGTTCCCAAATACAGAAAATCAAATCATGCGGGCCAAAGAGAAGTGGTTGACCAGGTTCCATTTCCCAAAAGCTATTGGGGTTATTGACTGCACGCACATTCGTATTGAAAAGCCAGCCCAATTTGGAGACGAATATATAAATCGAAAAGGTTTTAGAAGTATTAATGTGCAGGTCACATGTGACCAGAATTGTGTTATAACTAGTATAGATGCAAGTTGGCCTGGATCAGTTCATGATTCTCGTATATGGAAGAATACGGCAGTGTGTGAAATCATAAAAAGGATAAGAAATACTGTCTTATTAGGTGACAGTGGGTATGGTATAATGTCCTGTCTCATGACTCCCTACCCCAACCCCCACGAGGAATATCAGACAGCCTTCAACAGGCTGCTTACATCAGAGCGAGTTGTGATTGAGCATACATTTGGGCAACTGAAACGGCGATTTCCTATTCTGAAGTATGAATGCAGAGTGAAATTTAACAGTATTCCAAAAGTTATAATTGCTTGTGCTGTGTTATACAATATAGCTAAGCAACTAGAAGATGCAGATTTTCAAGAAGAGGAAGAAGAGGAACAACAAGACTTGCAATATATAGAAGAAGAAAATGTAGACGCTATTCGCGCACAGGGACAAGGACGGCCAGAAGAATTGGCTCATCTTATTACTAATAACAATATCGGTTTATAATGTTTAAATCCTTTCGTTTTATGCACAGCACTACCAGTAATTTTGTATAAACTGCATATTTTTTATTACGTCTTGACATAACAAATACTTCAACAAAACTATTGAATTTCTAATACACCATGGTTTATTAGAAATTCTATAGTTATATTGAAAAGTAATAAAAAATATGCAGTTTATACAAAATTATTAGTAGTGCTGAGCACCAGTGCACTTATGGACAAGCCACCACTGATGCTATGTAAATATTGTTTACTAAGAACCCACAAAGTTATAGTTGCTTAAAATAAAAATAAACTTACGCGAAAAGAAATCGTTTATTTTGTATTCTCTGAAATAAATTTTATATACTTAGATATATTACAGATTACAGTAAGTTTTATCTCCCACGTCAACATACCATTTCGAAGGTTCTTTGTTGGATGTCTCGTCCAATTTCTGTAGCATGGCGGAAAATATTGTTGTTGAAGACGAGCAACTTTCAGTTACTCAACTAAAACTAATCGTTGAAGCTAGGTTGTCGTTAACTGCCTCGTCTCATCAGACTCTTCTGGTTTTTCACGAACAAATGTAGGCTACGGAGCTAAATTTTTTGCAGCAGCTGATATGTATGATCGCTTTTTGTCAGCTACCACTCAGTCATCTGATGGGCATCACTTTCCGTCATAATGCCATCACTTAAAGTAGGTTCAGTTGGCACACCAATTGCAAGAGCTCCTAATAAAAATATACATAGTAAGTACGTACTAATGGTGGACATGAAAGTATTTCTTACCTGGTACCCGACTTAGTACATCCATGGCCGTCAACATTACTTTCTCCCAGGACAGAAGGCGAATGGGCTTGTTCCCTGTTTTATTTTTATCTGTTTTATTTTTCAATCGTGTTTTCATATTGTTTACTTTTTTCATGAAAGCTTTAATTTCCATCTCTTTACCAAACAGGGTCACGTATTCCTTAACGATTTGAGTTAGTGCAGCAGTTTTCTTCTTTTTCATTGCTGGAATTCGAGATTTCTCGAGAATCTCTGGAAATGCTACGACTCTTTCAGCGATAAACATCATCTCGCTAGTCACATCTTCGCTACCTTCTTGTTCACTATCTGTACCAGACATTGTAATTTTTTTATCTTTCAACACTGCACAAATCAATTAGGATCAACTACACCTCAGTTCACTTGCGAATAGTTTTTAAGTATAAAACAAAATAAACACTGTCACAGAACACACACGTTGATTGCACACTGCAAGTTTAAACTAGTTATCGAAATCGCTATCGGCTAATCTCTGTACTTTTTACTTCATTTATCCCAAGCATTTCCTTGCAAGGAAAAGGTATAGATTATGAATACGAATTGTAGCAAAACCTTTTACTTCTACCTTTTGCTTCTACCTTTTACTTGAAAGTAAATGCTTCATTTTTATAAATACGGACTATACCGTAATCTGAGGCAACTTGGTCACCTATGACGTAATTTTTTATTTGTTTATATTTATCCGGCTTTTTTTTGGTTTGTTTCAGGTAAATAGTCGGTGAAAATGGTAAGAAAGTACCAGAGAACCCCTGGGGCAAAGCCCTATCAAGATTATTCTAAAGAAAATTTGGAAAAAGCCATAGAAGCTGTTGAAATGGATATTTGAAAATAATTCAGGTTTAGTAGACTGCCCAAGAGTCCTGTCAGCCGAAGAAGAGCGGAGTATATCAGAGACCTTTGGAGTGGTAAGGACGGTAATCGCTAAATACCTGGACAAACAAGTTAGTATCTTTAAAAACAATGCTCCAGGAATAGATTTTCTGGATGCATTTATCCAGAGAAATAGGCTCTCCATTCGCCTGGCATCGAACATTAAAAGGTCCAGATCCTCCGTGGACCGTGGAGATATTTTAAAATTGTTCACCAATATAAATGAGGCTCTAAGCGATGCGCACGATTTTACTATATACAACTAGGACGAAACTAACGTCACAGATGGTCCTGCGGCCAAGAAGGTGGTGGTCCCTCGAAACACAAAAGGGGTAAAAAGGGTACAAGAGTGTTGGAGTTCTTGCTGAAATAAACCTATTAAGATGAAGAGAAATATTCTATTTAATTTACTTCCATTTATCAGAGAATTAACTACTTTAACAAAGAACGATATCCTTTCTTTTGAATCCGAATGAATGAACTTAATCAAAAAAAGAAAGATTTTTGTTAGACGCCGTAAAAAGCGATAAATTCCATTAACCTTTACGTACGTTTAATTTACTGAGATTAAATTGAAGGGGCGAAAAGGAACGAGAAACTTCACCCTGCCATTTTTCGCTTCCTATGACTTTTTATCGGAGTTTTGTTGATTCCGCTTCAAGAGGAAATTTATCCCTTATATATTCTCGTGCAACGAACCTGCTACTTGGATTGATGGGCATGAATAAGCCAGTTTCCCAGTGATTTTAGGATTTTCCCCTCGTTGCGAGTATATGGAAATTTAAAATGTTTTGATTATTAATAAGTTTGTATATAAAGGTGTCGATTTGGAAAAAAAAACAAAGTTTATCGCCGAAAAGTTTAATTTTGAATTATTACCATGACAGTTTGAATTATCCCTACGATATAAAACAAGAAAATAATTTTGAAAGTTTTAGTTATGAAAAGTAAAATGAACAAAAAAACTACCAAACCGCCAATATAACCAAATTTAACTTTACAAGAATTATTTATTTATTTATAATACAATACTCTACAGGTCATAAACCCAATTACAGAGCAGGAATTGACAGAATATAATTATTAATAAATCACAGATTTTTTATATGAATGTTAAGCACAAAAAAAGAACTTGTATTTCATAATAGGTAACAAATTACCTAAGATAAAAAGTGGGATTTTTTATATTTGACAAATTGCAACTCAATATATCAAGTTCATTGACAATAGAATTTGTCACTGTACAAATGGTATGAAGCGGAGAATTTTCCAGAACATTTGTACGAGATGTATTTATATAAAAAGTATTCGGGTGTCTGGAAGAAATTCTGGGAATTCAAATATTAAACTTTTCTAATAAGGTTGGGCAGTCAATAATACTTTTAATAATTTTATAAGTTACTACTACACTATAATAATGACGCCTTCTTTCGAGACTGAAAAATCCGATGTGTCCAACACATGACTTTCCTATCTAATTATTATAGGCTTTTTCCGGTTATTTTGTACAACCTATTACAGCACCTTTATAAATGTTTAGAGGATAAACTAAATATATACATTTTCCACATACATCTAATTCGAAACATTTTTCTACAGATATTCATTGAAAACGAAAATACTGAAAAATTTAAATTTAGCACTTTTCCTTCAATTTCTTCAATACGGTCCATTTTAGAAAAATCATACAAAAAACAAAAATTATAGAGATCGATATCACAAATAACTTTTATTTAAACAATTTTCCTAAAAATTTGAATTTTATTACATTTTGTCAAATTTCTCGAATACGGACCAAAAAATTGTATAGAACTAAAATTATAGATAATAATATTGTAAGTAATTTTTATCTGAACAATTTTCTTCTCCAAACATCAATAACAGATATATTCCATAAAATATAAAAACAGCCTCTCATAAAGTACCCCCCAAATGTTCCGCCTTCGTCTAAAATCTAATTATTTCACCTCAGGCCGAAATAAAACTTAAATTTAAAATTTAATGTTTTTTCCCTTATCTGTTTTTGAGTTTTCTTCAAAATTCGAAATTTACACATTTTCTCAAATATCTCGAATACGGTCCATTTTAAAAAAATTATGTAAAGAATAAAAAATATAGAGAATTATATTACAAACAACTTTTATTTGAACAATTTTTATAAAAAAAGAATTTTTTTATATTTTGTCAAATTTCTCGTAAACGGACCATTTTAGGAAAATTTTGTATAAAACAAAAATTATAGATAATAGAGAGTTATTGCAAGTTCACTTAAGGTCAGTCACTATTAGTGCCGCTTTTATTTTGACATCTGAGCATGCGCAGATCACTAATTTTAATAAAGATTGTGCCTGTCCTTAATAAGAGAGTTATTGCAAGTTCACTTAAGATCAGTCACTATTAGGGCCACTCTTATTTTGACATTTAAGCATGCGCAGATGTTTATGTTCTAAAACTGACTTTATTAAGGATTGTGCCTGTCCTTAATTGTGGATGTTTAAGGGCAGCAGGTAGTGGCGACTTTACAGCTTTCGGATGCACTCGCATAAATAAGTATAAGGACGAGGATTCTAATGTCAAAATTTCAGGTTTGCAGTAAGTCTGATTTTAGCATGGAATTTATTTGACTCTAATTACGATGTCACTATCAGTGGCTGGCTTTATAGAAATTTGCAATATCTCTCTATTAAGGACAGGCACAATCTTTATTAAAGTTAGTGATCTGCGCATGCTCAGATGTCAAAATAAGTGCGGCACTAATAGTGAGTGAACTTGCAATAACTCTCTAATAATATTATAAGTAACTTTTATTTAAAGAATTTTCTTCTCCAAACGTAAATAACGGATATATTTCATAAAATATAAAAATGACCACCAATAAAGTACCCCCCAAATGTTCCGACTCTGCCCAAAAACTAATCAGTTCTTTGGACGATGGAATAAAGCTTAAGTTTACAATTTGGTGTTTTTATTTGTGTCGGTTCATGAGTTATAGTGGATACAGACACACACACACTGACACACAGACACACACACACACACACACACACACACACACACACACACACACACACACACAGACACACACACACACACACACATACACATACATCATCCCGAAAATAGTCAAAACGGATTCAGGGGACCCCAAAACGTAAAAATCCGTCGAAAACTGGAGGTCGAAAAAAATCATGATTCCTATACTTTCCTTATCTGTATACACAACTGAAGCATATTCTAACTTTGATCTTATAAAAGCATAAAATAGAGTTTTTAAGGTAGAGGTTTCTTTGAAATCACTACTGCTATGTGAAATTAATCCGTACATGCGATAGGAGGAGGATACAACATTATCAATATGCTTATTAATGATAGTGCAGTGTCAAACGTGATGCCAAGATCGGTAAATGTTTTCGGTCGCTCAAGGGCAACGTTTTATATTGAATAATTAAAGATTAGAATATTCGTTTTTAAACTGTAGGACATAACTATATTTATTCAGGTTTAGTGACAAGTTATTTTGATAACACCATTCAATAATCCGTGTTAAGTTTGCTGAAAGGTTCTCGCAATCACCTATATTCTCTACGAGGCAGTATAGTTTTAGATCATCAGCATACAAAAGGAAATTTACATTTATAACATCTGCAATATCATTAATAAGCATAATAAAAAGGAAGGGTTCTTGACCTTTGTAGAACACCGGAAGAAGCACTATATTCAGCAGACCTAAAACCATTAAGCTGGACATATTGCTTTCGATCCCATAGATAGAATTGAAATAGTGAAATTAAAGAAGGAGATAATCCAAAAGCTACAAGTTTGTTGAGAAGAATGCCATGATCAAGTCTGTCGAAGGCCTTAGAAAAGTCTGTGTAAATAACATCAGTTTGGGCTCTGTTGTCAATAGATTCAGCAATATATTGGGTAACGGTCAGAAGGTTGGTGACTGTTGAACGACTTTTCATGAAACCATGTTGATTTATACTTATATTACAACTTACATGACGACATTTAACTCGCTCTAGCAGGATTTCAAAAACCTTTGCAAAGTTGCATATAATAGAGATAATTGGAAATATCGATAATTTGAAATATCTTGTCTATCTCCTTTCTTGAAAATGGGACAGATCTTTGAAAATTTCCAGATTTCTGGTATTGTAGCCGATTTTAAACAAATATTAATTAGTATGGAGAGAGGACGAGCAAGCACAGAACAATCTTTTAGGACAAAAGCTGGAATATCATCTGATCCGGTGGATCTAAGTCCCAAAATGGAACTGGTTGTGGGTTCTATGTTTCCAATCTTAATCAAACATTTAAATTTAAAATATCGGATATATGTTCTGTTTTTACGGCAGAAGCAAACGCAATTTTACATGCGCTGAAATGGGTAGAAAATAATAATGCTGGTAATTCCGTAATTCTAACAGACTTCATTGTCGGTATTACAGTCTATCAAAAAAACATCCTACAAACATAAATTCCAACCACTTAGTAAAACTAATAAGAAAAAAACTCATCAGCCTTAAAAATAGTGATACAAATATAGTTTTTTGTTGGGTTAAAGCTCATGTGGGAATAGTTGGTAATGAAATGGCAGATCTCGCTGCAAAAGACTCCACAAACTTAGAGTATTGCGAGAAACTTTACACGGTTCCCGATATTATCAATTGCTTTAAAAAAGAAATAAGAATCAATTGGGAAAAGATCTGGATTGATTTCAAACATAACAATAATTCAAACAATCATTACACACAAATTCAGCCTAATACATCTAATACTGTTTCTCACATTTCTGAATTTCAAGTATCCAGACAGTATTCTATTTACATTACTAGGATGAGGTTGAACCATGGTGGGTTTCCGTCCCACCTATTTAAGATTGGTGTCCTAAGGACACCCTTCTATTCTTGTGATAATATTTCAGTAGGAGATCATAATCATTTGATATTTGCATGTAACAACCACAACAAATATAGAAAATTTGTTTTAACGAAGTTATTAGATATAGGGATTTCTTTTCCAACCAACATTACGTTGCTATTGATCTCAAACAATAAAAAAGTATTTGATACATTGATAATATTTATTAAAGAATCTAAAATTAATATATAAACCAATAACAACTAAACAATAAGATTAACAAACAGTGGTAACAATTGTAATAAAAATAATAATGTCTGTGGCAAATGGGTTAAACCCGATGCCAGTCAACCACTGCACACACACACATATGAGCCACAGTATGGGTCAACATAACACAACATTCAAGTTGGATAATGTTGAAAAGTTGGCAATAGAAAAATTCCGAAGCCTAACGCCGGATTAATGGGCAAATGTGGTGGACCATTCCGCGAAATATGAGGATGCATATATTCAAAGAGAACACCTTATGGATGAATTTACAAATTCCCACATATTTAGTGTAAACACGGGGTCATCCGATGAGTGGGAATCCGATATTTCCGACTTGGAAGATGATGAAATTGAAGATGATGAAAATGTTTAAAATTATACAAATTAAATTAAAATATATTATTTATTTAAACTTTTAGTTGTTTTATTAATTTAAAGTTCATCAGCAATTTAAATAACGAATAGTTAAAATTTAACATTAACTTATTAACATGTTCGATTTAAAATATTTTATTAATGTACACACGCAACTGCTAAGATATCAGGTACTCCTACTGCAGCAGATTTCTGTCCAGCGCTATCAACTAAAGCTCCACGAAGTTATGACGTACTGCGCGAACTGTGGCATAGCTATGACGAAATGTACTCTTCACAACAAAAAACGAGCTCTAACATCCTGTATACATTAGTGACAAATTCATTTTTATAAAGGACAATCTATATATAGCTCCATGTCAATTAATATTAATTTGATATACGGTGGTGTGGAATGGACTATATCTAGTTCCATGTCAATGAATATATTCAATAATTGATATGTTTTAGTAGACATATTTATTAATGAATTAATCAAAATTTCTTATTGGATTTCTAAATCGCTTCCCTATCGTGATCGACATAATGTTATAGGAGTTTTTTTATCGTTATAATTGAATATCCGTATTGCGTTACATTGAAGCTGAACTTCCATGCCAGAAACTTAACTTATTAACTCCGATCTATGGTACGATAAGTAACTCTGTCGATCAGAATTTGCCTTATCGAAATTATACGAACACTTAATTGATTCCAAGTTAAAACTTTAAATTTTCTCTTCAAAACTTTCGTGCACTTAGCACAGAATACTTGGTATAAAATTAAACGGGGATCATATTTAAGTCGTAATAACTTATCGATTTTGTTCGTATAGGAACAAAAATTAGAAATGAAAATAGATGTAGAACTCGGCTTTAGATTTTTATCAATAAATAATCATTTGACTACGTGGATTGATAAATGAGAGGATTGGCATACACCCCACCGATTGGGAACTAGTGTCCTAATATATGGCAAGAACAGACAGTATTATCAAGTAATAAAAACAAATATAAATTGCTTACCTTGAATTACTTGAAGCTACAGAATTATTCGACCTGGATCTTCTACTTTTTAAACTATCGCCCCTGTTCACTATACCCTTGCCGGTTATTGAGAAGTGTCTTAACCTATAATACTCCTCTTCAACTCCCGTATTCGGCATTGACGCCACTCGCGACCTTTGTTGCGGAAGGCATAAGTAGTTGGGTCTTCCGGAAGCCCTACCTGGTGTTTTTACTGACTGCGATCTGTTGTGATGCGGACTACCATATCTGAAACAGAAAAAAATAAAATGAAGCAACAGTGAGATATTTCTAAAATGGTATTGTTAATTAGCGTCTATTTCTTGTGCTCTACAAATGAACCCAGCATTGACCTTCAAATGATTTAGCGCGCGCAAAAGTGGCCGTTTCAATAATTTTAGCGATGTTGCCAATTGCTTTTTGTTATTTGTTCTAAATAAATATATTCATGGGAATACCGTTCTATATTATTTTTTGTTTATGAATAATATGACAACTGATATTTTTATTTCTATAAATGTGGAATTGTCAAACATAGTAAAAGAACGTACATAACAGGAATGACAGTGACTGTTTTTTTAATAGCTCTAGGCCAGATGATAAAACCAGAATATAAATGTGTTTATTTGAGACTTTTCATTTCAGTTATTCAATTTGAGTTGTGTCCAAGCCGTTGGAGTCTAATAACAAAGTGAAAAATCAAAATTTTTGAATTTTTCCAACGGGGATCTCTTTTAAACCCTTTTAACAATAGCTCAAACAAATTAAAAAAAATTCTAAATTTTTTGTTTTGAAATAATCAAGCGTTTTTATGTTAACATTAAAATGGTGAAAATTAACTAATTAACAAAAGCATAATTAATAAAAAAATAGTGATAAAATTTTTTTGTTTACGGATTATTGTTTATTCATGTGTCTACTTAGTACCCAAATTTTTTTATTCCTTAATATTAATATTTAATCAGTTAAAATAATTTTTTTAGTTCATGTGTCAGATTGGGGCGATGCGCGCGGTAGCCGAACCACGCGTTTTTACCGTTATTTTCGCCGCTTAATTAAAATTATAAGGGTTGTTGGTACAGTTACGGGAGGTAGGACTTTTTTTAGGAAATTTCCTGCTTTTTAAGGATCTTTTTTCAAATTTCGATTATCTCAAATAGTTTTTGAAATATTTCAAAAAAACCAAATCCTTATTTTTTATTTTACTTTATTGTTTATAACTTTTGCATTTTTTTTCAGCCCCTCTTGGAATTTTGATAGAATGGTCTAGATGCCATTCCGAATCGAATGAGCCCAAAATCATAATTTTCGGTGCTGGAGGACAGGTTTCGAGGGAAATGGCACTTGTGAACCAGACTATTAGGGTGGTGCCCAATTCTTATTTCAAGGTAATTGAGTAATTATATTCTAGAGCCCAATCCACGACCCTTATTAATGAGCTTAAATCACTTAAATTGTAAAATCAACAACATAGCCATTAGATTTAGTAAGCTTATATTTATTGTACTTATAATCATCTCCCATCGTTATTTTAAGTGGTATATGCCATTGATATTAAAAATAGTCACAACTTTATTTATTAACACAAATGTTATCTTGGTGGAATAAATAGGATATAATTCCAAAAGAGATGTAAACTTTAAACACAGTGACGACTCAAAAAAAAACTAAAATATCTACGTTAGTCAATTAAATGCAGTTTTTTTTGCACTTTTGTAGTCTAATCAGTTGAAGTATGTTTCACATCGCAATGTTGCACTTTAAAACAAATTATTATGATCAAAATACAAACAAAATAAACTGTCATGCATAGTGATGCCGCGAGACAAGACGAGACGAGAGAGTGGCCTCTCTCGTCTCGTCTCGTAGGGCGAGAGAAAACTGTTCTCTCGTCTCGACGAGAAGGCGCTTCTCTCGCTCGAGAGAGAGCCTTCCTCTCGTCTTGTCTCGTCTCGTCTCGTTTCTCTCGTGATAAAACAATATCAAATTTAAATTTGAAAAAGACGAAACATGAAAAAATGGTAAAATTTGTAAGACAAAAACAATGTCTGTCTATCTGTCTGACACAGTCGTTTTATAACTGAAATGTGAAGTAATAAGTGGCCCAGATTCAACGTTAACTAAAAATGAAAATACTTTGTCTTGTAAGTCAGTAGGGAAGAGGGGGAAGAGGTTAAATTGGAAGTTAGAATTGTTCTAATGCAATACTGCGATGTCAAATGAAAGCATTTTGTAGTATGTTTTTAAAATGCAAAAAGATAGAGACATAAAACAAACACGATGTGAAATTAGAGAAACAATATGATATTTTTGTTATAATGAGACACACTTTACTTGAGACGTAAAATAGAGGGCATTACTATCTTTAAATTTAAAAAGCAGAATGGATTAAATATTAGAAATGATTGTATAAATTTTAAATAAATGAAATGAGAAATATTTTTTTTTATAAATCACTATTTATAAAATCCTAATAACACAAGTATCATTTGTTACCATTTAATATATATAGAATGGGTGTGTTATAGTAAATTTTTTGACTATCTCGAAATCTAATACGTTAAAATTTTAAGTTACGATAACCAATTGAAAATTTTAAACAAGCAAAGAGAAAATTGTTCGAGAGAGCCCGAGAGAGCTCGAGAGAAACGAGAAATTCTCGCCGAGAGATGACACTTTCTCGTCTCGTCTCGAACCTGTCTCTCTCGTCTCGTTCGAGACGAGACAAGACGAGACGAGAGACGAGAATCTCTCGTCTCGCGGCATCACTAGTCACGTACAGAGAATCACGTTAACAATACTGATAAATTATGATAGATTTATCTCAGTGACATATAAAAGAAGAAAAATTGTTAAAAAACTTTTTCCAAAATTAAATATCTGTTGATTTTGGTGTGATAAGAATAGTTTGGGTCTGCTTATACCATATTAAGAGGTATGTTACAATAAGTGAGAAACATATAAATCAAAAATCAAATACTATTTAATATTTTAATGCTACATGTTTGACATAGATCATCGGTCAGTGGCGGTTTCTCCAAATAAATAACATAAAAATATTATTTAAATAAGGATAATTTCCTCGTAGCAGAATTCTATATAAATAAAAATTTCCTTGGTTTAATCGGTCATTGTTTGTATTTTCAATCGTTTAGCACAGCATTACATATGTTTCGGAAATTTAGATTTTTCCATCTTCAGGTGCAGTCAAAATTTAAAAAATAAAAAAAACACAAGAGGATGATTACAAACAGTTTAAAAATTTTTAAAATAACAGAACCCCATCTTTCTCTTTCAGCGTATGAAGGTGTATTCCTGTATGAATGTTGGTGTTTTATTTTTAATAAAAAGAAACACACATATCCCACCTTTTACTGCTATATACCTTTTACTCATGACATGCCATATAATTCTGAATTATTGATATTTCAAAAGCTAATCCCCAATCAGATTATTGAAGTTTCCAATCCAATAAATTTAAAAGTAACTGATCTATTGGGGAAGTAAGATCTTGACATATACAGTGATATATACAGTGTTGGCCAGTAAACGTTTTCCAATACGGATTGCACAAGTGAATGTGAAAATTACAGAGAGTTAGCACTAACGTAAGCAGGAAATTAATAAGATTAGCCTTGCCAGTTTATACGGACTGACTGCAGTGGATATCTTAGATTGGGCCAAAAAAATTGACTATCTTTTTTTGAAAAATATATCGAGAATATTATTCAGGTTGACAAAAAAAAAATTTCGTGAAAATTTGAGCCCCTAATATTAATTTTAAGAGGTCTATCAACGCTATTTTTGATTTTTAGTCATAATTTGATGTTTTACGTTAGAACTGTCAAAACATTAAAGTAAAAAATGCCTTTTCACTTATTTTTTTATAAAATTAAATTCTCTATAAAAAATTTTAATTTTTTCTTCAATTTTAATCGTGAATAACTTTTGAAGAACTAAATTTAGGCAAAAATTTTAAGAGACCTTTTTTGTAGAATATTAAATTTCCTTTGAGAATCCAACGTGAGCTTTTTTAAATATTCATTAATTCATTATTTACAAAATTTCAAAGTAAAAAGGACACATCGATCTATTAAGCTCACTTACTTGGAAACGTTTGACGAAAATTTTCAATCAGACCTTTTTTATAAAGAATTTAATTTTATATAAAAATAAGTAAAAATGAATTTTTTCTACGACCGTGTATTTTTACCCACTTTCCCGCACGCATTTTAGTTTTGAAAGTGTCACTTTCCCGCACGAGTGCGGGAAAAAATCACTTTCCCGCACTAGTGCGGGAAAGTAAAATTATGAATATTTGGCCTTACCTATTGTATAGTTTTTTTACCTCGGATGTTATAACTATTGTTACAATAGGTAATTTAGTATTTTCCAACTATTCCATTTAATAAAATTTACTTTTTTTCTTGCTTTTTGCTATAATTTTAATTTTTTGGAAAACTTGAATAATAGAGATATTTTTATATACCTTCTGTATATTTTTAAAAGTCAGACTAGGCTGTGACATGTATGGCTTGATATGGTTGCTATATGTAACCAAGGCGTGTTATTGTTACAAAAACGTCAAAGTTGTTTGTTGAAGCGTCAACTGAATTAAAATAAATTAAAGAAATAATGGATTCATCGGATGAAGAGCTGCCCGAAGCCATTTTAAAAGCTGCAAATGAAGCACATTTGGAGGTGTTACCTGCCAAATCACGAGGAAGATATGAAAAACAATACGACCATTTTGTCACATGGTGTAAACAGGAAGGGGTAAAAACCTAAAAAGAAGAGGTGTTTCTGGCGTATTTTTCGCACCTATGTAAGTTTTTGAAATCTAATACTTTATGGTCTCGCTATTCGATGGTGAAAAGTTTAGTAAAAATAAAACAAAATTTGGATATAAGCCAGTTCCATAAGTTAACGTCATTTCTAAAACAAAAAAATGTTGGTTTTCGAGCACAGAAAGCGCAGGTTTTTACCAAAGAAGATATATCCAGGTTTATGTTAGCCCCTGATGAGGTATACCTTATGATTAAAGTGAGTACCATTTTTGCTTTAGCTGGTGCTCTCCGCAGAGCGGAGCTTGTAAATATCACTCTCGATGATATACAAGATAAAGGCAATCTGATAGTTGTGAAAATTTCCGATTCCAAAAATCATTCTTTAAGATCATTTGTTTTATGTGAAGAAATAAATAATGGAAACTTTCTGAAGCTGTACAGAAAATACGCAGGTTTACGACCACCTACGACTCCGCATCGCCGCTTTTTTATTAATTATAAGAAGGGAAAATGCTCAATTCAGTGCGTTGGCGTAAACACCTTTGGTAAGATGCCAACAGAGATTGCTGCATATTTGCGTCTACCTAATTCTGAACGATATACAGGACACAGTTTAAGACGTTCTTCAGCAACATTCCTAGCAGACTCAGGTGAAGCGATAACCAATATAAAACGTCTCAATGGCTGGAAGTCCACTACTATCGCTGAAGGCTATTTGGAGGACTCCGAAACACAGAATAAAACCATTTCGAATAAAATTCTTTCAAATAGAAATGACTTGCAACCTTTGCTGCCACCGTCATTTTCACCTTCATGCGACCTGCAACCGATGTCAATCCCGTCCACGTCATCTTTTCAATCTACGAGCGTTACGACTATTAACAGCCAATTAAGGGCGGGCGTGGGCAATGTATTTAACATAGGCATACACAACGCTCTTTCAATGACTTTTTAGCTGAAACTACAACAAAGATAAAAGTGAAAAAATTCCTGCCGATAATAGATATATACTACTGTTCAATAAAGGTTTTTGGTGTCTCTAACTATAAGGGATCGTTTAAAAATAATTCCCAAAATATGGTAATTTTTACGATGAAATAAAGCTAAAAATATACCAGTAATAATTACCCGATGATGAAAATAATTCTTCTTTGAATAGGCTATATACTAAAGCAACAAATGTCACTTAAAATATCTAAATTAATTGCGTCAATTTTCTTAAAAGCTCGTTGAAGTAAATTTTGGAATAAATTATAAATCGCCATTTATGTGTAATAATTGCCTAAAATATAAAAGAAAACTTCCTAACACTGCATACAGTAGCCACAGGTTAATTCAGAGCTTCTCTAATAGATGGCGCTAAAGTCGTCTTGAATAAAAATAAAAATAAATTCAAATATGCAGGTCCTTATTTAGGAGTTTACTAAGATGTATATCATTTCAATTATTAAGTTGATTTGTATTCGATTTTTTTTATTTTGTAAGAATTAAACATATTCAATATATGCGTAAGAGCATGAAGGATATGTAAGTAATGAGAGAAAGCCTCAACTGTATACTTTGAGATTGGAAAATGTCTGTAACGGAGATGGTAAAAATTTATTGCTTGCTTATTTTGTTGGATACTGGAGCCTAGGTGTTAATGGTACTTTTAGGTGTTTTATAAAATTGAATATTTCAAATATTCATACAAATCTAATATGCTTAAATGTATTTTTTTTTAAATTAGGTTTTAACTTTCATGTATCCATTAAAGTATAGGATTGCTTTTTTTTTCGACTTGTAGTTTTCAACTGTACTTTAGGTTTTGACGATAATTCAAAAATGAATAAACAGTAAATTTTAAACTTTAAATTTAATCTAATAAAAGCTAATAAAAGTTATATAGATTTGAAAAATAGATATTTTAAAAATATTTTTGGATATACAGGGTATTGCGTTTTTCCTGGCAAATAAAAATGTATATTTTTTTAGATAGAATACCCTGTATTTTATTTTTAGAATATTTTTGTAATACTGTATTCAATCCTAGAATATTTTTATAAAATATTACACTATTGCCAAGCATTAATTTTTTTTGAAATTAGAGAATGATGCAGACCGCAAATTAAATTATCATAATTTAGGTAGGTTTACATTGATCTCAAAATTGTTTAATATACAGACTTACAAGATACTAAGCTAACGAATAGTGGAGATAGAACTGATTTTAAGTTCAATTTACTCAATTTTTTAAAATGCATCATCGTGTATATTATCTTATCATAAAATTCTTTAAAATATTGTCTATACAACGATACCAATAGTTAGCCAATAACGCATATTTGATAGATAGCTGTTTTATTATTAGAAATACGACGAAATTTCTAATATAAAAGTTGTATGATTATATTTAACAATTATTCCTAAATATACAGGGTGGTCCATAAACGAGGTGCGAACCAAATCTATACTTTTTAAAAGCAAAACACCCTGCAGGTTGTTATACTAATTTTGTTTTCTCATCGTCAATCAATTTTAATAAAATTAACTTCATTAATTTGCTATGTTGTATAGGGTGTGTCAAAACGTGAAGTTACGATTTTCTCAATTTTGTAAATGGACCCTGTATTAATCAATTGGTGGTATAACATATAGGGTATTCCATTTAAAAAAATTGAGAAAATTGAAAATTTTAACACACCCTATATTCAACATAGCAAATAAATGAATTCTCTTAAAATTGATTGACGATGTGAAAACAAGCAGATATTTTTAGAAATAAATTTAATGCTTAAAGGATAGATGTGGTATATGATCATTATAAAGAACATTCTATCAAAAACTCGTCAAAAGAAAGGATTCCAGAAATCAATTAATGTAGAAATTGACCCGCAACAATAGAACTTGTTTATTCATTCGATATTTAACAAAAGACGTTTAACAAATTTTCTGTCAGAGCAACTTCTTCAAAATTCCATTCAACAAAAGCATATTTAATTTGTAACTAGTGGTGGATTCGCGAATATCAATAAATATGGGACGAATTTTGAACCATCAAAAGACGATTTCTTAAATTCAATTCACGAAGAAGCTGATACTCGTATCTTATTGCACATATTGTCAGCCAAAAATTCGGGACATTCACGCTGCAATATTGATTGCAACGATACAGATGTTCTAGTCTTAAAAATTTATTTTAAGAAGCATTTGACTAAAGAGATATGGTTCAGAACAGGGCAAGGAGACTCAATACGATTTCTAGCAGTACATGATTTAAATTTGGATGATACCTTCTAGAAAATTTGCCTGATTTTCATTCTCTGACCGGTTATGATACAACCAGCCAATAGTCTGGCATTGGGAAAAGAAAACATATTCTCTAATCTTGAAAAATGTTTCATAAAAATTTATTCAATAATTGCCAATGTTACTTCCATTAACATTTTGAGGGGATTAATGGCCTCTTTAAAAACCATTGCTAAATTGCCACCGACCTAAGACGACCTAAGATTACATTGTTTAATATGTTTTCACCAGCTAAATATTTGGCTAAGCTCTTTAAAGCCGCAGGTGCAGCTTCCTAATGTTAAAGAGTATGAATAAAAAGTAGATCAAGATGGAAGTCTGATACCCACTCTAAGACTCTGTCCGACCTGCCACCAGACATAACAGAACTTACATCATGCAAATGCAAAAAAGGTACTATACACCGATAATTTTCATAGATGTACAATATTCTAACAATATTATTCTGTTCTAGACTAAGAAAGCAAAATTTGCAAATGCAGGAAAAAAATATTGGCTGTATCGGTTCCTGCACCTACCTTTATGGCACAGAAAAACTGCAGAAAAAGTTTGACCACAGTCGCTAATGTTTTGGAAAATGTTGATTCGTGTGGTGAATCTTATTCTGATTAGTTTAAAAGTCTTGTACTATAAATTTTAATATTATTAATTTATGCTTTATATACTTTTAATTATTCTTATTATAATGTTTTTTACATCAGGAATTTATTGTATTTTGCAAAGCAATAGTCTTACTGTTTATAATCGATACTTATATATACTGTGTTTATACCTTCAATAAATAGTTCATATTTTCTTATTTTTTATTTTCCTCAAAAAATAAAAAATAAATCATAGCGTATAAGTCAATAATCCGTGTATAAAATAATATGAGAGAGTCAAACTGATTCCATACATTTTAGCACTGAGAGAGAAGAATAGAGAGGTGAGAGACTTTACCTTCAATGTTTGCTTTCTAGTTAAACCATGACATAACTAATTGTTTATTGCTATATTTTTGTTATTATAGAAGCAAAAAATATGGGGAAAGCACTGTTACCTTGTTAATACATTGGCGAAACTTTTATGAGGAATAGTTTTTTCTCATTTAGGCCTTAGTTTTTCGTCAAATGAGAGGTATATTTCTAAAAAAAGATTTTTTATACAAATTTGTGGACGGTTGAAACCGAGATATTGACGTTTAAATTTTTTTTCGACCATAAGGGCTAATGCAAATGATTTTTTTTTAATAATTATAAAAAAATACTTCCTACAAAGACCTTATTGTGCATTACAACAAAAAATAAGCATTTTTTTTTCTATATGGTGGTATCAATAACTCGATTTTTTATGATAGTGCCCTTTTGCACTGTCTAATTTTGTATTACCTCCGGAATAAGGGTAAGCTTATCATGTACTTTCATTCCTGAAAAATTCAGCTTGTGACACCGAAGTGGGAGACAAAGTCAAAAAAATTTCAATCTATACCATACAAAAGCCCGTACCTGCGAGTTTAAAAGAATACATTTTTATTCGCAAATGCGAAAATGCAGAACGTATATTTGTTACTTAGTTGCTAACTAGAGGCAGCACCTCTCGGATAACTTTATTTTGTCTCTCTCTGGGAGGACTTGTTCAGACTTCTCTGTTCCAATGCACGCCCTTAACACCAACTAATTCCTCTGTACCGGCAATTTTACATAATTTACAAAATTGGGTATTTAACATTAATATCCATAATAATTAGTTGTTTTTATTTAAAGATTTGTATATGTTGAAATAAAATAATTTTCCAAAAATAATTTTTCCTACTTTTTTGTATATACGGTCGTAGAAAAAATAATGTTCCTAACTCATGCGTAAAGTATCTTTTCCGCACTTGACCGCTTGCCCGAACTCCGCTTCGCGTCGTTCGGGCCAACTGCAGTCGCGTGCGGGAGAGTAACACTTTCCGCACTTGTTAGGAAAATAACTATTTTTCACTTTAATGTTTTGACAGTTTTACCGTAAAACATCAAATTATGACTAAAAATCAAAAATAGCGAAATTTTTTTTTGTAATCCTGAATGACATTCGCGATATATTTTTCAAAAAAAAAAAAAATAGTCAATTTTTTTGGCCCAGTCTAGGGTATCTATCTTTTATAAATAATCAAATCAAGATTCTAATTATTCTTATGTTGCCCGTCCATGTCTAAGATTGGAAAACTAACAATACCTGATTTGTCATCTATTTAATAACACAAATATTTGTTACAGTCCAGGATATTTAGATGTATGGAAATATTTTCCACCGTCTTAACTCAATATATCACCCCTAATATATTTAATCCGCGTGTACATAAACATCTGAAATAATTTCCTCTTAAAATTACAGGCAAAAAAAAAACATAACGATGTAGACAAATAAAACAAACTCGAAAAGAAAGCACGCTTTCAAAAGAGATAACAACTCTTTACAAAGATACTGCAACTAGAAACTATTTTCACTGGAAACCCTGAAATATTTACGATCTCTGAACAAAATAAAAAAAAACACGGGATTTTCATTGCCGAATAATTCAGCTCGAACCGCAAAGCAAATTGGAAAACGGTACGTTTTCGTGTTAGGTTTCCATTTAAAATTTTAAATATTGCAATGGTTTACTTTTCATAACGGTGAACAAGCTTTTTTGTCGATTTGTTTCCCTTCACTTTTATGGTCCAATGTTTATTGGATTTTTTGTTTTCATCCCGTGTAATCTACGGTGTACGTGCAGAGCCGGTCAATCCACATTCCATGTCTAGGTATAACACTATCGTCTAGGCCATGGAAGGTCATTAGTGACATTTACACTATGATTAAAACATTATAGTGGCATGCAATTAATCAGTATTGTGACTAAGTCATTAAATTTTATTTTTAATTAATTATAAAAATGTATATTTTAATTAATTTCCATCTGGAACGATACAAATTTTTGTTTCCTGAAAATTCCCGTTTTTAAATATTTGCGACAGCTCCGTATTTACCAAATTTCAAATTCCGATTTGAACATTCAGTTTCATGCAAATTATCTGGGTACATGGGCGTCGTTACACAATTCTATAGGGAGGGGTAAAATTTTGAAAAAATTTAGAATGTTTATTTGTTGAAAAACAGAGAAAATAAAAAATAAAAGAGCAATACAAATTAGTTTCTAATAAATAAAATAATCCAACAAAAAAGACAAAACTAAAATAAAAAAACACAAGAAACCTAAAACACATATTTTTAAAAAACAAACAGAAGGTGTGATATAAAAGAAAAATATGAACAAGAAGACAGAGCCATACATAATATATAAAAAAATAAAATATTTATAGAAACACAAAAACAAAAAACTCACTCAAACATGATTTCTTTTTAGTTTTTTCGATTATTTTTCAATGTACTCTCATCATGCAAAACGCAGTCAGCCTATTTTCATTCATTATTCGCTCTGTGCGTGACAGCAGCGTCAACTAATTTATGAACTTTTTTTTTTATTATAATAATAATTTGTTTATTTGTAAAAATGTACACACAATAATCAAGAAAAAATACATATAAAATACAAACAAACAGTAAATGTCCACAAAGTCAGAGACTGTCCGTGGTTAAGATACTATAAAGTATAATTTTATAATTAAATTATCGAGATTAATGTTAATAAAAAATACAATAATAATAACAATGATAATGACAGCAACAATATTTAATAATAATATTGATGATAATAACAATAATAAAATAATAATAATAAATAATAATAATAATAACCTTAAAAATTATATTTAATAATAATAATAATAATATTGATGATAATAATGAATAATAAAAATTATTTTTATTGTTATTACAAAAAAATAAAAAAATATACTTTAGAAAAAAATAAATTTTTTATTTGTAGGTACCTACTTTATAGTTGACTTTTAGTTACTGGTTAATACGTTAATTCGATTATTTTTATTCTATTCATGGAGAGTATATGTTTTTTTAGTCTTGTCTTAAACTGAGATATCGACAGAGAATTTTTAATTTTTATGGGTAGTGAATTTAAAACCTTGGGTGCTAAAAACAAATGGCATTTTTGTCCTACTGTTTTACGGGCTGCTGATTCTTCTAATTTATTCATTGCCTTGGATCTTGTTTCATATTTATGTGTTACATTTTTAAGAAGACTCTGATTTTTAAAATAATAGTTTGCTATTTTAAAGAAAAAGTTTTGTTTAGGATCAAGTATTTCTGCTTCTTTATATAATTGGTCAGATGGGTAAGTGCGTTCTTTTTTTAATATAATTTTTAAAAAATATTTTTATATTACTTCGACTTTGTCCATATACACATTTGAGGCTCCACCCCATCCTAATATTCCATACGTTATTCTAGAATGAACTAAAGCGTAGTACAACATTTTTAGGTAAGGTAATTCTAGTATTTTGGAAAGATATTTAAACTTAAATAATAGGGTTCTTAGTATATTTACAATGTTATCTATATTATGATTCCAACGCAAATGACTATCAATAATTATTCCTAAATATTTCGTTTTATTTGATGAACTTATAGTTAAAGGCACCTGATTATTGCTGATAATTACTAAGTTATTATATTCCGGTAGATTATTTTCATAGCTAACTATTGGTAAAAAGAAAGGACGATATTTGCGTATACTACAATACAATTTTTAATGGAATTTCTAATTAAAAAATATATATGTTGATTTTAATAAAAGTATATAGATTTGTAAAACAAGTGAAAAAATTAATTATATATTTTTATTACTTCAGCTAAAAAAAAGTAGTATAATCAATAAAAATCAATAATAAAATATAGGCATGCAACAATATTTACGAGAAAATATATGATATGTTGCCTAAGCCTAATAAGTTGTCATTGAAGAAAAGGTTAAATAATGTGATAATAAAAACATTACCATTATATAATAACGTAGTATCAAAATGTATTAACAAAAATAATTGGTAAATTTGCGATTGTAATTTATATTTTCTTTATTTTTGGTTCGAAAGAAGCCATAGAAATTAATGATTAAAATTGATTTCCTATCAATAAATCACAAGATTGTATTTCAGCCACATACAATAATCAGAGGCAGAAATCTAATCCTTGCTCAACATTTAATAGTTAAGGGATTTTGAACAACATTGTAAAATATTAATTTATTGTTTATTTAAAACCTTTCAATTTTCTAATGTCTACTATTTCCAGTATTACTGTTATTATTAGAAAAATAATTTTTTTTTCTTCTTATTGTATCCATTTATTTCTTTGATTTAATTTCCATTTTGTTACTGAAAATTTATATAATTTACACTGTTTTTTCTGTAGGGTATTTTTACAATTCACAACACAGCATCTGTTATTGCTTTATCGCCTTGGACAAATTTCGTTTGTGTTTGATTTTGTAGGTTTTAGTAGCATTGCTGCATTTGGTTGTTGTCAAGTCAACTAGTGTCAAAGTCATAATAAAAACATCTTTTAATTCACTTGTCTCATTTACACAGAATATCAGAATATTTCATTTCTGTGCTAATTTCACGTAATAATACATCAAAGCGCGTGCGCATATACTTAATTTACTACTAAAAATTGGTATCGTTGTAAAAGGAAAAAAATATTTTTAGTTCTAAATTTAGTACTAAGTTAATAACTTAATTTAGGGCTAAAGTTTAGTACTTAATTTAATATTGTGACATACAGCCATTACGCGTTGTAAAGTCGTAAAATCCAGGGGGGGAGCAACTGCTCCCCTTGCCCCCCCCCCCACCAAACGACGCCCATGTCTGAAAATATTCGGAAGGTGTCAAAAGGACGTTTTTTTATTTTTCTGCTAGTAAACATTGGAACTGAAGATGGTTTCTCGCACTTTAGAATCGGTCGGAAACCAAACTCGTCTGTTCGTGGGACATAAATTGGAAACCGCAAAGAAATTCTTTCTCTTGGTTCCTGTATACCGTCGCCTCCTGCTGAACTAGATCGTAGTGACCGAGTTAACAGTTGTGATAAACCGGTACCGTATTTTTTCGCATCCGTAACGGTACTTAATTCCGAGGTAGGTTTTTTATTTCCGATCAAAATTTTTCTTTCTTTTTTCCCCCCGCTGGGGTTATTAAAAATTATCGTGAAATAATCTCGAATTTCCCAAAATCGAACTAACTGAGGATCTCCCAGTAAAAATCCGACAAAGGAACTTCGTCAAACCTTAATTTGCAAGCGTCTAGAGCCAGAGATAACTTTGATGCAGGAACAAAAATTAGTCTGCAGTGTTGTCAAGTTGTACTAAATTTATAATGCACAATGATAAATCGCAAATCAGTAGTCATGAGTGTTAGTAACTAAAAACATGAAATAAAAATCAATTATTTAAACATGAAATTTACACTTTTTGCAGCATTATAGGGGGAAATTTTTTCTTAGAAAATTAGCGTATGGAGACTCATTTTCATTCATATTTTAAAGATAATCGGGTGTATTTTTATTAGGCTATTTCAGGGGTAAAAATTCAATTAATTAAAAAAATTTAGAGGAGTTAGGTTCATACGAAAAGTAGGTAGGTAGGTAGGTAATTAATGCTTAAAAAGTGTTTTTCCTGCACTCGATTGGTTGATAAATATATAATTATTAAATGTCCTACTTTTAAACAAAAGTAGTCAGTTTTGTCAACTACTTTTACATTAAGAATTTGTACACAAAATTCTACAAGATGTCGGCTGCATCTTAAAACCTTTATTTGGACTCCCAATACGTGTATGTAATTATATGTATATGTTAATTATAGAAGTGGAGAAATAAAAACAGTTTTGATGGCAGAGTTGTAGGTGGTGTAGGTTAAAAATGAACAAACATATTTTTTTTAATTTAGGAAATATTTTAAAAATACATACAACTTACAAAATTAAAACTAGACAAACAAAATTAAAATTGACACAAAATTGCACAGAAACAATTTGAATATTAAAATTACACAAATACAAAATAATTATAATACAATAAAACATTTCTTTATGGGAGTATCTTAAGTCCCCAAACAAATCCAGAAACTCTTCACATTGTACAAAGGTTTATTTATTTGTAAGCAGAAGCTTTTGTATCTGTAACGTGTGGAGGATGGATTACCCCCCTCCTCACAGCACTTAGGCCTCACTAGACTCATTGTGCATCCTCGTAAGATGATAGGCACCTCCTAGCTCGTGAGCCAGCCTACAGATTTAATGTAGTTGACAACGTCGCCAAGAGGTGCTTCTCTTATATCGGCCGGTGTTAGTCGATACTCGTCGATTACAAATCTTCCAATAAATGAGAGCGTCGAGCAATCGTAAAGGATATGCTCGATGGTCTCATCATCTTGTTCGCACCCTCTGCAGAGTGCGGATTCTGACAGCTCCATAAAATGGAGATGCTTCCGTACTTGGCAATGACAATTCCTGTGATTAGGCGCAGATTCTGTCTAGTCATAGTCAATTATATGTTTGCCTCAGTGTTGTCAGGATAAATTAAGAGCTCCTTGGCAACTCTGCAGTTGATGAAACAATCCCATCTTTCCATGAATTTCACAAGGGAATGTTCTTTAATTAGGTCTGTTACTACCACCAATTTGGTCAGGCTAATAGAAGGGCCAGGTCCAAAAACTATTTGGTTGGCTGCTTTCTTAGCTAGTGAATCAGCAAAACCTTTCAATGTGGCGTGACCTTTGATCCATCTTAAGATGACCACACTGTTGATGAGTACTTCGGCCAAAGCTTCGTGACATTCTAGTACTAACCCTAAGTAAATTTGTGGTCTGTGCAGGGTGAGTAGTGCTTGTCTGCTATCTGTATAGATGAGCATGTTTCCTCCAGTGATATTGTTTCTGGTCGTTTCTTTTGCTGCTATGAGAATCTCCGTTAGCTCTAGCAGAAATAATTTTTTTTTCTTCAAATGGAGTATCATGAATTTATCTATAATGCAACGATACAGTTTTTTGTTCTAAAAATAATTAGACAATTCACATTTATATTTTTTTAAATTGTGTTGGATCCTTAGTTGTATTATGTGTCTTCAAATGTGCAGTCAAGTATGTTCTACAACTCTTTCTAGTACACTGATCACACATAAGTTGATAGTTTTTATCTTCTTTTAAGAAGCTTGAAAACGTTATTTCTTCATGTGTTGCCTTAAATGTGACAAATAACTAATTTGTTTTTTTTTACACTAATCACAATGTATGTGTTTTTTAAATCTTTTTAAACATTTTGAATCAACTGAACCTTGAGCATGAAAAATCACAATAAATAAGTTGTTTCTTCTCTTCAGTATTTTTTATTTCTAAAGACTACAAATATGAATCCTCTTCAGGATGAAGGCCTTTAATATGTTTTTTTTTTCGAATTCAACAAATTAATAAACGTCTTCTCACACTCTATGCAGCTTAATTTACTCTGTTTCTGTTTCATAATTAAAAGTTTCTGTATACACAAACTTATAAACACTTATAACTACTTCAATTTAAAGAGTTTCTGTATATTTACAAACTATATACAACACCTATAAACTCAAGAAACTGCCTTTTAATTTTTGTTTTGAGATTACGAAGTACGACCTCCTTCCTCCATGACGTCCTCAATCGCAAATCACAATGCCAATAACTGAGACGAGACAACTGAAATCATAAAATGACGGACCAATTTTTTCTCCTAGCATCAAAGTTGTCTGCGGTACTAGACACTTGCCCACAAGTTTAATAAAAGTTATCGTGAAATAATCTTTTGGAATTTCCCAAAATCGAATTAACTGAGGATCTCCCAGGTAGATTTTGACAAAGGAACTCCGTCAAAGCGAAATTCAACTGGCGCATGATTTTATATTTATCGCGCAAGCACCAGTCGAGTAATTATTTGTGTCCAGGTTTAAAATTTAGAATCGTTGATTTATATCCAAATTACTGTTTGTTACTTTCGATTTAAAAATTATTGTAGATCCACCATTGTGTTTAAAATCATTAGTTAATTGTAAATTAATTTTCTATCATAAAGGAAATGCTGTAATAACCGTTGGATTTAATAAAATAATTCTTAAGGGAAAATTAATTTTCCATTATACAGGGAGTGCAGTAATTTCCGTTATAATTATTTCGTGCACATTATTTTTTTTATTTCTTAACTATTGTATTTAAATAATTTATTTGACAGGAAAGTTATTTTCTAATATATAGAAAGTGCTGTATTGCCGTTTTAATTATTTCGTATACATTATTTTCTTTTTATTGTTTAGCTATTGTATTTAAACAATTTATTTAAAAGGAAAGTTAGTTTTTAATATACAGGAAGTACTGTATTTGATAGGAAAATTATTTTCCAATATACAAAGGTGCCAATATTGCCGTTTTAGGATTTTTTTATTATTTAACTTTAGTATTTAAACAATTTATTTGATTTAATAAAACAATTCTTGATTGGGAATTCATTTTCTATTATACCAGGATTGCCGGAGGTACCGAGTTTTTAGTGTTTTTATTTTATTTTTGAAAATATATTTTGCTAATAATTCCTGTTTCTTTTCATTTATTATCTTCTCTAAACCGTTTTATTTCAGGGTACCGTTGGGTACAAAGTGTGAGAATAGTTTTTTGTATTATAATTTAGTAGTTACCCTATTAGCTGTGACCACCTGGAGGCATTTTTAACTCCACTGAGTCTACCTTGAGTACACTCTGGTATACTACAGAGTTATAGAGCAAAAATTGGCGCCCGAACAACCCTTAGTTTGCCTCCTGCCCACTTGCTGTCTGTCTGTTCTAGTTTCTGCTCTGGTTTCTTTTCTGGTTTCTGCTCGTTTCCGCTCTGGTTTCTGTTCTGGTTTCTGATCTGGTTTCTGCCCGCCCTGCTTGTCAGGTCCTGTCTCTCTTTGTCTCGTTTTTCTCTTTGTCTCGTTCTTCTCTTTGTCTCGTTCTTCTCTTTGTCTCTTTTTCTCTTTGTCCTTTTTTCTCTTTTTTTCTCTTTCTCTCTCTCTCTGTTATCTCTCACTCTTTGTTCTGCCTCACGCTTTCCTTCTTTGCTTCTGCTTTTCGTGCCTTTTACTCTTTGTTCTGCCTCACGCTGTCCTTCTCTACTTCTGCTTTTCCGTGCCTTTTACTCTTTGTAATAAAAAATTATTTTACCATTTTGTTTGTTTCTTTTGTTTAACTCTAAAATTCTGTAATAAAACAATTAACATTTAATATCCTATTAGAAAAAAACATTTTACTCCTAATACATTTCCTGACAATTTCTGGTGGTATTTAATGGATAAGGAAAAAACTCAAACTTCAAACACAATCATAAATACAATAACATTAGATTAAAGACTGAATGTAGTGTCAACAGAAATTGGGCATTGAGGCTCTTAATTATTGCACATTTACCTAAAATATTTGTTACTGTAGTAGAACACCTATAGCCTTTTTAGGTTAAAAGCCGTCCCTGCATTTTTGACTTCAGAACGACCTATTTTTTTAAGTACAGGTCATCTACAGCAAAAATACATGTTTTATATTCAAAACTAATTGTCATATCTATAAACTCGGCTGTATTTTTAAACAGAATTGACGTTTCTAAAATATCTAGCATCTAGCATTGATTGTAAAATAATTTTGTGCTTAGAAGGGCAGAAATTATTCTCTCAGGAAACCGATTCTGCATACCACAAGCACAAATTCAAAATAAAGCTAAATTGGAAAACTGCAAACTATAAATATTTGTTTATGAAATTAACAGTAATGTGCTGAAAACTGCGAAACTAGGAGTTATTAGTGCTTGTGTTGGCAAGTGCAATCCTGTTTGTTCAATTTCAAAACTAACACAAGCATTGTAAGCTTTTTATCAGGTAATTTAATTTTCCGCTATTTCAATTTGCTATGGTAGTCAAAACTTCTAAATAATAATTGCCGAAGATACAAGAAATATTTATTAATGTGTTCTGTATCAATAAATCTAAAGAAGAATTTAAATTTTATTGGCAAATATTTACTTTTATTTTCCTATTAATCTTATATTGTAGGAAAAATTTAATTTCGTGAGTTATTGTTAACATCTTAATCTATTTTTCTATGCATTTAATATGCAATATTTGTTTTAACAAGTAAAGCACTTAGCATCATTACTTTTTTATGACACCACTCCACACACAGGAGTTCCCCGAGTTGGAAAAAGGGGCCATGCTTGGTGCAGTACTGGGGAACTTAGCTTCGGCGTACCTATATTGGCCCATGCTTGGATCAGAACTGGGTACTCAACCGTGGCCATGCCTGTGGTTTTTCATCCTTGGGCCAAGACTGGGAGATTCAGATTTTGCCATGCCTGTGTTTGACCATCCTTGGCCCAGGACTAGGTAGCCTAGCTTCGGCCTTACCTGTGGTTTCCCAGTTCTGGGCTAAGAATGGAAAGCCTAGCTTCGGCCATTTATTGGCTAACCAGAATTGGGCCAAGAATGGGAGATCCAGCTTTGGCCATGCCTGTGTTTGACTATCCTTGGCCCAGGACTGTATAACCAAGCCTTGGCTTTAACTGTGGTTTTCCAGCTTAACAAGTTTTGTTTAATATATTTTGTTTAGTATATTATCACTGAGCGAAGCGTGCCAGTAGTGGGTATTAATAGAAGAAGGAACACATTAACGTTGAGAACTCACAGAAACAGTCAAACTATTTTCTTGTGCATATTTGTAGTTGAGTTTCTTTATTGTTAACCTTTAAATCGTACTTTTTGTTGCTACTTGATAGATATCATTATATCTTATTCATACCTTAGAGTTAAAAGGTGGCGTGAGTTAAATAAATAAAAAAGTTTTAAATACAGAAAGCATTTTAAGTATCAAAGTAACAAGTTCAAGTAATAAAACTTCTAACAACAGTGTAGATGAGGTTAATTATTCTAGTGGTGCAGAACCATGTAATTTACAGACGTTGAACAATGATTTTGATAATAGTGATTCTAACGGTAATAGCGATAGTGACTCTGATGGTATGGATATAATTATTTTTTTATTATATAATTAATTGGGGTAACTATAAGTAGCCCAGTCCTCGCAAACAAGCATGGCGAATTTCTAGTAATCAAACATGGCACAGACCTGGAAATAACGCACGGCCCAGCCTTTAAAATGAAGTTTGGGCCAGTCGTGGCAATCAAGCATGGCCTAGTCTTGGAATTTAAGTATGGCCCCATTGTAATAATGAAGTATGAACCAGTCTTGATAACCAAGATTATCATTCCAGACTTCTATCAAGACTGGCCCAAGACTGGCTCACAAGCTTGGCCCAGAGTTCTGCATAGTTGGGCAAAGCCTGGGCCAACTCTCGGCGGCCCGTGATACTTTCCTCTATACCACGCCATTTATCATCTGGCAGATGACAAGAAAATGGGGTTTCCGATCTCGTCAAGAAAGATCGATTCTTAATATCGATTCAAATTGTGTAGCCTCAGATCGATACAAGAAAAATCGAGAGGAAAAAATATCGATCTCATGAAATTTGAAGAAAAAAAATATTGGGGTTCTAATTAACAGTGCTGTTCCTAAAGTGGCGCTGGGAAACAGTAACAAAGCCTACACAGAACACGAGGCGAAATAACCTTAGCAGTTGAAGCCGATGACACAAAAAAAAACCAAAACACACATTCTAAAGTTTGGAATTTTAGAATAAAAAAAATTGGAAAGTACAAATATTCAAATCCTAAATACTCGTATTCCAATTCTGAGATCCCAAACTTTTCCAAAATACAAGTTTGTTCATCCTTTTTCCACTTAATCAGAAATTATAATATTACCTATTCGAGAAAACTGTTTTCCAGATGGAATCGATGTTCTTTCAACACATTAAAAGCTTTAGAGCAACTTTGCTTACATTTTTAAAAAGAGTTTGTCCATGTGCATGTGAAATATGTGCATGTCAATATTTAATATTTAATCTGTTGTCTTCAAATTAAAAAGAGATTTATTCTGTAACTTTTTTTTTTCACTTGCCATGAATTTACAAAGATCCACAAAACACTTTCACAATTCAAAATAGCCGATGTCGATCGTTAAATTTATTCTTCTCTTTTGACGTTTATGGTAACCAAAGAACACCTACAGTATATAGACATATTGCATATTAGATCTCCGATCTCAGGACTTTTAACCGATATTTAAATTGATATCTCTTTCGAAAAATCGATCCTAAAAAATCGAAAGCGTGAATCAAAAGATCGATTCTCGATAAGATCGAATCGGAATCGGAAACCCTATAAGAAAACACTATTAAATACAATTTAAGGTATTTTGTGTATAATTCATTTCATAGCCTTTCAGTTGCACGTCATACGGCATCTATCTCGCTTTATCGCATTAAGTTGAAAGAAATGCAAAAAACGGTACGTCCACTATAAATTTTCGTGACGCAACAAAATCGTGAGAGATCTACACGTAGATATTAAATAACTACAATTGACACAATACAGGCATTTCATTGGCTGCCGTTTGCTATACGTCATGGCTTCATAGTCAAATTGAAATCTTGAACACGCTCTTTAGCTATTTTTGATAAACGTCAAAGTGTACGTCTGATCACATACTTTGATTTTCTTTTACTATACGGAGAATGGTCGCACTGCGCAGCTTTCTGAGTGCCTTTTAAAAGGAGATAGAAAACTCCGCCATTTTGAACCCTTATTACGTGTTGCCTACATCTTGGTGCAATATTTTTAATAGGTGCGTTTTAATCATCCGCTTCTGCTTCGGAATTGTCGGTTTTCTTGTTTTAATCTGACAGGTTAGAACGACTGAACCGACAATTCCGGAAGCAGAAGCGGATGATTAAAACGCACCTGATATTTTGCTTGCTGCTGTCAGTGTCAGTGAATATTATTTTTGAAGTCACAGTTTATAGCTAAAGAATCAGTTAGCTCACTCGGACCAGTTGAAAGTTCCAAAATAACATCCACTCGGGATACAAATTCAGGATACGCAGAAGACTGCTGTTTTATTATAGGCGGTTGTCATATATTGTATTATTCGAGTTGCACAGTGTATAAACTGAAACATTGAGATCCAAAGTGCCGACGCAGAGTGAGCGATCTGATTCTTTAGCTGTAAACTGTGTCACAGGGTTCAAAATGGCCGCGCCCTATGTTGGGCATGTCGGACCTCTATCTTGCCTCGTATAGTAATCAAAGTATGTGACGTCTGATAGTTTTTATCAGACCAGTACCACAGTTTATTGCTAAAGAATCAGTTAGCTCACTTGGACCAGTTGAATGTTCCAAAATAACATCCACTCCAGGGATACAAATTCAGGATGCGCAGGAGACTGCTGTTTGAATATAGTAGGCGGTTGTCATATATTGTATTGGTTATGATTTGATTCTGTATGAGCCAGGGATACAAATCCGAGTTGCGCAGTGTATAAACTGGAACATTGAGATCAAAAGCGTTAGGCGTGGTCCCAATATTTGGGAGAAATATGAACATGGCACCAGAATTTGTATATACAGAATGTTTAGTCAAGGTTGGTATTTACTAAATACATATTTTTCAAGTTAGATTGTATAAGGTTCTAAATATCTTCAACAATGTTATTATGTTTCCATTTCACACACAAATTTGTTTACTGGTTCATTATCAGTTTATTTTCAAGGGTTAGTTTTAATAATTTTTTTGTAACATTTTTTCTTATTGTAGGTGAGCATGTGACTCTTTTTACGTTGAAGACAAAAATTAGAAGATGTAAATAGGATAAATAAATCAGTTTCTTCACTCAGTAGGGCTTTAAAAGAATTAAAATTCAAGTGGATAAGCTGTAACATTTCTAACAGAAAATATCTCATAGAACAGTCACATGTTACACGAAAAAGATTATGTTTTTTACGAGATTTAAAAAAAAATGAAAGTGATTCTCATCATCTTAAGCCTGTATATCTTGATAAAACTTGTATATTCAGCAAAGGAGGATTTCGCAAAAGCTGGCAGGATGGTACCGATAAGGTAGTCAGAAAAAATAATTGTGAAGGTGTACGATACATTGTTCTTCATGCGGGTTTTGAAAATGAGTTTATTAATGACTGTAGCTTGATATTTAAAAGTGATAGTAAATCTGGCGATTATCATGATTCAATGAATGCTGATAATTTTGAAAGATGGTTTGAATATCAGCTTCTACCAAGCTTAGAAGAACTGTCATTAATAATAATGGACAATGCGTCGTACCATTCAACGTTGCTCGAAAGAATACCAAATGCAAGTTGGAACAAAGTTTCTCTGATTAATTTGTTAAAAAAAAGGAATATACAGTTTCCAATACCTAGTATGAAGTTCGAACTGTTAGAAATTGCCAAGAAACATGTACCAGATAAAGTATACAGGTATGTTATGATATAATTTAATAAGATATTAAAAATGCATATTTTACAGACAAGATAGATTAGCTCTTTTGCATGGTCATCGTGTGTTCAGACTGCTTCCATATCATTGCCAGTTCAATCCAATTAAACTTGTTTGGTCTGAGTGTAAACGGTATTACGATGCAAAAATAACTTCGGCAGAACGTATTACTGCAGATACTGTAATAAGTGCTTGGAATGAATCTCTTCAACAGGTTTAATGCAAAGTTTTTTCTTATGCTATGGTTTATAATTATGGTTATGTAATTGTAGATTACACCAGAAAAATGGAAGAAAAATACAAGAAAAATTATTGATGAATATTGGGAGACTGCAAAAATCATTGATAATATCTCTCCTGTAATCATTGATTTAAACGAATCGGATAATGAATCAGATTGGGACTTGTGGGAAGACAACTCCGCATAATAAACGTTTATTGTATTGTATTCAAAAATTGCTGTTGTTCTACAAGTTTAACGTTACCAGTTTTGTTAAATTTCAATGATTTCCAAGGTAATTAGTTTATCGAATAAAACTTATGTCATTTTTTAAACAGATCTAATTTCTTATTGTAGGTTTAATCCAGCAAGTGATCCTTGTTGTCTTATAATAACTAATTTTAGGAATTTATTTACTAATGTTATATTATTTATGATAATAAATATCAGTTAAAAATACATTTTGTAATGTTTTGATATCACAATTCTTATTAATTTCACGATACACAAACAACGGTATGCCGGTACGCATGTAGCAGTCTATCTCTCTCCCACACCGTGACGTCACCTTGGATTCAGAATTTTAAATCTTTAATGTAAAATACGTATGGAGAAGTACAATTTCGGTCACGATAATTTTATTTAAGTTTTTAATAGATAGTTTCATATCTGCGGTAATAAAGTATAATAATTGCTATTTGCAAATACAATTTGTGTGTGTTTATTTAATGTTTATACCTATCAGGCATGTGCTAAAGGCGGATCGCGGGAAGAATATTCTGGGATAGCTCGACAAAAATCTAATTTTTAAGTTAAATTATATTTAAAAAGGATCTATAAAATATATAATTTTCATTGTTTAATAGAAAAAAAAAATAAATTTCATTGTAATCAAATAAATTGTTTTTTAAGTTAACTGGTGATATTATTTATAACTATTATGTAAAAAAAAAACCATTTTCGTGGAAAAAATTTTGCAACATGTTTTATAAATATCGGAACTACTATGGTAAGAAAAATACAACAGATTTAGAGTTTTTATTTGGAACAATATTGTTGGTTATATATATATATATATATATATATATATATATATTACTTATTTATGTGAGAGCTGATATGGAAAGTAGATTTATAATCGCACAAGGGTGGAAACTGGAAAGTAGATTCCTATTCATACGCGTGTGATGATAATAAGGGTACTTTCCATAAAAAGTGTGATATGTGTCCCTTTCCTAAGTGGTCGTAAATAGGAGCTTGTCTTAAAACACCTACCTATCTCATTTATTATTTTTTAAATTAACGGTATCTAATAAGGTTCTTACTTACCATTTTTTAAATTAATTTTATCTTCCCGCCGACAAGCATGTATCCACTGCTTCGCCAAATCTTCATTTTTTGGAAATCCAAAGTATTTTATGCCCGTTCCTTGTGTTTTTCTGTTATTATTTTTACATGTAGCCACTGCACAGCTCGGCATTTTTCTTAAAATGTATGCTACTTTTAAATTGATATATTTACAAATTAAACGTACTTTGTAATAGTTAACACATAAACAGCAAACACAAAGACTCACTACCCGACATTATACAAAAATCGAACAAAATTCTAACAATAACCATTTAAATTTAAATGTGACATTTATGTTTTGAATCCATAGTGACGTCATGCGCAGAGACGGTCGAATTTGAGTTTACAAATCAGCATACCGTTGTTTGTGTATCGTGATTAATTTCAAAGCCTTTTCTTATTTGGCTGAATAGAGTCGCCATCAAATTTCATGTAGTAATCAAAGACATGCCGAAAACATGATATATTTGGTGAAGTGCAACTGAAAGGATATGCAATGAACTTTAGCAATTTTTTTATTTGGTATTTAAAATAAAATTAAAATAACTTTAACACTTTTGTATTCGAATACAATTTAAATGAGAATTTAAATGAAAATTAAATAGAGAAAGCAACATCCGATAACCGATACACATTGTTTAAAATATTCAAATAGCTTTAAGCATTGTTATTTTAGAGAACGATTAATTGGAAGGGGAATCAATATAAATTTATAAAATATTCAATGAATAACAATTAAATAATTAAATAACCGTAATGGCAAACGAATGTTAAAATATTTAAAATGAGTTTGGTCGAATGAGCAAATAACAGATGAATGAACAGTGAGCTTTATATGTACCGAGTGTCCTTGTAAAGTGATTTGTTTCTCTTATTTTTTTTTTTAATGAGACATGCAAGATGGCACTAAAAACACTAAGTAACAATTACAATAAGTATTCATTTTAGAACAGATACGTTTGTGTTAAAAATGTCATCAAGATTTGGCACTTCGAAAAATGCTTCCTTGATAATATGTCGACATTTTTCAATCATACTTAAAAATAATATTTAGATTAAAGCAAAAGAAAGCATACTCCAAAATGAAATAAATTAAGGCAGGTGTCAAACAGGGCAGTGTGTTAGGACCAGTTATTTACTGATTGCCTGTAAGGCCGTAGCCAGAAATTAATTGATTTGGTGGAACAGTAGAAAAACAAAATCGTTTTAATAAAAGAAATAAAATGGTGTTACTTATCATATATATTTATTAGAAAACCATTACAGAAATATTAACACCTTATTACAAAATTAAATTTAGTTTTCTAGATTTCTTTGCAGCGAACAAATCAATTACCTCCTCGGTGTCGATGTCAATTCTGCGGTGGATTGACATTAACGCCAAACCGTTTAGTCTTTCCTGGCCTGTGGATTTTTAAATAAATTTTGAGGCGTTTCATAGAAGAGAAAGTCCTCTCAGGGGTACATGTAGAAACAGGCAGTGTCGGCAAGATCTTTAAAAGTTTGTGAATGTTTGGAAATAAGGCTTGATTGCATTCTCCGAGAGCTTTAATAGCACATGTTGGTCGATCTAGTTCAAATTCTTCCACCCATTTTATCCGCCACACGTCTAATTCAGCTTTTACAAAGTCCCATTTCAAATATTTTTTATAGAGCTCAAAGTAGTTTTCTTGATAATTTTGATTAATTTGTTCTCTGCAACACACAGACGGAATTAAAATGTTGAGAGATGATAATGTGGCTTTATGATTTTGGAATCTCGACTGAAGCTGATCAATGAAATCATCCAAAAGTGGAATTATTATAGTAATTCTAAAATAAGTTTCAGGATATTTTGTGTTGTAGTTTGCCCTATGCTCTTGGCAAATTTGATTTTGTTGCCCTGTACTCGTGTAAATCAACCACGAGAACCGTTCAAACCATTGCATTTGAAATTTTAACTTTCTTTTATCGTCACTTACTGGAAACTTGAATGTCTTTTCTGGCATCCAAGGAGATTTCAACAATCTGTACTAAATCATCATCAATTTTGGTGTTTGATCCCGTATAATAGCCCACATCTAAAACATGCTGAGAAACATCATCCAGGAATGGCAGCACAAGTATCACTTGTACCACTTGTAGCAGTATCACTATCGAAAACACTTGAACACTGATTTTCAGTAGAACCTTCACTACCAGTACCAGGTTTAGATTTTTTAAATAAATATTTGAATAATGTATTTTCTTGCGTCCTTTTTGCCATTTCAAATGTTGAACCAACCTGTAACAATTAAAAAAATACAGCCAAGTAATAATTCCATTTGTACACAAATATTTACTTTGATAAAGATTTAAAATAAAATGAATACGAGTAGGTATTCTACTGTCAGGCATCAAATCCTTTGAATTTTAATTTAAATTACAAAAATTATCACACCACTTACTTCAATACTAATTCATAGCACTATTATTTCACACACTGCACTATTACTTAGCTTATATCGCCTAAGTCGCATCGCATTGGATCACTTTCCAAGACAGAACTGCCTCTCCGTGCTCGACGGCTCGCTTAAATATTCCGAAGACGCGGCGCAACGAAATATCGAGAATAACCCGTCTCATTCTATGCTTATTGAATATTCCCGAAATGTAGTTCGAGCACGTCCCCGAAGTTGCGTTGCTTGTGTAGTTGGCGTAGCACGTAGTTTCGACGCCCCCTAATAGATGTCGCTGCGTCGCTATTTCACCAGAATATCTTTATTATAATAGAATTATTGACAAAAAAAAGTGAAAGAAAAATATGAATATGTTGTTATTAAAATACTAAATCTCAAAATAGTGTGTCGATTCAATTCAAAAATTAATTAAAGAAAAATAATTTAAAAATATAGCTAATTCGTCTCCTTCCTCTCGTATCTACGTTCAGTTTTGTCAGGCGATGCATATTAATTTTCACCACCTACACCAGTGTACAATAATTACAGAAAGGCATTTTTACTCCTAGATACACTGTTTAGAATGATTTAATAATGCCACAGGCCAGAATTTAACATTAATTTAGTTACAGATTGCATGCCGGATTAATATAAATTTGTATGAAATTAAAATTAGATTAATAATTTATATTCTATGAAAACTAAACTTCATTTACTATACAGGGTGGGTTCTAAGTTTAAAATTTTTTAACTGTATATTGAAGTCATTATTAAACAACTTTTTCCAATAACTTTTTCGAAAAAAATTAAAAATAAGGATGATACAAGATACAATTAAAAAATATAACTCCGAGCATGGACAAAATTCGAGAGTTAAAATATTAGATGATGTTTTTATCATTTTTTTATTTGTAATATATGTATGAATCATGTTTTACTGTGTACTGGATAATATAACTTAGTTGTGGATCGTCTGATTTCAATAGTTTATCTGAACGTGAACAAAATTTTATTTTATCGACAAAAGTTCTACACGTTGTAAAAATTAGACAGAACCGTATAGGATACATTTTATAATAAATAATTGTTTCTTATTTTTGATTTTTTTTAAAAATGTTACTTACCAAATTTGTTTATTTTAGTGACTTCTCTTAATACACTTAGAATTCACTCTGTATTTTAATTTACTTTATGTAGTTTGGTTTTAGTAGTGGTTTATCAAAATGTTCCCCAAATCGATAAAATATAGACAAACTTACATCCGCCAATGACATAAGTATTCAAATTCATGCTACGATAAAATGTATGCATATCTTCATTCATATTCATAAGAATGACGCGAAATATTTAAGAGCATTATTTAAATATTAAATAAGCATTTGAAAGCGTAGAAGGAAATTCCACGGAAAATGATGACGTCGTCCTGATGATATATGCGGAAAGTATTGATCTAAGAAGACGTCGGAATAGCAACCGATTCAATTATTTTAATAGCATAGTGATATTTGAATTCTTAATACGTTACATACTTAAATAGATTTAGAAATGGTAATTAGTAAATTCCGCTTTTAAAACGAAAATATCTACACGACAGCGACATATTCTAAATGTCATAAAAGTGCTAAACCAATTTATTTAATTTTAGTAATAATAGTTTGGCTGGTATTAGATAACGATCAATAATACCAGGAATGATATTGTATATTTACATATAATAAAATATTAAATAATTTATTGATTATATTCGTGATTAAATTTAATTTTAATTAAAGTGTTTTTGTAAGTACTAATAGTTGGTTGGCATAAATAATTAGAACAGAGTTAATATTATTATTTGTTTTCATTAATTTTTTACACTTTTTTTCCTTGTTGCGAACGTTCATGACATTTCAACCACCTTTTAAATTGCTCACAACTATGTGCTTTCACGGAGCTATAATCAAGTGAAGCACCATCAAAGATTTTTTCTAATAATTGATCGAAACAGTACGATACTTTTGAATTACCGCTATCTCAACATGGCAACTGCGCTTGCGCTCATCACATGATGAAAAGACCTATACATACATTGCATTAGGAATAAAGTTTCGATCATTTAAATAAATGAATGTGAATTTCAAACATACAGATAATTAAAATAAAAACCGACAAGTCGGACTCGTGCATGAAGGGTTCCGCACCATTGTACAAGATTTAATACTATATAGGTACTTTTTAAATACTTTTTTAGGATCGAACAAAAAAGCCAGAAAAAAGCTAAAAAAGCCCAAAAGCTAAAAACGCCAAAAAAGTCAAACAGCCAAAAAACAAAAACGCCAAAAAACAAAAACGCCAAAAAACAAAAACACCAAAACAACAAAAACTCAAAAAAGCCAAAAAAGCAAAAATCCAAATAAGCCAAACAATGCTAAAAAGATCAAAAAGCCAAAAAAGTGAAAAGCCAATAAAAATATAAAACCAAAAAAGTTAAAAAAGTCAAAAATAAAAAAACCAAAAAAGTTAAAAAAAGCATATAATGGCAAAAATGCCAAAAAAGTAAAAAAAAGTTCGAAAAAAGCAAAAAATGCAAAAAACGAAGAAGGTCAAAGAGTACAAAAGCCAGAAAAAAGTCAAAAAATGTCAAAAAAGAGAAAAAAGACAAAAAAGCTGAAAAGCCAAATTTTCTGCAGAAATTACAGAATGAATATGTAGCCATTATATCAGTCCACTGAACGGATATAATTTTGTATTCAGTCTAGAATGTACATAAAATCTACCAAATGTTAAGTAGTCCGCTAACTAAATATTGTTACGCAGCTATTATAGGAAACATACAAATAGAAAAAGAAGTGGAATGTTACTCATCGCCCTACAGTGTACTACGGTCGTCATAAGTAAAAGTACAAGTAAAAGAAATTTCTGGAAATGTCATTACCCGTCAAGAATATTCTAGACGACAGTTCGAGAAGGGTCAAGCAAGCTATATAAGGATGATCCTGACGTCAGTTTTCAGTTTTTTGATAGACGTACCGAAAACTTACGTAACAGCGGTGGGATACAAAGTAGAAGTTCATGGTAAATACTAGATCCACTGAGTACGAAGCAGGCATGGATACGTCAGGCCCACCAGCATTGGTTTTGAAGATAAAAGAGGATAGAAAAAGGCGAGAAGAGGAAAAGGAAATGCGAGAAGAGGAAAAGGAAATGCGCAAGAAGGAAGAAGAGGAGAACAAGGAAAGGCGCAGGAAGGAAGAAGAGGAGGAAAAGAAAAGGCGTGGGAAGGAAGAAGCGAGGAAAGGGAAAGGCATAGGAAGGAAGAAGAAAAGGAAAGGGAAAGACGAGAAGAGGAAAAGGAAATGCGTAGGAAAGCAGAAGAAGAGGAAAAGGAAAGGCACAGGAAGAACGAAGAGGAGGAGAGGCGCAGAAAAGAAGCGATTGAAATTATGAACGGTTTTCTACAAATCCAGGAAACTTTTAATCAAGAGGTTGGTCAGCTTAAAATTAGAGTAGATCTGTTAGAGCAACAACAAGAGCATCTAAAAGCTAATTAATTACAGCAGCTATGCGTTTTGAAGAAGCCAATCACCCACACCGAGCCGGCTTTCTAACAATAACCAGAAAGTAGAGTATCGGAAAGGTCTCCATAGCAACGCAGACATTCTCTTCGGGCAACCCCGTTTAGGGGAACAATGCTGGTATGGTAAAAGGCTCGAAGAACGAGAAGAACCGGTTGATAAAGTTACTCTTCGGTCAACCACTATCAAACCAGGGGGCGACGAAGAGGAAATGACCCTTAAAAGTCTGAGACAAGGGATAGAAGAAAGACAATGACTTAGAGGTTGACCGAGAATGGCTCAAAAATAAAGTCACACCTACTTGGCAAGAGATAGCCAAATACAGTAGAACTATAAAAGGCTATTGGACCTAGTGAGATTCCTCGTATCTTCACGATAGCCTATTGTACCGGAAGTGGGAGGCCCCGATGGAGTACATGTAGTCCGCCAAGTGATACTGCCGAAGTCACAGGTGAGAAATGTATTAGAGGAGCTTCATAGCAGCCGTTCAGGAGGACACTTTGATACTGAAGGGACACTGGCACGAGTTTGGGAAAGATTTTATTGGGTCAATTGCCGACGGGATGTAGCGGATTGGTGTAAAAAATGTGATGTATGCAATGGCAGGAAAAAGGTATTACTATTTTAAATTCTGATCCTGAAGGTGAATTAGAAATCAAAGTTACAAGAACTGTGCTGCTAGCTCAAAACTAGAGATAGTCTATTTTAATGCCACTGTAAGCCGGAGAGTGGCATGGATTCTTAAAGAGAACTTGATATGCTAGTGTGACCAAATAATAACAATGAGTAAGTATTGTTTTTCTTTAATTTGTACAATAAGTAGGTAGTTAGGTAGATAGTGATAATTAGAAACTCAATTGTATGTAACAAATACCGATAGGTAATAAATCCCCCTTTGTAGTACTACCAAGGTTCACACGTTTTAAATATATATGTATGTCACTATTTAATTAAATGTTCTTATTTTTCTTGCAGGTTATACGGCTGCTATTAATCGGATGAGTATAAAATTGGAAAGCTCTTACTTGGCGATATCGGTTCCTAGCGGCGTCTACAGCTATGATATAATGCTCGCAGTCAAGTGCTGGTAAAGGAAGAAGTGGGTTCCAGCCACCAATCCAATATATACGGCACGTGAGTGGTACTTTAGAAGAGACTTAAGGAGGTGCTCTATAGTGAAAGTAGTAATCGGCTCTACGAGCAGCAGTAAATAATATCTGGTAATACTAGGAGCTAGATGACCAAAGCTAGATATTGTAGAGACTTAATGTCTACACTTAATGGCCTAAAAGTAATATGTATAAAATAGAAAGATTTTCACATCAAAGAAAATGAAGAATGCTTACCGGAGATCAGAAGCGGCCCCTTTTAAGATAAGTATAATTATCCCCAACTGGGTAAATCCACTTAGATTAATGTTATATATACTTAATCTGTTAGATGTTAGCTTAAACTTAATTTGTTTTTAGGTTGAACAAATCCGAATAAAGTTCGAAAGTTACAGAAACCTCATGGCCCAAATTTCAACCAAGAACAAAAAGAAAAAGGAAGTGAGCGAGAAAGACACATTTCCTGACATAGGAGTTTATTGGTGATGCCAAAATATTTGACCATAGTAGGCCTTTTAGCCAGGTACAGGCATACCTAGTTGTAAAATGTCTCTAGAATAAAAGAAGAAGAGCAGAGTTCAAAGGTCACTAAAGTAGTTCAAAATAAATGTAAACACTGAACTAGGTTATTTTAAACAATAAACAGTTAAAATACAAATGTATCCTTTTTGATTTTTCCTGAAGTAAGTAATTAACTATTAAGTAATTAAATAATAACTAATTAATTATGTTTAACATAACTATTCAATGGTAATTGTATTAATTTATAATTCATCGATTTAAACCTGTAACATCCCCCCCTTTCCTAAAAGGATTTTTCAAAACAAAAGTGATTAGGCTTATAAATCTCCTACCTACCTACATAAACTACCTAAACTAAAACTAATCTGTATCTGAGTCTGACTCTATATTGGGGTGATCAGGCGGATGAGCCTTTAAATCTTTGATGTGCCATACACCCTTGGACTTGCCGTTTTGGTCCTTCAGCTCGTACGACCACGGAGATAAAATTTTTGATATCCTAAACGGACCTTCAAATTTAGGCACAAATTTAGCCGTTACGCCCTTAGTGGCATCCGATAAGGCATACTTACGTTTCCAAACAGTTTGGTTTAGAGTATACCTTTCGTCACGGCGACGCAAATTATATCGGGCCCTCGAATTGTCAAAAGCAATTTTGAGACGTCGACGCACATCCACAAAGACCTCTAATAAGGCTTCGGATCGAGTAATGGGATCAACATCTTGTCGAAAGGGAGTAGCTAACGGATGGACATCTTTGCCTGATAACTTTATTTCTCTTCCAAACACTACAAAGTTTGGTGTCAATTTTGTGGTTTCGTGGCAGGAAGACCTTATCGCACAGGCGACTTTCTGTAAGTACTTATCCCATGTACGATGGTTATCGGCCACGTAGGCTGTCAAAGCCGTTTTCACAACGCGATGAGCGCGTTCTACAGGGTTACTCTGGGGATGAAAATTTGAAATGTGATAGGGGTCGATTTGATATTTTTCGAGTAAATTGTGAAAAACATTTCCTGTAAATTGGGCTCCATTGTCCATTATTACTTTATGTGGTGCACCATACAACAAAATCACTTGGTCTTCGAAAATTTCGGAGATTTTCCTTCCCGTGGCAGATCTTAGAGGGAAAAGCAGTAAAAATTTACTAAAAATATCTAGGACTGAGAAAATATATGAATATCCTGATGCCGATCGAGGTAGCGGTCCAACTATATCGATACTAACAATTTCAAATGGTCTAGTTGCTACCGGACCTTGACTGAGCATTAGTCCTGCTGGTGGACGTTGAACTGGTTTGGTCTTGAGACAAGTTGTGCAGCGAGATATATATCGAGCCACATCTTGTTTCATTCTCGGCCAATAGTACTTCTGGGCAAGTTTTGAACGGGTTTTATATACTCCGAGATGACCTGCCGTAGGCGGATCATGATATGCGGATATGAGTTCAGACCGTTTGCTTTTAGGAACTACTATTAACCATCCATTAGATTCTGGAACAAGTTCGGGATATTGAGGTTCGACTCTTTTATACAGTTGACCCCTTTCTAGACGCCATGGAGGGTACTTTGACGGCGTGTTTTGTACTAAATCAACCATCTTCCGATACCATTTGTCAGTTAGCTCCGGTAGAAAGTTAGGTGCAACCGCGTCGATTCGAGGTACTGATCTAGAGAGCGCATCAGGTACAGCATGCTCACAACCCTTGCGGTGAATTACCTCGAAGTCGTACTGCTGCAGTCTAACTGCCCACCTTGCAATACGACCTATGGGATCACGAATACTATTAAGCCATTTTAAACTAAAATGGTCGGTTATCACGGTAAATTTAACTCCTTCCAAATAAGCTCTTAAACGTTCTACTGCAAATAAGACAGCTAAGCATTCCTTTTCTGTCGTGCTATATTTACGCTCCGCCTTGGTTAAAGACCTACTGAGGTAGCATATGACCCGTTCATTACCTTCCTCATCAGTCTGCGATAAAACAGCACCTAGACCGAAGTCGGATGCATCAGTTTGCACCACGAAGGGTCTATCAAAGTCTGGACAAGACAAAAGGGGTGCGGAAATCAGGTATTCCTTAAGAGATTTAAAGGCTGATTCACATTCGGAACTCCATTGGAAAGATTGGTTTTTCTTGAGGAGATGACACAGGGGTGCTGTTAAAGATGAAAAATTTGGCACAAATCGCCGATACCACGATGCAACTCCTATTAAGCGTCGAACATCAGAGCTAGATTTTGGCTGTGGAATTTGCAAAATTGCTTCCACTTTCGCAGGATCCACCATGAGACCTCCCGCTCCTACAACATACCCAAGATATCTCAGCTCTGATTTGCAAAAATGGCATTTTTCTCGGTTCAAGGTAAGACCAGCGGTAGTCAATCGGGAGAGGACTTCTTGAAGTACTTCTAAGTGTTTCTCAAACGTTTCCGTGCAAATTATCACGTCGTCTAGATACACGAATACGTATTTCTCGAGATCTAACCCGATGACTTGATCGATGAAACGTTGCCATGTTGCAGGCGCATTATGAAGTCCCATGGGCATCCTTCGAAACTGGAATAGCCCACGTCCAGGTATTACAAAAGCTGTCATTGGCTTTGACTCCTCTGACAATGGAATTTGCCAATACGCACTCTTTATATCTAGAGTTGTCAAAAAGTGCGAATCTCGTAATTTGTCGAGAGTTGCGTTAACAAAGGGAAGAGGATATGCATCCTTCTCGGTAACCTTGTTCAATTTTCTAAAGTCTACCACAAAACGATAACGTCCGTCCTTTTTCTTGAGAAGGAGAATTGGTGAGGCCCACGGAGACCTAGAAGGTTCGATGACACCATCATCTAGCATTTTTGTTAATTCCTCGTTAACTTGTCGCAGTAAAGGTGGAGACAAAGGATAATGTCGCTGCTTGATCGGTACTGCGGTGGTTCTAATGACATGTTCCACTAGAGACGTACATCCTAACTTCACTCCCATATTCTGAAAGGTATCATCAATGAACTTGTCTAGTCTAGACTTCTGTTCACTAGATAAAAAGCCAGAAGAGATAAGGGCGAGCTGAGTGGACGGTAATAATTCTTGAGATGTCTCCTGGAAAAACCATTTTCCAGAAAACATGTCCGGCACTATGCGCATGGCTCTCCAAAAGTCCATTCCCAAAATGAGAAAATGAGGGATACCAGGGACGATTAAAACATTTATAATTTTTAATTTATTGCACAACACTATAGGGAGAGGCACCATTCCCAAAATATCGCAAGCTTGACCGGATGCCACGACACAGGACTTCTGTTCGGCTTCCTTAAAATTGCAAGACGTCTTCAGAAGGTTCCATCCAGGTCCACCCAAAATCGTATTGGTAGCCCCTGAGTCTAGCAAACCTAATAACGTACGTTCATAAATTTTCACTTGAAGATAGGGTCTGGAGTCTCCTTTAGCATGAGCTAAAACATAGTCTAATAAAATGTGTTGATGATCTTCGGTCGATGTCGATGAAAAGTCAGCTGCTCGACCTACTGCTGACTTCGAGAGGAGTTTTTTCGACACCTTGGACAATTGTTAATTGAGACATCTGGACTGCCACATTTAAAACAAAACCGATTGCGTCGGGGTTGATCGCATTTCTTGAATCTATGGCCCGTTCCGCCACAATTCCAACATGAGGGTTCTAGATCAGACTTAGGAATAGATGGATTATCTCTCGGGGGCTGACTGGTATTTCGGTTTGTCACTGGTGTGGATTGCACTGGGCGACTACTAGCCACAGTTATTGGTTGTTGATTTCCGGGTTTGCGGTATGCCAGTTCTGGCTCGAGAAGTGATCGATATGAAGTGGGAGGAGGAACATATTTATCCATCACCGCCTGGGCTTCTTCCACTTTTCTACCAAGAACAATCAATTCATCAATTGTAGATACTTGGTGAAGTATTAACTGCGATTGAATACTTGGCAATAAATTTCGTCTTATAAGAATTACGCGATCTTTTTCAATCGGTGGTTGTTTCAGTTTCCTAAATAAGTTTTCCATTATCGTAATGTAATTAAGGATTTTCTCATTTGCACCCTGTGTTCTTTTCCTGATTTCGTCCATTAGACCAAGTTCATAGTCATATGGTAAGTATGCTTCTTTAAGCTGCTGACATAAATCTTGCCAAGATACAAATTTTCGGGTCCTATACCAAAGTAAAGCATCCTGCGTCAAAAGCTCAGGAGAACAGCGTAAGAGTTGTTGATGAGAAACCCCTCGAGAAATTCTAAATTCTTCCACTCTCTCTAAAAACTCATTAACACTTGTCCTACCGTTAAATTTGACATTCCATCGGGACACGTCTGGTAAGCGAGTTTCTTGACTCCATCCATCATACATTGGTCGTCGCGAAGGGATGTGTAGATTACTCATGGCTGAAGACATATATTCAGGTGCATTCCACAAAGGACTCGTGCTATCTATCGTAGCTCTTCTACTAGATACATTTGGAATTGTAGTTGGCTCCGTAATAGGAGGCATAAAATTAACTCGTGCTGTAGGATTTGGTATTGACTTTTGCCTTATTGAGTTCGAAGCTACCGGAAGAGAATTCGATCGAATTTGACTTCTACTATTCGTAGCTATTGGGTCTGAAAATGGAGGAAATTCCCATACTTCTCCATGCGTAGGATTCGCAGATGTACATGGTGGTATTACTCGTTGTGGTGATATTAACTCCAAATTAGGTTGATCCAAAATGGTTAAGTTTCCAGAATTGCTATCACCAATATCATTCTCAGTATGATCTACTAATGGTGGTGGGTTAGTGTGAGGTACAGACGAAACAGCACTTTCATAAATTTGTATAAGTTCCTCTTGAACGGATTTACAATGATCTGCTAATTTGCATTGTTCTTCCTCTTTTTCTTCGTAAGAGACTGGAATACGATCAATACGACTAGCTAAATGCTGCAGTCTTGTTCCTATTCTTTTATATTCGTTTTTCGAATTTTCGGGATCAAAATTTTCAATAGCTTGTTCGAGCTCGGAACACTTTGCCTTACATATCCTTATTTCATCCTCAACTACCAGATCTATATGCCCTCTGATTAAATTATTTGGAGTTTCCTTCTCCTTAAGTAAAATCTCGCGAAGACTCTTTCTCAAATCATTAACACTAGCACTAGGATTTCTAGGTAACCCTCTAATATATAATTCATAAGCTAGTTCATCTTTTAGAAGTCTATTGACCTCCATCTTATCACAAATAAAACGTTTACAACTATAAAATAGTTTATGCGTAATCTAAATTTTCTAATCTAATTCTAGATTGTAATCACCAAATTCCCCTCTTTCCAAAGAAAAAAATAAAAAAATATAGAGAATGAAAACAAATTACAACTCGCAAGTGCAATTGCTATTTTGTAATTACCTAATTCTAACCTTAATTAAATTATATCCTATCTAACTAACTATATGTACACTATACTCAAAACACAATCCTACTATCGTTACTATACTCAAAAGTACAAAATTAATTAGGCATTGGTTATATTACATGTAATGAAGTATTAATAAATACCTTCCCATAAATTCTACCAACCAACGTAAATAAAAATTTGCCCCACTCTACCCTAAGCAAGTTTAAGGAATAATATGTTATGAGTTATCAGTAACAAAAGTAAAAAATAACCTAAAATTAGCTAATTATTGTATTTTTAATGAATACATCTGTTTATTAACCTTTTATTTACACAATTTTTGTATAATTAAACTTTTCTATTAATTCCCAATAGTGACTTTTAACAACTGCATAAAGGCCAAATTTGAAAAAGAAGAAAATAAAAGAAGAGTTGTGACAGTGGTCACAATGTCAATTGCCAACAAAATTGTCAGCTGTCACTACTGTCAGTTGAAAAATCAACAACACAAATCAAAGTTCTATTAGAATTTAGAAACCCTGAAAATAAACGAAAATAAGGAGTAAAATTAACAATATGCAACTAACCTGTGATGTCTATCCTACTAACAAAGTGTTATACTCGTTTGTGTCGTCCAAATATAGTACATAACAACATAACCAAGCAATTAGTTACCAAATAAATATTTCCAACTTGAGCAAATAATATGTGAATATACAATTATATACAAGCTAAATGTAAAGGCAGTTGCTTTATTACTTTTTACTAAAGCAAAGAACTGTATTATTGTTTCTACATATACAAAAAATCCAAATACCTTAAATAGTGCCTAAAATATATATCTATGCCAGTAAAATAGGCTGAAACTGAATTGTATGCTTCTTTTTATACCATTTATACATCCGCTAATACTATACATGTAAATAAAATCATATTGTGCAAGAGAATAACCAACCGAATGCTGAAGTGAATAAAGTTCCAAAACTTATTTATGTGATACTACCTAACAAAATTTGGTCACAACTAAAATTTACACACGGTGAGCGCCATTTATTACTATTTTAAATTCTGATCCTGAAGGTGAATTAGAAATCAAAGTTACAAGAACTGTGCTGCTAGCTCAAAACTAGAGATAGTCTATTTTAATGCCACTGTAAGCCGGAGAGTGGCATGGATTCTTAAAGAGAACTTGATATGCTAGTGTGACCAAATAATAACAATGAGTAAGTATTGTTTTTCTTTAATTTGTACAATAAGTAGGTAGTTAGGTAGATAGTGATAATTAGAAACTCAATTGTATGTAACAAATACCGATAGGTAATAAATCCCCCTTTGTAGTACTACCAAGGTTCACACGTTTTAAATATATATGTATGTCACTATTTAATTAAATGTTCTTATTTTTCTTGCAGGTTATACGGCTGCTATTAATCGGATGAGTATAAAATTGGAAAGCTCTTACTTGGCGATATCGGTTCCTAGCGGCGTCTACAGCTATGATATAATGCTCGCAGTCAAGTGCTGGTAAAGGAAGAAGTGGGTTCCAGCCACCAATCCAATATATACGGCACGTGAGTGGTACTTTAGAAGAGACTTAAGGAGGTGCTCTATAGTGAAAGTAGTAATCGGCTCTACGAGCAGCAGTAAATAATATCTGGTAATACTAGGAGCTAGATGACCAAAGCTAGATATTGTAGAGACTTAATGTCTACACTTAATGGCCTAAAAGTAATATGTATAAAATAGAAAGATTTTCACATCAAAGAAAATGAAGAATGCTTACCGGAGATCAGAAGCGGCCCCTTTTAAGATAAGTATAATTATCCCCAACTGGGTAAATCCACTTAGATTAATGTTATATATACTTAATCTGTTAGATGTTAGCTTAAACTTAATTTGTTTTTAGGTTGAACAAATCCGAATAAAGTTCGAAAGTTACAGAAACCTCATGGCCCAAATTTCAACCAAGAACAAAAAGAAAAAGGAAGTGAGCGAGAAAGACACATTTCCTGACATAGGAGTTTATTGGTGATGCCAAAATATTTGACCATAGTAGGCCTTTTAGCCAGGTACAGGCATACCTAGTTGTAAAATGTCTCTAGAATAAAAGAAGAAGAGCAGAGTTCAAAGGTCACTAAAGTAGTTCAAAATAAATGTAAACACTGAACTAGGTTATTTTAAACAATAAACAGTTAAAATACAAATGTATCCTTTTTGATTTTTCCTGAAGTAAGTAATTAACTATTAAGTAATTAAATAATAACTAATTAATTATGTTTAACATAACTATTCAATGGTAATTGTATTAATTTATAATTCATCGATTTAAACCTGTAACAAAGGTCTATGAATTCGCTCAGGAACGACTGAAAGCCCACACCGATAAAGCAGAAGCTAGAATCAACAGGCTTGCCACAAATACACATTTTGAGAGGGCGACTAGGTATGGCTGTGCAATCCCAAGAAGCGAAGAGGACTTTGTCAGAAATCGCAACGGAACTGGGAAGGCCCCTACTCCGTTCTTAAGGAAAATCAACAACCTGATCTGCCGCATTCAACTGTCAGCGGGAAATAAATCCAAGGTAGTTCACATCGGAAAGATAGCTCCATACTATGGTCAAGATCCTCCCCGTTGGCTCCAACCAGGTTCCAGTAATCAAGTTATTCGGCGCGAATAACTATAGAGGAGGGAGCAATGTTATGCAGAACCCTGCAGTAGCCTGCGGATATTATAGTGTGCTGCGGTCGTCATAAGTAAAAGTACAAGTAAAAGAAGATAGAATAGTCTAGAAATGTCTGGAAATGTCATTACCCATCAATAATATTCTAGACGACAGTTCGAGAAGGTTCAAGCTATATAAGGATGAACCTAACATCAGTTTTCAGTTTTATGATAGACGTTATATATTAATGTTATCAGTTAAATAGTTGTTGTAAAAGTTGTGTTGAAATAAATTGCGATACCAAAAACCTGTGTAACAATATTCTTCACTGATATATTGAGAAATTTTCCTCGAAATAGGCAAACAACTTTGTTTTGTCTCTGTTTTATCTCCGTAGCCAATCGTTTGTAAAATTGTTAATTTATGAATTTCTGTTGTACGTACTTGTTCATAGCTACATTCCTACCTACCAAACGAAGGTGTTTGAAAAATAAACAAAAACTTTTATCCAGCCACAACGGCATGTCACATAAGATTTAAAAATAGTTAATAATAACAACAAAAAAGTAACGCACTATCATGAACATAAACATTGAAATATAAAAAAGCACGTTCAATGAGAAGGCTGACTCATCGAATACAATTATCCAAATGTTTATCTGTAAGTCGATTGCGATATTTGTTCTTAATAAACTTCATATTGGAAAAAGAAGATTCACACAAATAGGTTGCACTGAATAATGCTTTCACTTTCAAGGCAACACGGCATAGAACTGAATATTTGTGTTTACTTACAATAGGCCAGATACATTTGGTACTTGAGACTAACGATTTTAAGGCTAAATCATGTTGAAACTCAATTACTTCCATTTCTGTTGCAGCAATGTCTTCGTCAAAGTTCTGCATAACACAAGTTGCAAACTGTTGGATATCAATTTCCATAAAGGGTGAAACAACAAACTGCGCTACTAAAGCCATTTCATTGAAATCCTTAAAACGATTTTTGAAGTTATTCTTCAGGGTAGAAACTATTTCTACATGATATTTGCTGCCATAGGGTTCTAATAGTTTTGAGATATTTTTTCTGAAAGAATAGGAAAATGCTTGGCATCGCTGTTAATTAGGTTTTGTTCCCAAAACTCCAGCTTTTTGATAAATGCTTTTATATCAGAAATCATTTCCGCTGGTTCTTTGTCTCTCCCCTGAAGCTGCAAATTAAGTTCGTTTAATTTCTCTGTAATGTCCACGAGAAAACCAAAATCTCTAAGCCAGATTGAATTTTCTAGTTCCGAAGTCGGTTCATCGCATTGTTTGAAAAATTGAACTATGCCAGATAGGACATCATTAAAACGTTTCAACACCCGTCCTCTACTTAACCATCGGACTTTAGAGTGAAGGAGTAGGTCCCCGTATTGACAGTCAACTTCATCGACCAAGGTTTTGAATAATCTTCTTTGTAACGCTTGAGCTCTAATCTTGTTCACAATTTTTACCACCAGTTTCATAACGTTGTTTAGTTTCAGGAAATTTCCACATAATGCTTGCTGATGGATAATGCAGTGGTAACAGAGACATTGCGGAAAAGTTTCATCTTTACGACATAACGCCACCAGACCCTTATCGCAACCTACCATACCCATCTAGCACCGGACGTCGTTTCACGTCATAATCACGTTGAATTTTGGTCAAATACGTCGATGTGATTTTTTTACGCAAAAGTAACGTAATAATGACGTCATTTTTGGACCAATTTGACACGTAAATATAGTTGTTGCGAACAAAATAAACCTATTTATGTCATTAATGCACTTCGAGTTTTTGTTATTCATTATTAAATAAATAGAAGGTAATTTATACAACATCGTTTATTTAGCGGTCATTGTGACACCAAAATAAGACGTACTATGACGTTATTTAGAGACTAGTTTGTCACGTTCTGAAATGAGGCGTTAAACTGCGCACGTGTACACGTCGATTCTACACCTTTATTGTTTTACATTCAATTTATTAATAAAAGTATCTTTAGTGTTTATAATAAATTTATGATTCTCATTTTAAATCTAGGGATTTTTGAGAATTTTCATTTTTAAATGAAATTTTATGTCAACACTGTTTAGAAATGTCAGCTGTCATGTCATTGTCCAGGGTTAGCGGTTCACGCCATTTTGTGTTATTTTTGTAACTTGTGTTTGCAACATTCTTTTATTGTATGATTTTGTATGTCTTTTGAAGGTAAGTAGTTAGGAAGTTTAGTGCGATATTATTGTTTATTTTTAGTATGTTTATAGGAATTCAATACGCCGACAAGCACGGCACCGGAGTATCATTAAACCACTTCAAGTTCCAAGTGGCCGACATCCTAGGAAATGAGGTTCTTATAAACAACAAGAACCTTTTAACAAGAGCTTAAAAAAGGAGAAAATTGGACTCTTTCCTATTTATAGAACATATTTACCGAAGGTGAGTGATTTTTTATATTGTAAAATTGCCTGTAGCTAGCCTAATTTTGTTTTAACTATTAACGTAGACATTAATATAAACAAAAATTTAAGGATTTTTAAACAAACCCGTTCATAAAGATAATTTAAACATACATATTCCTGACAGATCTGATTTTACTTATCTTGTTTAGCATATATAATAATAAGTTGTGAACCATTAAATATATCACTTTTGTGACAGCTTAATGATATAAAACAATTTCTGTCTTTTTCGGTCATTGCTAACTCTATTTTTTGGCTCAAATTTTATTTAAATAATGTAAGTTTCTGGTAGTTATAACTATTATATTTTTGTTTTAGTGAAACGAAAATTTAATAAGGATACCATTGAAGCTGCTTCAAGCCTGATGTATATTCGGAATGATTTGTTGAATATCTGGACACTGCTATATAATCTTTTGTAATTTATACATTCTAAGTACATATTCTAAGAAGTAATGTTTATTTAGTAATAGTTCAGGTTAGTATACTTACTATGTTTCAATTCAGAAATTTTATGCAGTAACCTATCTTTTTTATATAAAACATTTTTATTAAACATTTTTTAAATAAAACGTTTTTTATAAACATTTTTTTATACAAATTAAACATTTTTAAATGAATATTATGGTGTTTTTTTGACGTCTAAACACGTTATCTGATGACGTGTTTATCACGTCGCTGTATGACGTCTTTGATCTGTGACATATTGCCGTCATAATCACGTCACTAGCACGTCATAAATTGGTGATTTCGACGTAAAATGTGACGTGTATTTCACGTGAAAATCACGTGTCTGTGCTAGCTGGGTAGCTGGAGCGCCATCGGTTGTCAAGCCTACCATTTTCGACATTGAAATTTTCTCGGAAGAAATAATATTTTTTAAATGAGAAAACAACTCCTGTTCAGTAGTGTGTCCTTTCAGTGGAATAAACTTCAAAAGATCTACTTTAATCGTAAAATCACTAAAAACCATCCCGACGAACACGGCCATCTGGGCAGTGTCAACGACATCTGTTGATTCATCCAGTTGAAGTGAAAAATAAACACAGTTATCTAAGTCAGTTCTTAACTGTAAAAAAATATCATTGCTCATTACTTCTACACGTCTCATCACTGTATTAGCAGAAAGTTGCATAGATTTTATAGCTGAAACTATCTCGTCTTTATTTCTAAAGTTGGCAAATAACGAATAAGCAGCTTCTAAAAACGCCTGTTTTATCATTTCCCCGTCTTCATAAGGTTTCTTTTTTTGTGCAATTATCTGGGACACACGGTACGATGCTTCAGTTGCAGCCTTATTTTTGTCGACTGTTCTTAAAAATATTGATTGTTGTCCAATTAACTGCTTTTTTAACTGTTTCAGTTTCTCCTTTCTGGCGGCAGAATGTAGCGGGAATGATTTTTCAAAATTAGAATGTACAGTTTTATGATGTCTCTCAATTTTTCCTTTTTTAGCAACGGAGACCGAAGTATTACATAACAAACACACATTTTTATCTTTAACTTCTGTAAAAAAGTATTGTTCTTCCCATTCCGAATGAAAGTGGTATGTCTTTACCTTCTTACAACTGCTTGCCCTAATATTATTTTTTGTTGTTCTCTACTAACCCAACCGCTGGACGTTGGTTACGCGTTCAGTTTTAAACTAACGTATTTATCCCGTTCAAAGCAATCCTGATCCTTCTCGAACACTAACGCGCTGGTCCGGCTGGTCGGTTCTAGCCGATTCTAGCTTGATGGCGTCAGCGGCAAATCGCTCACCACAACGTTGCCGCTGTTTATGTTTAATATTATGACAATTAGATTTTTTTGTGGAATTTTCGGAAGCTTCTCTGATTTTTGCAGTTTGTATTTTTTAAATTAAAATCGTTGTGAGAGCTACCAGAATTGCCTCCGCGAGCTACCGGTAGCTCGCGATCGACAGGTTGGCGACCACTGTCTTAGAGGATACTCAGAAAGCTGCGCAATTCGTACAATCTCTGTATATTAATTAATATTATATTAATAGTAAGTACAGTGAATACGGTGAGAATCCACGGTCGCAACTGAAGATATCACAAACAATACTGTATTGTTATTTGGATATTGCAATGTTGCTAATTGCCAATTGTTAGGGTTTCTAAATTCTACGCTACGCTTTCTCAGCAAATTTGAACTACGCTGTATTGTTTATTGTTTTATTAATTATAACAAAAACGTCTCAAAAATAATTACAAGGATAATAATTTTCAGGTTTTTGAGGTTATTTAGATATGGCCAAAATCCATTCTTTTTAGGCCACCTCGTACAAACTGTATATCGTAGTGAACAAAACGTATTCTATTTAAAGATTCGTCGTTCTTGCATGAAAACTTTATTCCAATTTATGAAATTTTCGCACCTTTTTATGATAGCAATTATTTTTCCTTATACCCCAATAGGTTTTTTTACGTGGTCCCTTTATCTGACGCGAATTTTTAGTATCTCGCAAGTGTTTATATAAAAAAAGAAATATCCCAGACAAAGAACATTTAAATCCTCGCACCAGATTTGCCGCAAAATTGGTTTAAAGCCGCAATTCTGGGAATTCTGTATGTGCAGAATTATTATTACAGAAGAAGGTCTGGATGATCAAACAGAACGTAGCGAATACTAGTGATAATTTAATATAGTCGCGTCAAAGTAGGTCGGAAAGGTCCAATCGGGCTAATTTTTTTGCAAAATGTTCATGAGACATGAGATTCAAAGTTCACTAAAATCTAGATGCCACTCGGCCTCCCTCCCCTCAAATTCACCCCAATTGGGGAGAATTCTCGGCTTTTTTCAACAAAAGGCGCATACTTCATAAAACTGCAGTCCCAAGCGGGGTAAATGTTCCACTCGGGAGTTTTAAAGTACCCTAAATCCATTATTTGAGTCATGTCGTCTTTGCGACCTTCCCAAGGGTGGGTGACAGGGCCACTGGGGGGGTCCAATATACTAGATGTCCGTGGAAATGTATTTGGGCTCCCAAATTGCGCTAGGGGAGTTTAGAAGGGCGGAGATCTCAATGTCATCGAGAATTAAGCCTTTTCAAGCCCTCAAGGTACCATTTGGGTAGGCGCGTCAGGAGACAAGCGACCACTGAAACGACCCCAAGGTCGAGTAGGACGACAGATGCATAAATGTTACGCTTCGTACATTTCGCAAGCTTGAAGAAGTGTCGCGCGACACTTGCAAATAACCATTCGAGGGAATGATCAGCGTTGCCAGACCTACTGTTTTTACGTAGATCCAGTGTTTTTGTCTCTAGTAAATTTTGTTCTTAATTTATTAAGTTTGCCTCATTCTTTAGCAAATGGTTAAAGAATATATTCTCTAGTAAATTTTCTGCAGTAAAAGCAGCGTAATAAGCATCCACTACTGTAGGTTGGCTCCATAAAAAAAAACATCAAGATAATGATTGTTTTTATTTAAAATGAAACAAAGAATTAATAGGGCATCATAAAAAGAACATGCATATGCCAAACACTACGATTTTGAATTATCTGATTCAGACTGATCTAAAAGAAGTAGGTACTTATTATTTTTCATTGGTTTTTTTCCCGTACGTTAAGTAAATAATAAATTTTTTTTTTTTTTATCTTTGTTTACTTTCTAATTTGGGTAGAAAAAAGTTTATTTTTCGTTTCTTATATACTTGTTTTTTTATTTACTACACGGCAAATTATAATTATTTCCCCCTGTATTAAAATCTACTGTTCAGATCTACGGTTTTTTTTACCCATACTGTTCCAAAATCTGGCAACGCTGCCTAGATCGAAAGAAATTTCCATCCTAATCACCCTCAAAATGAACCGATGCTCGAGGACAGTGACCCCGGGTGCGACACGCAGCAAACCTCGCCGTGCGAAATGTGTTTCATATAATTGTATGTATTTTAGATGTGAAGCGACACTTCTCGGTCGCGTCGTCGGTCGTATATCGCGTCGGCGGTCGTCTGTCGCGCCTACCGAAATGGTACCTTCAGGGTCGTATAAAAAGGGACCCATGGGGTCTCAAATATCATGATCACGCGGGATTAAATTTCAGGACACAGAATTGGTATGCCCTAGTGTTATAAAACAAACAAATCTAAATTTGGGCAGCCTGTCATCCTGTGACCCAACCAGGGGTGTCCGAACAGGGTGCTGGACCCAAAATATGAGATTTGATTTTATTTGATATCAAAATGTAAAACTGATATAATTTCTCCACCGAGTATACTTCTTGGTCTTTTTGAGTCTCTAACGAACCTAGATATGGCTGATAAGGGGGCCTAAATTTTAATTCTCGTAAAATTCAATTTCCTCATATAAAGTTGATGACTGCATAATGAGTGTAATTTTATGTTGCAAGCATGTAGCCCCAGGGCTGCATGAACAAGCGTCCTGAGGGGCCGAAACTATCATGTTCACCTGGGACGATTCGATTTGATTTCATTACATAAAATTGATATAACTCACCTGCCCAATATAGAGTTTGTAGTTTTAAAACACTATCGCGTACCAATTCTGTGTCCTGAAATTCAATCCCGCGTAATCATGAAATTTGAGACCCCATGGGCCCCTGTGTATACGGCTCTGATGGCTTGAAAAGGCTTAATTCTCGATGAAATTGAGATCTCCGCCCTTCTAAACCCCCCTGACGCAACTTGGCAGCCCAAGCACATTTCCACGGACATCTCATATTTTGGACCCCCAGACGCCCTGTAACACACCCCCGGGAAGGTCGTAAAGGCGACCTAACCCAAATAATGGATTCAGGGCACTTCCAACCCCCCGAGTGGAACATTTTCCCCGCTTGGGACTGCAGTTTTAGAAAATATGTGGCTTGTTGAAAAAAGCCGAGAATTCCCCCCAATTGGGGTGAATTTGGGGCGGGAGGGAGGCCGAGCGGCATCTAGATTTTGGTGAACTTTGAATCTCATGTCTCAATGAACATTTTGCAGAAAAAAATAGCCCAATCGGACCTTTCCGACCAAAGTTCGAAGTTTCTGCGTTTTTAGTCCTACTTTGACGCGACTAATAACTAAATACTCCAATTTACTATAGATATTGCGTATTCATTGTGTACTTTTCGACTATCTTTCTCTGACAGAAGCAATTTCACCTTTTTTCTTGGATTATTACAAATTGAAAAGCATTTGGTACTGTTACGGGTCTTTAAACTGATAAAACTTATTAAATTATTTTTTTCTTTGGAAAAGGTTTTTTGTGGCAGTCTAGCTGAAGGTAAAAGGGTTAATCTAATTTTAAAGCAGCCTTGCGGTCAGTTGCTTAGCCCGAAATTTGTCTTGGGGGTAGAGATTTAAAAAGTCTGAGTATGATCTCTGTTTTAAGGATTCGGTGAACATTATTTCTTGATGAAAAAACTGATACTAAAATTAAACACTCAGATGAAACAAAAAATAGTTATTTTCCTAACAAGTGCGGAAAGTGTTACTTTCCCGCACGCGACTGCAGTTGGCCCGAACGACGCGAAGCGGTCAAGTGCGGGAAATACACTTTACGCATGAGTTAGGAACATTATTTTTTCTACGACCGTATATACAAAAAAGTAGGAAAAATAATTTTTGGAGAATTATTTTATTTCAACATATACAAATCTTTAAATAAAAACAACTAATTATTATGGATATTAATGTTAAATACACAATTTGTAGCATTTTGTAAATTATGTAAAATTGCCGGTACAGAGGAATTAGTTGGTATTAATTGGCTGTTAATAGTCGTAACGCTCGTAGATTGAAAAGATGACGTGGACGGGAGTGACATCGGTTGCAGGTCGCATGAAGGTGAAAATGACGGTGGCAGCAAAGGTTGCAAGTCATTTCTATTTGAAAGAATTTTATTCGAAATGTTTTTCCAAAAAATTAAAATTATAACAAAAAGCAAGAAAAAAAGTAAATTTTATTAAATGGAATAGTTGGAAAATACTAAATTACCTATTGTAACAATAGTTATAACATCCGAGGTAAAAAAACTATACAATAGGTAAGGCCAAATATTCATAATTTTACTTTCCCGCACTAGTGCGGGAAAGTGATTTTTTCCCGCACTAGTGCGGAAAAGTGACACTTTCAAAACTAAAATGCGTGCGAGAAAATGGGTAAAAATACACGGTCGTAGAAAAAAATATTTTTTCTACTACCGTGCGTAAAGTACGTACTTTACGCACTCCACGAAGTGTGTAAAGTTGTACTTTTTTTCACTAGTGCGTAAAGTAAAACTCTTTACGCACTAGTTAAAAAAAGTAAAATTTGACAAAATTTGTACATAACAACAAAATATAACGTTTTATTTTATATTAACATTTTTTTGCTATCTCCTTATAAGACAAATAAATAAATTATTTTTGCTTATATCTATTTAGTGTCCAACAAATTATCAACAGTTTATTTTAATTATAATTTTCTCTAAATGTCATCGATTTAATTAAAAGTAAACATACAGTGGATGTCGATTTTGGTAAAAGTAAGTTGGCCGTGGCTGTGTAAATTAGAAGAACTGTCAATCTCTAAACTTTTAATTAGTACCTACCTTATAACAGAACACAACAAAAGTATACTTAAGTTCAAGATTAGATTCTAAAGCTAATTTAGCATTTTTTTAAACTCAATCAAGTTTGAGAAGGTAAAAAGTTTTACTTTTTAATGTTTGTTTACTTAAATTCAAATTTTATTTGCAGTTTATTATATCTGTCATAATCGATATGGATTCAAATTTATCTAGCGATAGCGAATTTGATAATACTCCCCCAGATATCTTATGCAGTGCACAAAAGGCCACTGAAAATTTATTGCCAGAAAAATCTGCATATATTTATCAGCAAAAATACAATGCATTTATAGAATGGTGTAGGAAGAATAAGGTGACAAAATATTCGGAAAACGTTATTTTAGCATATTTCTCTGATGAATTGAAGAATTGCAAAGCTTCTACCCTATGGTCGATTTATTCTATGCTTAAAAGCACCTTAAAATATAATAACAACGTTGATATTTCGAAATTCAACAAGTTAATAGCGTTTCTCAAATAAAAAAAATAAAGGTTATAAACCAAAATAATCCAAAATTTTTGGACGAGAAGATCTAATTAATTTTCTGTTGAAAGCTCCAGATTCCAAGTTTTTAATGATCAAAGTAAGTAAATGCCTCAGTAAATGCTTGAATGCTCAGTATAAAATTAAAATATTCTGTAAAGTTTTCCAACGAGATGTGTGTTCGTATGGTGTGTTGCCTAACAAAATCACTTGCTGTCCTAACAGGCCACCGGGGTTGTTAGGCAGCACATTATACCTAAAACTTTTATATTTTTTACAATAGCATTTATTTGGAGTTTTACATGCGCAAAAAATATTTCCTAATGTTTAATAAATTATTTGTAACATTACAATATGTTATTTTTTAGGTAGATTTTATAATTGGAATTGCGGGAGCTTGTCGCCGGGAAGAATTATGTAAAATGACAATTAACGATGTGAAAGATAAACAAACAGTGTATATTGTCAAAGTATCAGAAACCAAAAATGGAATAGAACGCATTTTTACGATTTTAATTCCAAATAATTCTGCAGTTGATTATTTATCTTTCATAAAAAAATATACCTCATTAAGACCATCAAATATAAATTGTAACAGATTTTTTTTAAAATTAGCAAATGGAAAATATTCTAAACAGCCTGTAGGGATAAATACTTTTGGTAAAATGCCAAGTGTTATAGCAACGTATCTAAACTTGCCCAATCCAACGGCTTTTACAGGACACTGCTTTAGGAGGTCTTCAGCCACTAGTGAAAAAAAGTAACTTTTATATTTCTAATATTAGTGGATTATGTGTACGGTAGTAGACAAAATATTGTATGCCACTCGTGTGTAAAGTCCCTTTTTTGACGAATGTGAATGTTGTCGCACGAGCCGTAGGCGAGTGTGACAATCACATGAGTAACTTTACACACTTGTTGCATAAATAACTATTTTTAATACAAATTGTAAAGGAAAGATTTCTCTAGAGAATTCTTAAAAGAAAATTCTAATCAAATAAAAAATAAAAGCAGAATCCTTAAAAGAGTGATCATACTCTGAAAAAATTTTATTTTTTTTTTCTGCGTTGTGGTAATACTTTTTTGTTGATTTCATACTACAGAACTGTAGTCTAAGTAATTATATAGCAACAAAAAAAATATCACGTAAATACTTTAAATATTAAGAACTTTGTAATACATAAAACCTACGAATTTTATCTTATTACCGAAGCACTAGCTCTTAAGTAACTTTAATTTGTATTACTATTTCAAAAATTTTCCTTGGCTAGAGGTTCGGTTTGCTCTAGAAGAATAGAAAAATAAGTTTAATATTATTTAAAACAAATTTCCTACAAATATCTATATTTTTAGCTCGTTCAAAATGGAACAGAAAATATTATTAGGCAAAAGGGCCAAATTCTTCAAAGTCAAACGAAAGAAATAATTTCACGCCTAAATTTTACGAAAAACGAGGCTGAACACGGTATTAAAATACTATTACACAAATACAGAGAGAGAATTTTAGCTGCTACAGGGATTTCTAGAAGCAGTTATTCTAGAATTAAGAAGATGACTGGTGAAGTAAAAAGTGGAGTTAGTTCTTCATTTTGTTACGTTGTAATCGTCACTCCCTTTTAATAATTACAATATTTAATTAGTTCAAATATTCCAATATATTCTAATACTTTTTGAGCGCCCCTCGTATTTGGAAATATGGATATTATATTAACTCGGGGAAATTTGTCTCTGAGACATTCGATGGCTCAACCAATGATGCGCCTTCTCTAAAAATCAATAATTACGGTCAGAGGTTGTGCGCACGCCTGCTTATCTCTCGATGTGGTCGTTTCATATTTCACACATGCTGTCGGTTTTTGAAATTCTTTTCAATTAGGCAGCGGAATGAATCAGTTGGTTTAATTTAGTGCTTTGTTAAGTGTTTCCCAACTAACTAAGGTAACCAATTCATTTTTTTTTATAATGAATGGTAGAAACTAATTTTATTATGTGGTGAAATTATTTGTGACTTATTTCTTTAATTTATTTTCGAGATTTCCGCGTAATATGAGAACCACATGTAATGTACAAAATGGCTGCCATTAATTTTATATTTTTTTTTTCTCAGTTATTTAAAAAAATCTTTCCATTCTTCATGTATTTTAATTTAAATACTATTGCAAATCTCTAGTATTGTTGTAAACTTGAAATGTTCAATTTAAATAGTAAGATTTTATGGCTGACCACATGTTTTGTTTTTTTTTGAAGCAATGAAAAGATACGTTTTTTTTTTGTTGTAACTGACACGTTTTTTCTTTCTTAAAATTAAGGAACTGGCCCTGATAACTTAAGGAACTGGCTCTGTAACGACTAAGGAATTGGCCTTTATAACTAAGAACTGCAGAATGTCTAAAGTCATTGTAGGCTGAGCTACCATTAAGACAACGACACGGACCAGTTCGACCGTTGAAATCCGGAAACACAAGATAAGTGTCGGCCAGGACCACACACACAATTTTTGAGTCATAGTTATACTAGTCAATTTTAATTTTAAACTCATTATCAGTCAAATAACGTAAACCGTAAAATTTGTTAAAATCAATAAATTTCATTTTCTTTTTATTGTAATATCATTCATCAATTCAATTTGAAATTAAAGCCGATTAATTGTTTTGAAATTTAAGTTCTTTATTTTTCCTTACTTTCAACTGACAAGTTAATGACAAATTTACTTTTAGTGTACATCTAAAGGTATGGCGCCCAAATTAATTTAATTGAATTTTTTTAAGTCTTTTTAATTAAAGACCTTGTCATTGACTTGAAGGTAAATTCTAAACGAATCCCACTGACCTATTTTGATCTGAGCTAAGCCTGAGGCTTGTAAGAATTCTTATTATAAGAATTTTTACAATGAGACCCAGGTAAGGGTTAGAAACTTAACACATCATCTGGTGCAAAATATGTTTTTATAACGTAACTTTGTAAACGTAACATTTTTTATAAAACGTAACAATTTTTACAAAGAGGATATACAAAAAGAAGTACAGTTGTAGAATCTATAAGGCCTGAAGAGTTGGAAAAACTCAGAGGTATAATCCATGATTTTCATATTATTGAGAAAAGACTACCAACTCTAAATTGTAAGTTACTATTTTGATTATAATGGCAACGTATTTAATATAAATATTATTTTAGGTATATTACAAAAAATAAAGGATTGTTGTTTTGAATTCCGGGGCAGCATCTCATCACCTAGGAAAATATTATTAAACATAGGTTTTAAGTAAGTATAAATAACGTTATCTAAAAAAATCAAAATAAAATGATACCAAAATAATTAATTTCTCATAGTCAATTTTTGTACGTATAAAATTACAATGTTTATTTTTTCAGGTGAAAAAAAAATGAAGACAACAGATATGTTCTGTTGGAATCCTAAGACATTAGGAATAAGAGGACAAATTATTTAAAATCCTTAATATATTATCGGTAAGAGAGCAAAACTATTTATTATTGTGATGAGACCTATTTACAAAGTAGTCATACACATTCGAAAGGATGGACTGATGGCAAAGGCAAATTCAAAACTCCAATGAGCAAGGGGAAAAGGCTCATAATGTTACATGAGTAAGGAAGGTTTTGTAGAAAATGGAATGTTGATATTTACTTCAGGTAATAATCTATTTTTTATAAAAAATTATTTATTATTTGCGTCTTTACCTACTCCATAAAAATCCATGATGCTTAACAATCAAAAGTTATGATCAGCTTAAATTTAATTTAAACTGTTAAAGTATCTAATTAACAAGTAATTTAAGTACTTAATGTAGTGGTTTATTTTATTATCTTCAGTTTAGTTAAAAGATCTTTACCTGTACTTAATCCTTTATTGTTATACAAGGGAAAGTTTTTAGTAATAACTTTTTCTTAGGATTATTATAAGTCTTATCATCTTGAAGAAATATTTCTTCTAAAAACAGATTATTTTTTAAGTGGTTTAAAATTCCTAATAATTTTTGATTAACTAAGCAATTATTTCATTTAAAAGTTTAAGTATCATAGGGGAAAGTGCCCAACAGTGGGACATCTTTTTTTATAATTGATGTAGCATCCTTATTTATTGTGAAAAAATAATCTTTTTAAAACGAACACATAGCTGTATGCTTTATTTACATGTTTTTGACTTAATTTTTAATTATACAGAACAGGCTAATTTTTCATTTGCATAAATGTTGACAGCTGTATGTGTCCCACTGTTGGTCCACAGTGCCCATCAATGAGACAGCTCTGGTCCAACAGTAAGACAGTGGGTATTTTGCACTATACTCAAAGAAAACATTGTACGATTTGAAAATAATAATAGGTAATCTAAAATCAATTTCAAAGGTAAAAGAAGTGTTCTGACGACTGGTTTGTCCACAGGATAATAAATTTAATATCTGTTATATTAACCACAGACTCATCAGCAACATCAGGAAAAATGAACTTATTGGTTCCCTTCTGTTAGTTCCTTAGGAATACGACTTCATATTTTTGATTGTTTTAAGAACCTTTCCAATGAAATCTATCTTTCTTGTCTCCGGTTTACGACAAAATCATTTTATTTCGGAATTCTGTGTAGATCTTGAAAATCATCTAGGTTGATTCCTTCAAAAAGCTCATCTTCTGATGATGAATCATCTAATATTGGTTCTTCCTCCGAAATTTCGGATTTATCAGAAGATAAGTATTTTTCCAATTTTTTAGTCCTTATATACTTAATTTTATCTTCCAACTTGTTAGATTTATCGCCAAACACTTGTTTCTTCACTTCTTTAATCTCTTTACTTTATCTTTCTTACTCTTTTTATTCGCTCTTACTAAGCTATTTTCTTCGATTGCTTCCTTTTCAGGAGTATTCGTAGCTATGAGGCTTCTCCCCTTTTTTCTTGTATTACTAGTCTTACGAGCTTCTGCTTTGGGGTAACCTCTAAACTGCTCAGGACTTTTAAAATTATTTTTCACCTCCTCTTCCATAACTACTGTATTTTTCTGGGTATGGATATCCTCTGACAATTCTGTGCTTGGAATGAGGTTTTGGGAATATTGATTTTAGTATCAATATTTTCCGCTTGATTTAGAGGTGGGCGATCCGTAACAGAGCTTGGCATAAAATCAATATCAGTAAATACCTCTGTATTGAAGGGGTAGGTATATTCCGCATTTCTTAAAGGCATTTATAATATTACTTGGGGTAACTCCTTTTTCATGAGCAAAACCAACGCATGCAGCTACTTCATATATAGAAAACGATTTGCCTAGATGCTGCATCATCCAAAGGCTTTAAAAACACCAACATCCAATGGCTGAATTTTATTTGAGGAATGTGGTGGAATTGTCAAAATTGTAATTCCATTAGTTTTGGCTAAGTTGAGTGCAGCAATACTTAGGTGGCTTTCATGATTATCATAAATAAGAAGTGATGGGTTTTCTTTGGAGCTGTTAGAGTATTTAATGAAATGATTTATAACCTGTACGAATAAATCGGCATTCATCCATCCACTAGGAGTAGCAAGCCCTAATGTACCAGACGGGGCCCCTCGAATCATGTGGTCTTTAAAGTGAGTTCTTGGGAACACCATTGCCGGAGGTAAGTATTGGCCTGTAGCATTGATCATGCAACAAGTGGTAACAAGGGTGCCTCTCTTTCCACTTGTTACCTTGTTTACCTGCTTAACACCTTTACCAGCTAACACTTTCTGAAATTTTTAACGGTCACGGTTCCCGTCTCATCTAAGTTAAAAAGTCTTCTACCATCAGCAAAACTAGAAGTTCTGGAGTAAATATTTTGTAAATTTTTATAAAACACTGATACATTGTGCTGATTAAAAGACGTTGCACGAGACAAGCTGCAACCTTCTGGTGTCCTTAGCGACAGTCCTGTATGCCTTTTACGAAAATTGCGAAACCATTTTAGCCCTGCCATTGTTACGCCAATTGTCAGGAATTGTCTTTTTGTTTTCAATAGCCATTTCATAGCCAAGTTTTCTACAATCAATAATTGTGAGACCATAAAACATTCTTAAACACTGTATAATATAATCTACCAGAGATTCTTCCTCTTCATCTGTAAATATTTTATTCACCTGATAATTTGGAGCCATTCTAATTTTGCTACCCTCTTCAGCCAGTTTAGCTTTTTTAACATACCTAGCTAAAGTTTGATGTGCAATGTCTTTTGAAGCAGCTACTTTTCTTAGGCTTTCGCCTTCCATAGTCTGGTTTGAGCAATTACCAATTTTTCGTTTGCTTAAATTCATTGAAATCTGAAATATTACAACCCTATAAAATACATAATAAAAGTATATGTCCAACAGTAAGACATGACCAAACCAGAACTGTACACATTAATAAAAGTTCACAGACCTCCACCGAAATTTCTTTTAGACGATCTTGTCGAAGAACATGGACACAAAGTTCTACGATTACCTCCATATCATTCCGAATTAAATCCCATAGAAAAAATACGGGCCACAGTAAAAAATTGGGTGGGTCAACATAACACAACATTCAAGTTGGATAATGTTGAAAAGTTGGCAAGAGAAAAATTCCGAAGCATAACGCTGGAGGAAGATGAAGATGATGAAAATGTTTAAAATTATACAAATTAAATTAAAATATATTATTTATTAAAACTTTTAGTTGTTTTAATAATTTAAAGTTCATCAACAATTTAACTAACGAATAGTTAAAATTTAACCCTTTCAGTACCAATTTTTTTTTCAGCGAGAGAAAAATTATTTTTTGCTTAAAATGTACATAAACGAGTTCAAATAACTATTTTTTTTAATTAAAATAATTATAGCATATATATATATATATATATATATATATATATATATATATATCTAGCTACGTGGCATTACTGGGACTCCATTCCATAAATGGCCTACCAAAACTCCACCGTATATACGCCATTATATACACCGTTATTTGTAAAGACTAATTCAACTACCATTAGTTGGATAGGTCAACGTAACGTCCACTATATACATTTGACATATGTTTTGACACTGTTTATGTTAATGCGCCTCCTCTTACTAGAGATAATGTATTTACTGAGGCTCCAAGCACTGTTGCCACTTTTTAATAATTTATTTAGCAGAAGGAAGAAAAACCTAATTACTCAGACCATATGTTTTTATTTAAAATAATAATAACCCGTTGAAGATAAACCTTCTTAGCGAGTAGTATGCGAATTCGTCGTTTCTGCCGGCAAACCAATTGCAATAGTTCTATTCTTTTTAAGTCTTCTCAAGTTTTGTGTGTATATATTATTATGACTTTTTTGCTCAATACTAGTTTAAAATTAAAATTTTTGTTTTCATAAATGTAATAATGGTGTTTACAAAAAGACAAAAAATTAAATAATGTTGTTACAGATACCTCTCAGAAATTTTTTGCCGATATTATTATTACATATAAGGTTTTAAAAGATCTGGCTAAACAATGACCGATATTGTTTTAACAACAATTGAAGAACATTTAAAAGAAGTAAATTATAAAATCACATCAATGAATAATATATCAGTACGCTTTAAAGAAAATAAAAATCTACATGATAAATTTGATGAACAAGAACAAAAATATAGATTGAAACATTTACGTCTACATAGATTACCAGAAGGTACTAAAAATAATTTATAAAATAAAATATCTGATGGTTTTAGGTTTTAAACAATGCAGAACTTTTTATGAAGAATAACTTTTTCTCGTTAATTTAATAATAAAAAAGTTTTTAATATACTGCGTACTTAAGTGGACTCACTGTATATTTAAAACTGGTTAAAAAATTATAGAAATCTGTTAATAGTTTCTTACTACATAATATAAATTTTTAAACGAATTCAAAAAAAAATCCTTAAAGCTTACTGATGAGTAAACATTCTCATTATATATCCATACGGTACGACTGGGCCCACCTTGTTAATTTTTAGGCTCACTAAGACTCTGCTGTAGAGTCCATATATTATTAACAGCGGAGTCTCAGTGAACCTAAAAATTAACACGGCTGGAGGCCCAGTCGCACTTTATAAATATAGCGAGATATATAGTTTAGGTATATATATATTAGGACGTATATAGTACCTTAATATATAAAGAACCACAGTTCCATTAAAAAATATTTATTTATAAAAAATTAATGAAAAAATAAAAACAAACACGTAAATAAACATGTCATATTTGCACTAAAAAAAAGCCATAAAAAGAAAACTAAAAATTAAAACTCCTATGTAGCAAATATTCAACACTTTTTTGCGTACCTATTACACACTTTTATATTCTCCCATTTCCTATATTTAAAAATCTGATGTGTCCAACACATGACTTTCCTATCTAGTTATTATAGGCTTTTCCGGTTATTTTGTACAACCTATTGCAGCACTTCTATAAATGTTTAGAGGAGGATAAACCAAATATATACATTGTCCACATATATCTACCTCGAAACGTTTTTCTATAGATATTCATTGAAAACGAAAATACTGAAAAATTTAAATTTAGCACTTTTCCATTACGGTCCATTTCAGAAAAATCATGTATAAACAAAAATTATAGAGATCGATATCGCAAACAACTTTTAGTTCAACAATTTTCATAAAAATCAGAATTTTGCACATTTTGTCAAATTTCTCGAATACGGACCATTTCAGGAAAATTTGACATATAACAAAAATTATAGATAATAATATTAGAAGTAACTTTTATTTGAACAATTTTCTCCTCCAAACATAAATAACAGATATATTCCATAAAATATAAAAACGGCCTCCCATAAAGTATCCCCCCAGATGATTCGACTTTGTCCAAAATCTAATCATTTCACGTCAGGCCCAAACAAACCTTAAGTTTAAAATTTTATGTTTTTTTCTTTATCAGTTTTTGAGTTTTCTTCAAAATTCGAAATTTACACATTTTCTCAAATATCTCGAATACGGTCCATTTTAGAGAAATTATGTATAAAATAAAAATTATAGAGAATTATATTACAAACAACTTTTATTTAAACAATTTTTATAAAAAATTATTTTTTTTACATTTTGTCAAATTTCTCGAATACGGACCATTTTAGGAAAATTTTGCATAGAACAAAAATTATAGATAATTATTTGAAGAATTTTCTTCTCCAAACGTAAATAACAGATATATTCCATAAAATATAAAAATGACCACCTATAAAGTATCCCCCCAGATGTTCCGACTCTGCCCAAAATCTAATCAGCTCATTGGACGCTAAAACAAAGCTTAAGTTTAAAATTTGGTGTTTTTCGTTGTATCGGTTCATGAGTTATACAGACACACAGACACACACGCACACCCACACGCACACCCACACGCGCACGCGCACACGCACACGCACACACACACCCACACGCACACACACACCCACGCACGCACCCACGCACGCACGCACGCACGCACGCACGCACGCACGCACGCACGCACGCACGCACGCACGCACGCACGCACGCACGCACGCTCCCACTCACGCACGCACCCCCACGCACGCACACACACCCACGCACACACACGCACGCACACACACGCACGCACACACACGCACGCACGCACGCACACACCCACGCACGCACGCACACACCCACGCACGCACGCACACACACACACACACACACATACACACACACACACACACACACACACACACACACACACACACACACACACACACACACACACACACACACACACACTCACACACACACTCACACACACACACACACACTCACACACACACACTCACACACACACACTCACACACACACACTCACACTCACACACACACACACACACACACACACACACACACACACACACACACACACACACACACACACACACACACACACACACACACACACACACACACACACACACACACACACACACACACACACACACACACACACACACACACACACACACACACACACACACACACACACACACACACACACACACACACACACACACACACACACACACACACACACACACACACACACACACACACACACACACACACACACACACACACACACACACACACACACACACACACACACACACACACACACACACACACACACACACACACACACACACACACACACACACACACACACACACACACACACACACACACACACACACACACACACACACACACACACACACACACACACACACACACACACACACACACACACACACACACACACACACACACACACACACACACACACACACACACACACACACACACACACACACACACACACACATACACACACACACACACACACACACACACACACACACACACACACACACACACACACACACACACACACACACACACACACACACACACACACACACACACACACACACACACACACACACACACACACACACACACACAGAGAGAGAGAGAGAGACACACACAGACACAGACATCATCGCAAAAATAGTCAAAACGGATTCAGGGGACCTCAAAACGTAAAAATCCGTCGAAAACTCGAGGTCAAAAAAAATCATGATTCCTCTACTTTCCTTATATCTGTATACAGATAGGAAAGTAAAAATGAATCATTTTAGGTTAACTGAGAATCTGCTGTAGAATCCGTATATAATTGATAGCGGAGTCTCAATAAACCTGAAAACTAGCAAGGCTGGAGGCCCAGTCACACTCTATAGATATAGCGCTAGATATAGTGTATATTAGGAACATATCTTATAGTACCTTAATATACAAAGAACCACAGTTTCATTAAAAAATATTTATTTATTTTTGTGTACCTATTACAAACTTGTATACTGCCCCATTTAGTATCTTTAAACCTGAATATATATTTTTTTTTTATTTGAAATTTTGGGAAACTAAACCAAGGAATGTACACTACCTTTTTAATTATATTAGGTGACGTAATCATTAAAAATGGCAGACGGGAGCCGTTATGGCAAGTGATATATTATTTGAAACCCTTTCCAATGATATCAATATAACTAAAATATTTTTTCTTTTTACTCATAATGAATTCTTTGTTTTAAATGTTCAATGCTATCAACTGGTGTACCACAAATATTTAACCTTTGGCACTGTATTATTCTCGTTTAAAATCAAAGATTTTTATGAATTCATATCTCATGACGGATCAAAAAATAAATAGGAGGTGGAGGGACTTTAGATCCGCATTGTATAATCGAGAGCAGAGGCTATGTGAACCTGAAAATTAACACAGCTGGAGGCCTAGTCGTACCGTATACATCTTCAAAAATCTAAACGCGGACCATATAAGCGAAATCCATTAGGGACGAACTTAAGTTGGAGTGAGGTGGAAGTCGTACATACCGTGAGTCAGGCCATTGAATAGGTAGTGCGCTGCACAGCTCATATCGCAATGAGTCTCAAGGATGTAAGCATACTTATATTTATTTAAATCTCTATATTCCACACGAAAAGTTCGAAATGGTATATTTTAATTTTGGATGTATGAAAATGAATAATCCACAATACGACACTTCAGTGGAAAGTCAATTTTAATGATTTATAGGACAACGTAACAAAACAATTCGAAGGAACATGAACTTAAATAGATTGTTGCCATTAAGGTTAAGAATAAATAAATGTAATGAAAATCCCAATAAACCAAATTAACAAAATTATGCTGCACATTAAATTACTATTATAATAAGCTTTCAAATGAGCTGTCACACTTAACAATATGTACCACTTTTTTATCGTGCTAAAGGGCGCTAAAATCAAAAGTAACACTATAAACAGTCACATTTCTAAAAATTATTCATTAAATTACATTTGCGTTGATGTGTAATACTTAGTAAGTTTTCTATTTAAATTGTATTGGTTAGTAGTGGGAAGGAGGAGAGGGGAATGTTGTGTGTCAGTTTAGGATGTGATAAAAATGTGCCAGCCTTAGAATAAAAATCGACCTAATTTAAACAATTCTTTGTATTAATTTGAAGCAAGTGGTGATACAATTGAAATCAGCATAATAAAAGGAAGCTTAAAAATTTGTGTGTTATGTTGGGAATGGGGTGCTAAAACACTACGACCTAAAATATTTATTGTGCCCCTTTTGTCGCTAATGCAGCAAGGAAATGTCGCAATGCTTACAACGATCCTTCCAATCATATCTTCCTTGAGTGGCTTCAAGTTAGGTAAATATCACTCTTCTATTTAATATGCTCTTAGGTATAGTGTCCTTGGATTTTGGAGTGCTACACATTGTCAGAATGTGAATGGAGGTTTTGTCTTCCTCTTCACAGAATCTGCTCACTATATTCTACTACTCTTAGTTTACTTAAGGTGTCCTTTTAGTGGGCAATGCCCAGTAAGGATCCCTGATACAATACGTAACTTGTTCTTGTAAAATTGGTAAAAATATAGGGTGTTCTATTTATAAAATACTGTCATTGACGTCATTACAAGATAATTACAAGATATATTGAATTATGAGAAAATAAACTAAATTAAAATAAAAAGTTTACTTATTTTATTTTACGTCTTGGTCATATATCACATTTGAGTTGGAATTTTCTTTTTATTTTCTTTTATAATAATGCCTAAATATACGTACTAATCAAGGTGCTAACCTTATTATTTAAATAATATCAACCAAAAAATTATTAAACATTTTCTAAAACAAAAATGTTTATTGTGGCATTTTATTTTCTACGGCGCTCTGTAGTACTTGTCGCGTTCAAGATCGAAAATAGTTCATTTTAATTTTTAGACTGACCCGAGTCGAGAGACAAAACTACCAAGCCTCCTAGTACGTATATATAATCAACTGCAACGTTGCCAAACCAAAAGCGCGCAGCGAATAGCTTAAGGCGCCCAGTTGACATGTAACATTAAACATCTTATACACAGCGAAATGTATATTAGCAGCGCACCAAGCGGCGAACGCCTGAACTAATATTTTATACAGGATCAAAAAACGGCTCAAATGGGCGTCCTCGAGATTTTTGTGTTAATGGGTGTTTTAGGGTGTCTACATCATCTGGAACAATTTTCAATGGGTTGTCACTGGGGATCCGTATATCGGAAGCCCAGTAACAGCGGAGTCTCAGTGAACCTGAAATTTAACATGGGGGGAGGCTCAGTAATACTTTGTAGATATATATATATATATATATATTGAATTGTAGTCGTCCGTGGCATCCGTATAGATATGACCCTTGATGGCATCCGCCCAATATACACCATGTATACTGAGAAGAATTTAAAAATACTAATAGCGTCTTTCGTGAACTCTGTAAGTTTGACAACACTGCTCCGTTTGAAATTGCATGAAATGTTTCTAGTTTGTGTAAAATTCAGCCCCTTTTAGACCTTAAAACCACATGTGTTTATTTTACGGACGTTTAGTTGTACTTTGAATAAAGACCCAAAAATAGATATTTGGGTATTGCTCGTATTTCTTTTACTTTAAATAAATAAAGTGCCTTGGTTTATTTGGGCATAAATTTTTATTTAATTTTTTATTTTATAGGCGATAGATATATTTTGGATAACATATTCTTTATCTTCTGGTTCAGTAAATTATTTTTAAAAACATAAGGAACTAAAACACATGTAATTTTTTAAAACATTTAAAGCCCCATCTTTTGTTTTACAGCGTGTGGAGGTGTATTCGAAATAATATAATTTGATTTAACAAGATATATACAGTAGGAAAACAAAAACATGAGTGTTTACAAATTTAAAAAATATCAGTTGCGTTAAAATAT